>CM070753.1:10703540-11910025 GCA_036346245.1 Bonia amplexicaulis | reverse complement strand
ATAAAGAGATTTTAATCATCTTGCATAGCATAGCTTATTTATATTATTGATGGATGAATTTGTGAAGTGATGTTCATGAATGTTCTTGTTACTATCTATTATATTTCTTTGAGTCGTTGGACTCACTCTTGCTGTTGTTGTGTTTTTTTAGGTACCTTTACGAGGTCGACATGCATGGGGAAAAGGAAAGATTAGCATTATTGCACTTTGCACATTCTACTTACAATGGATGAAAGAGAGGAGATTAAATAATAGTTGCATGAATTACTTAAGTAGAAGATGATTATCGATTGTCGGATTTAAATTGTAATAAAGGATTAGTATTCTTTTATGATGCTTCCGTACTATATCTAAATTTTATAACTATGAACGTTCTAGTAAACCTAAGCCGATATTGCATAGAATTGATTATATTACTTGAGGTTATTCATTTCTTTTAAATATGCTTGTTGAAACCTCTGACTTAGACAGTAAACAAAGGAGGTTCTGTCGAAAATTTTGTGTAGCATATTTAGTTTGCCATTGTTTTACTACTAGCTTGGTAGCATTCCAGGTCACTGCTTGATTGGGGTGTTACACGTACGCCACACATTCACGTAGCTAATCTTGTACTTAAATTTCTTGTTGATAGCTACCATGATGTGCTTAGCCTCCATGTCCTTCTTCTCCACTATATCTCCATACATCAAATTGTCTATGAAGGTGGACGTTAGGTTATGATGGCTCGGCAAAACACTACTAAGCATGCAGGAGTGCTGCTCCACTGTAACACCCCAGCCAAAATAATGACCTGGAATGCTACCAAACTAACAACATAATAAAGATAAACTAAATTCATCCTACAAAATTTCGGCAAAACCTCCTTTGTTTTTGTCTAATTCCGAGGTTCCAACAGGTATAACCAATGGATATTATGAACAGTAAATAATATAATCAATCCTAAACAAACTGGCTATAAAACTTAAATAAAGAGCGGAAGCAATATAAAAGGTTTCTAATCCATTATTACATTTTAAACCTGATAGACATAATCAAATACCACATAGGCTAGTCAACAGTAATATTTAAAGTTCTCTAGTTCTTCCATGGTGAATAATTCGTGCAAGTGCAACCATACTAATCCTTCTTTACTCCCATGCACGCTGATTTCATGAAGGTACCTAAAACAAACAACAAACGACAACAACAACAATAAGAGTGAGTCCAACGACTCAGCAAATATAATAAGTAATAACCAGATCAACCATGAATATCATCTCACAAATTTATCCATCAATCATATAATGAACCATGCTATGCAATATGATCAAAAATCTCTTTATCTCTTCTCTTTCGCATTTCACCGTGTCGCGGAGTGTGCATCCGTCAATGCACACCCATGCTGTACCATCCGGCAGGGGACCAATTGCCCATACTCCACAAGTATGGGGACCTTTAGCCCATCATAACATCGACATGACGGGGACCTCGACGCTTGGTCATCTAGTGACCAAGACTTCAATATATCGGCATGATGCATATATGTGAATGTCTCAATAAATAAAAACTTGCATTCACCATATCCATGTATCATAAATTCTCATAAACAACTTCAATTGCAAACTACCATAAACAGTACCAACATATCATTATCATAATCAAGATCACATACACTCATAATACCGATCAAACATCCACAAACCATCATTCATCAACAATCACACTATAAAATTTCAACCATCATTATACTTGCCTTAACCGCGAGAAAACGGAGGATGAGTACAAGGTGCAACCCCGGGAATCCGTCCTCCACCTGAACAATAATTATAATATTTGCTAAGACAATAGTAGCGGGTCTTTGGATAATAAAACAACACCCTTAAACTATCCTAACACATTTAACTTGACCAAATCCCCAATTGTCTCTCGGCCAACCTCTGCTTTCTACAGACAGTCACATTCACAAATTCATAACTTTTGATACAGAGATCCAATAGGGCGTTATCAGATTCTCTCGAAAGATAATTAAATTATCTAGCTAAACCTATTTGGTGAGCCTCCCATATTCGGTCATCTTCTTGTTGGTGATATGCCCTAGAGGCAACATGGAGATGTTGAATATATCACATACTATGTTTATGATACATTGCTTTGTTCCTCGAAATAGACATTATCATTATTGATCAATGAGTATGTGATTATTCATGAGACTCTTAATGCCAAAATGTTGCTATTTCTAAATGATCCCTGATTATATTTCATATGAGGAACAAATATGATTCAAAGATCAGCATATGTATTGATTGATGATCATGTCTCATGGATCATGGTATGGAGATACCAAATCAATAATATGGACATGTGTTAGTGAACATATGTTGGATAGACCCGCCATGAGACAACGCAGAGATTCCATATGTCATCGCTTGGTCTCAAGTAGTGTTTATGTGGAATCCTTAGACTTGAGATCATCATGGTTCCCGGCATGCGTAGTAGCTTACTTTGGGACTACTAAACACTACTCCGTGAATCGGGTAGTCATAAAAGTAGTCTTTGGGTTTGCCATGAAACATGTAGTGGGATGTGAATGATCAAGATAGAATTTGCCCTCCTTATGGGAGAGATATCTCGGCCCCTCGATGTAATGGATTATGAAAGTGCATGGCCATGCCAAGGTGATTGAGGAGTCAATCACGAGTTTATAATCCATCACGGAATCGAGAGAGTGATTGAGCTATTAAGAGGATGACACGGGTCTCGCCTTGAGCTTAATCTATATCGTGAGGCAAAGGGATTAGTACATGAGAACATTACGAGTTCAAATTGATATGATCTTTACGTATACTTTGGGGTTAATATGTCTTACTAGAGGCCGCTATTAACACGGTGACCGGAAAGGTGTTTCGGTCGCGACCAAGTATACGTGAACCTCTGGTCGCACACTTAACGGGTTGGAACACTAATTCGAATGTGATTCGGATATGGGCTCAATTCGGATAGAGATCCGGATAGACTCCTATTGGGCCTCGGTCCACGAGGCCCAAGTGAGGAGGTCTATATATGGAGGTGAGGGCTGAGGAACGATCCGATAATCCCGAGCTAAACCACGCCGCCACCTCCGAGCCAAACCCTAGCCGCTCATGAGTCTTTGGTACACTCGCGATCGGCGTTCCACCGGACGTGTGGATACCGGTGGGGCGCTGCTCGTTGCGGCGTTGATCGGTATCAACAACCTCTGATTGGATCCGCTCGTGGTGTGGTTGATCACGTGGAGGAGACGATCGGTTCGGGACGATCGACTACTTCCACTACTACTTGACGCGCGTGGTTGGATCGGCTTCTCCAACTCTTCTTCATTGCGGCGTCTAGTGGTAACGATCCATGATCCTCCTTAAGCATGATGTTCTTGTGTGCGCGGTAGAAAATTTTGTTTTCGCTCTCGTAGCCTACTCGCGATCCATTAGTGGTATCGAGCCATCTTGCTTAGTTTGCGATCGGATCGGCGCATATGTTGATATGCGGTTGTAATAGATTGGATCTATTACGGACTAGATCAATCGGTCATAAGGGGTTGGAATATGTATGAGTTGATAGCATCATGTGGCCAAAAGATTAGTTCGTGCTCCTTCTTTGATGTACGCGCGACTTGCCCCTACCTACCGGTAACACCATCGGGGCTAACTACGCGCTGTCGATGGATTGAGCCAACGATCGAGGTCTTGTGTTGCGGTCTCCTCAAGCATACCGATCGCGATGATTGATGTGATTTATCTAATGAAAATTGAGACATTTTGAATGGCTCGGTTTGGGTTGATTTGATCGGCCGATGAGATTTTCATAGCGATTTCATAGATGCGATCTATGTAATTCCGTGAGGTTTTGGGTGCCCACGAAACCCATGGGGCCGTTAACACGCGCATAGATTGTTATAGAAACACATTCATGTCGGTGGTAGAATATGTTCTACGCTTAACTTGTTTTTGCAGGAATGATGTGAATGGTATGGCATAGATGCATATGTGATGCATGTGTGTTTTGGTGGCTCGTGTGTCGTATTAATCACAGTAGGGTTGAGGTCGTTCTTTAATTGTATAACGACTGCGTGTCGACTTGTGATGCTTGAGCTCCTCATGTAATTCATTTGCTACCTATTAGTTGTAATAGTTTAGTTCTTTGCTATGGAGGCTTCAAGCATGATGACAAAGAGGACAAGAAGTGTGGCGAAGAATATCACCGTGGAACCATGGCGATGGCGACCACTACGATACAAAATGCCATACCATTCACGGATAATGTGATTATATGCATGTGATGTTTATTTCTTGTCATACTATTCTTTCATGCCATACCAACTAAGGGTTAGTTTTTCATGATAGAATAGCTTCTCTCAAGAAAAATTAAGAATTTGTTTTGATGCCCTTCCAATTCTTTGCGCCTATAAGAATCATGATCATTGTTTGGTAGGTGCAAAAAGCGGTACCATCAACTATCTTGATCTAATAGGGTGGATGTCGGACATCCACATGCATAGTATTGGTTTACTTGACAAGGCTATCAAATTAGATTTGGGCCTTGGGGCATGGTGTTGGGAGCCGGGGCATTGGATGCCACCCAACAAACAAGAGTCACATAAGATGTGATTAGCAAGTGTTGCTTACCTCGTCACTAGGTTTCTAGCGGTGATGCCAAAGCTCACTAGAACTTAGATGAACATGGATCTTGACCACTATATGTCGTTAGAGGAAGACGATTACAAAACATATAGTGGGAGTATCTTTGTTAAATTGTTTAATGGAAGATCAAACATGAACATAGTGCTAAACTTTGCATATTCTTTGTTGTAGATCATGTCAACTAATGCCGCATCCAGTTCTTTTAATTTGCGATCTATTCTTGAGAAAGAAAACTCAATGGAACGAACTTTTGGATTGGTATCGTAACACGAGAATTGTTCTCAAGCAAGAGCGCAAGGAGTATGTCCTTGAGTCTCCTTATCCCGATGACTTGCACGATAATGCTACCGTGGTGCACGGAAAGCTTATGAGAAGCAAACGAATGATTACCTTGATGTGAGTGTCTCATGCTTGCCACAATGTCATCTGAGCTTGAAGCAATATGAGAACACATATGCCTACAATATCATTGTGGGGTTGCGTGGTATGTTTGAGAACCAAGCAAGGGTGAGAGGTTCAACACTTCAAAGTCCTTGTTTGCGTGCGAGCTTGCGAGAGGAATCCGTCGACCCTCATGTGATTAAGATGATTGGCTACATTGAGAGTCCGGAAAAGCTTGGTTTTCCCTTAGCCAAGAGTTGGCTACCGATGTGATTCTTGATCGCTCCCCGAGCTTTGAGCCATTCATTCGAACTATCACATGAACAACATGGACAAGACCTTGGTGAGTTGCATGGGATGCTAAAATTAGCCGAGGAAAGCATTAAGAAAAGCAGCCATCATGTGATGATGATGCAGAAAGGCAAGGCAAGCCCTATGTAAAGAAAGGCGCGGTCAAAGAAAGTTAGCTCCCGATGAGATCGCGAGCGGTTCTAAGGCCAAGCAAGTCAAGAAGGGCCTGCTCGATGCGATTGCTACTACGTAAGCAATCGGGACATTGGAAAAGGAACGCCCAAAGTACTTGGAGGATCTTGAGAAAAGAAGGAAGTACGACTTCCGCTCCAGGTATAAATGTTATAGAAATCAATCTTGCTACTTCATCTACTGATTCTTGGGTATTTGATACCGGATCGGTTGCTCACATTTGCAAATCGTTGCAGGGGCTAAGAAGAAGTAGAAGTTTGAGGAGGAGCGAAGTGGATCTTCGCGTTGGCAATGGAGCAAAAGTTGCTGCGGTGGCTGTTGGCACCATGCCATTGTCTTTACCTTCGAGATTAGTTTTGGAATTGAATAATTGTTATTGTGTTCCATCTCTTTCCAAGAACATTATTTACGCTTCATGTTTACAAGCGAAGGTTATGACTTTAGATCTGTGAACAATGGTTGTTCTCTTTATTTCAAAGATATGTTCTATTGTCATACTCCATTGGTGAATGGGTTATATGTTCTTACTCTTGAAGAGTCATCGGTCTATAACATTAATACAAAGAGGCAACGATCGAATGATTTGAATCCACGTTTATTTGGCACTGTCGCTTAGGTCACATAAATGAGAAACGCATGGAGAAGCTCCATAGAGATGGTATTCGCACTCATTTGATTTTGAATCATTTGAGACATGCGAATCTTGTTTACTTGGCAAGATGACAAAAGCACCTTTCACCGGTCAAGGTGAGCGGGCAAGTGACTTATTGGCACTCGTACATTCGATGTATGTGGACCAATGAGCTCAACGACCGAGGTGGTTTTCGATGCTTCATAACTTTCTTGATGACTTTAGTAGATGTGGATATATCTACCGATGAAGCATAAGTCCGAATCCTTTGAAAAGTTCAAAGAATTCCAAAATGAAGTGCAAAATCATTTAGGCAAGACAATCAAGTTTCTACGATCCGATCGTGGAGGCGAGTATTTGAGCCATGAGTTTGGTAATCATCTCAAGGATTGTGGAATTGTTCCACAATTGACTCACTTGGAACACCTCAATGGAATGGGGTATCTGAACGGAGAAATCGCACCTTATTAGATATGGTGCGCTCCATGATGAGCCACAGTGATCTTCCGTTGTCTTTTTGGGGGTACGCTCTTGAAACAACCGCTTTCACACTAAATAGGGTTCCATCAAAATCAGTAGAAAAGACACCATATGAGATGTGGACAGGACAACGTCCTAGCTTGTCTTTTCTTAAGATTTGGGGATGTGAGACTTATGTAAAACGTTTACAATCTGATAAGCTCGAGACTAAATCGATAAATGCTTCTTTATCGGTTATCCTAAGGAAACGAAAGGATATTACTTCTATAATCAAGAAGAAGGCAAAGTGTTTGTCGCTTGGCATGGTGTCTTCTTAGAGAAAGAGTTTCTCTCAAGAAGGGATAGTGGGAGCATGGTGCAACTTGAAGAAATTCGAGAAACACCGAAAGCGTTTCAGCTCCTACGAAACCACAACATGATGAACAAGCTGTTGAAGAACTGTTGTGAACACACCGCACCACGTAGGTCAGAGAGGTCACGTCGTGCACCTGAGAGGTACATGTTCTTGACTACTCAACAACGGGACATATTGTTGTTAGACAACGATGAGCCTAAGACCTATGAAGAAGCGATGATGGGACGGACTACGAGAAATGGCTTGAAGCCATGAGATCCAAATTGAATCCATGCACGGAATCAAGTTTGGAACTTGGTTGATCCACCGATGGTGTTAAAACCATTGAGTGCAAATGGGTTTTCAAGAAAAGATAGACATAGATGGAAATGTTCACATCTATAAAGCGCGATTGGTAGCCAAAGGTTTCAAACAAATTCAAGGTGTTGATTATGATGAAACTTTTACACGTCGCAATGCTAAAGTCTATTCGGATCATTCTAGCGATTGCTGCTTATTTCGACTATGAAATATGGCAAATGGATGTCAAAACAGCTTTCCTTAATGGAAATCTGAGTGAGGATGTGTACATGACACAGCCCACGTGTTTTGTAACACCCGACCAAACAATGGCACGAAATGCTACCAAACTAACAACATAATAAAACTATGCTAAAGCATTCTATAAAATTTCTAGAGAGCCTCCTTTGTTTATTGATAAAATGAAGTTCTAACAATATTATCAAAAGGTATGAATAACCATAAAGCAAAGTAATTTGGCTACTAAGCGAAACATCTATAAAACTTAAGTAAAGCACGGAAGCAATATAAAGAAGTTCTAATCCATTATTACATCTTAATCAAGGTCATAATCAAATACCACTTGAACTAATCAACAAATAATAATTAGAGTTCTCTATCTTCTCCATGGTGAATATTTCGTGCAAGTGCAACAATACTAATCTCTCTTTATTCCCATGCATCTTGACCTCGTGAAGGTACCTAAAATAAACAAACAACAACAACAAAACAACGAAGAAGAGTGAGTCCAATGACTCGGCAAGTATAATCAGTAACAAATGCAAGCATGAACATTAACTCTCAAGTTAAACATATTACATATGAATTTCATGCTATGCATTATGATCAAAAGCTCCTCTTTCTCATCTCTTTCGCATTTTACCGGTGACGCGGTGTGCATCCGTCAATGCACACCATGCACTGCACCCTCGGTGCAGGGACCAATGCCCACACTCCGCAAGTGTGGGGACCTCGATGCTTGATCACCGCATGATCAAGACTTCAACAATTCTCAATATGATGCATATATGAATGTATCAAAAGATAACGAGCATTCACCATACTACGCATCAACCAATCTCATAAATGCCATAATGTAAACAGAACATAAATAGCATTCTCAATTCATCACTTACTCATACTCACAATTTAAACAGTCATGATTCAACCATCATCCAAACAATTCAACAAATCCATAAACACACAGATTTTCACATCACAAATATACTTGCCTCAACCGCGAGAAAATGAAGAACGCGTAGAAGGCACAACCCCCGGAATCCGCTCTCCTCCTGAATATTTAATTAATAATTACTAACATAACAGTAACGGGTTTCTAGATACAAAATATCAGCAACCCCAATTAACCCAACAATTTATCTCAATTAAATCCCCAACTCCCCTTGGCCAAATCTGCCCAACCACAGACAGCCAACTTCCAAAAATCATAACTTTCAGTACTTAACTCCAATTAAGCGTTCTTGGACTCTCTGGAAAGATAATTAAATTATCTACAAAAACTTAGTTGGGGAGACTCTCTGATTCTGCCATTAACTAGCCGATCCAAACCCTTTTCTAAAGCATCAATATTCACGTCGGACTCTCTGGACAGCGCACTAAAACAGTCATAACTTTCACCCAGAAACTCGGAATCCGGACTTCTTTACCTATATTGAAAGATAAGAAACTTATCTACAACTTTCCCAATTTGAAGGACTCCTGAATCGCCACTATTTCTGTCGCACAAACCGATCTACTAAACTCTGTCCAGAACTACCCCGATCTGCAGAACAGTTGCACTAGCAAATTCATAACTTTTGCTACACAGATCCAACTAATGTGTTCTTGTACTCCTTCGAAAGATAATCAAACCCTCTATAACTTTCTAGAAGGGGTCCAGACCTGAATCCCGACGAAACTAGATCAAAACCGCCGAGAAACAACTACTGTCCCAGCAGCCCAAAAAACCGACGAATCTAACTCGATTAAAACCAATCTAGAGACTACCGGGATTACCCTTGACGACACAACGACGAACACGTCGGCGAACACGACGATCACGGCGACGAACACGCCCGCGATCTCCTCCTCTCTTTACTCCGGATCCACGCGATGCAGCGACGAGCGTCGGCGACGGCGCACCGGGAGGAGGCGACGGCGATGAAGACGACGGCGGCGCACCGGAAGAAGGCGTCGGGGCAGCACGGGCGGCGGCTGGGGTGGAGGCGCGGGGGTGGAGGCGCAGGGTGGGGGCTGCCTAGGGTTTTAAGAGGTGGCCTCCTCCCTCTTGGGCCAAGAAAAACCCACAGGCCAAGGCCTAGGCCCAGTTGTCTTAAATTTTCATAAAACCCTCAAAACTCTTATAAATTTAATTATTTCACAAAGTCTCTCTCTATTAATTAAACAATTAATTAAACAATTTCGGGTATTACATTCTACCCCTTAAACAGAAT
Source organism: Bonia amplexicaulis (assembly GCA_036346245.1). NCBI lineage: Eukaryota > Viridiplantae > Streptophyta > Magnoliopsida > Poales > Poaceae > Bonia > Bonia amplexicaulis. The sequence goes on along the minus strand of CM070753.1, from coordinate 11,900,311 downwards.
TCGACCCAATTCTAACGCAACCTCAACAGAAAACAAAACAACCAACTAGCAATTAACTAGCACCGACGTGAACAACGCCGGTTACGCTTTCAACAGCATGCGAGACTCCAACTCCCAATTGCTTCTCTCTCGGTCTGCTGCGACCAAAGCGCTTTGACATACTAAATATTTATTTTTTTTCTAATTGCTTGCACCTCGCACATAGGTTTTGAAGATCCAAGTGGTTTGCCAACCTCCGATCCTTGCTCCTTACATCGCATAACTTTTCACCGCTCTGGCGACCAATGACTCGACTCACCAAGGCCACTCGTTGAACTTACGCCCTACAACACTTGAATTGTGTAGCTTTAATTCTTGAATGGTGGTGGTCTTACTCGTTGGTCAACGGTTTTAATGAAGCCCACGCTCCGGATCTTTCAAGTTCTCCTCGATACCGAGTCATACAAAGCGTGTATCCCACACTAGAACCCAAGGTAGTCCTAGTGATACACAAACCCTAAAACTTCGCAATTAACAAAAGCGATTAAATACACATCGGGTTATCATTCCCTTTAGTACCAACCCACACAATGCACACAAGACATATATCTCATGTTTCCATTCTCAATCGATCTCTTTACCTTAGCAATGAGCACCCCTTAAACACGGGCACACCACGGGGTCAAGGTAAACCCACTCTTTCACACACGAATACAACTGAAAATAAGGGATTCTTATTGCAATCACGCATCACCCACTCCCCACCAAAGGGTCAAATCATAAAGAAAATCGAGGATTCAACATAAGAACCTCTCCACCTTCCAAGTAGGTGGTTTGCAAACAAACAACACATACGTCAAAGGGAATCACTCAAATGTCAAACCCGTCCATTTTTTTCCTAAACCGGAAAAACCACACAAGCCAACAAAAGTCAACTCAAACCAAAAAGACTTTTCTCTCATCACGTAGCTCAAACAAGAATCGGGAGCATTTTACTACCAATTTTTTTATTAAACTTCCTCTTGAATCACGAGGTTCCAAATTATCCCATACCATACTAGCTCAATTCTCTTAAATTGGCAACATCAACTCTATGTTCAAACCGAGTGCATCCAACACACTTTTGTAGAGGGACTCTACTATTCTCATAATAACATACTCTAGTCAACTCCTCTTCCCACATGTTACTTTAACGAATAATTTCCAATGCACCTCATCGTTATTTTCACCCACCAACACTTCACCACAAATCTTAAGGACAATCAACATGAATTTCTCGGCTCACATACCCATTTACTACATCCAAAGGATACTATCAAGGAACATCATAATATTCGAATCCACTCCTTCCACTATTCTCACGCAATAACATTAGCCTCCAAGGTTCTAGCATAGATCACCAACCAAAATTTCTCATCTCTAAGGCTTCTATACATATACTTGATATATTTAATACAAAGACTCTTAAATTCAGTGACTAAAATTTCCACAATCAACCATACTCAATCATTAACAACCATATGAAACATATTCTCAACTTGATTATCTCAGAAAGATTCTAACTCCTAGAGGGTTACTCAACGAGCTAAGTTATACATGGCAAAAATTCAACAATCCTTACTATCCCAATAATTCCCACAACGGTTGGGCTTCTTCACAATTATAAACTCATTAACTACACCATCATAATCATTCTAATAATCCTTGCAAAGTACCCCATCATGATGCTCCAATAAAATTGATCAAGATTCCCATACTTTCAATAATTCCAACGTTCCAGCAAAATGAACGTAACACTCATGAACCACAGCTAGGTTCTTCTAGTTGCAACAATAAAACTATTTAGCCCCAAGGACAACAAAGGATAAGACCACAGCTGAAGGCGCATGCCTCCTCGAGACGAAAACATCAAATCTCAACCAATACGAATACAGTATTGTCATTTGAGCTCCAGAAACTCTTAAGCAGCGAAAATAAGAAGTCAAACACACTTCACAAAGATTACACAACTTGACTTCAACCTTCAAAACTTTTATCAAACTTTTCCTTTTAACAAAGAGAACAACCTTCTTTGAATACGGTATCACCTTAACAATTCCAACAAAAGAAGAGTTGAAGACCACAACACATTAATTCTTTAAGAACTAATAAAATCCCTCAATACGACACTTGGCTTAAAACAATTTCAGCTACCACATAAATCATGAGATCAAAGATCGCATACACACTATCAAAACTTTTGATTTAAATAGTACCAAGGAATTTATTCAAATTCTTCTATTTAATGAACCTTCAACATTACCATCATAACCACAAATGGACCAACATACTAACATCGAATAATACATTCTTAACAAGCATCATCATATCCTCAACTCCTTCATAAACTTCTCCAAAAGAAACATAAGAAATCACTTCATCATGTTTCTAATATCTAAATAAGGTTGCAACTACTTGATCTAGGAGAACCTAGTGCATAAGCCACATAAATAGAACAAAGCTCTTAAACAAGATGATACTAGAACATGACAATCTCACAAAACATACTAGCATAAATCTCTTACTAGATTTCATATATTCAATTCTTATGGATGCTCAACTTTAATTTAGCACAAATTACTTGTACTCTAGTCATTACCGGCAATAATTGATTATTATTTTATCGCAACGGCATTCATGATCCTAACTTTGTTTTACAATCATAAAACAATCATGAACATAGATTCAAGATCCTACCTTACATTCGAAACTAGAACGAAATGACTTTAATCTTAAATAATACCGACTTGTAAGACAAGTTCCTACTAGTCAATACCTCAACCCTCATCTATTTCTTTATACATTCTTCAACAATCTAGCATGGTAAAAGATAGATGAAACTAGCAATTGTGCATGCTCATAAAGCATCTAATTAAAAGACATATTAAAGGTCAATATTACCAAGGTAATATTCTAACACCTCCTTACTTAATCATTCCAAGCGGTCGGATTAATTACTAAAGACACGATAATTCAATTTATCCAATCATGATAGAAATTTAAACAATCATAATAATCATTCGGTTCTTACTACACACTCCTCAATAACTCCTTGAGTTACTATCATGAATAGACAAATTCTTAATCATAGTTCTTCTAAAAACTATTACAGGGCAATATCAAATTAATCCACTACACTTCCAAAGATGCTAGTTGGAATTAATTATGCACCACGCTAACATATCAACTTGATAATTCAAACCTTATGAATTAGTTTATATGATTACCACCTTCCACTTAAGCATAGCAAAACAACATAAAGGATTTTAACACCCTCTTTCAAAAGAAGAGGAACAACAAACTTCAACGCCGAGATAAGGAAATACATAGATCCAAGACTTTCACATATCAATGAGTTTTGCAACTCAAAACTTGCATTAACAAGAGAAGATACCAAGCGAACCAATAAGCCATGATTCGCAACAAGACAAACTCCACGAAGGAACTAACCTTACAAATCAACAAAAAGCACGGTAGCAAAGTATCTCGGTGAGTCCGGAAAGAAACAATAAGCGCTTCAAGGAATGGTGAGACCAATTGCATACCCTCAACCGCAAGAACCACAATCTCAAAAGAAATTCATTAATCAATCGCCCAAGAGTTGGCGAAATCAACTTAAAGATAATAACAACTTTTCTAATAAATTCACCATAACACTGCAATTAAGTTACACGAGGTAACTACATTGCTAATCCTCATACTACAAACAATGATATAATCGGCAATACCAAGGTAGCACATCACAACATCTACATCATATCTTTGACTATTCTCGGTCATAACGATCATAGGAGCAAATCATAATCATACAAGATTATCAATATGCATACAAGATTATCTTATAATGTAAATCATCAATATAACATGTCAAAAGCATAAATGCAATGCTTGACCCATCCCATCCTCATGCACCAAAGTGTTAATTTAATAGTTTAATTACCACGGACCTAAAGCCCGCTCGATACCAATCTGTAACACCCACCAAACAATGGCACGAAATGCTACCAAACTAACAACATAATAAAACTATGCTAAAGCATTCTATAAAATTTCGTGAGCCTCCTTTGCTTATTGATAAAAATGAAGTTCTAACAATATTATCAAAAGGTATGAATAACCATAAGCAAAGTAATTTGGCTACTAAGCGAAACATCTATAAAACTTAAGTAAAGCACGGAAGCAATATAAAGTTCTAATCCATTATTACATCTTAATCAAGGTCATAATCAAATACCACTTGAACTAATCAACAAATAATAATTAGAGTTCTCTATCTTCTCCATGGTGAATATTTCGTGCAAGTGCAACAATACTAATCTCTCTTATTCCCATGCATCTTGACCTCGTGAAGGTACCTAAAATAAACAAACAACAACAACAAAACAACGAAGAAGAGTGAGTCCAATGACTCGGCAAGTATAATCGTAACAAATGCAAGCATGAACATTAACTCTCAAGTTAAACATATTACATATGAATTTCATGCTATGCATTATGATCAAAAGCTCCTCTTTCTCATCTCTTTCGCATTTTACCCAGACGCGGTGTGCATCCGTTAATGCACACCATGCACTGTACCCTCGGCACATGGACCAATGCCCACACTCCGCAAGTGTGGGGACCTCGATCTTGATCACCGCATGATCAAGACTTCAACAATTCTCAATATGATGCATATATGTGAATGTATCAAAGATAACGAGCATTCACCATACTACGCATCAACCAATCTCATAAATGCCATAATGTAAACAGAACATAAATAGCATTCTCAATTCATCACTTACTCATACTCACAATTTAAGCAGTCATGATTCAACCATCATCCAAACAATTCAACAAATCCATAAACACACAGATTTTCACATCACAAATATACTTGCCTCAACCGCGAGAAAATGAAGAACGCGTAGAAGGCACAACCCCCGGAATCCGCTCTCCTCCTGAATATTTAATTAATAATTACTAACATAACAGTAACAGGTTTCTAGATACAAAATATCAGCAACCCCAATTAACCCAACAATTTATCTCAATTAAATCCCCAACTCCCCTCGGCCAAATCTGCCCAACCACAGACAGCCAACTTCCAAAAATCATAACTTTCAGTACGTAACTCCAATTAAGCGTTCTTGGACTCTCTGGAAAGATAATTAAATTATCTACAAAAACTTAGTTGGGGAGACTCTCTGATTCTGCCATTAACTAGCCGATCCAAACCCTTTTCTAAAGCATCAATATTCACGTCGGACTCTCTGGACAGCGCACTAAAACAGTCATAACATTCACCCAGAAACTCGGAATCCGGACTTCTTTACCTCTATTGAAAGCTAAGAAACTTATCTACAACTTTCCCAATTTGAAGGACTCCTGAATCGCCACTATTTCTGTCGCACAAACCGATCTACTAAACTCTGTCCAGAACTACCCCGATCTGCAGAACAGTCGCACTAGAAAATTCATAACTTTTGCTACACAGATACAAATAATGTGTTCTTGTACTCCTTGGAAAGATAATCAAACCCTCTACAACTTTCTAGAAGGGGTCCAGACCTGAATCCCGACGAAACTAGATCAAAACCACCGAGAAACAACTACTGTCCCAGCAGCCCAAAAAACCGACGAATCTAACTCGATTAAAAACCAATCTAGAGACTACCAGGGATTACCCTTGACGACACGACGACGAACACGTCGACGAACACGACGATCACGGCGACGAACACGCCTGCGATCTCCTCCTCTCTTTACTCCGGATACACGCGGTACAGCGACGAGCGTCGGCGGCGGCGCACGGGAGGAGGCGACGGCGATGAAGACGACGACGGCGCACCGGAAGAAGACGTCGGTGCAGCACGGCGGCGGCTGCTGGGGTGGAGGCGCGGGGTGGGCGCGGGGGTGGGGGCTGCCTAGGGTTTTAAGAGGTGGCCTCCCTCCCTCTTGGGCCAAGAAAAACCCACAGGCCAAGGCCTAGGCCCAGTTGTCTTAAATTTTCATAAAACCCCTCAAAACTCTTATAAATTTAATTATTTCACAAAAGTCTCTCTCTCTATTAATTAAACAATTAATTAAACAATTTCCGGGGTATTACAGTTTTGTCGATCCGCAATCAGCTAGAAAGATATGCAAGCTACAAAGATCCATTTATGGATTAAAGCAGGCATCTCGGAGTTGGAACATTCGTTTTGATGAAGTAATCAAAGGGTTTGGTTTCATCAAGAACGAAGAAGAGCCTTGTGTTTACAAAAGGCTAGTGGGGCGCACTTTCGTGTTTACGGTCTTATATGTGGATGACATATTATTGATCGGAAATGACATTCCTATGCTCGAATCATTAAGTCTTCATTGAAAAGTAGTTTCTCTATGAAAGACTTAGGAGAGCGACATATATTCTGGTATCAAGATCTATAGAGATAGATCAAAAGGGTGATTGGATTAAGCCAAGATACGTACATTGACAAGGTGTTGAAAAGGTTCAACATGCGAGATTCCAAGAAAGGCTTCCTACCTATGTCACATGGTATAAATCTTAGCAAGAATCGGTGTCCTAGTACACCGATGAGCGGGATAAAATGAATGCGATTCCATATGCTTGACTATTGGATCCATTATGTATGCCATGCTTTATACACGTCCGGATGTCTCGTATGCTTTAAGTGCTACGGTAGATACCATCGATCCGGTGAAAGTCATGGATTACCGTAAAGAACATCTTGAAGTACTTGAGAAGAACTAAAGATGTGTTCCTCGTCTATGGGGGTGAGGAAGAGCTCGTTGTAAATGGTTACACCGATGCTAGCTTCCAAACCGACAAAGATGATTTTAGATCGCAATCGGGATTTGTGTTACTGCACGAATGGCGGTGCGGTGGTGGAAGAGTTCCAAGCGAGAGACAGTTCTTGATTCTACAACGAAGCCAGTACATAGCGGCTTCAAGTCGCTAAAGAGGTCGTTTGGATCAAGAAATTTGTTTCGAGCTTGGTGTGATGGCTAGTGCCTCCAGCCCAATGGACCTCTCTGTGACAACAAGTGGAGCTATTATAAGCCAAGGAGCCTAGATCGCACCGAAGTCCAAGCACATTCTACTGCGATTTCATCTCATCCGCGAGATTGTGGAGAGGCGATGTTAAGATATGCAAAGTACACACGGATTTGAACATTGCGGATCCGTTGACAAAGCCGCTTCCCACCAAAGCATGAGGCTCACACTAGGGCAATGGGTATTAGATACCTACATGGTTGACTCTAGTGCAAGTGGGAGATGTGGTGATATGCCCTAGAGGCAACATGGAGATGTTGAATATATCACATACTATGTTTATGATACATTGCTTTGTTCCTTGAAATAGACATTATCATTATTGATCAATGAGTATGTGACTTATTCATGAGACTCTTAATGCCAAAATGTTGCTATTTCTAAATGATCCCGATTATATTTCATATGAGGAACAAATATGATTCAAAGATCGACATATGTATTGATTGATGATCATGTCTCATGGATCATGGTATGGAGATACCAAATCAATAATATGGACATGTGGTAGTGAACATATGTTGGATAGACCCGCCATGAGACACTGCAGAGATTCCATATGTCATCGGTTGGTCTCAAGTAGTGTTTATGTGGAATCCTTAGACTTGAGATCATCATGGTTCCCGGCATGCGTAGTAGCTTACTTTGGGACTACTAAACACTACTCCGTGGCGGGTAGTCATAAAAGTAGTCTTTGGGTTTGCCATGAAACATGTAGTGGGATGTGAATGATCAAGATAGAATTTGCCCTCCTTATGGGAGAGATATCTCAGGCCCCTCGATGTAATGGATTATGAAAGTGCATGGCCATGCCAAGGTGATTGAGGAGTCAATCACGAGTTTATAATCCATCACGGAATCGAGAGAGTGATTGAGCTATTAAGAGGATGACACAGGTCTCGCCTTGAGCTTAATCTATATCGTGAGGCAAAGGATTAGTACATGAGAACATTACAGTTCAAATGATATGATCTTTACGTATACTTTGGGGTTAATATGTCTTACTAGAGGTCGCTATTAACACGGTGACCGGAAAGGTGTTTCGGTCGCGACCAAGTATCGTGAACCTCTGTGTCGCACACTTAGCAGGTTGGAACACTAATTCGAATGTGATTCGGATATGGGCTCAATTCGGATAGAGATCCGGATAGACTCCTATTGGGCCTCGGTCCACGAGGCCCAAGTGAGGAGGTCTATATATATGGAGGCGAGGGGCCGAGGAACGATCGATAATCCCGAGCTAAACCACGGCCGCCACCTCGAGCCAAACCCTAGCCGCTCATGAGTCTTTGGTACACTCGCGATCGGCGTTCCAGCCCCGGACGTGTGGATACCGGTGGAGGCGCTGCTCGTTGCGGCGTTGATCGGCATCAACAACCTACAGATTGGATCTGCTCGTGGTGTGGTTGATCGCGTGGAGGAGACGATCGGTTCGGGACGATCGACTACTTCCACTACTACTTCGACGCGCGTGGTTGGATCGGCTTCTCCAACTCTTCTTCCGCTGCGCGTCTAGTGGTAACGATCCATGATCCCTCCTTAAGCATGATGTTCTTGTGTGCGCGGTAGAAAAATTTTGTTTTCTGCTCTCGTAGCCTACTCGCGATCCATTACTTCTACCCGCACCATTCAATTTTCTAAAGCATCAGCAATCTGAACGGGCCCTCTGGATAGCGCACTAAAATGGCCATAACTTTTGCTACGAAATTCAGAATCTAGATTTCTTGACCTTTCTAGAAATCTAAGAAAATTATCTACAACTTTACTAATATGGAGATCCTCTGATTCTCCCGTTTTCTAATTACCAAAATCAATCTACTAAAATCGTGAAAGTCCCCGAGATGCGAGCAGGTCACCTTATAAAAATCATAACTTTTTCTACACAAGTCCGAATGACGCGTTCTAGGACTTCATGGAAAGATAATTTCGTCCTATACAATTCTCTAGGAGAAGTCCAGACCTGAATTGATGAGGACATCACTTCTTCGGATATACACAACACTTCTCTACTTGATATTCAAGGACCAATCACTAGAGCTCGCGCCTGACAATTGAATTTACAGGTGAGCTCGTTCCTAAGTACTTCTTTTTGTTCATTTGAGAATCAATTACTACATAATAATTTAATTATGATTAGGAACCATGGAGAGGATTAAGAAGTACTTGAGGAAGGGCTACGAGGCGCACAAGTCCAGCAAGGGTGGTCGAATCATGTTGGATGTCCAACTCAAGCCGAATTCGAATCCAATTCGGAGTCCAGGACCAGGCCGCACTAAAACGGACACCCAGATCGCATCCGGACTCCGTTTTGGACGTTCCACATATGTATGGAAATCTGAGAAGATAACATTTCCAATGGCTCTGGTCTCATATCAAAATTCCTTCTGAGTCAATGGAAATCGTCGAAACAAGTGGACATCCAGAATCTGTCAGGGTGCTGCGACACCGTCTTTTGGGCCATTCGGCTTTGTATCGTGTTGGAGTCCATTAAGGATGCGTCCAGGGGTTTTGCATGCCCCTTACTCCTTTATATACAGCCGCCACCCCCACCATTAGGGTTGGATTTTGCTTAGATTAAATCTGTCTTTGAACAGTTTCACCGTTCATCGGTTTGTGAGACCCCAACTTTCGAGTGCTAAATCAATACATCTGCAATTCAGTTGTGATCTTCCTTGTTCTTGCTTGTGTTCTTCGATTCGCAGGCGAGGATTAGCCTTCTTGGCGAGGTCAACCGGGCTGCGCACGGTTGATAACCTGAGGAGACGTGGTGCTGCGATTGCGGGGTTCGGGACGTGTTGTTCGGAAGCCGGATCGATTTGTGTCGCGCCTTCACCAAATCGAACATATCCAGAACCTGTTGGAAGATCGGGACCCCGTCCCCATCAGACGGGACGAGTGATCAAGAACCCAAAGACAACGGCAACTTCTCCGGCATGTGCTTCATGGCCCTTGAGGGCGAGATCAGCGACAGCGACCTCTACTCCGACTCCGACGAGGTATGTCCCTCCTATGACCAACTGAATGAAGCTTTTCTTAAGCTAGGAGGATTTCATGCTAGAGCTAAAGCTAGGTGTAGCGAGTTGGAAAAGGAAGTAGATAGATTGTCACTAGAGATTATTGCTCTTACATCTGCTCCTACTAATGATGATTGTGATACTTGCTGTGCTCTCTTGGGTGACATGGAGAAACTAAGGACCTCGCATGATAGTATGTCCTCCGAGCTTGATATTGTTAAAGTGGAGAATGTTAGTCTGCTTGCTGAACTAGAAATGACTAGGATTGTTGTTCCTTCATCTACTATTGAGACTACTCCCTGCACCTCATGTGAGGATAAGGACAATGCTTTTAGAGGTGTTTATACTATGCTTCTCGATCTGCCCGGGACTTGTGAAAGTTGTAATAATTTAAAGATGAACCTAAAACGGGCAGATCACAAAATTGCTGAATTGCGTGCTTCCCTGTTAGAGCCTATTGTTTCTTGTACCAACTGTCCTAAATTAACCTTTGAGCTTGAATCGGTTTCTAAGCAATTTCAAGAGATGGTTGATCATAACAAGAAAATGGCTCAATTTGCTACTAAGGATCCTGTTAGCTCACCATGCAATAGTTGTAATAAACTAAAATTTGAATTGATTGCATTGGATGAAAAATGTGTGAAGCTAACTAAGGACCTTCTAGAAAAATCACATACTTCTTGTGCTTTCTGTGCTGAAGTGTTTGAAAAGGATAATGAAAAGGATAAGGACATGGTAGAGACGTTTAGGAAGAGTTACGAGAACCAAATGGCTAGGATTAGGGCTGCCCCCTGTGTGTCCTGCGAAGCCCTCAAGGTTGAGGTGGCCGTGCATAAGGAGAAATATGCACGTGCTATTCGCTCTTCTACTATTGGTTCTTCTCCTTCCTCTCCTCCTGCTGTTTCTTCTTCTTCTCCTTGCTCTTCTTGCACCTCTCTTTTTCGGGAGTATCAGTATCTTATGAACACTCTCGAGAAATTTGTAGGAGGCAAGAAAAAGCTTAATCTTATTTTAGACCAGTCAAAGATTTGCAAATTCAATCAAGGTCTAGGATATGATTTTCTAGAGGATGTGAGGAAGCATCCACCTATCGTGCTCAGACCCATAGCCGCAGGTGTGATTGAGGTCAAGCCCAAGAACAAGAAAGTTCAATTTAAATCAGCGGGCTTTGTTCAAGGGATTTCTGACAGCAAGGTGATTCCACCTGTAGCTTCGGCCTCTCAGAAGGCGAAGTCATCTCATGCTACTTCTTCCTCTCAGAAGGTGAAGTATCATTGCACCTTCTTGAGAGACCATATGGTGGTCATCCCGTGTGTATGATGAGTAATTGACATCGGTTTAGGAAAGTCGAGTTTGAGTTGGTTGGTTCGGACCATGTCGTTGCGTGGTGCAACGGGCTCGATCGGACTTGGTCATACCTGGTCAAAAGGATTAGGATGCATATTCTGATGATTCGACAGGTTTGTTGATGTTATTATGCTTACATGTATCGAGCGGTGCTATTTGACGTGTTTCTTGTCTGTGTGGCTGCAGGACGTCGAGGTGGAGTCGTGGCGAGACACGAGGTGACCGGACTAGGCGCAGGTGGCGCTGAGGTCAGAACGGTCGGGATGTATTGAAGACGACGTGGATTCGAGGTGGCTGCGAGGCGTGCGAGGCAAGGAGCGCGGAAGCTTCCGGGAAGGTGCAGGAGGGGCGAAATGGGAATTTTGCAAAGCTGCACAAGCGGGAGACGGCTCCGTTAGGGTTTAGCCGGCGTAACGGGTTGGAGACCCGTTAGCCAAGGGCTATAAATAGGTGTTGGGGGCTACATACCCCTTTGAGGATCATAAAGTCTTTTAGAGAATTCTTTGTGTGTGTTGTGTTCCTCCCAAGAAGCATGTGAGGCTCTTGGTGTTTTTGAGGATTGAGAGAGAGAGGATGGATTGAAAATCTTGTAATCTTTCTTGTTCTAATGTCCATGCGTATGGGGACTCATCTGTAATCCTTGGTTGTTTTGGAATGATCTCTTGTTCTTTCTCTGAGATGTTTTCTTTGTGTTTGAGTTCTCTGTTGACTGCCATATGATTCACTTGTGTCTGGGATGATTTCTTTTCTTAGTTGAAGCTCTATCATCAAAAGTCTCAGCTGATTTCTTTCTCAGCGATTTGTGCTCTGTCTGAGTTCAGCTCTTTGGTTGTTGCATTTCAATCAAAAGAATACAAAATGCTGCTTCATATCTTCGGCTGAACATCCTCTGTTCGATTCCTGCAGTAGAACATGTAGATCTTTAGCCAATTTGACCTTAATATGTATTCTTGTGTCTCAGGTTCTATCTACTAGAAAAGAATAATAATTTTTCAGCCTGAGTTCCAGAGTTCCTTTTGGTCTCAAAGTATTTCCTGTGTTCTCTTGGTTAGGTGTGTTCGGCAACAGTCTTTGATCCCTTCTCAATTGTTTGCTTTTTGTCAGCCTGCAGTCTGTATGCTTTTCTTTTGTTCTGTTTTCAGTTCGGCAGCAGCCGTCTTTCTTTTGATTGCTCTCTCTGTGTGGCAAAGTTTAGTCTATTTTGCATTTCTTCTTTCCGGATGTCTTTAATCTACTTTGTACTCCAGTTAGTCTTTGTCTCAGTTTTGCCGTGGTCTCTGAGAAGAATTTCATCCAGTTCACTTGACCTTTGGTTTTGCTAATCTGTATTTCTCTTCTTTTTTTTTGTCTTAAGTAAGAACTCAACCATACTCTCACATATCCGTTAGCCAAGTCTGGTTCTTTAGAGAAGAAAGTTGCTTGGTCTTTGGTGTCTTAAGAAAAGGTCTTTCTCTGCTTTTTGCTTGCCGATCTGTAGCAAACATACACCATGCTATTTTCTGTTCTCGGCAAAGATGCAGGCCTGTTAGTTTAAAGTGTCTTTTCTTTTTATTCTTTTGCTGATCTTTGACGATTTTGCATGCAGATCAAACGATAATATTTTCAGCTAAAATTTTTACTGATTACTCTCTGATTTATGTTGAATTTTTTAGTATCGCATGCGTTCCAGTTTTCAGCAGAATTAATTTTCAGTGAGTTGCCTCGTACTGCATTTGTCTGAAATATCAGTGTACGAATTCTTGAGGGCGATTTTAAAAGAAAACGACATTCACCCCCTCTGTCGCCATTTTGGTCCTACAATTGGTATCAGAGCCGGTTAGCTCTTCCTCATAGATCTTAACCGGTCTCAAGAGCCATGGCGACGGACAAGTACTCGACCAAGCCGCCCATTTTCAATGGCATCGATTACCCCTTCTGGAAGAGCCGAATGGAGACATACATCCAGGCCCAGGGGTATGCCATCTGGCGCAAGGTCAAGGTCCGGTTTGTTGTTCCTGCCGATGAGAACATCAATACCGGGAACATGACTGATGTTGAGGCGAATGCTAAGGCAAGGAACATCATTATTCAGGGCCTGAGTCGTAGTGAGTTTGACCGCATCTCTCATCTTCCGTCCGCTTTCGATATCTGGGAGACCCTCGACGCATACCATGAGGGCACCACCCAGATTAAGACAGTGAGACAGGACCAGTTCAAGCGAGATTACAACAAGTTTGAAATGCTCGCTGGCGAGTCCTTTGATGAGTGCTTTGCACGTTTCCACAAAATTTTGAGCAATCTCCGAGCCGTCGGCCTCACATACTCCGACTCGGACAACGCTCGTCAAATGCTTGCTGCACTCGACCTTCATGTCTAGGAGATGAAGGTGACTACCATCAAGGACACCACCGACCTCTCGACTTTGACGCTTGACGCGCTGTACTCGCGCCTCAAGACGCACGAGATCGACATTGTCTCTTGTAAGTCGAAGTCACAGTCGATGGCTCTAGTCACCGATCCCATTTCGGCTTCTGGTTTTTCTGCCGATTCACTTGGTGGGTTCTCCTAGCTGCTCTCGTGACGTGGCGATGATCGGTTAGAGCAGCTAGAGGATGAACAAAGCCCTACTAGCTCGGAAGTTCTCCCATGTTTACAAGAGGAGGAGGGACAGAAAGAGAGGCGGACCAGTCATCTGTTTCGAGTGTGGTGGCCCCAACCACATTCGGGCAAACTGCCCCAAACTGGAGAAGGGGAAAGCTCACTTCGGCGGTTCGAGCAAGAACGACTACACCGACAAGAACCGCAACAAGAAGACTCCAGTACACCCACAAGGCAAGAAGAAGTTCCGCGATTTCGGGAAGGCCAAGAAGTTGTTCCATCGCGTCCTCACCGCCTTCGACGACCTCGATCTCAGTGAGGTGGAGGGGTGGAGCGACGATGATGGGAAGGACGAGCAAGATCCCAAGGATGGCGAGGACTTGTCCGGCATGTGCTTCATGGCCCTCGAGGGCGAACTGAGCGACAGCGAGCTGTACTCTGACTCGGACGAGGTATGCCCCACCTACGACCAGCTCAATCATGCTTTTCTTAAGCTAGGTGGATTTCATGCTAGAGCTAAGGCTAGGTGTCTTGAGTTAGAGAAGGAAGTAGATAGATTGTCACTAGAGATTATTGCTCTTACATCCGCTCCTTCTAGTGATGATTGTGATACATCTTTGTGCTCTGTTGGGTGATATGGAGAAATTAAGGACCTCTCATGCTAGTCTGTCTTCTGAGCTTGATTTGATTAAGGTGGAGAACATTAGTCTTCTTGCTGAGCTTGAGATGAGTAGGGTAGTTCCTGTTTCATCTTCTACTGTTAAGACTATTTCTTGCACCTCATGTGAGGATAAGGATAATGCTTTTAGAGGTCTTTATACATTGCTTCTCGATCTGCCCGAGACTTGTGAAAGTTGTAACAATTTGAAGATGAACCTAAAGCAGTGAGATCATAAAATTACAGAATTACAAGCTTTTCTTCTTGAGCCTATTGCTTCATGTGTGAACTGTCCTAAGTTAATCTGAACTTGAGTCTCATTTCAAAACAGTTTCAAGAAATGATTGACACTAATAAGAAAATGGCTCGGTTTGCGACAAAGGAGCTGTTAGCTCACCATGCATTAGTTGTGATAAACTAAAACTTGAACTCGTTGCTTTAAATGAAAAATGTGTGAAGCTAACTAAGGACCAACTAGTGAAGTCATCAACTGCTTGTGATGTGATTCTTTGGTGTGGGGAGAAGCCCAAGGGTAAGGTTGAGGCGCTTAGGGCGTGAACCAAGCTGCTAGTAATAGGACTGTCCCATCGTAGTCGGTGTGCGTGCACAAGCCATTTTTTCCTCTATTGTTGGTTCTTCTTCTGCTCCCTTACCTTCTGTAACGTCCTGAAAACTTAGAGGATCTGTATAATAAAGTGTTGTAAAATATTTTGTAGAGTATTGTGTTGAGTTGGGTTTTGAAGGTGTTTTTCTGAAGAATTTCGTGGAAGAGCCCATCTGTCTAATCAATAGAGAATCCTTAGTTTGAATTCGAATCTGAAAAGATGATCCATAAAGAAAACTCCGAAAGTTAACGTAAATAGGTTTGCAAAGAAACAAGGACAGATTTAAATTTCGTAGTATAAGTGGCGAAGTGCCGATGAATGCTTTCTAGAAATGAGTAGGGCAAGCTTAGATATATATATATATATATATATATATATATATATATATATATATATATATATATATATATATATATATATGTATATGCATGTATATATATGTATATATGAGTGCTTTTACACAAAGTAAATATATCTCCAATTATAAAAGAAAAGAGGAGAAAAATAAAAAGGAAAAAGGAAAAGAAGTTAGTTGTAGGCCTTAGAGTATTAAATGAAATAACCACCTTGTGGCCAAATAATTTTATTAAACCCAAAAATATCTCTTTGAGCCTCTGTGAATTTTCTAGAATTTTTGGTGGTGGTTTAGTATTTTTCCGAATTGTATTATGCCCTCTAGCATTTCTGAAAATTCAAAATCAAAATAAAGCCCCAACCCCAACCCCCGGCCGACGCGTGAATGATTGGATCCGCCCACGTCGCCCGGAGCCGCCCACCCTCTCCCTCATGTTGGCGCGTGCGGTCCCGGCGCCACGTCGCCACCGCCGCCATCGCGGCCGCCAGCGGACGCCTCCACCCGCGTCTCTCTCGCGACAGCGGGCCCGCTGTCGTGACCATTTCCCCTTCTTCCTCCTCGCGCGCCCGGACTCCCTCCGCCACGACTGCCGCGACCGCTGCGGGAATTCCATGAGAGGCAGCGGTATGGGAAAACCACGACGCGCCCACGACCCGCCACACCCCCCCGCCCATGATCGCCGCCGACAGCAGCCGCGCGCAGCCCGCCCATGTCCCGCGGCGGGTCCGCCGTGGCTGACCCACTCGGTCGGCTATAAAGCCACGGATGCGCCCAAAAGGATCGCCGTGACACCTCCACCTTTCCCGGTAGCGCACTGCCCCAAACGCCACCCGTGCGCCGGTGAGCCCTTTCTTCCCCAACTCGGCCGTCGGCCTCTCGCACTGCTGATCCTCCTTGTGGGAGCTCGATCCCTTGCTCCCACACCATCTCCGACCGCCGCCAAGCTATTGCCGGCCTCCCAGAGCTTCTCGGCCGTAGCTCACCGGCCAGAAGCCTCCCCGAGCCGCCGCTTGCTCGTCGCCAACCCACCTCCGGTGACCCCGGCCCTCCTCGTCGCCACCAACCGCCATAAGCTCGACTTTGCATTTCACGAAGCTCCCGAACATCATCGAGCTTCCCTCGGGCGACGACCACCGCCTCCCTCGGCCTCGAGCTCCCTCGCCTCGCCTCCTCCCCAGTATACCTTAAGAGGTATATTTGCCCCTATTGGGGTGAGATAAAACCGAGCGGCGGATTGGCTATCGTCGCTCACTCCTTCCCCCCCGGCTCCCTCGGCACGCGTTCGAGCCCCCGCTCACGCAGCGCCTGAGGTCGAGCCTTTCTTTTAATTCCGCCACGACGGTGGGTCCCACTGTCGGCGATCACAAGATGCATTCGAGCGGTGACAACCGACCCGCATGTCGAGGCACGCGGGCAGGCGTGAGCCACCGCTGGGCCCCACGTGTCGTAGCGATCACCGACAAAGGCCCCACATGTCGAGTTTAATATTTTCAGGATTTATTCAAACCGAGGGTATTCAAATGTACATAACTTGTTCATTTTAACTCCAAATTTAGTGAAACCAATTTCTAAATTCATCTAAAATCAAGGGCTACTTAATGGGACCAGAACCAACATTTTTGAAGCTTGTTCAAATTTTCATTGTGTTATTTGATTGTTGGGATGCTTTTTATCTAAATTTTCGCGCATGTAAAACGTAGCTTTCGAGACTCAAGAAGAGGAAGCTGCCGCTGCCGTAGACTCTAACACCCCGAATCCTGACCTTTGCATCCAAGGCGAGTCAATGCTTTGATCATTTTGAGCCTATGTTTTCAATAAAGTATTTTGGTTTAAGTAATAAAAATTGCATGCTTATATTTATGTTGCAATACATGTTAATTTCAGCTTTTAGATATATGCCCATGTTCTCTTGGTTTAGTATATGTCCTTTGCAATACTTTTGGCTATGTGATCCTTGTCACCCTAGTAAAAGTAATAATGCTACAACTCTTTTGAAACTAAGTCTATACTTATAAATGCATGCTTAGAGTTGTTTTAGATAAACACGGGTGTGAGAGCACCCTAGCATATCTTGCAAACTAAAGAAAGTAGTATTGGGCAGTCATTGTGATGATGACTGGCGTATGTTGGAATAAGTTTTTTCGTTCCGAAAGAACCCTACATGCTTAATTGTCTGGGCGGATGGTTGAGGGTATGAGTGTTGAATGGTGCCGTGATAGCACAGATTTGTGATAAAGTGGTGCCATGATAGCACGAGGGGATCGTGGTAGAACCGCCCAGATAACCATTAAGGACTTAATCTTGTGATGACCTCCCACGGTACAACATGTGCAACCACATGCTGGCAAAGTGTAGGCAGGGCCAACTAATTTGCATTGACTTAGTAAGAGTTGCGTCGGTGTGAACACGGGCGGGTAGAGGATGGCCACATCCTCCGACGTGATGGCGCAAGAGGGGGCTTCTAGGAGGGTGGTCGTACCCGGAGGAAGTGGAAACCTTAGCGGTCGTAACTCTGCTATGAACATGCATCGTAAAGGTTCTGTGATAGTCTACTCAACCACATGGCTAAGGAATCATTTGGGGCAATGGGCAGATCTATCTCATGTGGGTAAAGTGTACACACTCTGCAGAGTCAAAACTATTCGAATAGCTGTGCCCACGGTCATGGGCGGACATGGGAACTTAACTAGATATAGTTCTGTTTCAAAAACTGTGAAGGGGTGGAAATGGAAAAGTGGAGGGCAGAGAAAGGCCCTTAATTGAATTGTCCTAGGTGTCGTCCCAGTGGTAAAGTAAGCGGTTATAACGCTGAAAGCATAGCATGAGGAGCAGGGGCCATGTAATGGTGGATGGCCCCTGATTCGATAGAAATAAATGTACATGTCATTGAGTATTATGTTTAAAATCCAACTGGCTAGGTCATAGGGAGTTTTAAGTACTATAGTTCAAAAGGCACATTTTAGCAAACACAATAACCTGAGCCTTCCCTTGTTGAAAGCCTTGCATACTACCTATTGCATTCTGTGTGTTGACTCGCTGAGCACGGTGGTTAGTGTGCTCACTCTGCAATACCAAAATCCAGATTCGGGAGCTCAAGATCCGTATGCCTTGAGGAATCACTGCTGCGGATGGAGAAGACCACGCAGGGAATTAGGACGAATAAGCCGCGCTTAGAACCTTAGGCATCTAGACTAAGGTGTGGTATCATCCAGATATTCTAGAGCCCTAGAATATTTGTATGACCACTTTTGCCCTCAGTCTTTGCTTGTGGTTTAAAAGCCTACTTGTATCTCTTCCGCTGCTAGACTTTTGTAATGTAAATATTTGGCCTGCTTGGCCCTATTGTAACAACTGCGCCTTGTGAAGGCCTAACTTCACTTTTGCAATGTAATATTATTATGGCTTGTTGTGGTTTCCGCGTGTATGAAATGATTCAGCAATGTATCATGTGCATTATCTCTTGATCCGAGGAATAATGCGATGAAGCCTGACAGATTCGGATTGCAAAATCCGGTCCGACACCTTCATTGTCTCTTCTCCTCCACTCGCTCTTCTTGTGCCTCTCTATTTCGGGAGTGTCAGTACCTTATGAACACTCTCGAGAGATTTGTCGGAGGCAAGAAGAAGCTTAATCTTATTCTAGACCAATCGAAGATTTGCAAATTCAATCAAGGTCTAGGATATAATTTTCTAGAAGACAGAAGGAAGCATCCACATGGTGCTCGGACCCATAGCCATAGTGTGATTGAGGTCAAGCCCAAGAACAAGAAAGTTCAATTTAAATCAGCGGGCTTTGTCCAAGGGATCTCGACAACAAGGTGATTTCACTGCAGCCTCGCCTCTCGGGCGAAGCCATCTCATGCTACTTGACCCCTCGAGGCGGTATCATTGCACCTTCCGTCAGAAGGATGGGCATTTATTTGACCATTGCTTCAAGCGCGCCAAGATCGCGCGTAGAGACCGTGTTGAGTCTCTTAAGCGTATTCAGGGTCAGTCCCAGACCATGAGAGCACCTAAGACCAACACGAGGTCTAGGCTTGCTACTGTTGATAGCTTTGGGCAGCACCGAGGACTTGGTTTTTCTGAGTCTTCTGTTTTTCGTCCTCGTGCTCCCTCTGGTTGTGACTTCCGCCGTTCTGAGGGTAGATCTCGCTTTCCCCGTCGAGATGCCTACCCGCGGCGTGATCGACATCTTCTTTGGTGCTCCGACTCGCTCTTACAGAGGTCGGACCCGACCAACGACTTCAGTGCCGCACACGACCCTTCGCTTCTTTGGGTGACGGGCGTGGGGTAGATAGAGGTCGATCGTGCTTGACTACTTCATCGCTCGACGTGTTACTCAGTATTGGGTGCCAAAATCACTCTTGATTTATCCCAGTACTGAGACTTTGCTCTCTGTTTGACTCAGGTTCGCCGGGCAGGGAAGAGAAAGGTTTGGCTTGTAGACTCCGGGTGTTCACGACACATGACCGGAGATTCTTGTTGGTTTTCTTCCCTTGCCCGTGCTCTAGGTGATGAGACGATCACCTTCGGAGATGCTTCATCTGGGCGTGTCATCGCCAAAGGTACTGTGCGCATTAATGATTCATTTATTTTGAAAGATGTTGCTTTGGTTAGTAAGCTGCGGTACAATTTGCTTTCGATCTCTCGACTTCTGATGACAATTTCGAGGTGAGCTTTAAGAAAACAATTGCAAAATTCTTGATTCTTCGGGTAGTCTGGTTTGCGGGATTTCTCGTTTTGGGAGGATCTTTCGTGCTGATTTTTCTGAGTCTTCTGGTGATCCTCTCCGGTGTTGGGTTGCTTCTGAGTCCCGTGACCTTTCCTTTAGGCATAGGAGACTTGGTCATATTGGTTTTGATCATTTGACCCGAGTTAGCGGCCACGACCTCATTCGTGGTTTGCCGAAACTCAAGATGGTTAAAGATCTAGTTGTGCTCCTTGCCGGTACGGCAAGATGGTTGCCGCTTCCCATCCTCTGGTCACAGTTACTATGACCGATGCACCAGGACAGCTGCTCCATATGGACACAGTTGGACCAGCTCGAGTGCGATCTGCGGTGGGAAGTGGTATGTCCTGTCGTGGTCGATGACTTCGAGGTACTCTTGGGTGTTTTCTTAGCCTCGAAGGATGAGGCGTTTACACATTCGAGGTCTTTTCGGTGGGCTTTCTGCTGAGCTTCCGGTGCCTTACGAGCAATCTGCGGTGACAATGGCACGGAGTTCAAGAATTCCTACTGAGAGGTTACGTGGTGAGGCAGTGTAGAGCACCGCTCTCTTCTCCACACGTCCACAATGAGAATGGCGTCGTGGAGAGGAAGAACCGTACCTTGGTCGAGATGGCCAGGACGATGCTCGATGAATACTCTACACCGCGGAAGTTTTGGGCTGAGGCTATAGCTACCGCGTGCCATATTTCGAACAGAGTTTTTCTCAGGGCACACTTGCATCGCACTTCTTATGAGTTGAGATATGGGCGTAAACCCAGTGTTTCTCATTTTCGTGTGTTTGGTTGCAAGTGCTTTATTCTGAAGTCTGGGAACCTAGACAAGTTCGAGTCACGTTCTTGTGATGGACTCTTTCTAGGTGTAGGACCGAAATGGCGACAGAGGGGGGTGAATGTCGCTCTCTTTTAAAAACGCCCGAGAATTGTGTACATTTTTTTCAAAAGATGCAAAACAAAGCACCTCACGAAAAATTAAAATTAATCTTGCTGAAATTTGGAGCATGCGACATCGAAAAATTCAGCATAAATCGAGAGTAGTCGATAAAATTTCAGCTGAAAATATTGCCGTTTGATCTGCATGCAAAATCGTCAAAGATCAGGAAAGAAATAAAAAGAAAAGTGACTTTCTGGAAATCGATCAGATGCTGTTCTTCTTTGGTCACTTGGCCAGGAAATTGATCTACGCACTATCTCATACTCAATAACAAAGCAGACCGACAGGCAATGAACCAAACATCAAGTAGTACTAAAAAGCTGACGAAACAGATGAAGGAAGTACCAAGAACAACTAAAGTCTGCTGCTTGGCGAGAGGCGAACTCGACCAAAAGAGCTACCGCCAGAACTTGCAAGCACTAGAAAAGATCAGCTAAAAGGGAAAAGAGAAGACTGCCCAAAGCTAAAAGGAAATTAGCCAACCGAGAGACTCATGTGCTGCTGAATACTGCTGCTAAAACTGACTGAAAACAGTAGTGCAGACGAGCTGAAAATAGCAGTGAAAATGCTGAAAAACAGCAGTGCCAAGAAACTGAAAACAGCAGTAAATTTGCTTCACTTTGCTACAGCCGAACACAAAAATACAGCACACCCGAACTGAAAATGCAGACCAACAGATTTCTGCCGCCGAAATTGAACAGAGAACACTCCAGTTAAAACAGCACTGAAAACTGAAACTAGCAGTAGCCTTTGCGGTTGTAAACTACAGCAATTTTCTGCTGAAAATAGCACTGGACAGCAGACTGTAAATAATTACGTGCTGCAGATTAATAGGACTTGTAACAGAGAAAAGAAAGCACCCACCAAAACCTGAAGGTAAATAATGAAGCAAAGAATTCAAAGTGACAAAAGAAAGTAATCACCCATTTCATACGATTAGGAAGAAAGATTACAAGCAGTAGTTTTAGATCCACATACACACTTTCACTATCTGGACAGAGCAAATAACAAGAGTTCAAACCCTTCACTCCAGAACACACGTCCAGACTCACGCATGAAAGAGCAAGAACAGATTGCTAAGAAAAACAAGAACCGAAAAAACAAAGGAATAGAGAGGAGTCCCGATACGCATGGACATTAGAACCATATGAATGATTACAAGACTCTCAATCCATCCTCTCCCTCTCAATCCTCAAGAACACCAAGAGCCTCACATGCTTCTTGGGAGGAACACAACCCACACAAAGGGATGAATGAGCTCTCAAAACCCTAACTCATTCTCAAGTGTCCTAAGGGGTATGCAGCCCCCAACCTCTATTTATAGCCCTTGGCTAACGGGTCTCCAACCCGTTCTGCCGGCTAAACCTAACGGAGCCGTCTCCGCCAGTGCAGCCTTGCGAAATTCCGTTTCGCCCTTACGCACCTTCCGGAAGCTTCCGCTCCTTGTCTTGCACGCTCCGCAACCACGTCGAGTCCTCGTCGTCTTGACACATCACGACCGTTCGACCTCGGCGCCACTGCGCCTAGTCCGGTCCACCGTGTCTCGCCACGATTGCGCCTCGCATCCTGCGAACCTGAGACAAGAAAACACATCACATAGCACCGCTCGATACATGAACGCGCAAATAGCATAAACAAGATCAAACATGTCGCAATATCAGAATATACATCCTAACCCATACGACTAAGCTTGACCAAAGTCCGACCGAGCTCTGTTGCACCAAGCAGCGTCGGGTCCGAACAAACCGACTCAAACTCGACTTTTGAGAAGCGATGTCAATTACTCATCACTCACAAAGGGATGACCTCACATGGTCTCTCAATCTCCCCTTGATGAGTATATTGACAAACACCGAAAAAGCACAAAGTTGAGTTTGAAGAGTCTAACATGGTCCATAAGTAAAGAGTGAAGCTAATGACCACGTCGACAGAAGGAGCAAAAAGAAAGAACAATTTTTCTTCAAAGCTCCCGAAGTGGCTTTTTCTACCACTATTCTCCCCATTTTGGCAATAAACCCATCACAAATGTAAGAAGGAGAAAAAGTCATGAAAATGGATGAAAGGCTGATTGGATCATTTTTAAGTATGTAGAGCCATGAGAATTATCCAAAATGACCATCATGTATTATATCAAGCCATAACATACAAATATGCTATAAAGATCATGACTAAGTATGTAAAGAGAAGCTAAGCAACATAAGGTATAATCTGAATTTTAATTGAAGTGCTTTAGCAAGTCAAGTCAAACAAGATTTTAGTCTAACTAATGGTATCCACAAATGATGCAAACCATGTCAATAAGCTAAATGGAATCAAGAAGCTAGTGTTGAGCAAACTAGAGTGCTATTTGTTCAAGAATGATACATTTGTTTAAGTACTTTGACATTTTTGCAATTGAGCACAAATGACATTTTTCTTTAGAGATCACATGGTTGTTTTCAACCATCTTTTTATTCAGTCATGTGCTAGACCTCAAGCCTTATGCGATCATTCCAAGCGAGAAGCTTAAGGAAATGATCTTGGTCATCAAAACTCCCCGAGTTCATACCTTGTGCAATGGCAAGCCGTCTCATGAGAAAGAATTGGTGAGATCAGTTTTTTCGCACAGAAGAGATCTTTTTTTTTGTTTTTGACAGTTGTACTAACTTATGTGTCATCAAGAAACTGTATAGCTCAATCTATTGCTCAACTAAGATTCAAGACTCAACTCAGTCTATTTGACATGGTAAGAACCATAAAAAGATAACACAAAGCTGACTAGTCTCAAATATGAACATGACATGAGTTAGGTCAAAATTTAGCATTTTAATTAACCTATCATGGCAAAGACTTGACTACACATATAAAGTCATGATCAAATTAGCAATAGAGCATAAATCATGGCAAGATGTAATATAATGAAAACATGTCATGAAAGGATAATAATCAAGGCTCCATTAAGTTATGATACAAATGAAGAAAATCCAGCTCCCCCTTAACTTGAGATACAACTTTTAGTTCAAGTTGAGTTATGTCATCATTAGAATCTAGAAGTTCCCAAATGAACTCCCCCTGAACCAAAGCAATAAAAAATCAAGAGCTGGCAAATGAATCAAGAAAACAGGCCGTCCTTAGAGCATAGATAAGATATAGAGATACTATGGCTCAGACTGACTCTCATCTACCCCATATGTCTCGGGACAACAAATTGTCGAGAAAACGCACACTAGAGAGCAAACACGTGCCTGTCTGCAGGGTGGCCCAACCCTCGCTAGAACCTAAAAGAAGTGAGTGAGCTCAACCTAGTGAGATAAGAAACAGCTATCCTGAAAGCACAAGATAAGAGCAAGAAGTCTAAGCAACTCAGCAAGTGACACACTCTAATCTATGCTAGAAGGACTAATCCCAATGCACCCGCAAATGCAATGCAACAGAAATGAGACAGAAGCATAATCAATATAGTAAAGTAGTAAAGTCCAAGCTCCCCCTCACAACAGTCCATAAGAACAAACCACCCCAAGCTCTCCCCGCAGAGCTGAAAACCTCGAGCTATCCAAAGGCTTGGTGAAGATATCAGCCAACTGGTGGTCACTCTCCACAAACTGGAGCACTATGTCACCCTTCTCCACATGGTCTCGAAGGAAGTGATATCTGATATCGATGTGCTTGGTCCGAGAGTGCTGCATGGGTTCTTAGCAATGCTAATCGCAGACGTGTTATCGCAAAGAGCGGAACACGATCGATAGCAACCCAAAGTCCCGCAGTCGAGACCATCCAAAGCACTTGGCTCTGACAATCGGTTGCGACACGTACTCGGCCTCTGCGGTGGATCGTGCAACACCGGATCGCTTCCTCGAAGACCGGAAGCGAGAGAAGTGCCAATGAACCGGCGGTGCCGAAGTGCTCTTCCTATCTATCCTACAACAAGAAAGTCTCGCATCCGAAAAGGCTCTAAGGGATGAGCAGGAGGAGGAAGAGTACCGATACCATAGTCAATGGTAGCTCGAAGGTACCGAAGATGCGCTTTCTGCTTTGGCGGTGAGACACGCGAGGAGAAGCTCAAACCGGCACAAAGACACACGGAGAAGTGTATGTCGGTCTCGGCGGTGAGGTACAAGAGAGAGTCAATCATGCTTCAATTCCTTTTGATCGATGGCTTGCCGTCCTCATCTGGGTCTAGTACGACTGTAGAAGCCATAGGAGTTGACACCGCTTACCGTCACTCATGTCGAGCGTCTCGGGAGGTCTCGAGTGTACTTGCCTTGATGCAAGAAGGTACCCTCCAGTGCTCGCTTGATTTGGAAGCCAAGGAAGAAAGTCAACTCACCCATCATGCTCATCTCAAACTCGGTGCTCATGACATCCGAGAACTGTGAAACTAGAGCATGAGAAGAGCCGCCAAAGATGATGTCATCCACATAGATTTGGACGACGGAAAATCGATTAAGCCGTGGATGAACAAGGTCTTGTCAACTTTACCCATCTCAAAATCATGTCTCAATAGATAGGACTTAAGCCTCTCATACCAAGCTCGGGGCTTGCTTAAGTCCATACAACGCTTTGGAAAGCTTGAAGACATGACTTGGGTATTTGGGGTTCTCGAAACACGGAGGTCGTCGACATAGACTTCTTCCTCAATGAAGCCATTGAGAAAGGCACTCTTGACGTCCATCCGTAAAACTTGAAACCTTTAGAAGCGCAAAGGCAAGCGAATTCTAATGGCCTCAAGGCGAGCTACGAGGGCAAGGTCTCCTCGAAATCCGGACCCTCAACACAGGAGTACCCCATGCAACCAGCCTAGCCTTGTTTGAATGACTACCCCATCCTCACTTTGCTTGTTCTTGAACACCCATTTGGTTCCAATGATATTGTGATCTCGAGGGGCTCAACAAGCGTCGGACCTTGTTTCTTTCAAAACTCTCCGACTCCTCATGCATGGCATTGACCCAAGACTCATCGGATAAAGCATGACAAACGTCCTTGGGCTCAAAAGAAGCTACGAAGGCGAGTGGAGATGAAAAGCGACACGCCGACTTGGATCGTGTGACTCGTTCAAAAAGATCTCCAATCATCTGCTCAGAAGGATGAGATTTTTGAATATGTCTTGGAGGTCATGGATGAGATGAAGAAGTAGCCTCTACCTCGTTACTTGACGGGGTAGGAACAGAGCCACTAGCTCCAGAGGAAGTAGAAGGTAAGGGCTGATCACCTCGAGGTGCGGTAGAAGAATGCACCTAAAGGGGTAGAGGAGGAACTGGATCGGGTAGACAACCCTCATCTCCATCATCCTCATCATCCACGAAGATGGTCTCGGATCGCTCTAGTGAACACGAGATATCGGGCCTAGTCCCGGACCGCCTCATCGAAGGTTACCTCCTGAGTTTCTACCATTTTGCTAGACTCGCAGTTCCGGACCCTATAGGCCCCAAGAAGTCGAGTAGCCTAGAAAGAGTCCATCACAAGAACGTGACTCAAACTTATCTAGGTTCCCAGACTTCAGAATAAAACACTTGCAACCAAACACACGAAAATGAGAGACGCTGGGCTTTCGCCCATATCTCGACTCATAAGAAGTGCGGTGCAAGTGTGCCCAAGAAAACTCTGTTGAAACATGGCACGCGTGGCTATAGCCTCACCCAAAACTTCCGCGGTGTAGAGTACTCATCAAGCATCGTCCCGCCATCTCGACCAAGGTGCGGTTCTTCCTCTCCACGACGCCATTCTGCTGGGGGCGTGCGGAGAAGAGAACGGTGCTCTCGCTGTCTCAACACGAACCTCTCAAGTAGGAGTTCTTGAACTCCGTGCCATTGTCATCGCGGATCGCTCGTAAGGCACCCTAAGCTCAATAGAAAGCCTCTTGAAAAGACCTCGGAAATGTGTAAACGTCTCATCCTTGAGGCCAAGAAAACACCCAAGAATACCTCGAGAAGTCATCGACTCGACAAGAACATACCACTTCCCTCCTGCCGATCGCACTCGAGCTGGTCCAACCGTATCCATATGGAGCAATGTCCGGTGCATCGGTCATAATAATCAGTGACCGAGGATGAGAAGCGGCAACCATCTTGCCGTGCTTGGCATGGGCGCAAACAAGATCTTTGACCATCTTGAGTTTCGGCGCACCACGAATGAGATCGTGGCCGCTAACTCGAGTCAAATGGTCAAATCCAATATGACCAAGTCTCCTATGCGGAAGGAAAGGTCGCGGGACTCGAAGCAACCAAACACCGGAGAGGATCACCAAAGACTCAATAAAATCAGCACGAAAGATCCTCCCATAACGAGAAATCCATAAACCGGTCGCTCAAAGAATCAACAATTTTGCAGGCGTTTTTCTTAAAACTTACCTCGAAACCGTCATCGGTAAGCTGAGAAACCGAAAGCAAATTGTAATGCAGTTTACTCACCAAGGCAACATCTTTTAAAACAAATGAGTCATTAATGCGCACAGTACCTTTGGCGATGACGCGTCCAGACGAAGAGTCTCCAAAGGTGATAGTCTCATCACACAAGCTCGGGCTGGGAAGAAAACCAGCGGAATCTCCGGTCATGTGTCGTGAACACCCGAGTCTACGAGCCAAACCTTTCCTTCCACCCCGGCAAGCTCGAGTCAACAAGAGAGCAAAGTCTCGATCTTGGAATAAATCAAAATAGATTTTGGAACCCAACACCTTGAGTCACACGTCGGCGTAAGAAGTAGTCACACACGACCGACCTCTAACTACCCTCGCTCTCCGTCGCTCAAAGCGGCAGGGTGCGTGAGAGCAGACACAAGGCATTCTTTGGATCCGGCCTACGGAGAGCGAGTCGAAGTACCAGCAACACGCTGATCTCGCCGCGGATAGCTATCTCGATTGGAAAAACGAGATCTACCCTCAGGACGGCGGAAGTCATGACCGAGGGAGCACGAGGACGAAAAATGAAAACTTCGGAAGAACCAAGTCCTCGATCTTGCCCAAAGCTACCAACAATAGCAAGCCTAGACCTCGTGTTGGTCTTAGGTGCACTCAAGGTGCAGGGCGACCACGAATCGTCTAAGAGACTCAACACGGTCTCTTGGCGCGATCTTGGCGCTTGAAGCAATGGTCAAACAAATGCCCATCCTTCGACGGAAGGTGCAATGATACCGCCTACGAGGGGTGAAGTAGCATGAGATGGCCGCCGACGAGAGGCCGGTCTGCGGTGAAATCACCTTGTCGTCCGAAATCCCTTGGACAAAGCCCGCGATCTAAATTGAACTTTCTTGTTCTTAGGCTTGACCTCGATCACACCTGCGGCTATGGGTGCGAGCACGGCGGTGGATGCTTCCTTCTATCCTCTCGAAAATCATATCCTAGACCTTGATTGAATTTGCAAATCTTGATTTGTCTAGAATAAGATTAAGATTCTTCTTACCCCCTGCAAATCTCTCGAGAGTGTTCATAAGGTACTGACACTCCCGAAACAGAGAGGCACAAGAAGGCGGGGAGAAGAAGAGACGAGAAGGTAAGAGAGCAGAAGAAGAACCAACAGTAGAGGAAAGTTTGGCTTGTGCACGCACAGCCGACTCTGGGGGCACATTCCTACTACTAGCAGGTTGGTTCGCGTCTCTAGGCGTCTTACCCTTATCCTGGGGCTTCTTCCCCTTCTCCTCAATCACATTACAAGCTGAAGGTGGCTTCTCTAGAAGGTTCTTAGTTAGCTTCACACATTTCTCATCCAATGCAATCAAGTCAGATTTTAGTTTGTTACAATTAATGCATGGTGAGCTAACAGGGTCCTTAGAAGCAAACTGAGCCAACTTCCTATCATGATCAATCATATCTTGAAACTGTTTGGAGACAGATTCAAGTTCGGCAGTAAGCTTAGGACAATTTACGCAAGAAGCAATAGGCTCAAGTAAGAAGGTTTGAAATTCTGCAATTTTATGATCTGCCCATTTTAGTTTCATATTCAAATTATCACAATTTACACAAGACTCGGGCAGATCCAGAAGCATGGCATAAGGTCCTCTAGCATCAAAGTCCTTATCCTCACATGAGGTGGGAGCAATAGTCTCATCAGTAGTAAGTAGGGTAACAGCCATCCTACTCAATTCTAAATCAGCAAGCAGACTAACATTCTCCACCTTAATAGCATCAAGCTCAGAGGACAGACTATCATGTGAGGTCCTTAGCTTCTCCATATCACCGATCAAAGCACGGCATGTATCACGATCGTCACGGGAGGAGCGAGATATAAGTGAAGTAAGCTCCGTGACAATCTCTACTTCCTTCTCCAACTCGCTACATCTAGTCTTAGCTCTAGCATGAAAACCTCCTAACTTAAGAAAGGCTTCATTAAGTTGGTCATAAGAGGGACATACCTCATCGGAGTCGGAATAGAGATCGCTGTCGCTCAGCTCGCCCTCAAGGGCCATGAAGCACATCCCGGAGAAGTCACTGTCGCCCTTAGGGTCTTGGTCACCGGTCCCGTCGTCGTCGCTCCATCCCTCCACCTCGGTGAGGTCGAGGTCGTCAGCGGCGAGAACGCGGTGGAAGAGCTTCTTGGCCTTCCCAAGGTCGCGGAACTTCTTCTTTCCGGGCGGTCTTGAGGGCTTCGAGTTGCGGTTCTTGTCGATGTAGTCGTTCTTGCCCGAACCAAGTCACCTTTACCCTTCCCAAGCTTGGGACGGTTTGCTCGGATGTGGTTGGGGCCACCACACCGAAACAAATCACGGGTCCTCTTTTCCTTCCATCCCTCCTCCCTTTGTAAGCATGGGAGAATCTCCGTGCGAGGAGGGCTAGTGCTCATCCATAAGTCGCTCTATCGATCATCGGTTATGTCACGAGAGCGGCGAGGAGAATCCGCAAGATGGCTCGGAAGAAGTGGATCCAAGCGGGATCGGTGACTAGTGCCATCGGTCGAGACTTGACCGACGAGAGACTATGTCAATCTCGTGAGTCTTGAGGCGCGAGTAAAGCGCATCAAGAGTCAAGGTCGAGAGGTCCGTGGTGTCCTTGATGGTAGTCACCTTCATCTCCCAAACCCTAAGATCGAGTGCGAAAAGAATTTGACGGCGTTATCCGAGTCGGAGTATGTGAGACCGACGGCTCGGAGGTTGCTCAAAATCTTGTGAAAGCGAGAAAAGCACTCGTCAAGGACTCACCGGCAAGCATCTCGAATTTCTTGTATTCTCGCTGAACCGGTCTTGTCGAACCATCTTGATCCGGGTGGTGCCCTCATGGTATGCATCGAGGTCACCCGGATGTCGTAAGCGGACGACGGTGAGAGATGCGATCAAACTCGCTTCTACTCAACCCACGAATGATGATGTTCCTTGCCTTTGCATTCGCCTCAACATCGCCCATATTCCGGCATTGATGTTCTCATCGGCGGGAACAACAAGCGAATCTTCACCTTCCGCGGATGGCATACCCACGAGCACGGATGTAAGTTTCCATTCGGCTTTTCGGAAGGGTAATCCAGGCCATCGAAGATGGGCGGCTTGGTGGAATACTTATCTCACATGGCTCTTTGAGACCGGTTAAGATCTATGAAGAAGAGCTAACCGCTCGATACCAATTGTAGGACCGAAATGGCGGCGGAGGGGTGAATGTCGCTCTCTTTTAAAACGCCCGAGAATTCGTACATTGTTTTTCAAAAGATGCAAAACAAAGCACCTCACGAAAATTAAAATTAATCTTGCTGAAATTTGGAGCATGCGACCTTGAAAATTCACCATAAATCGAGAGTAGTCGGTAAAATTTCAGGTGAAAATATTGCCGCTTGATCCGCATGCAAAATCGTCAAAGATCAGGAAAGAAATAAAAAGAAAAGTGACTTTCTGGAAATCGATCAGATGCTTTGTTCTTCTTTGGTCACTTGGCCAGGAAATTGATCTACGCACTATCTCATACTCAATAACAAAGCAGACCGACAGGCAATGAACCAAACACCAAGTAGTACTAAAAAGCTAAACGAAACAGATCAAGGAAGTACCAAGAACAACTAAAGTCTTCTTTGGCGAGAGGCGTACTCGACCAAAAGAGCTACAACGAAACTTGCAAGCACTAGAAAAGATCAGCTAAAGGGAAAAGAAAGACGCCCAAAGCTAAAAGGAAATTAGCCAACCGAGACTCATGTCTTCTGAATCTGCTGCTAAAACCGATAGAAAATGTGGTGCAGACGAGCTGAAAATAGCAGTGAAAATGCTGAAAAACAGCAGTGCCAAGAAACTGAAAACAGCAGTAAATTTGCTTCACTTTGCTACAGCCGAACACAAAAATACAAAGACACCGAATCGAAAATGCGAGACCAGCAGTTTACGCGAAATTGAACAGAGAACACTCCGGTTAAAACAAAGACCTTGGCGAAACTAGCGGTAGCCTTTGCGGTTGTAAACTACAGACAATTTTCTCTGAAAATAGCCTCGACAGCGATCGTAAATAATTACGTCTTTGATTAATAGGACTTGTAACAGAGAAAAGAAAGCACCCACCAAAACCTGAAGGTAAATAATGAAGCAGCAGTCCAAAGTGACAAAAAGAAAGTAATCAGTCCATTTCATACTGATTAGGAAGAAAGATTACAAGCAGTAGTTTTAGATCCACATACACACTTTCACTATCTGGACAGAGCAAATAACAAGAGTTCAAACCCTTCACTCCAGAACACACGTCCAGACTCACGCATGAAAGAGCAAGAACAGATTGCTAAGAAAAACAAGAACCGAAAAAACAAAGGAATAGAGAGGAGTCCCGATACGCATGGATATTAGAACCATATGAATGATTACAAGACTCTCAATCCATCCTCTCCCTCTCAATCCTCAAGAACACCAAGAGCCTCACATGCTTCTTGGGAGGAACACAACCCACACAAAGGGATGAATGAGCTCTCAAAACCCTAACTCATTCTCAAGTGTCCTAAGGGGTATGCAGCCCCCAACCTCTATTTATAGCCCTTGGCTAACGGGTCTCCAACCCGTTACGCCGGCTAAACCCTAACGGAGCCGTCTCCCGCTTGTGCAGCCTTGCGAAATTCCCGTTTCGCCCCTTCTGCACCTTCCGGGAAGCTTCCGCGCTCCTTGTCTCGCACGCTCCGCAACCACGTCGAGTCCTCGTCGTCTTCGACACATCACGACCGTTCTGACCTCAGCGCCACCTGCGCCTAGTCCGGTCCACCGTGTCTCGCCACGACTCCGCCTCATTGTCCTGCGACACACGAGACAAGAAAACACGTCACATAGCACCGCTCGATACATGAACGCGCAAATAGCATAAACAAGATCAAACATGTCGCAATATCAGAATATACATCCTAACCCATACGACTAAGCTTGACCAAAGTCCGACCGAGCTTGTTGCACCAAGCAACGTCTGGGTCCGAACAAACCGACTCAAACTCGACTTTTGAGAAACGATGTCAATTACTCATCACTCACAAAGGGATGACCCTCACATGGTCTCTCACTAGGCTACTCGACTTTTCGCGGGCTTATAGGGTCTGGAACTGCGAGTCTAGTAAAATGGTAGAAACATGTGAGGTGACCTTCGACGAGGCCAGTCCGGGGACTAGGCCCGATATCTCAGGTTCTTTAGAGCAGTCCGAGACCATCTTTGTGGATGATGAGGACGATGGAGACGAGGGTTGTCTACCCGATCCAGTCCCTCATCTACCCCTTAAGATGCCGTCTTCCACTGCACCTCAAGGCGATCAGCCTTTGCCTTCGCTATTACGGAGCTAGTGGGTGCATTCCTACCCGTCGACTCACGAGGTGAGGCCACTTCTTCATCTCATCCTGGACCTCCTAGACATATCCAGAAAACTCATCCTTCTGAGCAGATGATTGGAGATCTCTTTGAGCGAGTCACACGCTCAAAGTCTGGCATGTCACTCTTTTGTCTCCACTCTGCCTTTGTTGCCTCTTTTGAGCCCAAGGATGTTTGCCATGCTCTCTCCGACGAGTCTTGGATAAATGCCATGCATGAAGAATTAGAGAGCTTTGAGAGAAACAAGGTCTGGACGCTTGTTGAGCCCCCTCGAGGTCACAATATCATTGGGACTAAGTGGGTGTTCAAGAACAAGCAGAGTGAGGATGTTGTGGTTATTCAAAACAAGGCTAGACTGGTAGCTCAGGGGTACTCCCAGATTGAGGGTCTAGATTTTTAGGAGACCTTTGCCCCTGTAGCTAGACTTGAGGCCATTAGAATCCTGCTTGTCTTTGTAGCTTCTAAGGGTTTCAAGCTTTACCAGATGGACGTCAACAGTGCCTTTTTCAATGGCTTTATTGAGGAAGAAGTCTATGTGAGATAGCCTCCTGGTTTCGAAAACTCCAAATACCCTAATCATGTCTACAAGCTTTTCAAAGCATTGTATGGACTTAAGCAGGCCCCTAGGGCTTGGTATGAGAGGCTTAAGTCCTATCTTTTGAGACATGATTTCGAAATAGGTAAAGTTGACAAGACCTTGTTCATTCGCCGGCTTGGCAATGACCTTCTGCTCGCCCAAATTTATGTCGATGACATTATCTTTGGTGGCTCTTCTCATGCTCTAGTTTCACAGTTCTCGGATGTCATGAGCACCGAGTTTGAGATGAGCATGATGGGTGAGTTGACCTTCTTCCTTGGCTTCCAAATTAAGCAGACTCGGGAGGGTACCTTCTTGCATCAAGGCAAGTACACCCGTGATCTCCTGAGACGTTTCGACATGAGTGATGGAAAGCGGTGTCGACTCGATGGCTTCTCTGACCACACTTGACCCGAGATGAGGACTCATGAGCCGTTGATCAAAAGGAGTTCGAGAGTATGATTGGCTCTCTCTGTACCTCACCGCCTCGAGACCGGACATACACTTTTACGTGTGTCTATGTGCTCGGTTTCGAGCTTCTCCTCGCGTATCTCACCGCCAAAGCGGTGAAGCGCATCTTCGATACCTTGAGCTACCATTGACTATGGTATCGGTACTCTTCCTCATCCTATCTATCCCTTAGAGCCTATTCGGATGCGAGACTTTGCGGTACAGTAGGATAGATAGGAAGAGCACTTCGAACCCTGCCGGTTCATTGGCACTTCTCTCGTTTCTGGTCTTTGAGGAAGCGATCCGGTGTTGCACACCCACCGCAGAGGCCGAGCACGTTGTGCGGCCGATTCTTTGTAGCCAAGTGCTGGATGGTCTCGACTCTGCGGGACTTTGGGTTAACTATCGATCGTGTTCCGCTCTTCTGCGATAACACGTCTGCGATTAGCATTGCTAAGAACCCAGCAGCACTCTCGGACCATGCACATCGATATCGAATATCACTTCCTTCGAGAACATGTGGAGAAGGGTGACATAGTGCTCGGTTTGTGAGAGTGACCACCGGTTGGTGATATCTTCACCAAGCCTTTGGATAGCACGAGGTTTTCACTCTGCGGGAGAGCTTGGGGTGGTTTGTCCTTATGGACTGTTGTGGGGAGCTTTGAGCTTCTTCGCTTTATCATATTCTTTATGCTTCGTCTCCTTACTATTGCACCGCATTTGTGGGTGCATTGGGTTTAGTCCTTCGGCATAGGTTAGAGTGTGTCTCTTCTTTGAGTTGTTTAGACTTCTTACTCTTATCTTGTGCTTCCGGATAGTTGTTTCTTATCTCACTAGGTTGAGCTCACTCACTTCTTGTAGGTTCTAGCGGGGTTGGGCCACCCTCGGGTGAGCAGTGCGTGTTTGCTCTCTAGTGTGTGTTTTACTCGACAATTGTTGTCACGGTCATATGGGGTAGATAAGAGTTAGTCTGAGTCATTAGTATTCTCTATTTTATCTATGCTTTAAGGACTGCCTTTCTTGATTTATTTGCCAGCTCTTTCTTTTATTGCTTTGGTTCAGGGGGAGTTCATTTGGGAACTTCTAGATCTTAATGTTGACATAACTCAACTTGAACTAAAAGTTGCATCACATGTTAAGGGGGAGCTGGATTTTCTTCATTTACATTGTAATTTAGCTACATGGAGCCTTGATTATTATACATTCATGACATGTTTACATTTATATTACATCTTGCCATGATTTGTGCTTCATTGCTAAATTGATAATGACTTTATATGTGTAGTCAAGTCTTTGACATGATAGGTTAATTAAAATGCTCAATTTGACCTAATTCATGTCATGTTAATATTTGAGACTAGTCGGCTTTAATTATCTTCTTATGGTTCATGCCATGTCAAATAGGCTGAGTTGAGTCTTGAATCATTGTTGAGCAATAGATTGAGCTATATGAGTTTCTTGATGACACATAAGTTAGTACAATCTGTTAAAAGCAAAAAGATCTCTTTTGTATCTCACCAATTCTTTCTCATGAGACGGCTTGCCATTGCACTAGGCATGAACTCAGGGGGAGTTTTGGATGACCTAGACTATCTTCTTAAGCTCATTGCTTGAAGTGGTCGCATAAGGCTTGAGGTCTAGCACATGACTACACAAAAAAAATGGTTGGCAACAATCATGTGATTTCTAAAGTAAAAATATGTCAATTGTGCTCAATTGCTAAAATTTCAAGTACTTAAACAAATGTATCATTCTTGAACTAGTAGCACTCTAGTTGACTCAACACTAGCTTCTTGGTTCCATTTAGCTTATTAACATGGCCTGCATCATTTATGGATACATCTAGCTAGACTAAAATCATGTTTGACTTGACTTGCTAAGCACTTCAACTAAAATTCAGATTATACCTTCTTTCGCTTAGCTTCACTTTACATACATAGTCATGATCTTTGAAGCATACTTGTATGTTATGGCTTGGTGTAATACATTATGGTCATTTTGGATAATTCTCATGGCTTTAAATTCTTAGAATGATCAAATCAGCCATTTCATCCATCATTATGATTTTTATTTCTCCTTCTTGCATTCTTGATGTGTTTATTGCCAAAAGGGGGAGAATAGTGGTAGAAAAAGCCACTTTGGGAGCTTTGAGGAAAACTTGTTCTTTCTTTTGCTCCTTTCTGTCGACATGGTCATTAACTTCATTCTTTTTCTTTTGGACCATGTTAAACTCTTCAAACTCAACGTTACGCTTTTTCTGGGTTTGTCAATATACTCATCAAGGGGGAGCTTGAGAGACCATGTGGTGGTCATCCCGTTGAGAATAATGAGTAATTGACATCGTTTTAGGAAAAGTCGAGTTTGAGTCGGTTGGTTCGGACCTTGACGTTGCGTGGCGTAACGGGCTCGGTCGGACCTGGTCGAACTTGTCGTACGGGTTTAGGAGGCGTATTCTGCTGATGCGACAGGTTTGGATTTGATTATGCTTACATATATCGGCGGTGCTATTTGATGTGTTTCTATGCGTGTTGACCGGGACATCGAGGCGGTGTCGTGGCGAGACACGGTGGACCGGACTAGGCGCAGGTGGCGCTGAGGTCAGAACGGTCGGGATATGTCGAAGACGACGTGAACTCGAGGTGGTTGCGAGTCGGGAGACGAGGAACCGAAGCTGGAGCTACCGGTGATGGACACAACGATCGACGACGAGAGAACCAGGACTAGACTCAGGTGGAGTCGGAGGTCTTGGTCGATGTTAGATGGAAGCGACGGGTTGCAGCGGAGCGGACCGGACTAGACTCAGGGAGGAGTCAAGGTCAAGATGGTCAAGGCGCCGGTTGCGGGAAGCTTCCGGGAAAGTGCTTGTGGGGCAATTTGGAGAATTGACTCAAGCATGAGTGGAGGGGCTGGTTTTTCCCTCCAAAAAGTTGTGTTGACTTCTTGCCTCACTGAATTTTTGTCAGGAGTGCCGAACTTGCAAGAAGGAATTTGAGAAGGAATTTGCAATTTAGTGCAGCTCACTGAATTTTTGTCAGGAGTGCCGAACTTTCATCTTCAATTACCTTCATTTTCTTTCGGCCAGCATGACCATATGCATTTCTTGTTTCATTGATTTCTCTAGATAAATATTTAGTTGGTACTTCTATTTTCTTTGGTCCAAGAAGAGAAACATATGTTTGGCAATTTCCCTGGTTTTTCAGTTCATCCGTTTCTACTGTGCTTTCTTGCGGCAGCTACTGCCTGCTCTGATTCAGTTCTGAAATCTGAATCTCTCTTTCCTGCAATGTCTTTTCCCAGTGGTTGTTTTGGTATTTAGTTTGCAGTTATGCTCAAATGAGAAGAGAGCCAAACACTTAATCAATTTCTATCCCTCAGTTTGGCCTCT
Source organism: Bonia amplexicaulis (assembly GCA_036346245.1). Taxonomy (NCBI): domain Eukaryota; kingdom Viridiplantae; phylum Streptophyta; class Magnoliopsida; order Poales; family Poaceae; genus Bonia; species Bonia amplexicaulis. The sequence goes on along the minus strand of CM070753.1, from coordinate 11,862,916 downwards.
GCATATACTGAATGTTGTCGGCAGTAGTCTTAATTTTTTTTTGTCAGTTTTCAGGCAGCAGCAAAGACTGCATGTCTGTCTGAAAAACCATTCGGCAGTCACATTCCCTGCTGTAGCGTTTGATTTCTGCATTTCATCTCTACTCTTTGATTCAGTTCGGCAGCATACAGTCTAGTCGTTTTTCTTTTTTTTTTCTTTTGCTGATCTTTGACGATTTTGCATGCAAATCAAACGGCAATATTTTCAGCTGAAATTTTTACTGATTACTCTCTGATTTATGCTGAATTTTTTAGTACCGCATGCGTTCCAGTTTTCAGCAGAATTAATTTTCCGAATTCTCGGGGGCGTTTTTTAAGAGAACGACATTCACCCCCCTCTGTCGTCATTTTGGTCCTACAAAGATGAAAACCCAAACCAAAGAGGATTGAGTGCTCCTTTTCCCAACTTAAACGATTAGAACTCCAATCCAAAAGACAGCTTGACCTCAGGAACAAGCTGAACACAACAGAGAGCATGTTTGCTGAAGGGATAAAAATGGACAGATCAAGAATGCAAAGACCAAAGCAAATGATTTTGCAGGCACTCAAATTCAAAGGTTCAACTCAAACATATCTCTAGCAGAGAGGAGCAGAGAGTGACAAAGAGAATAACTGAAACAAAGAACACAGCAAATGAAGTCATGAAACCGTCTCATCTCAGTCAAAGGTTTTCTCATACAGATTAGAGGAGATGAATGGTTACACATAGTCTTGCTACAACCCACTCAACCATCTCTTACAATCTGAGACAACACTCAAATCAGAAAAGAGATAACAAAAAGAAAACCCTCACAACACACACACACACATGGAGAGCAAATGCACAAAAATCCTCAAAGGCTATTAGAGAACACCCTCTCTATTTATAGCCTCCACTAACGGGTTCCCCATTTGCTTTATCCATTAATTCTCAACAACTCTGCGCTTTATCCATTAGCGCCAACAACCTCCGTGCTTTACCCGCTAAACCCGAACGGAGCCGCTCCCGCTTATGCTGACCTCGCGAAATTACCATTTCGCCCCTCCTGCACCTTCCGGGAAGCTTCTGTGCTCCTCGTCGTCCACGACTCGCAACCATCTCGAGTTCACGCCGTCTTCGACACATCTCGACCGTTCTGACCTCGACACCGCCCGTGTCTAGTCCGGTCACCTCGTGTCTCGCCACGACTCCGTCTCGACGTTCTGTAGCCAACACAGACAAGAAACACATCAAATAGCACTCTTGATACATGTAAGCATAATAACATCAGCAAACCTGTCGAATCATCAGAATATGCATCCTAATTCTATACGACCAAGTTTGACCAAGTCCGACCGAGCCTGTTACACCACGCAACGTCAAGGTCCGAACCAACCAACTCAAACTCGACTTTCCTAAACCGATGTCAATTACTAATCATACACACGAGATGACCTCCACATGTCTCTCACTCACCCTATTTCATCATTATTGCTATCATCATATAAGCATCATCATATCATTAAACATTGCATATTTCATAGCACTCATAGTCTACCATTCTACCATGCACTTGCCTGTTTATCCTCAGGGACGATGCATCGACGGCTCAAAATTGGGACGTCCACCTGCACAAGCATCACCCAACTCAATACACTACAGCGATACATATACTTTTATGAGTGACATTGATTCTACGAGCCAAACATGACACTAGAGAAATGGGACGCTCAGGCTAAGGAATCGATGCGCATGTCGCAAAACCCTCCTCCTTTTTTTCTTCCTTTTTTCCTCCTCTTTTCTTTTCTTTTTTTCCTTTCTCTCCTTTCTCTCCCCTTTCTCTTCTCTCTTTTTTCGCCCGACTGAACGACCGGCCTTATCCCTTCCCTCACTCTCTCCCTCTCCCTCATTTCATCATCCGGACATCCTATCCTTACTTCTTCGTCTCCTTCACTCTCTGTCCTTTCCCGATTGGATTCGGGGGTGTGGCCGACCCTCAGGTTAATAGCCAATGGCCCGTCGGCCGCCAGTGTTCGGCCGCCTCTCCCTCCCTCTCACTCTCTACCGTCTACTCGATCTCTCTTTGCTCAGATCTGGCTGAGTGGCTCTCGTTCCGACCTTCTCTTGGCCAACAGGAGCCTCCATGTCACCTCCGGCTACTCCACCCTCCCTGTGCCGCCATGGTCTGCCCCGGCCACAACACCACCGTGGCCGGCCCCCCTCCTCGTGGCTCTGGCTTCCATGCCGAGGCCCTGGGCTCCGGCCTTCTGGCGCTACGCCTCTGGTTGTGGTGCCTCCCACCATCCCTAGTTTCGTCGGCTCCCTTGGTTGACACCCAGGCTCGGCCATGGCTGGCTTGTGAGCCCCTTGGTTCCCCTTCTTGACTCACCTCCCGTTGGCTCACTGCTATCTACCCTCTTCTCTACCTAGGACGGTCCACTCTCTTCCCCTCCTTTCACTACGTGCATTATTAATTTAGCATTTTTGTTTCATTGTCCTACTTGTGAGCACAAATGGCTGGGGAAGGTCGTTGGTGCCATCATGTCGGGACTTGGTGGGGGAGGGTGCATGCGATGGGGAGCATGTCCTCTCCTTACAAGGGCACTTGATGGCCCCTCTACGACTCACCGTCGAGTGTGCTATGAGGGTTATGGTCAGGGTTTGGAGGGAAGTGGGCCTACTAGATGAGGGTCGAGGATGGAAAGGACAGTGGATGACGATGGCGATGGCCGTGTTGTGGTTCATTGGCCCCCTCTTGTTGTCGTAGTCGGCCACAGTACTTGCTCTTCTCCTTCATCTTCCCCTCCACCTGGTGCTCTTCTCCTCATGGCACTTCTTCCATGCCTTCCCTCTGTGTGGCTGTGGGGGTGGTGGTGGGTGTTCGACTGGTTCTTGAGGTTGTGGCCTGATGGAGACGGGGTGCCCGATCTTTCGATGAGATTGATAACTATCGATTTCGGTGGAGATGACCCTGACGATCCGACTACAAACGCACGATGTCGCTTGCACCTTAGCAATCGCTGAACGAACTCCGAGATGATATTGACCTTGCTGGCGGCGCGATCAACCTGAACACAAAGTTCAATCCCTGCGAGCAATCGAAGAACTAGCAAGAATAAGACGTAGGCAATCTGATATTGTGAATATGAATGAGGCGTAGATGGTATTCGAATAACAAAGTTGGGATTCCGAAGCTGTCTTGACAGGTGGTCGTCCGACACAACTAAAGAACAGAAGTTTGCACAATGGCTAAATCTAAACTCAACGAAATCCAAGTCTTAGCAAGGGAGACGGTGGCTCCTATATAGGGAGAACGACCAGAGGTGGCGTCCAAAGTGCACGGCCTAGGGTTACAAGGCCCATGGGCCCAAGTGGTGGTAGCGCAGTATCCTTTTGACTCGGACTCAGAAACCAACGTGGATTATTTTGATGATTTCGACCGGCTCGGATGGAATTTGAAGATGAGATTGGATCCGTTGGAAAGTAGACTTCATAAGCTTTCCATGAAGTACAAGAACGTCCCAAACGGAGTCCGTATGAGGAAGTTATGCCCGTTTGAACTTGGTACCATTACAGTAGTCCGAATCTGATTCCAAGACGAGTCCAACTCGAATTCATGCTTGACTTGGTCCCAAGTGACGTGGTGACCTCCATTATTCCTTCCATGCATGTCCATGACTCCATGTCCCTTTCCTTCGTCCTTTCCCAGGTTCCTAAACATAATTAAATCACTTGCATTAGGTAACGGTCTATTCTCAGTAACATATGAACCAAGAAATGAATTCACCTGGTAATTAAGTTGACGAGCACGAGCTCGAGTAAGTGGTTCTTACAACACATGCTGTGGATAAGTTGTATCCATGGAAGGGATGTCCTCATCATGGCTGAAGTGAAGAAATAAAGGGTGGCTCTTTTGTATGGGGCTTCAGCCATAGTGGCTTTTGGCTTAACCAAGGGAGGCTTCGGTTGGCCTCTCTCTATCTACTGCCTTGTGCATGCCGGAAATGCCCTCACCGTATCCCCTACTCTTTCTTGGTTCACTATTGCACTAGGTAAGAGGCATGGACCATTGGTCCAAAGGGGGTTCTCGGCACTAATTGTTGGCTTTTCTACTGCGGTAGGCAAGTCGGTAAAAACATGGGCATTGAATTTTTCTTCTGTCGAATGATGAAGCCTATATTTAGCGAGAGGTGCCAACCAGCCCCGGACGGTCTAGGAACCTCAGTGAGCGCTACATCATTCGGCATTTCTAAAGTCAAGGGTCCCGACGGCAAAACCCTTTTATTCTCCCTTGGATTGCTTTCAACTTTTATTTTCTTCTCTTTTGCATTCTACTGGTATTACAAGATGTTCAGTGGTTGAAATACGTTATTTTCTAGGTGTAGGCATGATCCAATTCCATCAATTGTTAATTAGGTTTTGTACTTCCTTGATCCGTATACATATCGTTGTTGGCATATTGCCTTGCTGTAGTTCAATGTAGTAGGAGAGTGCTTGTATGCATTGCAAATCTTGATATTTTAATTTGTATTAGAGATCGGAAATTTACAAACCATGAGAATTATGTGCGTATCTGTATTAATTTTAGATGAGAAGTATTTTTATGCTTTTCTTTTTAACAAGAGTAGCACTAATATCAAAGTACATAAAATGTAAGTAACATTTATACAGGTAAGTAACAAATTAGCAAATCACTGTTGAGAGAAGAATACAAACACCTTCCGTTTTAGATATTCAGTCGCACCAATAGCAATTTGTTTAATTTTTCCTCTCCCGGTAGTGTACCTTTTGTCATTTATAGGTAAAATGTTCGTGCATAACACTGAAATACCAAAAAGTGCCAAATATTGCTTGCGAGTTTTCACAATAAAAATGTGGCCTGGGCCTACACACCTGTGAGATATACTTTATGTTATTTCCGAAAACCGTTTCTTTTCCATGTGCTACGGATAAAATTTCCATTATGGAATTTTTCTGCAAATTTCTTCAAATTTTTTTTTGTTGGGAGGTATATATGCACACTACTACAGAAAATGTCATCACAGACGGTTCAAAAACGTCATCACAGATGGTTTTGTGAACCGTCTGAATTTATGGATCAGTGATAATCGAAAGTTATCACAGACGGTTGTCGAACCATCTGTGATACATCAATATCAAGACGATTTATAATTGAACACTGTCTGTAATATTGATATATCACAGACGGTTTTTAGTTACAAACCATCTGTGATATTGATACATCACAGACGGTTTTTAGTTACAAACCATCTGTGATATTGATATATTAGATGGTTTGTACCTAAAAACCGTCTGTGATGTTCTTTTTGTTGGTGATATGCCCTAGAGGCAACATGAAGATGTTGAATATATCACATACTATGTTTATGATACATTGCTTTGTTCCTTGAAATAGACATTATCATTATTGATCAATGAGTATGTGACTTATTCATGAGACTCTTAATGCCAAAATGTTGCTATTTCTAAATGATCCCTGATTATATTTCATATGAGGAACAAATATGATTCAAAGATCAGCATATGTATTGATTGATGATCATGTCTCATGGATCATGGTATGGAGATACCAAATCAATAATATGGACATGTGTTAGTGAACATATGTTGGATAGACCCGCCATGAGACACCGCATGATTCCATGTGTCATCGCTTGGTCTCAAGTAGTGTTTATGTGGAATCCTTAGACTTGAGATCATCATGGTTCCCAAAGATGCGTAGTAGCTTACTTTGGGACTACTAAACACTACTCCGTGAATCGGGTAGTCATAAAAGTAGTCTTTGGGTTTGCCATGAAACATGTAGTGGGATGTGAATGATCAAGATAGAATTTGCCCCTCCTTATGGGAGAGATATCTCGGCCCCTCGATGTAATGGATTATGAAAGTGCATGGCCATGCCAAGATGATTGAGGAGTCAATCACGAGTTTATAATCCATCACGGAATCGAGAGAGTGATTGAGCTATTAAGAGGATGACACATGTCTCGCCTTGAGCTTAATCTATATCGTGAGGCAAAGGGATTAGTACATGAGAACATTACGTGTTCACCGATATGATCTTTACGTATACTTTGGGGTTAATATGTCTTACTAGAGGCCGCTATTAACACGGTGACCGAAAAGGTGTTTACGGTCGCGACCAAGTATCGTGAACCTGCTGTGGTCGCACACTTAACGGGTTGGAACACTAATTCAATGTGATTCGGATATGGGCTCAATTCGGATAGAGATCCCGATAGACTCCTATTGGGCCTCGGTCCACGAGGCCCAAGTGAGGAGGTCTATATATATCGAGGGGGGCCGAGGGAACGCACCGATAATCCCGAGCTAATCCGTAGCCGCCACCTCGAGCCAAACCCTAGCCGCTCGCGAGTCTTTGGTACACTCGCGATCGGCGTTCCCACCCCGGACGTGTGGATACCGTGGGGCGCTGCTCGTTGCGGCGTTGATCGGCATCAACAACCTCTGATTGGATCGCTCGTGGTGTGGTTGATCGCGTGGAGGAGACGATCGGTTCGGGACGATCGACTACTTCCACTACTACTTCGACGCGTGGTTGGATCGGCTTCTCCAACTCTTCTTCATTGCTTTGCTGCGCGTCTAGTGGTAACGATCCATGATCCTCCTTAAGCATGATGTTCTTGTGTGCGCGGTAGAAAAATTTTGTTTTCTCGCTCTCGTAGCCTACTCGCGATCCATTAGTGGAATCGAGCCATCTTGCTTAGTTTATGATCCGGATCGGCGCATATGTTGATATGCGGTTGTAATAGATTGGATCTATTACGGACTAGATCAATCGGTCATAAGGGGTTGGAATATATATGAGTTGATAGCATCATGTGGCCAAAAGATTAGTTCGTGCTCCTTCTTTGATGTATCGCGTGACTTGCCCCTACCTACCGGTAACACCATCGGGGCTAGCTCACAAGACGATGAGATTGAGCCAACAGATCGAGGTCTTGTGTTGTGGTCTCCTCAAGCATACCGATCGCGATGATTGATGTGATTGATCTAATGAAAATTGAGACATTTTGAATGGCTCGGTTTGGGTTGATTTGATCGGCCCGATGAGATTTTCATAGTGATTTCATAGATGCGATCTATGTAATTCCGTGAGGTTTTGGTATGCCACTCGAACCCATGAGGGCCGTTATGCACGCGCATAGATTGTTATAGAAACACATTCATGTCGTATGGTAGAATATGTTCTACGCTTAACTTGTTTTTGCAGGAATGATGTGAATGGTATGGCATAGATGCATATGTGATGCATGTGTGTTTTGGCGACTGTGTGTCGTATTAATCACAGCCGGGTTGAGGCTGTTCTTTAATTGTATAACGACCTGCGTGTCGACTTGTGATGCTTGAGCTCCTTATGTAATTCATTTGCTACCTATTAGTTGTAATAGTTTAGTTCTTTGCTATGGAGGCTTCAAGCATGATGACAAAGAGGACAAGAAGTGTGGCGAAGAATATCACCGTGGAACCATGGCGATGGCGACCACTACGATACAAAATGCCATACCATTCACAGTATAATGTGATTATATGCATGTGATGTTTATTTCTTGTCATACTATTCTTTCATGCCATACCAACTAAGGGTTAGTTTTCATGATAGAATAGCTTCTCTCAAGAAAAATTAAGAATTTGTTTTGATGCCCTTCCAATTGCTGCGCCTATAAGAATCATGATCATTGTTTGGTAGGTCTCCAAAGCGGTACCATCAACTATCTTGATCTAATAGGGTGGATGTCGGACATCCACATGCATAGTATTGGTTTACTTAACAAGGTTATCAAAGCAGTTTTGGACCTTGGGGCATAGGTTGGGGCGGGACATATTGATGTCACCCAACAAGCAAGAGTCACATAGGGATGTGATTAGCAAGGTGTTGCTTACCCATGTCACTAGTCTTCTAGCCGTGATGCCAAAGCTCACTAGGAACTAATGAAATGAGGATCTTGACCCACTATGTAACTTAGAGGGAGTTTTGTTGCAAAACACATAGTGGGAGTCTTTTGTTAAATAGTTTAATAAAAGATGAACATAAACATAGTGCTAAACTTTGCGTATTCTTTGTTGTAGATCATGTCAACTAATGCCGCATCCAGTTCTTTTAATTTGCGATCTAATCTTGAGAAAGAAAAACTCAATGGAGCGAACTTTTGGATTGGTATCGCAACTTGAGAATTGTTCTCAAGCAAGGCGCAAGGAGCATGTCCTTGAGTCTCCTTATCCCGATGACTTGCACGATAATGCTCTCGTGGTGCACGGAAAGCTTATGAGAAGCAAGCGAATGATTACCTTGATGTGAGTGTCTCATGCTTGCCACAATGTCCTCTGAGCTTGAAGCAATATGAGAACACGATGCCTACAATATCATTGTGGGGTTGCGTGGTATGTTTGAGAACCAAGCAAGGGCCGAGAGGTTCAACACTTCAAAGTCCTTGTTTACGTGCAGGCTTGCAGAAGGGAATCCCGTCAGCCCTCATGTGATTAAGATGATTGGCTACATTGAGAGTCTGGAAAAGCTTGGTTTTCCCCTTAGCCAAGAGTTGGCTCGATGTGATTCTTGATCGCTTCCCTCGAGCTTTGAGCCATTCATTACGAACTATCACATGAACAACATGGACAAGACCTTGGTGAGTTGCATGGGATGCTAAAATCAGTAGGAAAGCATTAAGAAAAGCAGCCATCATGTGATGATGATGCGAAAGGCAAGGGCAAGCCCTATGTAAAGAAAGCGCGGTCAAAGAAAGTTAGCTCCGATGAGATCGCGGCGGTTCTAAGGCCAAGCAAGTCAAGAAGGGCCCTGCTCCTGATGCAGATTGCTACTACTGTAAGCAATCAGGACATTGTGAGAGACCATGTGGAGGTCATCCCATTGTGAGTGATGAGTAATTGACATCTGTTTTCAAAAGTCGAGTTTGAGTCAGTTTGTTCGGACCCAGACGTTGCATGGTGCAACGGGCTCGGTCGGACTTTGGTCAAACTTAGTCGTATGGGTTAGGATGTATATTCCATTGTTGCGACATGTTTGATCTTGCTAATGCTATTTGCGCGTTCATGTATCGGCGGTGCTATGTGACGTGTTTTCTTGTCTCGTGTGTCCGCGGGATGGCGAGGCGAGTCGTGGCGAGACACGGTGGACGGACTAGGCGCGGTGGCGCCGAGGTCGAACGGTCATGAGGTGTCGAAGGCGGCGTGGACTCGGCGTGTTGCGGGCGTGCGAGGCAAGGAGCGGAAGCTTCCGGAAGGTGCGGGGAGGGCGGCAGAATTTCGCAAGGCCGCACAAGCGGAAGACGGCTCCGTTAGGGTTTAGCCGGCGTAACGGGTTGGAGACCCGTTAGCCAAGGGCTATAAATAGAGGTGAGGGGCTGCATACCCTTAGGACACAATAGAGAGTTAGGGTTTCAAGAGTTCATTCCTTGTGTGTTGTGTTCCTCCCAAGAAGCTTGTGAGGCTCTTGGTGTTTTTGAGGATTGAGAGATGGAGAGAGTGAGAGTGGATTGATCCTTCACTTAATTTCCTTCTTGTTCTCTTTATGTGTATGTGTTTATGTTCTTGAAATTATTGGCTAGAAGTTGTTCAAGCGGTGGTTTTCTTGATTTCCTTTTCGCACTGTGTGTTTACGAGTTTATTTCTTTAGCCGATTATCTCGGTTCCTTGTTCATCTTTTGGTAGTCTCAAACCAAGAAGATTCCCCATACCGATCAAGTATTCTCCGGCAGACTTCTTCTCGATTTTCAATCTGTGCTAGCAATCTTTTCAGCAGCAAGAATGATCATGATTCATTTTATATTCTTCTTGTTTATAGGCTACTGATTTTCAGTTCTTTTGTGGTGATTGAAGGACTGCGGTTGTTCGATTTAGAACAACAGAATTGTTTTCGCCAACCTTGTTTTATCTTCTTGCTGTTGTTTACCTCTGCTGCTTTTCAATCTTTCCTTCTTGTGCAAATAGCAAATTCTTTTCCTGTGCCGAACTGAAGTTTTCAGTTGTGCTTGAACAGTTCCAGTTCTTCTTTTTCTTTTCGATGAGCAGCCACTACGGTCTTGATGATCTCAGTCTCATTGCTTCCTTCTTTTGTTGTCTTGGTTCTTTTTCCTTTGTTGCTTGCGGCTCCTATTCCATTTCTTCCTTGATGAGCCAATAACATTTATGAACAGCATGCATTCGGTTTAAGGCTTCTTGATTTATTGTTAATCTTTGATATTTCAGCTGCACTAGTTCACGTCCAGGAATCCTTGTTGGGAAAAGCATTCAGTCAATCTCTTTTGGTTAGAACTTTTCGGCTTTGTCGATCTCTGTTGAGCTCTGTTCTTTTCCTGTATTTTCAGTTGGGACTGCTACGCCTTCGATTGTTTTTGGTTGGGACAGCAGCCTTGTTGCTTTACCGCATAAAGGATTAATCTCCTTTCTTCTTTTCTTTGTCAATCTTTAGTTGATTTCTTTTTCTCTGCCGACAGCAGCTGCTGTCCTCTCTCTGTGATTTGTGTTTTCGGCAGTGGTTCAGACCCTTGTTTGGTGTTCACAGACCTACTGCTATTAGTGCTCTTTCTTTTATTTCTTTTCGATCTTTGACCCTTTTGCATGCGATCAAGCGAAATATTTTCAGCTGAAATTTTCTTGTTTACTCTTTGATTTATGCTGAATTTTTAGTATCGCATGCGTTCTAGTTTTCAGCAGAATTAATTTTCATCTGTTTAAAAAATTAGTGTACAAGTCTTGGGGCAATTTTACAAGAGAACGACATTCACCCCTCCGTCGCCATTTCGGTCCTACAATTGGTATCGAGCGGTTAGCTCTTCTTGATAGATCTTTAACCGACTCAAGAGCCATGGCGACGGACAAGTACTCGACCAAGCCCCGATCTTTGATGGGATGGATTTTCCATTACGGAAGAGCGGATGGAGACCTACATCCGGCTCGAGGCTACGCCATTTGGCGAAAGGTCAAGGTCGATTCGTTGTTCCGCCGATGAGAACATCAATGCCGGAATATGGTCGATGTTGAGGCTAACGCAAGAGCGAGGAACATCATTGTTCGGGGTTTGAGTAGAAGCGAGTTTGATCGCATCTCTCACCTGACGTCGGCCTTCGATATTTGGGTGACCCTCAATGCTTACCATGAGGGCACCACCCAAATAAAGACGGTGCGACAAGACCAGTTCAAGCGCGACTACAAAGAAAATTTGAGATGCTTGTTGGTGAGTCCCTAGACGAGTGCTTTTCTCGCTTTCATAAGATTACGAGCAACCTCCGAGCCGTCGGTCTCACATACTCCGACTCGGATAGCGCTCGATGATTCTTTCCGCTTTCGATCTTAGGGTTTGGGAAATGAAGGTGACCACCATCAAGGACACCACGGACCTCTCGACCCTGACTCTTGATGCGCTTTACTCGCGCCTCAAGACTCACGAGATTGACATAGTCTCTCGTCGGTCGAAGTCTCAGTCGATGGCTTTAGTCACTGATCCCACTGCTGCTTCTGGTTCTTCTGCTGACTCTCTTAGCGGGTTCTCCCTATCTGCTCTCTGTGATGTAACTGATGATCAGTTAGAGCAGTTAGAGGATGAACAACTGGCCCTTCTTGCTCGTAAGTTCTCCCATGCTTACAAGAGGAGGAGGGACGGAAAGAAAAGAGGACCAGTGATTTGCTTTGAGTGTGGTGGCCCCAACCACATTCGAGCAAACTGTCCCAAGTTGGGGAAAGGCAAAGTCGACTACGGCGGTTCCGGCAAGAACGACTACTCCGACAAGAACCGCAACAAGAAGGCCCCAACTCCGACGCAAGGCAAGAAGCCGTTCCGCGACTTTGGGAAGGCCAAGAAGCTCTTCCACCGCGTCCTCGCCGCCTTCGACGACCTCGACCTCGACGAGGTGGAGGGATGGAGCGACGACGACGGGACGGGTGATCAAGAACCCAAGAGCGGCGACGACTTCTCCGGCATGTGCTTCATGGCCCTCGAGGGCGAGATCAGCGACAGCGATCTCTATTCCGACTCCGACGAGGTATGTCCCTCCTATGACCAACTGAATGCAGCTTTTCTTAAGCTAGGAGGTTTTCATGCTAGATCTAGAGCTAGATGTAGCGAGTTGGAGAAGGAAGTAGATCGTTTGTCACGGGAGCTTTCTTTACTTATATCTGCTCCCTCCCGTGACGATTGTGATACATGCACTGCTTTGCTGGGAGATATGGAGAAGTTAAGGACTTCTCATGATAGTGTGACCTCGAGCTTGATTTGCTTAAGGTGGAGAATATTAGTCTTCTTCTTTGAGATTGAGATGAGTAGGGTGGTTCTGTCTCCTCTACTACTATTGAGACTATTTCTTGCACCTCATGTGAGGATAAGGATAATGCTTTTAGAGGTCTTTACACTATGCTTCTCGATCTGCCCGAGACTTGTGAAAGTTGTAATAACTTAAAGATGAATCTAAAACGGGCAGATCATAAAATTGCTGAGTTACAAGCTTTTTTACTTGAGCCTATTGCTTCATGTGTGAATTGTCCTAAAGCGATCACGAGCTTGAATCATTGCAAACAGTTTCAAGAAATGATTGATCATGATAAGAAGTTGACTCGGTTTGCTTCTAAGGACCATGTTAGCTCACCATGCATTAGTTGTAACAAACTAAAATCTAACTTGATTGCATTGGATGAGAAATGTGAAGCTAACTAAGGACTTACTAGAGAAGCCACCTTGTGCTTGTAATGTGGTTGTGGAGAAGGGGAGAAGCCCTGGTAAGGTAGAGGCGCCTAGCGATGCGAACCAACCCGCTAGCGATCGATGTCCCTTCTCGTCGGTACGTGTGCACAAGCCAATCTTCCCTCTGCTTGTTGGTCGTTCTCCTGCTCCCTTACCTTCTGCATTCGCTCCTTCTTGCTCCTCTTGCACCTCTCTCTTTCGGGAGTGTCAGTACCATATGAACACTCTCGAGAAATTTGTAGGAGGCAAGAAGGATCTCAATCTTATTCTAGACCAATCAAAGATTTGCAAGTTCAAGCAGGTCTAGGATATGATTTCCGTGAGGATGTGAGGAAGCATCCACCTGTAGTGCTCAGACCCGTAGCCTCAGGTGTGATTGAGGTCAAGCCCAAGAACAAGAAAGTTCAATTTAGATCAGCGGGCTTTGTCCAAGGGATTTCTAACAGCAAGGTGAATTCACCGCAGCTTGCCCCTCGTATATGCCATCTCATGCTACTTCACCCCGTATATGGTATCATTGCACCTTCATCGGAAGGATGGGCATTTATTTGACCATTGCTTCAAGCGCGCCAAGATCGCGCGTAGAGACCGTGTTGCAGCTCTTAGGCGTATTCAGGGTCAGCCCCAGACCTTGAGTGCACCTAAGACCAACACAAGGTCTAGGCTTACTACTGTTGGTAGCTTTGGGCAGCATCGAGGACTTGGTTCTTCCGAGTTTTCTGTTTTTCGTTCTCATGCTCCCTCTGGTCATGACTTCCGCCGTCCTGAGGGTAGATCTCGTTTCCATCGAGATAGCTACCCGCGGCGTGATCGGCGTCTTCTTAGGTGCTCGACTCGCTCTCCGTAGCGCGGACCCGGAGAACGCCTTCAGTGCGCTCATAGACCTTCCGCTTCTTTGAGCGACGGAGGCGTAGGGTAGTTAGAGGTCGATCGTGTGTGACTACTTCTTACGCTCGACGTGTGACTCGAGATTGGGTTCCAAAATCTATCTTGATTTATCCCAAGATCGAGACTTTGCTCTCTTGTTGACTCGGGTTCCCGGGCGGGGAAGGAAAGGTTTGGCTCGTGACTCGGGTGTTCACGACACATGACCGGAGATTCACGTTGGTTTTCTTCCCTAGCCCGAGGACTGTTGTGAGGGGGAGCTTTGGGCTTTACTGCTTTATCATATTATTTATTACGATCCGTGAGACAGACCACCCCAAGCTCTCCCATGAGAGTGAAAACCTCGTGCTATCCAAAGGCTTGGTGAAGATATCGGCCGGTGGTGGTCACTCTCCTGGCGAAGCACGATGTCACCCTTCTCTACATGGTCTCGAAGAAAATGATATCTGATATCGATGTGCTTGGTCCGAGAGTGCTGCACTGGGTTCTTAGCAATGCTAATCGCAGACGTGTTATCGCAAAAGAGCGGAACACGATCGATAGCTAACCCAAAGTCCCGCAGAGTCGAGACCATCCAAGCACTTGCTACAAAGAATCGGTCGCAACAGCACTCGGCCTCTGCGGTGGGCTGCAACACCGGACCGCTTCCTCGAAGACCAAGAAACGAGAGAAGTGCCAATGAACTGGCGGTGCGAGTGCTCTTCCTATCTATCCTACAGCCGGCAAAATCTGCATCCGAATAGGCTCTAAGGGATAGACAGGATGAGGAAGAGTACCAGATACCATAGTCAATGGTAGCTCGAAGGTACCGAAAGATGCGCTTCACCGCCTGGCGGTGAGACACACGAGGAGAGGCCTGAAACCGAGCACAAAGACACACCGAGAAGTGTATGTCCGGTCTCGAGGCAGTGAGGTACAAGAGAGAGCCAATCATACTTCTGAACTCCTTTTGATCAACTGGCTCGCCGTCCTCATACGGGTCAAGTGCGGTGTAGAAGCCATCGGAGTCGACACCGCTTTCCATCACACATGTCGAAGCGTCTCGGAGATCACGAGTGTACTTGCCTTGATGCAAGAAGGTACCCTCCGAGTCTCGCTTGATCTGGAAGCCAAGGAAGAATGTCAACTCACCCATCATGCTCATTTCAAACTCGGTGCTCATGACATCCGAGAACTGTGAAACTAGAGCATGGGAAGAGCCGCCAAAGATGATGTCATCGACATAAATTTGGACGAGCAGGAGATCATTGCCAAGCCGTGAATGAACAAGGTCTTGTCAACTTTACCCATCTCAAAATCATGTCTCAATAGATAGGACTTAAGCCTCTCATACCAAGCTCTAGGGGCTTGCTTAAGTCCATACAACGCTTTGGAAAGCTTGAAGACATGACTAGGGTATTTGGGGTTCTCGAAACACGGAGGTCGTCGACATAGACTTCTTCCTCAATAAAGCCATTGAGAAAGGCACTCTTGGCGTCCATCCGGTAAAGCTTGAAACCTTTAGAAGCGCAAAGGCAAGCGAAATTCTAATGGCCTCGAGGGCGAGCTACGAGGGCAAGGTCTCCTCGAAATCCGGACCCTCAACACAGGAGTACCCTGCAACCAGCCTAGCCTTGTTTGAATGACTACCCCATCCTCACTTTGCTTGTTCTTGAACACCCATTTGGTTCCAATGATATTGTGATCTCGAGGGGGCTCAACAAGCGTCCAGACCTTGTTTTTCTCGAAACTCTCTAGCTCCTCATGCATAGCATTGATCCAAGACTCGTCGAAGAGCATGAGAAACATCTTTGGGCTCAAAGGAGGCAATGAAAGCGAGAATGGAGATGAATTGAGATAAGCGATTTTGAGCGGGTAACCCGCTCGAAGAGGTCTCAATGATCCGCTCAAGGATGAGTTTTTGGATATGTCTAGGAGGTCTGGATGATATGAAGAAGTGGCCTCTACCTCGTTACTGACGGGTAGGAGCAGAGCCACTAGCTCGGAGAAGCGAAGGTAAGGGCGATCGCTTGAGGTGCGGTGGAAGAAGGCACCTCAAGGGGTGGAGAAGGGACTGGATCGGGTAGACAACCCTCATCTCCATCATCCTCATCATCCACAAAGATGGTCTCGGACTGCTCTAGTGAACACGAGATATCGGGCCTAGTCCCTGACCGGCCTCATCGAATTACCTCACGTGTTTCTACCATTTTACTAGACTCGCAGTTCCGGACCCTATAGGCCCGAAGAAGTCGAGTAGCCCGGAAAAAGTCCATCACAAGAGCGTGACTCGAACTTATCTAGGTTCCGGACTTGAAATAAAACACTTGCAACCAAACACACGAAAATGAGAAACACCGGGCTTTCGCCGTATCTCAACTCATAAGAAGTGCGGTGCAAGTGTGCTCAAAAAACTCTGTTCAAACATGGCACGCGGTGGCTATAGCCTCACCCAAAACTTCCGCGGTGTAGAGTACTCATCAAGCATCGTCCTGGCCATCTCGACCAAGGTACGGTTCTTTCTCTCCACAACGCCATTCTGCTGAGGGACGTATGGAGAAGAGAACTGGTGCTCTACACCTGTCTCACCACAGAAGCTCTCAAAGTAGGAATTCTTGAACTCCGTGCCGTTGTCACTGCGGATCGCTCGTAAGGCACCTGGAAGCTCAACAGAAAGCCTACTGAAAAGACCTCGGAAAAGTGTAAACGTCTCATCCTTCGAGGCCAAGAAAAACACCCAAGAATACCTCGAGAAGTCATCGACTACGACAAGAACATACCACTTCCCTCCTGCCGATCAAGCACTCGAGTGGTCCAACTGTATCCATATGGAGCGGTGTCCGGTGCATCGGTCATAGTAATCTGGACCGAGGATGAGAAGCGGCAACCATCTTGCCGTGCTTAGGCATGGGCGCAAACAAGATCTTTGACCATCTTGAGTTTCGGCAGACCACGAATGAGATCGTGGCCGCTTTCGAGTCAAATGGTCAAATCAATATGACCAAGTCTCCTATGCGGAAGGAAAGGTCGCGGGACTCAGAAGCAACCAAACACCGGAGTGGATCACCAGAAGACTCAATGAAATCAGCACGAAAGATCCTCCCATAACGAGAAATCCATAAACCGGACTACCCAAAGAATCAACAATTTTGCGGCGTTTTCTTAAAACTTACCTCGAAACCGTCATCGGTGGTGAGAAACCGAAAGCAAATTGTAATGCGCTTTACTCACCAAGGCAACATCTTTTAAAACAAATGAGTCATTAACGCAAGACAAGACCTTTGGCGATGATGCATCCAGACGAAGAGTCTCCAAAGGTGATAGTCTCATCACCGAGCACGGCAAGGAAGAAAACCAGCGGGAATCTCCGGTCATGTGTCGTGAACACCGAGTCTACAAGCCAAACCTTTCCCTTCCCTGCCCGGCGAACCTGAGTCAACAAGAGAGCAAAGTCTCAGTACTGGGATAAATCAACATAGATTTTGGCACCCAATCTTGAGTCACACGTCGAGCGTAAGAAGTAGTCACACACGACTGACCTCTAACTACCCTACGCTCTCCGTCGCTCAAAGAAGCAGAAGGTCTATGTGTAGACACAAGTCATTCTTGGGTCCGACCTTTCTGAAGAGCGAGTCGGCGCACCGGCAGCAAGCTAATCACACCGCGGGTAGGAATCTCGATAGGAAAAGCGAGATCTACCCTCAGAACGGCGGAAGTCACGACCAGGAGCAGCATGAGGACGAAAAACAGAAAACTCGGAAGAACCAAGTCCACGATGCTGCCCAAAGCTACCGTAGTAGCAAGCCTAGACCACGTCTTTGGTCTTAGGTGCACTCAAGGTGCAGGGCTGACCACGAATACGCCTAAGAGACTCAACACGGTCTCTGGCGCGATCTTGGCGCTTGAAGCAATAGTCAAATAAATGCCCATCCTTCGGCGGAAGGTGCAATGATACCATATACGAGGGTGAAGTAGCATGAGATGGCCGCCCGAGAGGCCAAGCTGCAGTGAAATCACCTTCTCGTCGTAATCCCTTGGACAAAGCCCGCTGATTTAAATTGAACTTTCTTGTTCTTGGGCTTGACCTCGATCACACCTGCGGCTATGGGTCTGAGCACAACAGGTGGATGCTTCCTTCTGTCTTCTAGAAAATCATATCCTAGACCTTGATTGAATTTGCAAATCTTGATTGGTCTAGAATAAGATTAAGCTTCTTCTTGCCTCAGACAAATCTCTCGAGAGTGTTCATAAGGTCTTGACACTCCCGAAAAAGAGAGGCGCAAGAAGTGCAGGGAAGAGAAGAGACAGCAGGAGGTAAGGGAGTAGAAGAAGAACCAACAGCAGAGGAAAGATTTGCTTGTGCACGCACAGCCGACTCAGGAAGGACAGTCCTACTGCTAGCCAATTGGTTCACGTCGCTAGGCGTCTCTACCAAACCCTCATGCTTCTTCCCAGCACACACAATACAAGCAGATGGTTGCTTTTCTATAAGATCTTTAGTTAGCTTCACACATTTTTCATCTAATGCAACCAATTCAGATTTTAGTTTGTTACAACAATTGCATGGTGAGCTAACAGGGTCCTTAGAAGCAAACTTGGCCAATTTGTTATTGTCATCAACTAATTCTTGAAGCTGTTTGGAGACGACTTCAAGTTCGTGATAAGCTTGGGACAATTCACGCAAGAAGCAATAGGCTCAAGTAAGAAGGTTTGAAATTCTGCAATTTTATGATCTGCCTGTTTTAGTTTCATATTCAAGTTATCACAATTTACACAAGACTCGGGCAGATCCAGAAGCATGGCATAAGGTCCTCTAGCATCAAAGTCCTTATCCTCACATGAGGTGGGAGCAATAGTCTCATCAGTAGTAAGTAGGGTAACAGCCAACCTACTCAATTCTAAATCAGCAAGCAGACTAACATTCTCCACCTTAATTGCATCAAGCTCGGAGGACGACTATCATGTGAGGTCCTTAGCTTCTCCATATCACCGATCAAAGCATAGCATGTATCACGATCGTCACGGAGGGAGCGAGATATAAGTGAAGTAAGCTCCCGTGACAATCTCTCTACTTCCTTCTCCAACTCGCTACATCTAGTCTTAGCTCTAGCATGAAAACCTCCTAACTTAAGAAAGGCTTCATTAAGTTGGTCATAAGAGGGACATACCTCATCGGAGTCGGAATAGAGATCGCTGTCGCTCAGTTCGCCCTCAAGGGCCATGAAGCACATCCCGGAGAAGTCGCTGTCGCCCTTGGGGTCTTGGTCACCGGTCCCGTTGTCGTCGCTCCATCCCTCCACCTCGGTGAGGTCGAGGTCGTCGAAAGCGGCGAGAACGCGGTGGAAGAGCTTCTTGGCCTTCCCAAGGTCGCGGAACTTCTTCTTTCCGGGGCGGTCTTTGAGGGCTTCGAGTTGCGGTTCTTGTCGATGTAGTCGTTCTTGCCCGAACCGAAGTCACCTTTACCCTTCCCAAGCTTGGGACGGTTTGCTCGGATGTGGTTGGGGCCACCACACTCGAAACAAATCACGGGTCCTCTTTTCCTTCCGTCCCTGTCCCTTTGTAAGCATGGGAGAATCTCCGTGCGAGGAGGGCTAGCTGCTCATCCGCAAGCTGCTCTATCTGATCATCGGTTATGTCACAGAGAGCAGCGAGGGAGAATCCGCAAGATGGCTCAGAAGAAGTGGATCCAGAAGTGGGATCGGTGACTAGTGCCATCGACTGAGACTTCGACCGACGAGAGACTATGTCAATCTCGTGAGTCTTGAGGCGCGAGTAAAGCGCATCAAGAGTCAAGGTCGAGAGGTCCGTGGTGTCCTTGATGGTAGTCACCTTCATCTCCCAAACCCTAAGATCGAGTGCTGAAAGAATTTGTGGCGTTATCCGAGTCGGAGTATGTGAGACCGACGGCTCGGAGGTTGCTCAAAATCTTGTGAAAGCGAGAAAAGCACTCGTCAAGGGACTCACCGGCAAGCATCTCAAATTCTTGTATTCTCGCTGAACCGGTCTTGTCGAACCGTCTTGATCCGGGTGGTGCCCTCATGGTATGCATCGAGGTCACCCGGATGTCGTAAGCGGACGACGGTGAGAGATGCGATCGAACTCGCTTCTACTCAACCCCTGAATGATGATGTTCCTTGCCTTAGCATTCGCCTCAACATCAGCCATATTCCCGGCATTGATGTTCTCATCGGCAGGAACAACAAACTGTATCTTCACCTTCCGCGGATGGCATACCCACGAGCACGGATGTAAGTTTCCATCCGGCTCTTCGGAAAAGGGTAATCCAGCCATCAGCGGGCGGCTTAGTGGAATACTTGTCCGTCGCCATGGCTCTTGAGACCGGTTAAAGATCTATCAAAGAAGAGCTAACCGGCTCTGATACCAATTGTAGGATCGGATTTGGCGACAGAGGGGGGGGGTGAATGTCGTCTAATAAAAATTGCCCCCAAGTACTCACATAAATTCTTATTTCTCCGATAGCTATAAAAGCTATGAAGAAGATGATTTGAGCGCTAACTGAAAATTGAAACAATATTTATCAAAAGAGAGAAGACCAGACTCGAAAAGAGAACAAACACACAAAGCAAAACAGCCAAATAGTAAGTACTGTACTTCCTGCCGAAAAATAGACCAGCAATACTGCTCCTCCTACCGGCAACAAAAGAAAAGAAGAAGCTGGGACAGAGCTGCCGAAGACTGCAGTGGCTGCCAAGACAGACCTTCCTGTTCACAACTGTGCAGAGAAGACTGCAGGGCTGCCGAAAAAGAACAGCAGCAAATGAAAACTATTCGGCACAGGAAGATTTAATTCAGCACAGGAAGGAACACAGCATCCAAAGAAGAAATCAGCTCCAACTGCTTGCTGTCGGCACCACTGCTAGACCATTTTGACACAGGAAAGAAAACAGCGAATGGCAGCAGTAGTAGTAATCAATCGGCAAAAAAAAAGAATGCAAGAGAGCCAAAAAATCAGATCAACACAGTGAATAAAACTGCAACCACCTCCTTGCTGTAGGCACAAGAAAACAGCAACCACTGTCGGTACAGGAAGAAAAGTCAGTTCCAACTTCCAGTGCACCGAAAACAACCAGCCTGCAAAATAGCACTCGGTTGCAGTTGAATCTGTGCAGCCAAAAACACTCGGCAGCAGATTTGCACAACAGAGAAAAGAAACAGAGCAGCAGCAGATGAACTGTTCAGCTCAGAGGGGAGATCAGTTCGGCAAAGCACTGAGATCACAGTTCGGCATAGAGGAAAAACACATTCAACAGCTAGAACAGTTCAGCACAGGGGTTAAAACAGCAACCGCCTTCTTGGTTTGTCGGCACAGGAATTGGCACAGAGAGTAGTTTGTTCGGCACAGCAGAATCTACAACACTAATGCCAACCAAAAAGAGGAAACTGAAAGATCGGCTAGAGATCAACAAAAGCAAATGACTGAAACACGATCAAGCTCTCAAAGAGAAAAGTACTCAGGAGAAGTAAATTTCTTGCTAAGATCAGTTAGCATGACTCAGATAAATAACGACCAGATGAATGATATGCAGAACAGAGAACCAAGAGAACTTTTTGAATCGATATTTTGCTTTTTGGCAACGACCTGGTTTCTTGGTCTTGAGACTCATCCACGCCAAGAACAAGTCAAGAAATGAATATTAATCAAGCAAAAGACATCATTCAAGAGCAAAACCCAAAAGCTATCAAAGAGATACATTCCCATGAATGATTGTATTAGAGAGGAAAGATTACATAGTCTTAATACCATCAACTCAATCCATCCTCTCCCTCTCAATCCTCAAGAACACCAAGAGCCTCACATGCTTCTTGGGAGGAACACAACACACAAGGAATGAACTCTTAAAACCCGAACTCTCTCTATTGTGTCCTAAGGGGTATGCAGCCCCTCACCTCTATTTATAGCCCTTGGCTAACGGGTCTCCAACCCGTTACGCCGGCTAAACCCTAACGGAGCCGTTTCCCGCTTGTGCAGCCTTGCGAAATTACCGATTCGCCCCTCCTGCACCTTCCGGGAAGCTTCCGCGCTCCTTGCCTCGCACGCTCCGCAACCACGTCGAGTCCACGTCGTCTTCGACACATCATGACCGTTCTGACCTCAGCGCCACCTGCGCCTAGTCCGGTCCACCGTGTCTCGCCACGACTCCGCCTCGCTGTCCTGCAGACACACAGACAAGAAACACGTCAAATAGCACCGCTCGATACATGTACGCGCAAATAGCATAAACAAGATCAAACAAGTCACAATATCAGAATATACATCCTAATCCATACGACTACGCTTGACCAAAGTCCGACCGAGCCCGTTGCACCAAGCAACGTCTGGGTCCGAACAAACCGACTCAAACTCGACTTTTGAAAACAGATGTCAATTACTCATCACTCACAATGGGATGACCCTCACATGGTCTCTCACTTTAGATCTGTAAACAATGGTTGTTCTCTTTATTTCAAAGATATGTTCTATTGTCATACTCCATTGGTGAATGGGTTATATGTTCTTACTCTTGAAGAGTCATCGGTCTATAACATTAATACAAAGAGGCAACGATCGAATGATTTGAATCCCACGTTTATTTGGCACTTCCGCTAGGTCACATAAATGAGAAATGCATGGAGAAGCTCCATAGAGATGGTATTCTGCACTCATTTGATTTTGAATCATTTGAGACATGCGAATCTTGTTTACTTGGCAAGATGACAAAAGCACCTTTCACCGGTCAAGGTGAGCGGGCAAGTGACTTATTGGCACTCGTACATTCGATGTATGTGGACCAATGAGCTCAACGACCGGTGGTTTCGATGCTTCATAACTTTTATCGATAACTTTAGTAGATATGGATATATCTACCGATGAAGATAAGTCGAATCCTTTGAAAAGTTCAAAGAATTCCAAAATGAAGTGCAAAATCATTTAGGCAAGACAATCAAGTTTCTACGATCGATCGTGGAGGCGAGTATTTGAGCCATGAGTTTGGTAATCATCGAAGGATTGTGGAATTGTTCCACAATTGACTCCACCCTAACACCTCAATGGAATGGGGTATCTGAGCGAGAAATCGCACCTTATTAGATATGGTGCGCTCCATGATGAGCCACAGTGATCTTCCGTTGTCTTTTGGGTGCGCTCTTGAAATGACCGCTTTCACACTAAGCGAGTTCCATCAAAATCGTGAGAAAAGACACCATATGAGATGTGGACGGGACAACGTCCTAGCTTGTCTTTTCTTAAGATTTGGGGATGTGAGACTTATGTAAAAGCGTTTACAATCGATAAGCTCGGTCCTAAATCGATAAATGCTTCTTTATCGGGTATCCTAAGGAAACAAAAGGATATTACTTCTATAATCAAGAAGAAGGCAAAGTGTTTGTCGCCTGGCATGGTGTCTTCTTAGAAAGAGTTTCTCTCAAGAAGGGATAGTGGGAGCATGGTGCAACTTGAAGAAATTCGAGAAACACACAAACGTTTCAGCTCTCTGAGAACCACAACAGGATGAACAAACTATTGAAGAACTGCTGTGGACACACCGCACCACGTGGTCGAGAGGTCACGTCGTGTACACGAGAGGTACATGTTCTTGACTACTCAACAACGGGATATATTGTTGTTAGACAACGATGAACCTAAGACCTATGAAGAAGCGATGGTGGGACGGACTACGAGAAATGGCTTGAAGCCATGAGATCCGAAATTGAATCCATGCACGAATCAAGTTTGGAACTTGGTTGATCCACGATGGTGTTAAAACCATTGAGTGCAAATGGGTTTTCAAGAAAAGATAGACATAGATGGAAATGTTCACATCTATAAAGCGCGATTGGTGGCCAAAGGTTTCAAACAAATTCAAGGTGTTGATTATGATGAAACTTTTAGCCGTCGCAATGCTAAAGTCTATTCGGATCATTCTAGCGATTCTTGCTTATTTCGACTATGAAATATGGCAAATGGATGTCAAAACAGCTTTCCTTAATGGAAATCGAGTGAGGATGTGTACATGACACACCCACAGGTTTTTGTCGATCCGCAATCGCCTAGAAAGATATGCAAGCTGCAAAGATCCATTTATGGATTAAAGCAGGCATCTCGGAGTTGGAACATTCGTTTTGATGAAGTAATCAAAGGGTTTGGTTTCATCAAGAATGAAGAAGAGCCTTGTGTTTACAAAAGGCTAGTGGGAGCGCACTCGTGTTTACGGTCTTATATGTGGATGACATATTATTGATCGGAAATGACATTCCTATGCTCGAATCATTAAGTCTTCATTGAAAAATAGTTTCTCTATGAAAGACTTAGGAGGCGGCATATATTCTGGGCATCAAGATCTATAGAGATAGATCAAAAGGCTGATTGGATTAAGCCAAGATACGTTACATTGACAAGGTGTTAAAAGGTTCAACATGCAGGATTCCAAGAAAGGCTTCCTACCTATGTCACATGGTATAAATCTTAGCAAGAATCAGTGTCCTAGTACACCTGATGAGCGGGATAAAATGAATGCGATTCCATATGCTTCACTATTGGATCCATTATGTATGCCATGCTTTGTACACGTCCGGATGTCTCGTATGCTTTAAGTGCTACAAGTAGATACCACGGATCCGTGAAAGTCATTTGGATTACAGTAAGAACATCTTGAAGTACTTGAGAAGAACTAAAGATGTGTTCCTCGTCTATGGGGTGAGGAAGAGCTCGTTGTAAATGGTTACACCGATGCTAGCTTCCAAACCGACAAAGATGATTTTAGATCGCAATCTGGATTTGTGTTACGCCCGAATGGCGGTGCGGTGAGTGGAAGAGTTCCAAGCAAGAGACGGTTCTTGATTCTACAACGAGCCGAGTACATAGCGGCTTCAAGTCGCTAAAGAGGTCGTTTGGATCAAGAAATTTGTTTCGAGCTTGGTGTGATGGCTAGTGCCTCCAACCCAATGGACCTCTCTTGTGACAACGGTGGAGCCATTCGCAAAACCAAGGAGCCTAGATCGCACTGTAAGTCCAAGCACATTCTACTGGCGATTTCATCTCATCCGCGAGATTGTGGAGAGGCGATGTTAAGATATGCAAAGTACACATGGATTTGAACATTGCGGATCCGTTGACAAAGCCGCTTCCCGACCAAAGCATGAGGCTCACACTAGGGCAATGGGTATTAGATACCTACATGGTTGACTCTAGTGCAAGTGGGAGGCTCACAGTGATATGCCCTAGAGGCAACATGGAGATGTTGAATATATCACATACTATGTTTATGATACATTGCTTTGTTCCTTGAAATAGACATTATCATTATTGATCAATGAGTATGTGACTTATTCATGAGACTCTTAATGCCAAAATGTTGCTATTTCTAAATGATCCCGATTATATTTCATATGAGGAACAAATATGATTCAAAGATCGACATATGTATTGATTGATGATCATGTCTCATGGATCATGGTATGGAGATACCAAATCAATAATATGGACATGTGTTAGTGAACATATGTTGGATAGACCCGCCATGAGACACTGCAGAGATTCCATGTGTCATCGGTTGGTCTCAAGTAGTGTTTATGTGGAATCCTTAGACTTGAGATCATCATGGTTCCCAAAGATGCGTAGTAGCTTACTTTGGGACTACTAAACACTACTCCGTGGCGGGTAGTCATAAAAGTAGTCTTTGGGTTTGCCATGAAACATGTAGTGGGATGTGAATGATCAAGATAGAATTTGCCCTCCTTATGGGAGAGATATCTGGGCCCCTCGATGTAATGGATTATGAAAGTGCATGGCCATGCCAAGATGATTGAGGAGTCAATCACGAGTTTATAATCCATCACGGAATCGAGAGAGTGATTGAGCTATTAAGAGGATGACACAGTCTCGCCTTGAGCTTAATCTATATCGTGAGGCAAAGGGATTAGTACATGAGAACATTACGTGTTCACCGATATGATCTTTACGTATACTTTGGGGTTAATATGTCTTACTAGAGGCCGCTATTAACACGGTGACCGAAAAGGTGTTTACGGTCGCGACCAAGTATACGTGAACCTGCTGTGTCGCACACTTAACAGGTTGGAACACTAATTCAATGTGATTCGGATATGGGCTCAATTCGGATAGAGATCCGGATAGACTCCTATTGGGCCTCGGTCCACGAGGCCCAAGTGAGGAGGTCTATATATATCGGGCGAGGGAGGAACGCACCGATAATCCCGAGCTAATCCGTAGCCGCCACCTCGAGCCAAACCCTAGCCGCTCGCAAGTCTTGGTACACTCGCGATCGGCGTTCCACCCCGACGTGTGGATACCGGTGGGCGGCGCTCGTTGCGGCGTTGATCGGCATCAACAACCTCTGATTGGATCCGCTCGTGGTGTGGTTGATCGCGTGGAGGAGACGATCGGTTCGGGACGATCGACTACTTCCACTACTACTTGACGACGCGTGGTTGGATCGGCTTCTCCAACTCTTCTTCTTCACTGCTGGCGTCTAGTGGTAACGATCCATGATCCCTCCTTAAGCATGATGTTCTTGTGTGCGCGGTAGAAAAATTTTGTTTTCTGCTCTCGTAGCCTACTCGCGATCCATTACTTTTCTACCCCAAAATCTATTTCTGTTTATTGGCTGGCCTCAGGAAATGCTAGCCATGCCCTCTGAAACAAGTAGATGAACAATATATGTATACATACAATTCAGATCTCAATTCATTTGACAAACATAAAACATCCAATTCACATCACATTTCATTCACAAACATAAGGCATCCATTTTGCAAATGAATTAATTGAAATGAAATAAAATAAAATATCCATTAACAAATTCACAATTACAGTGTGATAAGAGCAATAAAAAATCATTGTGCGCAGTGGAACTCTCCATCTGATCTGACGACTTTAGTCCACAAAAACCAAGCGAACTCTCCTCGAATTTTTGCAAAGTCCGGTTGTTTCAAAGCAGATATAGAGATGGGCGCAGCCTGTCGATAGGAATATCAACGTGCTTACATATATAACCTGACAAGTATGAAATAAATGTAGGAAGATTGGCACACCTTAGAATTGCTGATCTTCGAGGAATCGAGGAGTAGTCTCATATGGTGGCACACATAGTATCCACACGTGTTGCCCGGCTGCTGCTGGTGGCACTGCAAAAAATAGAATGTGTTAAATCAAAAGGCATTACTGCTAAGTGTTGTATATGATTAATTAATGTGTAGCTAGCAAATACCCAAAAATTACGAGAATGTTTCAAGGGCTTGGCCCCTGTCGTCGAGCCACGTGTTTGTTGAACGTATGTGGCGAACGACTTTCGTTATTCGAAAAAGTTAGATTAGTTATTCGGAAGGAAAAAAGAGTACAATGTACAATGTACTTACCTATCGAGTATTTCAGCGATAGCTGTGTACTTGGATTTATTGTTACTTAATTTTGATATAATTACAATTAAAATCCAATGGAAGTGCTCATTGTATGGCATAAGAAGAAATTCCTTATCGCGGTGAACCAGCAATGTTGTTGTAATATAGTTCTCGACAAAGGATGCATCCTCGTTGATGATATCAATGGCGACCAAGCGTGGATCCAGGAAACCAATTAGTAATTTCGATGATTTAGCTTCGGTCAACATGAATCTATATATACACAGAAAAGCAACAAATTGTGACATATGTCGGTATGACGTGAACAGAGACTGTGATTGTACGGACTTACGGCGTCCAAAGATCGAGCAGTGAGGCGTCGAGGCGTTGGCGTGAAAAGATCAAATATATCGTCAAAGATCACCGCGAAGACACATTCCTGAACTTCGTGCTGGAAATGTTTCCGCTTGAATTTGACAGTGATACCTGAGCACCGTTCTGCCTCTGGCCTATTGGACTGTTGCATATACCAAGCGTGTAATGTTTGGCAACCAAGTCCTAGGGTTAAGAGGTGTTCTTCCGGGAATATCATCGGCTCGCCTAGCACGAATTTGCGGGCCAATGGTAGGTACGGGGTATCGTCATCATCCTGCATCTTTGATTTGCCCTTGCCATTTCCTCGACTGTAGGTCGACTTTATGGTAGTCGACCGTAATGATACAGACGCTGCAAGTTGCTTTGGCAAGAATAGCACCCGTGGAGATAGCACCAGTGCAGGTGGCTCTGCTTCACACTGCCCTTGTGGAGATAGCACCAACGCTTGTAGCTCTAGTTCGCACTGCCCTTGTGGAGATAGCACCAGCGCTTGTAGCTCTGGTTCGTGCTGCCCTTCTGGTCCGACCACCGGTGAAGAAGCCTCCAGGGAGATGTCGCATTTGGACCACTGGATGAATGTTCCATAGCCGGCCCTAGAGTCACGATCTCGTCGTTGGGGGCCTTTGGTAGCGGAACGACCTCAAAATTGGCATGCACACCATCCACATTAACTTTTGCGTAGCCTGGCGCTAAAGGTTGACCATGCACCCCGCCCCGATACTGCATCGATATGCACGGCCCCAAGCGTACAAGGAACGGAGGCACATCTCACTTGGAGCACGCCGTGGGCTCCTACATAACGATACAAAATTAGCTACTCCAATAGGCCTATCAATGGAGCAAGCATTTGAGAGATAATAATTTTTACCTGGATGTTGTCCACAGGAAATCTGGCCACGCTTTTCGTCGGATTGGACGCGCAACTACTCAGACGGTTATGCGGGCTAACTACCACGGGAGCTGCGGCCTGCTGACTTTCTGTTTGTTTCCGCACCTCATCTCTGATTACATCAGCCAGCTCACCCATTATCTCCTCTCTAAGAGTTGCCTTGAACTCTCGTAGCCGCTCCTCACGCTCGGCTTTGGTTCTCTTCCTATGCCGATACATTTCGGAGTCATCTTGTAAACCATGTTTCCAAGGAACATAAAGCCCAAGGCCTCTCGTACGGCCCGGGTGCTCCTTGTTTCCCAGGGCCACGGAGAGCATATCATTCTCCCTTGTTCCTTGGAATGATCCCAGGGTAGATTCAAAACTCAGCTCTTCCTGCAAGAGCACGACATGTCATTTCAATTAAATGCAAGTTCTAGAGTAATTACAAGAACGCATTGATCGATATCTTACCGAACATTGGGACACTTGCTGGTCTCAGAGTTTCGAAGGAGACATCCCGATGTCGTTGTAGATGACCTTGCTCTAATTCAATTTCGAGCGCGCTCATCCGGGATATTGGAAAATGGCGGGGCGATGTCCTGTTGGGCTGCCAAGTCATCCTCCGTCCTCCATCAAGGATTTTACCCGCATACCCAGTATGCCAAGTCGTGGGGTGTGTGTTTTTGCTTGGAGGGCCTTATGCGCCACACTTGTACTTTTGAAATCTTCATTGTCTTCATCGCCTTGAACTCATCTCATTGTGGTTCCAGGAATGGGTATTTATGAATAGGCGTTTCGTCCGTCTCCACGTATTTCTTGACAAGCGTGCTCTTGAAGTTCTTCCATGCTGTGCACGCCACTTGGTAGGTTTGTCGTTGCACGTCGTCTTGGTGTTCTTCTGGGATCTCGAACGATGCCAAAATTTCGGTCCATGGCTCATGTTTTCGAGTCTCAGGAACGTTCTTCCACGAATTGAATGTGATCTCAATTCGCTCTCATGCAACTATTCCGATCAATGTTCGAATATGCGCTTCTTTGTGAGGAAGGAGATGGACCCCGATGCATCGACCGCTGTGATGGTAAATCGGCCCTCAGGCTTCTTCGATAGCCCTCTTCCTTGGCGTCTTGATGTTGGAGCGGATGCCTCCGGCGATGGTGTTGAAGAATGCGTGGATGACATGTTGCTTAATTTGTGGGTCTATAAGGATAAAATAAGAAAGTGATCATATTGAATTGGAAGAGAGGAGAGGAGTAGAGGGGAGGGGGTGATGTGTATAGAGAGAGGGGGTGATGTGCCTATCTTAGCACCTACTTTAGTTGCTAATACTATAAACCAAATAGCAAAGTCCCTAAACAAAGTTCTATGAAGCAAATGGCACAAACCAGTGTATCAAGTTCCTTGCACCGGATACACTGGAGTGTGTCACTTGCTTCATGCCCTTTGAAGGTCTATGTGGCATATATTATTACTACAAGGTCTCTAAACAAAGTTCTATGAAGCAAATGGCACAAACCAGTGTATCAAGTTCATTGAATCTGATACACTGGAGTGTACCACTTGCTTCATGCCCTTTGAAGGTCTATGTGGCATATATTATTACTACAAGGTCTCTAAACAAAGCTCTATGAAGCAAATGGCACAAACCAGTGTATCAAGTTCATTGAATCCGATACACTGGAGTGTACCACTTGCTTCATGCCCTTTGAAGGTCTATGTGGCATATATTATTACTACAAGGTCTCTAAACAAAGTTCTATGAAGCATGTGTCTGTACTCTATGAAGCCCTATCAGAACTAATCAATACAAGCATGCTCTATGTGGCCATACAGGGAAACGCCTTGCTTTTAGTCATGAGCAAAACATAGTATCATATACTGCATGGATTGAGTCCTTCCTTGTATTACTTAAGCCATGTACTCATCACCTAGTTAAGAATTAGTTGAATAGGAGCACATGAACTGACATTTGCACGGGTGAGTAGTTCCTGGTGTGTTTTCTAACATTCGTAGGGATTTGGAGTTCTAACATGAAGCAAATCATAGCATCACAAGGTTACCTTAGTACTTATGCGTCGGGGAGGCGACGGCCGGCGAGGGCTCAGGGAGGCGGCGGCGGTGAGGGCTCGGGGGCGGTGGATGCGGCCGGAGGCGGCGGCCGGGCGTGGAGGCGAGCCGAGGACAGCCGGGCGTGGAGGCGAGCCGAGGACGGCTGGCGTGGAGGCGAGCCGAGCGACGGTCTTCGAATGCGGACGGCTCGGGGAGGCAGCCGGCGAGGGCTCGGGGAGGCGGGCGAGCGCAGGCGCTGGGCATGGAGGCGAGCTGAGCGTCGGTTTTCGAATACGGACGGCTCGGGGAGGCGGCCGACGAGGGCTCGGGGAGGCGGCCGCGACGAGACAGATCGGGATTTAGATGTAGAATATAACTGCAGCATACGGCTGGGAAAACCCTAGCTGGAGATATTTATAGGGAAGCTTATCACAGACGGTTCTACACGTAAAACCGTCTGTGATATCAATATCACAGATGGTTCTAAACGTAGAACCGTTTATGATATTGATACCACAGACGGTTCTACGTGTAGAACAGTCTGTGATATCAATATCACAGATGGTTCTAAACATAGAACCATTTATGATATTGATATCACAGACGGTTCTACGTGTAACGATCGTGATAAGCCTTTACCCGACTATAGTTATTAAGACAAACACCAACCAGCTGCATTTATGATCAACCACCAATAGCTGCATTCATATACAACACCAACCAGCTGCATTCATATACAACACCAACCAGCTGCATTCACACAGTGTATTTCTTTACATATTTTCTCATTCTCAAAGTTGACTACATCACACATTTTCACATATACATCACACAAATGCATTGTTATGTACATATATGCAAATGCCCACATATATGAATCACATTCTCATTATACTTGCTTATTTCCTTTAAAATGAGCCCTTCATGATGATCAATGCGTACGTAACTAGTTTCGTCACGTTGTTTGTCGTCGACCCTTATGCCATTTCCAAAAGGAGGTAACTCGTCAAATTGATTGTATTCTTCCTCGTCCACTACATTCTCTACTCCGACAATTCTCCTTTTTCCATGAAGAACTACATGGCGTTTATTATTTGCCGGGTTGGTTACATAGAAAACTTGAACAACTTGGTTGGCGAGCACGAATGGTTCATCTTTGTACCCGACACGTTGGAGGTCCACGGTAGTGACACCGTACTTGTCAACCTTCACCTGTGGGAGATGCACCCACTGGCAGCGAAATAAGGGGATCTTGAAAACCACGTAGTCGAGCTCCCAAATCTCTTCTATGAACTCATAGTACGAGTTTCTCGACCCATCGGTACTGAACGCATCTATGCGGACACCGCTGTTCTGGTTTGTGCTCTTTACATCCTGAGACTGCGTATAGAATGTGTACCCATTTATGTCATATACTTGCCATGTCACAACTGTAAATGTTGGCCCTTTTGCAAACCATGCCAGCGTCTCACTTGGCGAGCTCCTAGCGATTTGCTCCTTCAACCATTGGTTGAACTGACTGTTATGTTGCCTCATGATCCAAACATCCGCCGCTCCGGATTTTGTTGTCAAGCACATTCTTGTCTTTGGTCGACATAAGCGCCACTTCACCATGTGTTGCAAGATCGTGAAATGGGCTTGAGTATACGTGTCCATGTCTGCAGTGATTGCTTTCCTTCCGATAGTTCCGATACCCTTCAGCCTCCCCTCACGACGAGATTGAGGCACACCTATCGGTTGAGTCTGAGCCATATAATCGACACAAAACTCAATGACCTCTTCGCTTGCATAACCTTCGACGATGTCGCCCTCCCACGAGATCGATTCCGTACGTAGGACTTGAGAATTCCCATGAACCTCTCAAATGGGTACATGCTACGTAGGAATATGGGCCCGCACATTTTTATCTCCCACACAACGTGAACAATGAGATATATCATGATATCGAAAAATGAAGGAGGAAAATACATTTCAAGATGACATAGAGTCATCACCACCTCGTCCTGTAGAGCATCTAGTCCTTCGGGATCGATGACCTTCTGAGCAATTGTGTTAAAGAAATAACATAGCCTCATGATTGTCACTTGTACTTTGATCGGCAAAATATTTCTAATTGCAATAGGGAGCATCTGTGTCATCAGCACATGACAATCATGAGACTTCATGCCATTTAACTTCAAATCTTGCATCGAAATAAGTTTCTTCACGTTGCCGGAGTAACCAGACGGAACTTTAACACCATGCAAGTACTGGCACAGTTCTGTTCTCTCGACCTTGGACAGACTGTAACACGCAGGGGAAGGTACGTTCGTCCATTATCTGTTATTGTCGGTGCTAACTCAGGCCTGATGTCCATATCAGCCAAGTCAAGCTGTGCATTGACGTCGTCCTTTGTTTTGTCACGAATATTCGGTAAGAGACCAATCAAGCTGTCACATATATTCTTTTCTACGTGCATGACGTCGATGCAGTGTCGAACATCTAGGTACTTCCAATAAGGTAAGTCCCAAAATATTGATCTCTTCTTCCGTGTGTTCTTCTCATGAGCCCTCATTTTACGTCCCTTTCGAGGACAACATCTAAATCCTTAACCATATCATAAACCTCGTGTCCCTTAATCGCCTTGGAGCCGAACCGTCTTCCTTCTCTCCGTCAAATTGTTTCTTCATCTTGCGGTGCGGGTGAGCCCTCCAAGGAACCGTGGTGACGCATGTAGACCGTTTTGCGTGAGTGTCTCAGCCACACACTCTCGGTATCATCTAAACAGTGGGTACAAGCTTTTGCACCTTTTGTACTCTAGCCCGATAGGTTAGTAAGGGCAGGATAATCGTTTATGGTGCAGAACAATAAGGAGCGCAAAGTGAAGTTCTCTCGTTTGTATGCATCCCATACCTGTACCCCTTCGTTCCACAGTACTTTTAGATCTTTCACCAATGGTGCTAGGTACACATCGATATCGTTCTCTGGTTTCTTTGGCCCTTGGATAAGTATCGAAGCAAAATATACTTTTGCTTCGTACACAACCAAGGAGGAAGGTTATAGATGCAGAGAGTCACGGGTCATGTGCTATGTCGGCTGCTCATGCTACTGAAAGGATTCATTCCATCTGTACTCAGTCCAAACCTTATATTCCTTGGTTCTGCACCAAAGTCTGCGAAACTCCTATCGATGTTTCTCCACTAGACGAAATCAGCAAGGTGTCTTAGCATTCCATCCTTCTTGCGCTCCTCCGAGTGCCAATGCAGCAGTTTTGCCTCCTTTGGATTTGCAAAAAACCTTTTCAAATGGGGAATTACAGGAAAACACCATGCCACCTTAGCAGGAGGTCCTTTCTTCGCCTATGTTCCCTCACCGTCATCTGATTGATTGTTACGTTTGTATCGGCATGCGTTGCACACCGGACATACATGCATGTTTGCATACTCTTTACGGTACAGGATACAGTCGTTCGGACATGCATGTATTCTTTCTACTTATATTTCCAACGGACAAAGAACCTTCTTGGCTTTATACGTGGTTTTAGGCAGCTCATTTCCCTCCGGAAGCATGTCCGCTAAAAGACCTAGCAGCGCCGTGAAACTCTTGTCGGATCAACCGTTGCTTGCCTTCAATTTCAATAGTTCAAGCACGCCCGACAACCTCGTGTACTTGCAGCACGTAAAAAAAGGTTTCTCCGAGTCCTCCATCAAGCCCCAGAATTTAACATACTCTCTCTGATCATAGTTCTCTTCTACATCGCGAAGCATCTGATCCAGATTATCATCGTGCAACCTATCCGTATCCGAACCACAATCGACATCATCCGGCGGCATGTCATTCACTTCACCGGCGATGTCATCCGACGGCATATCATTCACTTCACCGGCAATGTCATCCGGCGACATATGATCATTCACTTCGCCATGACTGGTCCAACACGTATAACCCTTTTTGAAACCCCTCCGAATCAAGTGCGCCTCAATTTGCCCTCGGTTCTTAAACATCTTTAAATTATCGCGATCGGTAGATGGACGATACATATATTCCACCCCTTATTCAACATATCCTCCTCGGCGGCTCTTGTAAAAGGACACGCCATTAATATACTCTTCACTCACGCTGCTCGCGACATACATCCACTTGGTCCTCGTTACGTATATATATAACAACTCAAGATTAAAATTAGATTAACTAATTATTAATAGATATATACCGGCCACATGTATTATATTGAGGCTTAATTTGCTAGCTCAATTCATATTATAAACACAACAGCTATTATATAATCAACAATTTTGCAAAATTAACAATCTTCAATAACACTCACCAATTACTTAGATCTAAATTGTAATGCAATTAAAGAAAAAATAAATTTCCTTACTAACCATATCTAGCGAGCTAGCTACCAGGAAAGTATGAATGGATCTTCAAAGCTCAATCTCTGCCTCTTCCCACCAAATTAACTGGCCTGAAATCGCATAGCTTGCCTCCTGAGCGAAAGAGTGCGCAGCAGTAGCTAGATCTGGATCGAAATGAAGATAGATGCAGTCTAAGCAGCGCAATAAATGCTTAGTGGCATTATCACAGACGGTTTTTTATTAAAAACCGTCTGCGATAACCAGCTTATCACAGACGGTTGTTTATTAAAAACCGTCTGAGATGCTGACAACACAGACGGTGTTCAAATTAAAACCGTCTGTGATAATGCAGAGTCAGAACGTATCTCTTGTGTTTCGTGTAACGTATCTCGATCATTATACGAAGCGTCTATATCATTAATGTTTCGTATACGAACCATCTATATCATTAATATTTGGTATACGAACCGTCTGTGCTAAAGGTTAAATATGCGCGCCTAAACCAGGTCTTCTACGTACATACGTACTGTATGTCCTCTAGCTACTCATCTTCTTTTCTAGAATTCTCAACGTACGTACAATATGGATTCTACTGTTCTTGTGATCATCTCCTTCCTCTCAGCTGTTCATCAAGAGTTGTTCGGCCGAAATCTTACACAGGCGGCCAGCAATTTACATCTGGAGCAGCTTCTCCAGACACGCCCTGCTCTCCTTCCCCGACTTTCTTGCATCCGTCAGCTCGACCTGATCATCCGCCATCGACGGAGGCGTCTTGCTGCCGCTCAAGAAAGGGAAACAGCCCTCACCCTGGTTCTTATACACAATGTGCACAAAGCGGAAGAAGCAATTGTGGCATTGGAGAGACTGATGGATAGCATTGCCGATCAAGCAGAAACGGCAGATTCTGAGGAATCTTATAATGCTATCCTCTACGAGATTATGAGCTATGCTACTGATCATTTGCCCATGCTGGAGGAGGAAGTGCTGAGGACAAGGACAATCTTAACGGCGTTCGAGAACTCAGCGGCTCCTCCAAGTCCCAAAGTCGAAGAAGAAGCGTACGAAGCCCAGAAGATTAGAATCTGGGAATCACTTTATCACTGTGACTTTTGTAATAAATTTGCCTCGAATTAAAATTAATAAATTTGCCTTTTATTTGTGATCTCTTGTCACTGTAGTTATGTTATTATCATTATCACGGATGGTTTTTTATTACAAACCGTCTGTGATAATGCCAGATTATCACGATGCTTTTAATACGCACCGCTCAGGATACTAAAGTATCACGACGGTTCATAGGTAACAACCGCCTCGTGATACTCGCTTTCTCCGACGCCGCCTACACGCACGGTGTCCAAATTAAATCGCTCGTAGTTAGTGTCGGTCACAGACGGTTTGACAAAATCGTCTGTGATTGGCCGTCTAGTATTAGGCTTTCTGTAGTAGTGCGCGCTAGTTGGACGTTGTGTCATATAAGAAACTTACTATATTATTAAGTCATATTGGACTGCCGGTTGGACCAGCTAATTGCCGGTTGGACTGAAGAGCCGATGAGCCGGAAGGTCGACCAGATGGATGGCTAGGATGCTCCGGCCATCTAGGGTATTAGTCGCAAAATCTTAAACTCATGTTTCAGTTATCAGTATAGATTATGCACTAAGCTTTTACTGTACATTTGTACGAATGTACGTATGCAATGCAATCATCTCCTTATTATACCCGGGGGGTTTCCGAACGCCCGCGCAAGCCATGTCGGCGTTGCCCGTTCTTGCTTCGACGCGTGTGTGCGTGGTCCAGCTGCCGCTTCGTTCTCCCCTCTGCGCGTGCGAGCGGTGCTTCATCCGTAGAGCTCTCTCGCAGCGGACCGCAGTTTTCGCCTCGGTGTATGTGTGCGGGACATGATACCGGTTCGTGGTTTCCCTGGGTCATCCATCTCCGTCCGTTTCTTCTTTTTATCTCGACGCATGGTGGGCAAGCGCTTCGGGATGGTTCTGCACATCGCGGACGCCGCACGGATTTGTTTCGCGTTTTACTCCGCGTGGAGCATCCGTCTGTGCCTTTTCAGCTGCGTTTTGGGTTCTTGGGTGCGTCTCGCTCCTGCCTGCTGTGTTTTCTTCTTGGTTGCGTTTCATCTCCAGCGCTTTTCGAGCTGCATCTCCATGTGCGGTGGTTGTTCTCACTTTTGTTTATGGAATGTCTACGTCTCTTTCTCTGCTATCTCCTGTTCTTCGTTGTCGCTTTCCTTTGGTGCTTGGTTGCGTTTTCTCTCCTGCGCTTTTCGAGCCGCATCTTGATCTGCGGTGCTTGGTCTCGCTTTTGTTTATGGAATGTCGTCTCTTTCTTTGGTATCTCTTGTTCGTTGTCGCTTTCCCTTGATGCTTCGGGTTTTATTTGTGGTTTTCGTGTTGGGTTCAGTACGGCTTGTTTATTTTTGGTTTCTTTCTTTCTGAAACTTTTTGTTCTTTCTTTGTGGATCTTTTTTTGCGCTACGTTCTTGCTTCTCGCGCGTGCCAAAGACTGTCTGTCTGACCCTCCGGTGGCGGCCGGCGATTTTCTCCTGGTGTTTGTTTGCATTGTTTCATTTTTAGGAAAAAGGGCCGTACAATAAGTTGTTCATATTAGGTGCTGCTAATTTCCATTGCTTGGTATTTTACCCTTTGTTTTTATAGATGTGGTGATTTGCATTCTTTGGTATTTTACTCTTTGTTTTTTTATAGATGTAAGGGTGTTCTTTATAAATCTTTTTGTTTGCCCTTTGTTTCTTTTGGGTGTACCTCATTTTTTAGGAAAAAAATCGCAGTACAATAAGTTGTTCATATTAGGTGCTCACGATTTGCATTGCTTGGTATTATACCCTTTGTTTTTTTATAGATGTAAGCTGTTTTGCATTGTTTGGTATTTTACCCTTTGTTTTTTTATAGATGTAAGGGTGTTCTTTCTAAATCTTTTTGTTTGCCCTTTGTTTCTTCTGGGTGTACCTCTTTGTTACCGAAAGGGTTCATGGCATGCTTTTATTATACATAGATGCAGACCTGTTTGTGACCAAAAGGGTTCTTGCCATAGCTTTAGTACATTGTTTTCTTATAGATGCGCAGGTGTTCTTTGTAAAATTTTTTGTTGCCCCTCTATTTGTTTTCGGTCCACTTATTTGTCAGTACAACGACTCGTAGTGTGTAGTAGTTTCTTGGTATTAACTTCTTGCTGATTTCCGTTCTTTTATATATGTGTAAATGGTGTTTTTTGTTGTTGTATGTGTTTCCTATTACTGCATTATACATGCAAGGGTGTTTCTTTAGCATCCATTTCGTATCCTTTTCGCAATCTTGCTACGTTTTTACTGCTGTTTTCTTATAAATGCAGCAGTGTGGTCGATTGAATCAACTTTTTTCGTTCCTAATCCTGGTTACTTTTCCTGCGTTGTTAAGATCGTTCGACTGGTAATTTAGTCCGTCAGGTATTTTCGTCTTTTATGTTGTAACACCTTTATAACTTTTTTGTGCTTAAACGTATAGGCTACTCATTTCACTCTTTTCATAGTGCAGCTCCATCCTGTTTTGCATCGTCGTTCTTCGCCGGTTATTTTCGTCGGGTTATCTACCATGTGACAGTCGTTGGTTTTATTCGATTGTTCCTGCGGTTGCGCTCCACATGATCTTCGCTGAAATTCTGGTAATAGTTCCAGTATTTGCGTTCCTATGTCTGTAACGTAGTGTTTATACTTTCTTCTTGCTACAACCTTTCAACTGATGCTTCCATAAGATAAATTCTGTTTTAGGCTTGGGATATTTACCACTTTCATTATTATATTATATTGATTTATAGATTACTTCAGATTATTTACCGTCTAATTCTTATAATATATTAATTGCAGTTTTTTTCTAGATTACTTCAGATTACTGATCGTCTAATTCTTATAATGTACTGATTACAGTTTTTTTGTTTACATGTTTACTCTTCCTGTCTTATTTTTTCCCTTTTTGTTTATTATTAGCTTATCCATTGTTGTTTCATGCTATTTTTTACGTATTTACCGCTTTTGTGTTATAAACACAGATCGCTTTTGGATTCCATCGTGATTTCACACCGATATCGCTTTGTGTTACATATTGGTGAAGGAATGTTCGGTAAATTCATTTTGCTTTCTCATGACGACAGTGAGTGATTCTCTATTGATAATTGCTTTTTTCGCATTATACTTCTTCCTTCTACGTTCTATACAGTAATTCCTGTTACCTTATTTGTGTTCTTTCATGTCTTGTTAACTATGCTATTTGTATAGCCTGACTATTTATGTATATAGTCTATATTATGTTATCTATGTACTACGGTGCACCAAATTATACGGTGTTTCGCTATGCTTCTATTATCTAAGCTTAATTTTCACCCTTCGCTTATGCTTACAAATTTCAATCATCCTAATAAGCTCTTTACTTATTATAAATCTTACATAACTATCACACTACATTCCAATTTAGAATTTCCTCTTTTCCTACTTACCTCTCTACTTATTATAAATCTTACCTAATTATTACACTGCTTTATTGAGGATTTTCCTCTTTTCCGATTAGTTCTTTATTTATTATAAATATTACCTAATTATGACACTACATTCCTATTTATGGAACTTCCCTATTTTCCTAATTGGCTCTTTACTTATTATAAATCTTACCTAATTATTACGCTGTCCTTATAGTTATAGTCTATATTATGTTACTTATGTAGGCTACTTATTTATATGTACTATCGCATCATGATTATGTTATGCTAAACTACAGACTGTATAGTGGTTGTCTATTACAGTGTACCAAATTATACGGTCTTCCACTATGCTTCTATTACCTAGACTTTAGTTCTTACCCTTTTGTTTCTGCTTACAAAACGAAGTGTTTTCCTAATAAGCTAATCTTAGATAACTATCACACTGCTCCTATTTAGAAATTTCTCTCTTTCCTACTTACCTCTCTACTTATTATAAATCTTACCTAATTATTACGCTTCTGTTCCTATTTCGGAATTTCCCTCTTTTCCTGATTAGTTCTTTACTTATTATAAATCTTACCTAATTATCACACTGCTCTGCTTTGGAACTTCCCTATTTTCCTGATTGGCTCTTTACTTATTATAAATCTTACCTAATTATTATGATGTCCTTATAGTTATAGTCTATATTATGTTACTTATGTACACTACTTATTTATATATACTATCGCATCATGATTATGTTATGCTAAACTACAACCTGTATAGCGGTTGTCTATTACAGTGTACCAAATTATACGGTCTTCCACTATGCTTCTATTACCTAGACTTTATTTCTTACCCTTTTGTTTCTGCTTACAAAACGAAGTGTTTTCCTAATAAGCTCTTTTTTATTATAAATCTTACGTAGTTACCACACTTTTGTTCCTATTTATAGGTTTCCCTCTTTTCCTAATTAGCTCTCTACTTATTGTAAATCTTACCTAATTATTACACTTCTGATTCTATTTAGAAGCTTAGTTTTTTCCATAATTAGCTCTTTACTTATTATAAAACTTATCCAATTATTACACTTCTGTTCCTGTTTACAAATTTCCTTCCTTTCCTAACTAGCCCTTTGCTTATTGTAAATCTCACCTAATTATTAGACTTGTATTCTTATTTAGAAACTACCATCTTTTCGTAATTAGCTCTTTATTTATTATAGATTTTACCTAATTATTACGCTTCTATTGCTGTTTACAGTTTCCCCCTTTCCTAATTACCTGTTTGCTTATTGTGAATCTTATGTAATTATTGCGCTATCGTTATACTTATAGTGTATATTACACTTTTACTTATTTTCAAATATCTATTTTCATAGCGATTACGTTAACTTATTATTATTAATAATTTCGTGTTTTCATGTTGCTATATTGACAGACTTAAGCTTTTCCACATTTTAGTTTTCATTGTTTCAATAGTTAGGATTTAAAGCTATCTACCCTTTATTTCTTACCCTTCTGCTTTTATTTAGAAAGCTCCGTCTTTTCTTAATTACCTCTTTACTTATTATAAATCTCACCTACCTATTACACTTGTGTTCCTATTTAAAACTTCCCTGTTTTCGTAGTAATAAAATTAGCTTTCCATTTTCTATCTTTCCCATTTCCCTCTATCATTTTTGATCTTATACCAAAATTATTTAGTTACTCACTTTTTCTACTTTTCGTCTTCTGCCATATTATCTTTTTGCCTCTGCAATATAATAAATCTCACCTACCTATTACACTTGTGTTCCTATTTAAAACTTTCTTGTTTTCGTAGTAATAAAATTAGCTTTCCATTTTCTATCTTTCCCATTTCGCTCTATCAGTTTTGATCTTATACCTAAATTATTTAGTTACTCACTTTTTCTACTTTTTGTCTTCTGACATATTATCATTTTGCCTCTGCAATATTATCTTTTTGCCTACATCATTGATATCACTTTTTATTATTTAGTTTTATGGATCAATCACACTCTGTTAGAGCCCACCGTCGAGAAATTCTTCGTGGAAAGCAACCAATCAGCCCTACAGTTCCTGTGCCATTATCTCCGTCTATTTTGCCTAATATTCCAGCCCCAGTAGTTACCCAACTACCACCACAAACATGTATAGTCATTGCTTATCTTACATACTTTATACACAGTTTTCTTTCTCCATTTGTATCCTTTTTAAAAAAATTCTACTTCGATATTGATATTTTGTTTCGTTCTCATTTATTCTCTTGCAAAGACTTATCGAGATGTCGCTATTATTCCTAGATGGAAACGTCAACATGGTTATTCACACTCTTTACAACCATTTATTTTTCTCTTTCCTATTAGTTCTGCCATACAGGTTTTCATTCGTCATTTGTTTATTACTTTTGCCTATATGATAGGAGATCATTTTTGCCCATTGGTTAGTTCCTTGAAGCGACCAAAGAATAGGAAAAAAAGAAAATTATCCAACTGCAGCAGCATTCATCGCTAAAACAGGTTGCTTTCTTTTGCTATTTTGCTTTATAAATCTTTTTTCTTTTGCGTTTCCTATCCCTTTTATGCATACATATTTTACCCTCTGTTACTTTGTGGTTGTCATTATATTCCTTTTATATTTCAGGTAGTGCCTCACCTTTTAACTCAAACCCACTTAGAGAGCCAGTCATTTCCTTTTCTAAAGAATATATTTCCTACTTGAAAGGTTCGTCAATAGAATTCATTTTATACTATTTTTAATCATTTTTTAGTGCTATATCTCTATACGTTTTATATCTTTGATAAATTTACTTATTTTTTCTTCTTTTATATTGCTTGGTTTATATCGTTTCAGCTACTTACAATAACCGATCATATTATGGTGGTCCAGATTATGAGTGTAATAAATGTGGTGCTATTTTTTGGTTTCAAGAGAGATCGCAGCATAGAAGTTCTTCTAGACATTAGCGAATTATTTATAATAAATGCTGCCGGAGTGGTAAAGTTTCCCTTCCACCACATAAACAATTCCCATATCCACTTCGAGACCTTGTTGGTTTTAATAAAAGCCCACAATCAAACGAATTTATGCGCTCAATTCGTCACTACAATTCCCTATTTGCATTCACTTCCTTGGGTGTAGATGTTGATAGAACCATTAACGACGGTGGAGGACCTTATGTCTTTCGTATAAATGGTGTTGTTCATCATCGCATTGGTTCACTGATTCCTAAACCAGGTCAAAAACCACAGTATGCACAGCTATACATCTATGACACATACAACGAAATTCAGAACAGACTATCTCTCTTCGATAAAGAAGATGATACACATCATGAAGGAGATACCAGCATAGTTGCTGCGTTAATTATTATGCTTAACTGTTTTAATCCATTAGTAAAACAATTCAGAATGGCACGTGACCGGTTATTTTCTCAAGAAAATCCAGAAGTCCATATTCGCCTTATAGGTTCGTCTGACAGTCATGATAGTCGGTATTCTTTACCAACTGTGCCTGAACTAGCTGCATTGATTGTTTGTGATCTCTCTTCAGAAAATAGCAAATTTGATATAATTGTTGAAACTCACCCGGGTGAACTAAAGCAGATCTCACCTCTTAATCCCACTTTGATGTCTCTTCAATATCCATTGCTATTTCCACACGGCGAAAAAGGCTTCCATCTTGGTATTAAGTACAAAGCAGTCGATGACAGCTTAACTCCTGTTAGAGATGAAGTATCAATGCTTGAATATTATTGTTATGAATGTCATTACCGAAGATACGAACCAAATCCTTACACATGTTGTGGCCGTCTTTCGAGTAAAATAGAGGTTGATTGCTATTCATGTCTTGAAGCAAATCGCCTCTCATTTCATTTCTTCAATCAAGATATCTTACGCTCAGATACATATCAAGGCATTTCGGATGCGCTTGGTGAAGGTACATCAGAAGAAAAAAATATTGGTGTTAGAATCTTACTTCCTTCAAGCTTTACTGGTGGTCGTCGATATAACACGCTCAATTATCAAGATGCTATGGCTATTTGTCGTGAATACGGTCCTCCTGATCTATTCTCTACCTTCACATGCAATTCAAAATGGCGTAAATTGTAGATGCACTTAAATACGAACTCGACAAAACTATGTAGACCGCTCGATATTGTAACTCGGGTATTCCATATGAAGCTTCTCAATATATTTCGATATAAAGAGTGGTCATACCTTTGAATCATACGAGCGGTCGGTTCATCGCCTTTCTCGCTTACCATTTCCAATCTAATAATACTACTTCCCTTTTAATATACACACATTACTTTTTCATTGAGTTATCTTCTTTATTTCTAACAGTTTTATACACAATTGAGTTCCAAAAGAGAGGGCTGCCTCATGTTCATACCCTTATATGGCTTGCTGACCGTCCAATCAATATGCCTACTCAATTTATAGACACTCTTATATGTGCTGAAATTCCTGATCCAGTTATCGATCCGCTTGGTTATGCTCTTGTTGAAGAATTTATGATGCATGGTCCATGCGGAAATCTTAATAGAAAGTGTCCATGTATGAAAAATGGAGTATGCTTAAAGCGATACCCCAAAGAGTTTAACCCAGAAACAATTATTAATCAATTTGGCTTTCCAATCTATCGTCGTCGTGATACTAATCATTTCATTATCAAAAATGGAATCAAATTGGACAATAGATGGGTTGTTCCATACAATATCGATTTACTAAAGAAGTTTCAGGCCCACATCAATGTTGAATGGTGTAACAAAACAAATCTTGTGAAATATTTATTCAAGTATCTCACTAAAGGTCAAGACAAAGCAAAAATAAATTTTTGTACTGCTGACCAAGCATCAGACACAACTTATACACAATCTAAACAAGGAATAGATGAAATTGCAGACTATATCAGATGCAGGTAATGCCTTCCTCATACAGTCAATTATAGTTTTTTTATACCATAACTGTTTCTCTTTTTCCTTCTACATCCTACACTAATCCTTTTACTTGCAAAACAATTACAGAGATACTTATCATCATGTGAAGCGATTTGGCGATTATTTGAATTTGAAATACATGGTCGAATACCTTCCATGGAACGGTTGGCTGTTCATATGCCTGGTATGAATAGAGTTATATATCATGAAGAAACTCACTTAGAACAAATTGTTACTGATCCAAGAACTTACAAGACTACTCTAACTGAATGGTTTATTGCAAATCAATAGTATGTAGAAGCAAGGTCTTCTACATATTACCAATTCCCATCAAACTGGAGATGGGACAGTGATAACAGAAAATGAGTAAAAAGGAAATGCAAAACACCAAAAATTGGTCGCATATATAATGTGCATCCAAGTACTGGCGAGTTATTCTACTTGAGAATGCTCTTAATGGTAGTTTCTGGT
Organism: Bonia amplexicaulis; assembly: GCA_036346245.1. Taxonomy (NCBI): domain Eukaryota; kingdom Viridiplantae; phylum Streptophyta; class Magnoliopsida; order Poales; family Poaceae; genus Bonia; species Bonia amplexicaulis. The sequence continues at coordinate 11,818,457 of CM070753.1, read as the reverse complement.
GCACAAAGCTTTGAAGATATTAGAACGTTCAATGGTGTGCATCATGCTACGTTTAAAGAAGCTTGCAAAGCTCGTGGATTAGTTGGTGATGATACTTAGTGGTTCTTACTCTTCGATGAAGCAGTTATTTGGGCCACTGCACATCAACTCAGGCACCTCTTCATGGTAGTTTTGTCCTTCTGTAGTGTTGTCAGTCCTCAAAATCTATTTGATAAATATTGGTGCTTCCTTGCTGATGATATAACATATAAAATATGGCAAGGATTGCAAAATCAAACCTACCCCATACCAGATAGTTATTTGCAAAACCAGTTAATAAATGAATTGTTTGGTATATTTTCAAGAAATGGACTCAGTTTTGGCATATACAACATAAGCACTGGATCCACATATGATAATCCTACTTCTGGTAACAGACTTGTTGCTGAAGAGCTGTCATATGATAGAAATATTTTATCAGCACATGCTACCTCATTATCTGCTAGACTCAAAGCTCAACAATCTGCCATATACACCAAAATTATAGCGTGTGTTACTGAGAAGACTAGTGGCTTTTACTTTGTATCAGGACATGGTGGCACCGGAAAAACATTCCTTTGGAATGCCATCATAACCACACTAAGAGCTCAAGCTCAGATAGTTCTTGCTGTAGCCTCATCTGCAATAGCATCACTTCTACTTCCAAGTGGTCGCACAGCTCATTCTCGTTTTAAAATACCTCTTGATATCAGTCAAAGAACCTTATGTAATATAGGCCGTGGAACAATGCTTGCTGAACTTATTAGCAAAGCTTCTCTAATTCTCTGGGATGAAGCGCCTATGACCCATAGACACTGTTTTGAAGCACTTGATAGAACATTACGTGATATTATGGCTGTTCAAGACAATGCTTACATGAATATACCTTTTGGTGGAAAACTTGTTGTCCTTGGTGGAAACTTTCGCCAAATCTTACCTGTCATTGAAAGTGGTACTAAAGCAGAGATTATTGAAGCTTCACTCATTAAGTCATCACTTTGGCAACACGTTGAAGTGCTAAAACTATCTACAAATATGAGGCTTCATGGTCCAAAGTCATGGTTTGCGAACGTGAAGCTCTCTCATTCGCCGGTGGGTACTTGATATTGGCAATGGTCAGCTACCAATGATAAAAAAAAACCAGGAGAGATACATGCTACATGGATAACTATACCTGACGACCTTCTCTTACTGCCAATCAATAAAAATATGAATACAGTTGTGGATGTTATCTATGATTCTTTCTCTGCCAACTATCAAAGTAATGAATATCTAGCGCAGCGTGCAATTATTTGTCCAACTAATGCTATTGCTGATGAAGTAAACAAAGCCGTTTTTGATAAGATCCCTGATGGTACTAAAGAATACCTCAGTTTTGATTGTATTTCCCAATCTGATAGTCAAATCGGTGATGCCAATCTGCTATATCCACCAGAATTCTTAAATTCTATAACAGTCAATGGTTTTCCACATCATGCTATTCATCTCAAGATAGGTGTTCCAGTAATGTTACTAAGAAATATAAATCAATCTATCGGTCTTTGTAATGGAACACGGTTGATTATCACAAGGCTTGGTGATCGAATTCTTGAAGGCAATATTATCACTGGAACCAATATTGGGCAAGCTGTTTGTATACCTAGAATTGTATTAAATGCAGCAAGTTTCCAATTGCCTTTTACGCTACAACGACGGCAGTTTCCAATTGCGCTCTCATATGCAATGACTATTCACAAAAGCCAAGGCCAAACTTTAAATAAAGTTGGGATTTATCTACGCAGCCCAGTCTTTTCTCATGGACAACTATATGTGGCAATATCACGTGTTACATCACGTTCAGGCTTAAAAATACTCATTGAAGATGATAATGGTGCTGCTTGTAATCAACCCAAAAATATAGTCTACAGAGAAGTCCTTGCTTCTATTTAATGGTTTTCATCATCATTATTCCTATGTCTCTTAATTCAGTTTCCTTATTGAAAAAACTATATGAAACCCATTCTTTGTTACTTCTATATATGTTTGCAGCTGCTTTAGTATATCTTCCTATGATTTCATATACTTTTTCCTTCTCCAAAAACAATGTGTATTTTCATATATGTGTATATGTGTACAAGACGTATCGCTGCTCTGTGCTTTACTTGTCTGCGTCTGCATAAATCTCCATTTTTATGCCTAACATTATGATGTATGTTTGTCTACCTCCTCCTCAAACATCAAATACATACTTTCTTAGTTTTATACATGTCTACAATTGCTTTACTATATCTTGAAATGACTTTATGTATTTTTTCCTTGTATCAAAAAACAATAGCCAAATTCATATATTTACTTATGCATACAACAAATGATAATGCTTTGTCCTTTAGTTCTGTACATCACTTAGGTAATTCGACTCTTTTCATATATATTTTCTACTCATGTTCCATTACACGCTCCAATGATATACTTGTCTCTAGAAACTAACTTATATATTTTCCCTATACAACCAAACAAAGATACACATCTATATACCCATCTATGTATATCACAGCCTCCACTGCATTCTTACTGAGTTGTTTACATTACTTATGTTATTCAACTCTTTTCAGACTTTCTTTCCTTATACACCTATTTATCTTTTTTCAATGATATAATTCGCTCTCTTTTCACTGTATACTACAGAGATCTTGATCAACTTTACGCCATACCAGATTTATCACTATAATGCTCTCTTTATACACATATTGTTTATGATCTAACCTCTTTATGATATGTAGGTTACATATGGCATATACATTACTCAGCTGTGTAAACCAAGCTTCACACAAGTGGAAGATCCTCGTCCGCTTACCACGAGTTTGGGAATTTAGAAACCCGCAGAATACAACAGATATATATCGCCTAGACTTCATTATGCTTGATGAACAGGTATATGATATGCAGCTTTTTTACTTACTTCATGTACACAATCCTGTACACTTTTATTATATAAACACTTTTCTTCTTCTTAAACCTAAATTACACCTGTCTATTTCTAGGGAAATGTTATGGAAGGGCTGGTTCCGCAAAGATGGCTTCATAAATTTACAGCCTTATTAAAAGAAGGATCCATTTATGAAATTGAATACTTCGAAGTTATTCCAACAAAAGAGACATACAAATCAGTTGATGGAAACAATCTAGCTCGGTTTTCAAAATATACCAAAATTAAAGAAATATTACCAGAACCGGATGGCTTTCTGTTTATGCATACAATGCGCTTCCTTTTCTATCTTGAATGAACGTATTGGAAAAAACGCTTTATTATCAGGTATAACAATTACTACTTCAGCATAGTTCCTATATCTCTTTACACATCTATACTACCTAATTTCTGCTTCCTTCTTTGCTCTTCCTTCTTCATTAGATACCGTTGTCCTCATAATCTGCCGCTTCACACTCATCGAAACAACAACAAAATTAGGGCCAACTGTTAAACGTACTATAAACATAACTGACGGAAGGTATATATTTTTTCCACCATTTATCTCTCTCTATTGTCTTGTATTATACAACCTGTACTTACATTAATGTTTTTCTGAACTAAAATCAAAAAATTCTCTCTTCCTATTTGTAGTCAAGCAGCAATCATAACATTATGGGGCCATCATGCTGAATCATTCAATGCTGAAATGCTCCTCACTGTTTGTAACACTCCAGGATTCACAATACCCTGGGATGCTACTAAAACTGCTCTACAACTAGCCAATTTACAAGATAAATTAAACTGGCAACATTTAATTAACAGGATAATCTAGGCGGAAGCATAATCAACTAGTAAATAATGAATCTCGAGAATAATTTAATATTCATAATCAACTTAACAATAATAACCAAAGAAACAATTCCAAGTTCAACATTAATAAGGAGAAACATTCATCAATACTAACTAAGCAAAGAACTAGAATTCTTTCTACTCTATTTCAGCATTAAGATTATCATCCAAGTGCATCTGGGCGGTGCCACTCTACTCTTCCCAATGCATGCTCAAGGTCCACCTGTAGGGAGGGGGAAGCAAGGGTGAGATAAAAATCTCAGCAAGCAAACAGTTTAACAAGTTATTCAAACTACAAACAATTTAAACATCATCATTTATAATTCCATACAACTACAACCACAATTCATGTCCATAATTATTAATCACCATAAACTTCCATAAATCATACCTCTTCAATTTCAGATTTAATTGGCATATGAATTCAGTCATTTTATCCACAATTATATGCAAATGAAACATTTAATCTTCCATAATTACAATAGATTAATCATCAATATTTATTCTTCCATAATAACAATGTTTATATCCTCAACCTCAAATTACCATCAATGACAATAAGACATATGTATGATCACCTCACTACTTTATTACTTCTCACATCCACAATTGCTATCAACAATTAACACTAGAGAAAAGAATCTCATGTCACAACCTCAATCCTTACCATACACAAGGGATGAATCACATTCCACGACCACATCCGCAATCTTCATACCACAAATAGCTCACATGAGCCAATTCCACCTTACAACTAGAAAGTTGTATATTCCACAAAATAACATCCTCTCAATATATCCACATCCATCACATGATAATTTCATGTCCACATTATAACCTTAAGCAAGAATTCCACATGTCTACTAGCAAATTATCAACATATCAACAGATAAATACTTGCTACCATCTCCACAATTAAATTATCATGCAAACATGGCATAATATATCAAATTAAGATAATAATGTAAATTGCAAGTAGAAGGAATAACAAGTTAAACGATAGCAACCACCGCTACATTCACTTGCCTCAATCCGACGAAGCGAAGATCAACAAAAATCAAGAGCGCTCAGGGACAAGACCACCTGTCCATAAGACAACTCTCAGCACACAACCACAGCATACAAGCACGACATAAATATAAAACATCGCTAAAAACCCTAACCCGCACAATCTCTTCTCCGCTCAACAAACCAACAATTTCATCTCTGCAGCAGCGCTACTTCATAATTTTGTATCTTTAAAAATATAGATCTAAAAACAGCAAATGATACCTCTCTGGATTCATGACTTAAAAACCTACAATTATCATGCAGAACTCCTATTTTTATTTTAATCACAGCTAGGAGTAAATTAATGCCCAAAACAGAGGAAGAACTCTGCTCTGGCAGATTGGGCAGCCGCATTCAAACGCATGCCCACAACAGCACAGAGGTCTAAAAATTCTCACATTTATACAGAAGCTATATCTCTAAATTATCTACAAATTTCTAAACTACGGTCAAGGCCAAAAAATTTGTTTACTATTTTTAAACTCCAGATTACCTTTGGACTGTACCAATCTGTCCGCCTGACGGACAGAGGTAATGCCGTCTCCGTATCGCCCAGATCCCACGGTAGAAAAATTTGGAAAACATACAGGAGATACATATGGAAGTCCTATACAACTTTCCTTTTGGGAAGACCCGCAGGAAAATTTTCTTTCTATTTTTAATATCCAGATTACCGCCGGACTGTACCAATCTGTCCGCCTGACGGACAGCGGTATTGCCGACTTCGTATCCAAAGTTCTACAATTTATATTTTTCCCTTCCCGCGATTTACCGAAAAACCGGTGATTCCGCGATTGTTTTTTTAAAAATTTACGCCGAACGACGATTAGGGTATTACATTCTCCCCACCTTAAAAGGATTCGTCCTCGAATCTCGCTCCTCAACCCACGAGACAAAAAGAACAATCAAGGAAAAAATAACCAAAGTATAGAGCATCCCAAGGATAGAACATCACGAGGGAACAACAGCTACGGGTTCTCACCCACCTCGAAGAACTCGGGTCCTTCTTCAACATTTGAACTTCAAACTCCACGTCACCTCCTGCTCGGACTGATTCGTCAAGAGGGCATCCACATCGACTCCGATGAGTCCACGACCTGCGCAGGTCAATGCCGAGCGCCCGCAATTCTTTTGTCGGCTCGAACGCCAATGATCCCGCCGCTCTCAAAAAAAATTCTCGCCACAACTACCAAGCCACTATCTAATACCATCCTTCTTATTAGAATATTTTCCTCTCGAAGCACAAACAATTACTGTTACAAAAGTAACACAACCACACGAAGAATGAAGCATTCTCAAGCAACACACTAGCAAACAACCTTCCTTCAAAGGACCACGATCCACAACAAAGGATTCACAACAAAACCATCCACACTCTCTAAATAGACATTTTGGAGAAACCACATCAAGACAAGCCAAGAGTGAAAAATCACCGACGCACCAAAACAATCATTTTCTTTTCCTAATCGGAAAAGAATACACCACAACATATAACAACTCAATTTGCGATGACCTCGCCATAAACATACAGCTTTAAACAAGAATCAAGTGAGCATATTACTGCTCGAGATATTATTAATTTCCCAATCCATTCCCTTTGGAAGATTAACTTCCTTAAACCAAAGATTTCCCAATCATCGCCCAACACACCAACTAGATGCAATACACATCTTAAAAGACTTTAAATACCCCTTTCTTGGAGAGGCAAGAAGAAGTAAATTTCAACACAAAGGAAAAAGTTACCATCCGCAATAAACACAAGATCAAAAGAAGCAGCAATAAATCTTGGACAACAAAAGATAAGATCACAACTGAAGGCACATACCTCCTCAAGGAGAAAGCATCAAATCTCAACCAATTAAGAATGCAGTATTACCATTTGAGCTCAAGAAACTCTTAGGCGGCGAAAATATTGCCATTTAAGTTCAAGAAGCTCTTGCTCAAAACAATTTCAGCTGCCACAAAAGCTATGAGATCTAAAAGATCGCATACGCAAATCTCAAAACCTTTGATTTAAATAGTAACATGGAAGTTATCATATTCTTTTATTTAAATAACATTCAACATTATCATCACAACCACATGCTGATCAACATGCTAACATCAGAATAATACATTCTTAATAGGCATCATCATATCCACTAACCACGTCATAAACTTTTTCGAAGAAAACACAAGAAATCTCTTCATCATGTTTCTATTATCTAGATAAGACTGCGACTATTTAATCTAGGAAATCCTAATGCATAAGCCACATAATAGAACAAAACTCTTAAACAAGTTGATACTAGAACATGGCAATATCACAAAACATGCTAGTATAAATCTCTTACTAGATTTCATATTTTCAATTTTTATTTATGCTCAACTCTAATTTAGCACAAATTAATTGTACTCTAGTTATTACTGGCAATAATTGATTATTATTTTATCATAACAACATTCATGATCCTAACTCCGTTTTACAATCATAAAACAATCATGAGCATAGATTCAATATTTCATCTTATGTTCAGTAATTAGAACGAAATATCTTCAAACTTCAATATTATTATAAGCTCTATAAGACAAGGTTTCATAAGTCAATACATCAACCTTCCTCTATTTCTTTTTACATATTTCAACAACATAGCATGGTGAAAGATAGATGAAACTAGCAATTGTACATGCTCATACAGTATCTAATAAAGGATAGATTAAAGATCAATATTACCAAGGCAATATTCCAACACCTCCTTACTTAATAATTCCAAACAGTCCGATTAATTACTAGAGACAAAAATAATTCAATTTATCCAACATGATAGAAATTTAAACAATCACAATAATCATTCTAATTCTTTTTGCACACTCCTCAATAACTCCATGAGTTCCAATAATGAACAGACAAATTCTTAATCATAGGTCTTCAAAAACTATTACAAGGCAATAACAAATTAATCAACTACACTTCCGAGGATGCTAGTGAAATTAATTATGCACCACGCTAACATCTCAACTTAATAATTCATACCTTACGAATTAGTTTATATGATTACCACCTTCCACTTAAGCATAGCAAAATACCACAAAGAGTTTTAACACTTTCTTTTAGAAAGGAGAGGAATTAAGCTTCAACATTCAAAATGATCTAAAAGAAATACATAGATCTAAAGTTTTCATATATTACTGAGTTTGCAACATAAAACTTTCATTAATAAAAAATACCAAGCGAACCAATAAGTCATGATTCACAACAAGACAAACTCCCACGAAGGAACTAACCTTACAAGTCAACAATAAGCACAGGTAGCAAAAGTATCTCATTAGTCCGGAAAGAAACAATAACTGCTTCAAGGAACAGGTAGAGACCAATTGCATACCCTCAACTGCAAGAACCATAAACTCAAAATAAATTCATTAACTGCAAGAGGCTAAGAATAGGCCAAAATCAACTCAAGGAAGATAACAATGTTTCTAAAGAAACTCACTCACATCATCTGCAATTAAGTTACCTGAGGTAACTTCATCGCTAATCCCCATGCTACAAACAGTGGTATAACCTGGCAAATGCCAAGGCGGCAAAAACAATCTCTACATACTAACATTGACAATTCTCACTCATAACAGTCATAGGAGCAAAACATAATCAAATGAGATTATCTCATAATGTAAAACATCAATACAACATGTCAAAAGCATAAATGCAATGCTTGACCCATCCCATCCTACTGTGCACCAGTGTGTCAATTTAATAGTTTAATTACCACGGACCTAAAGCCCGCTCGATACCAATCGTAACACCCGGGATCCACAATACCGGGATGCTACTAAACCTGCTCTACAACTAGCCAATTTACAAGATAAATTAAACTGGCAACATTTAATTAACAGGATAATCTAGGCGGAAGCATAATCAACTAGTAAATAATGTAATCGAGAACAATTTAATATTCATAATCAACTTAACAATAATAACCAAAGAAACAATTCCAAGTTCAACATTAATAACGAGAAATATTCATCAATATTAACTAAGCAAAGAACTAGAATTCTTTCTACTCTATTTCAGCATTAAGATTATCATCCAAGTGCATCTGTGCGGTGCCACTCTACCCTTCCCAATGCATGCTCAAGGTCCACCTGTAGGGAGGGGGAAGCAAGGGTGAGATAAAAATCTCAGCAAGTAAACAGTTTAACAAGTTATTCAAACTACAAACAATTTAAACATCATCATTTATAATTCCATACAACTACAACCACAATTCATGTCCATAATTATTAATCACCATAAACTTCCATAAATCATACCTCTTCAATTTCAGATTTAATTGGCATATGAATTCAGTCATTTTATCCACAATTATATGCAAATGAAACATTTAATCTTCCATAATTACAATAGATTAATCATCAACATTTATTCTTCCATAATAACAATGTTTATATCCTCAACCTCAAATTACCATCAATGACAATAAGACATATGTATGATCACCTCACTACTTTATTACTTCTCACATCCACAATTGCTATCAATAATTAACACTAGAGAAAAGAATCTCATGTCACAACCTCAATCCTTACCATACACAAGGGATGAATCACATTCCACGACCACATCCGCAATCTTCATACCACAAATAGCTCACATGAGCCAATTCCACCTTACAACTAGAAAGTTGTATATTCCACAAAATAACATCACCACAATATATTGCATATGTATGCAAATGATCTTTCCACAATGCAATGCATATGAATGCTTCATGATATGCTCCACATCACTCTTGCTAGGGCAGGAATTTTAGTTCATCATATTACGGCAATATACGATGCTTCCGCGGGCGAAGAGGTACATCGTATTACGGCAATATACGATGCTGTACCAGTACGATCGCGGCTAAGTACGACGACATCCACATATGCAAATGACATGATATGACATGAATGATATGATAATTCATAAATCTCATTAATTCATCCGCAAGGAGCATTATCATCCTCTCAATATATCCACATCCACCACATGATAATTTCATGTCCACATTATAACCTTAAGCAAGAATTACACATGTCTACTAGCAGATTATCAACATATCAACGGATAAATACTTGCTACCATCTCCACAATTAAATTATCATGCAAACATGGCATAATGTATCAAATTAATATAATAATGTAAATTGCAAGTAGAAGGAATAACAAGTTAAACGGTAGCAACCACAGCTACATTCACTTGCCTCAATCCGACGAAGCGAAGATCAACAAAAATCAAGAGCGCTCAGGGACAAGACCACCTGTCCATAAGACAACTCTCAGCACACAACCACAGCATACAAGCACGACATAAATATAAAACATCGCTAAAAACCCTAACCCGCACAATCTCATCTCCGCTCAACAAACCAACAATTTCATCTCTGCAGCAGCGCTGCTTCATAATTTTGTATCTTTAAAAATATAGATCTAAAAACAGCAAATGATACCTATCTGGATTCATGACTTAAAAACCTACAATTTTCATGCAGAACTCCTATTTTTATTTTAATCACAGCTAGGAGTAAATTAATGCCCAAAACAGAGGAAGAACTCTGCTCTGGCAGATTGGGCAGTCGCGTTCAAATGCGTGCCCACAACTGCACAGAGGTCTAAAAATTCTCACATTTATACAGAAGCTATATCTCTAAATTATATACAAATTTCTCAAATACGGTCAAGGCCAGAAAATTCGTTTACTATTTTTAAACTCCGGATCACATTTAATGCCGTCTCCGTATCGCCCAGATCCCACGGTAGAAAATTTTGGAAAAACTATAGGAGAGACATATGGAAGTCCTATACAACTTTTCTTTTGGGAAGATCCGCAGGAAAGTTTTCTTTCTATTTTTAATATCCAGATTATCGCCGGACTGTACCAATCTGTCCGCCTGACGGACAGCGGTATTGCCGACTCCGTATGTCCCAGATCATACAGTAGAAAAATTTGAAAAACAAAAGGAGATACATCTGGATGTCCTCTACAACTTTCCTTTTGGGAAGACCCGCAGGAAAATTCGTTTTCTAGATCAAAATCACGACAAGACGCTGCGCAAATCGATCTAAAATCACCGCGACTAAACTCTAATCGGGCAATTGATCTAATATCTACCATCAAATTCTGTGCCAAGAACCTTAATTAATCCATAAAACAGAGGATTTGAGATGAGGAAAAATTACCTAGTTGGAGAAATTTCCCCAATCTTTTCCTCCTCTTCTTCTTCTCCTTCCTTCTCCTTCTTCTTCTCCTTCTTCTCCTTCTCCAAGAGTAGCAATGGAGGAAAACACCTTGGGGAGGAGGTGGAGGCGCAACCACAGGGAGGGGGTGGCGGCTGCTGTGTGGGGAGGGGAGAAAGAGGGAGGCTAGGTTTAAAAGAGAGGGGGAAGGAGGGGGTGCGGCCAATGGGGGGGTGGCGCCTCCCCCCTTGGGCTTTGGCCCATGGGTGGTTGGCCCACTCCCCTGGCGGCCCAAAATTGAAATTAAAAATAATTTTTAATATATTTTATTCTTTTTCCAAAGTTCTACAATTTATATTTTTCCCTTCCCGCGATTTACCGAAAAATCGGCGATTTCGTGATTGTTTTTTAAAAATTTACGCCGAACGACGATCAGGGTATTACACTGTTTCCCAAGATACGCCAATTATTGCTTTATTTGTTGGGATGCTCGTTGGTACATACTCAGGTCTGTTCCACCCTTCCTTATTTAAAAATACACATCACACAGAACACATGCAAAATATATCTAATTTATTCCATTTTTTCCTAATCTTAACTCCTTTCAATATACATGTAGGTCAACTTGCATTACAAAGTAGTTCTGCGTCAAAATGGTATATCAATATACCAATACCTGAAATACACACTCTACGAAACACGTATTGTCCATGCTTTATCTAAACAATTACACTACGAATACATATATCATTCCTTTTTTCCTCATTTCCACATTTCTTTTCTATTAATCCATAATACAATATATAGGATTAGCAACCGTCCACATCAAATTGAATTGCAGCAGGACAACCATGACCATAACAACCCAATAACCACAACAGTTCATGAGCTAATGGAACTCATACCAAACGAAGCTCTGGTAAAACAAATCTAAATTTCATACATGTATTTATAGCTTGCATTTTACATAGATTAGATACTAATTGTTTCCAAATATGGCATACACAGGGACAACACTATAAACTCAGCATCCTTATCACAGATTTAGTACCGATGCAATCATGGTGGTACATAGCATGCTCTTCATGTTGAAAAACTTTCCGCATGGAGATGCATATAAATGCCAAGATGCGGTGGTGAAACAGAGAACCAAGGTATAATCCTACTCAAATTCGTATAAATCATATCTTTTTTCCAATCTATACATAACAGCTTAAAAACAGAGCTAACATATAGTATTCCTTGCAAATCTTCAAACAGATACAAAATAAACGTCTACGGTCTTGATCCTGAAAACAACGAAGACAACAGGCCTATGCATGCAGAATTCATGTTCTTTGGAGACATAGGTCAACAACTCATTGGAAGGCCTGCTATGCTTTTGGTTGCAGCAATCAAGGACAAACACAAGACATACCGCTTTGAAATCAAAGCGGTTATAGGCCAAAAATACCACTTATTGTCCAAATGTCGAAGGATCACTACAAGTGAAAATCCAACATTTCATGTACGATCAATAACACCCCAACCAAGTCACGCCGATCTTCTACTACCAGGTAAGCAAAAAAAACGTCATCTACACATGATAAACACCACAGCACTTACTATCACAGTAAATAACATTTTTATTGCACCATAAATAGGTCCACCTATTACTACCACCTGTGCAGAAATGCTCACTCCAGCAACAGCTACTACCACTTTACAAGTAAGGCAAACAAAACATTGATATCTATTTACCTCAAGCGTCACATATAACACAATTACATTCCTTACATATACTTCTTTATATCTAATCACCTGCATATCTTTTACAAGGCAATTCCATCGCTGCACTCTGAAAAAAGAACACATGGGTCTATTAATTACGCCTCCAGAAACTGAACTACCTTCCTCATCTATGCTGTCAAACAAAAGGTAGTTTCTTTTATTGTAATTTATTGTGTCTACCTTACTATCCAGACATCTAAAACAAATATAGCCTACATATACATTTTGCTGCACTCATTAGACATGCTTGTTCACAGAACAATACAAGCTACCGAAAAAACCAAAGTGGCAAAAGAGCTGTTCCCCGATCTAAAAAATCATCCATCACACAAGGTATATGCTAATATATTTCTCAAAACGACTATTTATTACCGAAACAAAAATGATAACTTGACACATCCTCTAACATTACTATTTCGATAATTTTCATACAGGAAAACTGAAGATCCTCTTCAAATCGGACACCACATATCCAATCCATCTGAAACTCCGTAGTGGTTTTCATGGCTGTTTCTGCATAGTCTATCAATGCCATATACGTCTTTGCCGATAGCAAGACTTCTTCCAGTTGGCAACAATTATTTTGATGTACAAAATGGGAAACAATGCTGTACTTCCCAGAAAACTTAGTACCACTAAATATCGCACCCTGATAATTTATGATACTCTCCACAACTGTTTGTGTACAACATATCGATATCTCCAGCATACTCCCTACTATCAACACTTAGATTGCAGTCAGCAACAATTACTTTGTTCTACAAAATGTTAACCCATCCCATGCCTCCTAAAAAACTTACAGTTATTCAATTACACACCCTTATCATTTGCCCTATATTAACTAATACATATTTATTCCAAACTATTACATTCTCCAAACGTTACCAACCTCCCCATACATTTATATACTAAATTTTCCTTATCTTACGTCTATACTCTATTTGTCTCTCCAGTTATCACTCCTTGCTCTATTACAACGTTTAAACAAATAACAACACACATTATATTCATTAACAATACAAAATTACCATCTGCACTACCCTTATCTATTTAACCCTTATCTATTTAATGATTCTTAACGCAATCTGCCCTGCGTGGCATCGCGTCGCGCACACGCTTCTAGTATTAATTGCAGGAGACGACGTCCCTTGCTTTTATGCTTTGTATGGCGACGTCATTATAGAGACAGCGGAGCAATTATTTGCAACTCGACATGACGACATGTGAGTCGGCTGTAGTGGACGCGCGTCGTGGCATGCATGCATATCCGCACATTAATAACACTTAAATTGTGGTTTGATAAAACCATGTGTAATTGACCATCTAGTATTAGATTTTCTGTAGTAGTGGCATATCTCAACAACCATAGAAGCCCACATTAAAACCCAGGCAGCATTGTTTTATAGTGCAAGAACATATTTCTATATATGCACACATTAATAACACTTAAATTGCACTAAATTTTGCTGAAAATTATCTAGTGCTCTACTGTAACAGGTCTAAACAACCATATTTAGACGCGCACCCCTACACACTGTTTGCATTTTTCAGAATGCATGTACGTCACCTACGTGGACATTAATGTTTGCATTTTTTAGAATGCATGTACGTTATCTACGTGAACATTAATGGCGCCTAATTGGTCTCAACTTGGTAATTATCTAGTGCACTACTGTAAAGCGGTATGCATATCTCAATAACCATAGTGTTGCCTGATATATGGATTGCTTTTTTTTTTTTTTTTGGAATGCATGTACGACTTCGCAATGTGATTCCCGAAAATAACGAGCATACGGCACCCACTATAAAAACCGTTTCCATTTCATTTGCTCTCCTTCACAAGTCAGACAACCATCAACACACCACAACTTTTCACTGTTAAGGAGATAGAGTTGTATTAGGATAGTTTGGATTCTATTCCATATATGCCCTATCTCTATATGGCATATCCTCATGTACACTCTCCTATATATATAGCCCTTTGGGTCTCATATCAATACACACACAATATTCATAACATCTTATTTTAATGTCAACCTCTTTTTCAAATGCAATGCTATTGCATACGCTTTGCATTTGAGGGGGGGTGTTAAGGAGATAGAGTTGTATTAGGATAGTTTGGATTCTATTCCATATATGCCCTATCTCTATATGGCATATCCTCATGTACACTCTCCTATATATATAGCCCTTTGGGTCTCATATCAATACACACACAATATTCATAACATTCACATCTGTACCAAGCTAGCTAAGATGAGGGCTATACAGATGCTGTTCCTGACCCTTGCCCTCCTGGTGCTATCTTCAGGTAAGTCTCTACATATACCTCCACAGTTACAGTTACAGGATATGATACAACAACGTTACAAACTTTGGTGTTTTTTTATACACTTAATTGTTTTCTTGTTGAGATTTGCAGATGGCGAAGCAAAGGCGAGCAGCGTCGTACCAGCTGACAATTGCTTGACAATAGAAATCGGGCTGGGTAACACGTGTAGTCCCGGATCATGCGAGGCTTTGTGTAGCGCAGAGAAGGGCACTGGTGGCGTGTGCGTCGATGGGGCATGCAACTGCAAGTTCTGCCCCCACTCAGCTGCCACCACAGCAACAAAGGAACTGATAACTGGCTAAGATAGGATGCATGTGCGCAGCATTGTATGTTGGCTGATCAAGTAATAACAGCAAATAATGCAATGTTGCAGAAGTGAGATCTATAATCCGTCTGCAATTTGTTTGCAAGCGTCATGCACAGTGTGTATCAATCGAAGTTTTTTTTTTATCTAAGCACACAAAAAACTGTTTTTTTCTTTTGTGCAGGCACAGGATTAAATGATTTTTATTTATAGACAGGACACTGTTGTTTTGTAGCGTCCGCTCAGTCGACGCGATCGTTCTGGAGCTTCCAATGGTGGACGCTTCTTCGCAACCGTTGTTTGCAGGAGATGGAAACGCTCCCAAAAAGTTCTCAAAACCCAAAACCCACCTTGGCACCGCCGAGCGGCGATTCTCACTACTACAGAAAGGCTAATACTAGACGGCTAATCACAGACGATTTGACTGGCAACCGTCTGTGATATTTTCATAGACGGTTATTAACATGAACCGTCTGTGATAATTGAGACATCACAGACGGTTTTTGTTAATAACCGTCTGTGAACTTTCACAGACGGTTCTTAATACGAACCGCCTATACCATCGAGATAACACGACGGGTCTGTTAAGAACCGTCAGGAAAGTTCACTGACGGTTATTAACACAAACCGCCTCGTGAAAAGACAGATAACACAGACGGTTCCTGTTAAGAACCGTCTGTAATAATCCCATGTCACTGATAATTGGTGTGTAATAATCACATGTCACCAATAATTGGCGATACAGTGATTTCGATCTCACCCGTCTATTCTCTCCACATCGAATGGCCGGCACCGCCTCCTCCACGGCCGGGCCCTTATTAATAACTCCCATCAACCTTTCCACCGGTACTAGTCACGCGTGAGTTCATCCACTAGCTAGCCGCTGTATGCATCTCTCCTCCGCCGTGAGCTAGCATTTCATCGCGGCACTAACGGTTCATACTAAAGAACACACTCTTCCGTAAGTGTCGTAAGTGTGTCTTGTTTAGTGTGACCGTCGTGCCACGAAGGGTTTGTTAGCTTGTCATCCTGTAATAGATCGATCTGATCAATGTGTTGTTGAGTTTTTGTGCTTGCCTCTGTATTTGCATGTTCCTCGACGATGCCGACTCACCGTCGAGATGTGATGTCCACTCCGACAATCCTTCTTTTTCCCGCAAAATTCAAGGCAATTTTATTACAAAGTTCAAAAAAGACATTTCAGATTCTTGGTGAGCGAGCCGATGATACATGACTTCTTGGTGATCGACTATCCATCGCTTCTTCCCACTTCTTTTCTTGTGGGAGAAGTGGAAGAAGCGATGGATAGTCGGTCACCAAGAAGTCGGTATGTCGGCCTACCGCTCACCAAGAACTGAAATGTCTTTTTTGAACTTTGTAGGTGGGACCCACATGTCGTGACGGATTTAATAGAAATAGTTCGACCTCGCGCCTGCGTGAGCGGGGCTCGAACGCGCCGAGGGAGCAGGGGAGACAGAGATCGCACGATAGCGTGTGGTTCACTCGGTGTTGCTTACTCTATAAGGGTAATAATCCCTTTGAGATATCTCGAAGGAGGAGGTTGAACTATCACAGACGGTTGTTACTTATGAACCATCTCGTGATACTTAGATATCCGAGCGGTTTGTAATAAAAACCGTCTGTGATAATCTGATTATCACGCAGCGGTTTTTATTACAAACCGTCTGTCATAGTAACAACCAATCAAATTCATACGAGACAGGGATCACAAAATAAAAGGCAAATTTATTAATTTCAATTTTATGCAAATTTATTACAAATGTCGCGAGATAAAGAGATTGCCGATTCTAATCTTCCGGGCTTCAGACGCTTCTTCTTCGAATTTGGGACATGGAGGAGCGCCACGAGTTCTCGAACGCCGTTAAGATCGTCTTTGTCCTCTCGCACTTCGTCCTCCAAAGATTGGCAAATGATCATTAGCGTCGTCATAAGCTCGTAGAGGATAGCACGATAAGATTCCTCGAATCCGCCGTTTCGCTTGGCGGCAATGTTATCCATCTGTCTCTCCATTGCCACAAATGCTTCCTCCGCTTTGTGCACATTGTAGAGAAGAACGAGGTTAAGCGCAGCTTCCTTTCCGAGCAAAGAAGACAACACCTCCGTCGACGGCGGATGATGAGGTCCACCGACGGATGGAAGCGAGTCGAGGAGGAGAGCAGGCGTGAGCGAGGAGCTGCTTTAGACGTGGATTGTTGGCCGCCGTGTCGACACGGCCGAACAACTCAAGATGGATAGATGAGAGGAAGGAGATGAGCAGCGAATACTAGAATCCATATTAACGGTAGCTAGCTAGTAAGAACAAGACGTGATCACAAGAACAAGACGTGAGCAAAGATGAGAGTGTACGTATGTAGAAGACCACGGCGCGCATATTTAACCTTCAAAGACGCGGTTCGTTCAGATAAAGAGACGCTCAGATAACGAAGGCGATACGTTACGAAACACAAGAGATACGCTCGACTTTTCATTATCATAGTCGGTTATCGCAGACGGTTTTAATAAACAACCGTCTTTGTTGTCAACGTCGCAGACGGTTTTGAATAAACAACCGTCTGTGAAAAGTCGGTTATCGCAGACATTCTTAATAAACAATCGTCAGGAAAAGTCGGTTATCACGCACGGTTGTTTATTAAGAACCGCTGCGATAACCAGCTTTTCACGCACGGGTTTTAATATAAAACCGTCGTGAATGATCACGACGGTTTGCAATAAAACCCGCGGTGATAATGCCACGAAGCATTTAATGCGCCGCCAGCCGCCTCGCCTTCATTTCGATCCAGATATGTAGCCACTGCTGTGCACTCGAGCTTAGGCGATTTCAGGCCAGTTAATTTGGTGGGAAGAGAAAGAGATTGAGCTTTGAAGATTCATTCATACTTTTCCTGGTAGCTCTAGATATGGTTAGTAAGAAAATTTGTTTTTTCTCTAATTGCATTACAATTTAGATCTAAGTAATTGGTGAGTGTTATTGAAAATGCTTAATTTGCAAAATTATTGGTTATATAAGAGTCATTGTGTTTATAATATGAATTGAGCCATGTGAGTGAAGATAATACATGTGGCGGTATATATATTTAGTAATAATTAGTTAATCTAATTTTAATACTTGAGTTGTTATATATGTACGTAACGTGGACCGAAGTCGGATGTATGCCATGAGCCGTGTGAGTGAAGAGTATATTAATGGCGTGTCCTTTTACAAGAGCCGCCGAGGAGGATATGTTGAATAAGGGGTGGAATATATGTATTGTCCATGCTGCCGATCGCGAGAATTTAAAGATGTTTAAGAACCGAGGGCAAATTGAAGCGCACTTGATTCGGAGGGGTTTCAAAAGGGTTATACGTGTTGGACCGGTCATGGCGAAGTGAATGATCATATGTCACGGATGACATCGCCATGAAGTGAATGATATGTCACGGATGACATCGCGGTGAAGTGAATGACATGTCACGGATGATGATACCGATAGGTTGCACGATGATAACTGGATCGGATGCTTCGCGATGTAGAAGAGAACTATGATCGAGAGAGTATGTTAAATTTCGGGCTTGATGGAGGACTCGGAGAAACCTTTGTTCACGTCTTTGCAAGTACACGAGGTTGTCGGCCGTGCTTGAACTGTTGAAATTGAAGGCAAGCAATGGTTGGTCCGACAAGAGTTTCACTACTGCTAGGTCTTTTAGCGGACATGCTTCCTGAGGAAATGAGCTGCCTAAAACCACGTATAAAGCCAAGAAGGTTCTTTGTCCGTTGGGAATGGAAGTAGAAAGAATACATGCATGTCCGAACGACTGTATCTTATACCGTAAAGAGTATGCAAACATGCATGTATGTCCAGTGTGCAACGATGCCAATACAAACGTAACAATCAATCGATGACGGCGAGGAACAGAGGCGAAGAAAGGACCTCCTGCTAAGGTGGCATAGTATTTTCCTATAATTCCCGCTTGAAAAGGTTTTTGCAAACCCAAAGGAGACAAAGCTCACTGCGTTGGCACTCGGAGGAGCGCAAGAAGGATGGAATGCTAAGACATATTGTCGATTCCGTCCAAGAGAGAAACCTCGATAGGAGTTTCGCAGACTTTGGTGCGTAACCAAGGAATATAAGGTTTGACCGAGTACGATGGAATGAATCCTTTCAGTAGCATGAGCAGCCGACATAGCACATGGCCCGTGACTCTCTGCATCTATAACCTTCCTCCTTGGTTGTGTATGAAGCGAAAGTATATTTTGTCACGATACTTATCCAAGGGCCAAAGCAACTGTGGAATGATATCGATGTGTACCTAGCACCGTTGGTAGAAGATCTAAAAGCACTGTGGAACGAAGGGTGCAGTATGGGATGCATACAAACGAGAGAATTTCACTTTGCGCTCCTTATTGTTCTCGCACCATAAACGATTATCCCGCCCATGCTAACCTATCGGGCGAGTACAAAAGGTGCCAAAGCTTGTACCCACTGCTTAGATGATACCGAGAGTGTGTGGCTGAGACACTCACGCAAAATGGTCTACATGCGTCACCGCCGGTTCCTTCGGAGGGCTCACCCATACCGCAAGATGAAGAAACAATTTGACGGAGAGAAGGAAGACAGTTCAGCTCCAAGGCATTTAAGGGGACACGAGGTTTATGATATGGTTAAGGATTTAGATGTTGTCCTCGGAAAGGGACGTAAATGAGGGCTCATGAGAAGAACACCGGAAGAAGAGATCAATATTTTGGGACTTACCTTATTGGAAGTACCTAGATGTTCGACATCGCATCGACGCCATGCACGTGAAAAGAATGTATGTGACGCTTGATTGGTCTCTTCATCGAACATTCGTGACAAAACAAAGGATCGGCGTCAACGCACGGCTTGACTTGGCCGATATGGACATCGTGCCCGAGTTAGCACCGACGAGAACGATAATGGACGAACGTACCTTCCCCCTGCGTGTTACAGTCTGTCCAAGGCCGAGAGAACAGAACTGTGCCAGTGCTTGCATGGTGTGAAAGTTCCGTCTGGTTACTCCGGCAACGTGAAGAAACTTGTTTCGATGCAAGATTTGAAGTTAAATGGCATGAAGTCTCATGATTGTCATGTGTCGATGACACGATGCTCTCTATTGCAATTAGAAATATTTTGCCGATCAAAGTACGAGAGACAATCATGAGGCTATGTTATTTCTTTAACACAATTGCCCGAAGGTCATCGATCCGGAAGGACTAGATGCTCTACAGACGAGGTGGTGGTGACTCTATGTCATCTTGAAATGTATTTCCTCCTTCGCTTTTCGATATCATGGTACATCTCATTGTTCACGTTGTGTGGGAGATAAAAATGTGCGGGCCCGTATTCCTACGTAGCATGTACCCATTTGAGAGGTTCATGGGAATTCTCAAGTCCTACGTACGGAATCGATCTCGGCCAGAGGGCAGCATTGTCGAAGGTTATGCAAGCGAAGAGGTCATTGAGTTTTGTGTCGATTATATGGCTCAGACTCAACCGATAGGTGTGCCTCAATCTCGTCATGAGGGAGGCTCTGAAGGGTATCGGAACTATCGGAAGGAAAGCAATCACTGCAGATATGGACACGTATACTCAAGCCCATTTCACGGTCTTGCAACACATGACCAAGTGGCGCTTATGTCGACCAAAGACAAGAATGTGCTTGGCAACAAAATCCGAGCGGCCGGATGTTTGGATCAGAGGCAACATAATGGTCGGTTCAACCAATGGTTGAAGGAGCAAATCGCTAGGAGCTCGCCAAGTGAGACGCCGACATGGTTGGCAAAGGGCCAACATTTACAGCCAGACATGCCAAGGATATGACATAAATGGGTACACATTCTATACGCAGCCTCGGGATGTAAAGAGCACAAACCGATCAGCGGTGTCCGCATAGATGCGTTCAAGATCGATGGGTCGAGAAACTCGTACTATGGGTTCATAGAAGAGATTTGGGAGCTCGACTACGTGGTTTTCAAGATCCCTTATTTCACCGTCGTTGGGTGCATCTCCCACGGTGAAGGTTGACAAGCACGGTGTCACTACCGTGGACCTCCAACGTGTCGGTACAAAGACGAACCATTCGTGCTCGCCAACCAAGTTGTTCAAGTTTTCTATGTAACCGACCGGCAAATAAGAAACGCCATGTAGTTCTTCATGGAAAACGGAGAATTGTCGGAGTAGAGAATGTAGTGGACGAGGAAGAATACAATCAATTTGACGAGTTACCTCCTTTTGAAATGGCATAAGGGTCGACGACGAACAACGTGATTTAAACTAGTTACGCACGCATTGACCATCATGAAGGGCTCATTTTAAAGGAAATAAGCAAGTACAATGAGAATGAGCTTCATATATGTGGGCATTTGCATATATGTATATAACAACGCATTTGTGTGATGTATATGTGAAAATGTGTGATGTGGTCAATTTTGAGAATGAGAAAATATGTAAAGAAATATACTATGTGAATGCACCGGTTGGTGTTGTATATGAATGCACCGGTTGGTGTTGTATATGAATGCGCCGCAAGTCGTTGGTGGTTGATCATGAATGCACCGGTTGGTATTTGTCGAAAGAAATACGATCGGCTTATCTCGCATTTATTCTACACGATAACCGCTCGTGATATAAATATCTCGACGGTTATAAACCTATAACCGTCGTGATAGTATAATATCGCAGACAGTTGCAATGTATAACCGTCTGTGATATTTGGTATCACAGACGGTTCTAAAATGAGAACCGTCTGTGATAATCCTTATTATATATCCCCCCCGCTAGGGTTTTGCGCGCACTGCAGTTATTGGCAAACCAACACTTAGACACTCTAGCCAGATCGCGATCGAGCCCATCGTCGCCACCGCCGTCCGAGGCCGCCGCCCTCCTCCTCCCGAGCCCTCGCCGCCCTCCCGACCGAGCCCGCCGCCGCCGCCTCCCGAGGCCGCCGCCGCCCTCCCGACCGAGCCCTCGCCGCCGTCCTCCCGAGGCCGCCGCCGCCCTCCCCGAGCCGCCGCCGCCGCCGTCCTCCCGAGCCGCCGCCTCCCGAGCCTTGCCTCGTTCTTTGTGTTCTTCGGCTTGACTATTTCTAGACAGTTTTGAGTACTGTCTGGGCAGTGAGTGTTCTTGATCTTTGATTTCTATCTGAGAGTTCAAATAATTGTTATGCTGTATATCTCTTGTGGGCTCAAAATGCATGCTCTGTGATGAACTAGTCCTATACTGATTGTGACTCTAATAGAAGAATCAGATTTGAGCTCTATTGATTGGCTTCACTGGCTGAGTTGTAGTTTGTTGTCTGATGTTAAGTTGATTTGTTTCACCTGCAAATGAATTTGTAGAGTATGCTGTAGTTTCGGTTCTATTCTGTTCATGTCAGATTCTTATTCACAGTGATATCCTGCTCGCTTTGATTCAATTTATCATTGTTATATATCAACGCTTGTTGTGGATGATCGAAATAAACTTATTGTTGTGAATGATTCAATAGCAGACTATTCTGTTTACCTTTGCATGTGAACATTTCAACTGATATCTTCTGAGCTAGATTCTGTCTTTAAGAAAAGTTTTAGAGCTCAAGTCTTGATTTTAACTATTAGATCATTTGTGAAGAGTATAGACATTGCATGAGAAGGCCAAGATTTTAAGATCTTGAAGCAACTCGTTCTGAGAGCAATCCTAAAACAATTAAATTGTTATTTGTTAGATTTAATTGTTCTTTTAAGAGGTCAGATGGTTATGTTATTTTCAGCATATCTATATTCTTTGAATATTTATATGAGTATGAATGGCGCTTGAGTTAAAATATTTATATTCGAAAACAGCCTCCTCTCAGTGCACATCACCCCTCTTCGAAACAGCCTCCTCTGTGCACATCACCCCTCTCCTCTACTCCTCTCTCTCTTCCATTTCAATATGATCACTTTCTTATTTTATCCTTATAGACCCACCAATTGAGCAACATGTCATCCGCGCATTCTTCAACACCATCGCCGGGGCGTCCGCTCCAACATCAAGACGCCAAGGAAGAGGGCTATCAAAGAAGCCTGAGGGCCGATTTACCATCACAGCGGTCGATGCATCTGGGTCCCTCTCCTTCCTCGCAGCGATGGCGCATTCGAACATTGATTGGAATAGTTGCATGAGAGCGAATTTAGATCACATTCAATTCGTGGAAGAACGCCTCGAGACTCGTAAACGTGAGTCGTGGACCCAAATTTTGGCATCGCTCGAGATCCCGAAGAACACCAAGACACCGTGCAACGACAAACCTACCTAGCGGCGTGCAAAGCATGGAAGAACTTCAAGAGCACGCTTGTCAAGAAATACGTGGAGACGGACGAAACGCCTATTCATAAATACCCATTCCTGGAAACACAATGGGAAGAGTTCAAGGCGATGAAGACAACTGAAGATTTCAAAAGTACAAGTGTGGCGCATAAGGCCCTCCAAGCAAAAAACACACACCCACACGGACTTGGCACATCGGGTATGCGGGTAAAATCCCGCAGATGGAGGACGGAGGATGACTTGGCACCAACAGACATCGCCCGCCATTTTCCAATATCCCGAATGAGCGCTCGAAATTGGATTAGAGCAAGGTCATCTACAACGACAGTGGGACGCCTCCTTTCGAAACTCGCGGACCGCAAGTGTCCCAAATACGGTAAGATATCAATCAAGTGCGTAGCTTGTAATTACTCCAGAACTTCATACGAATTGAGATGACATGTCGTGCTCTTGCAGGAAGAGCTGAGTTTTGAATCTACTGTGGGATCATTCCATGTAGCAAGGGAGAATGATATGCTCTCCGTGGCCCTGGGAAACAAGGAGCACCCGGGCCGCACGAGAGGCCTTGGCTTTACGCCCTTGGAAACATGGTTTCCAAGATGACTCAAATGTATCGGCAGAGGAAGAGAACCAAAGCCGAGCTACGAGAAGAGTTCAAGGCAACTCTTAGAGAGGAGAAATGGGTGAGTGGTGACCGAATCGAGATGAGGTGCGAAACAAACAGAAGTCGCAGTCCGCCGCCTCCGTGGAAGCTAGCCCGCATAACCGTCCGAGTAGTTGCGTCCAATCCGACGGAAAGCGTGGCGATTTCTGTGGACAACATCCGTAAAAATTATTATCTCTCCAATGCTTGCTCCATTCATAGACCTATTGGAGTAGCTCATTTTGTATCGTTATGTAGGAGCCTACGAAGTTGTAACACCCCAGGACCCACAATGCCCTGGGATGCCACTAATACTACTTTACAGCTAGTCAATTTATAAAAATAAAATAAACTAGCAACAGTACTAAGCAAGATAGTATAAGCGGAAGCGTAAACAACTAATAAATAACAAAATAACAAGTGCAAGTTAATATTCATAATCAACTTAAACATAATAACCAAAGGGACGGTTCCAAAATAACATTAATAAGTTGAAACATACATCAATATGATAACTAAGCAAAAGACTAGAATTCTTCCAACTTTATTTCAGCTTTAAGTTTATAATACAAGTGCATCGCTATGGTGCCGCTCTACCCTTCCCAATGCATGCTCAAAGTCCACCAGTAGGGAGGGGAAGCAAGAGTGAGATAAAAATCTCAAGAAGCAAACTGTTTAACAAGTTATTCAAACTACAAGCAATTTAAACATCATCATTATAATTTCATACATCCACAATTACAATTTATGTTCACAAATATTAAACCACCATAAACTTTCATGAATCATACCTCTTAAATTTCAGATTTTATTAGCATATGAATGCAATCATTTTATACCGTATTAAATGCAAAAGAAACATTTATTCCTCCACAAGCCACAATAGATTAATCAACAACATTTTAATCTTCTATAATTAACAACGTATATATTCACGACCTCAATTCACTATCAATGACGGTAAAATATTAACAATTAATTCATGATTGACTACTTTAAATCCTCAACCACTACCACTACCCAAGGCAATAAAACATATGCATGACTTACTTCAATATTATATTACTTCTCGTATCCACAATTTGTAACACCCCAGCCAAACAATGGCCTGAAATGCTACCAAACTAACAACATAATAAAACTATGCTAAGGCATTCTATAAAATTTCGGTAGAGCCTCCTTTGTTTATTGATAAAAATGAAGTTCTAACAATATTATCAAAAGGTATGAATAACCGCAAGCAAAGTAATTTGGCTACTAAGCAGAAACATCTATAAAACTTAAGTAAAGCACGGAAGCAATATGAAGAAGTTCTAATCCATTATTACATCTTAATCTGAAGGTCATAATCAAATACCACTTGAACTAATCAACAAATAATAATTAGAGTTCTCTATCTTCTCCATGGTGAATATTTCGTGCAAGTGCAACAATACTAATCCTCTTTATTCCCATGCATGTCGACCTCGTGAAGGTACCTAAAATAAACAAACAACAACAACAAAACAACAAAGAAGAGTGAGTCCAATGACTCAAGAAGTATAATCAGAACAAATGCAAGCATGAACATTAACTCTCAAGTTAAACATTTTACATATGAATTTCATGCTATGCATTATGATCAAAAGCTCCTCTTTCTCATCTCTTTCGCATTTTACCAGTACGCGGAGTGTGCATCCGTCAATGCACACCCATGCCGGTACCGGCATGGGATCAATTGCCCACACCCGCAAGTGTGGGGACCTCGATGCTTGATCACCGCATGATCAAGACTTCAACAATTCTCAATATGATGCATATATGTGAATGTATCAAAAGATAACGAGCATTCACCATACTACGCATCAACCAATCTCATAAATGCCATAATGTAAACAGAACATAAATAGCATTCTCAATTCATCACTTACTCATACTCACAATTTAAACAGTCATGATTCAACCATCATCCAAACAATTCAACAAATCCATAAACACACAGATTTTCACATCACAAATATACTTGCCTCAACCGCGAGAAAATGAAGAACACGTAGAAGGCACAACCCCCGGAATCCGCTCTCCTCCTGAATATTTAATTAATAATTACCAACATGACAGTAGCGGGTTTCTAGATATAAAATAACAGTAACCCCAATTAACCCAACAATTTATCTCAATTAAATCCCCAACTCCCCTCGGCCAAATCTGCCCAACCACAGACAGCCGACTTCCAAAAATCATAACTTTCAGTACGTAACTCCAAATTAAGCGTTCTTGGACTCTATGGAAATATAATTAAATTATCTACAAAAACTTAGTTGGGGAGACTCTCTGATTCTACCATTAACTAGCCGATCCAAACCCTTTTCTAAAGCATCCAAATTCACGTCGGACTCTCTGGACAGCGCACTAAAACAGGCATAACTTTCGCCCAGAAATTCGGAATCCGGACTTCTTTACCTCTATTGAAAGCTAAGAAACTTATCTACAACTTTCTCAATTTTAAGGACTCCTGAATCGCAACTATTTCCGTCGCACAAACCGATCTACTAAACTCTGTCCAGAACTACCCCGATCTGCAGAACAGTAACACTAGAAAATGCATAACTTTCGCTACACAAATTGAATCACGTGTTCTTGTACTCCTGGAAAGATAATTAAACCCTCTACAACTTTCTAGAAGGGGTCCAGACCTGAATCCCGACGAAACTAGATCAAAACTGCCGAGAAACAACTACCGTCCCAGCAGCCCAGAAAACCGACGAATCTAACTTGATTAAAAACCAATCTAGAGACTACCAGGGATTACCCTTGACGACACGACGACGAACACGGCGACGAACACGACGAACACGGCGACGAACACGCCCGCGATCTCCTCCTCTCTTTCCTCCGGATCCACGCGGTACAGCGACGAACGCCGGCGACGGCGCACCGGGGAGGAGACGACGACGATGAAGACGACGACGGCGCACCGGAAGAAGACGCCGGGCAGCACGGGCGGCGGCTGCTGGGGTGGAGGCGCAGGGGTGGAGGCGCAGGGGTGGGGGCTGCCTAGGGTTTTAAGAGGTGGCCTCCCTCCCTCTTGGGCCAAGAAAACCCACCGGCCAAGGCCTAGGCCCAGTGTTGTCTTAAATTTTCATAAAACCCTCAAAACTCTTATAAATTTAATTATTTCACAAAGTCCTCTCTATTAATTAAACAATTAATTAAACAATTTCCGGTATTACATTCTACCCCTTAAACAGAATTCGACCCCAATTCTAACCGCAACCTCAACAAAAACAAAACAACCAACTAGCAATTAACTAGCAATTAACTAGCACCCGACGTGAACAACGTCGGCATCGCCACGCATGCGAGACTCCAACTCCCAAGTTGCTTCTCTCTCGGTCTGCTGCGACCAAAGCGCTTTGACATACTAAATATTTTTTTCTAATTGCTTGCACCTCGCACATAGGTTCTTGAAGATCCAAGTGGTTTGCCAACCTCCCGATCCTTGCTCCTTACATCTGCATAACTTTTCAGCCCGCTCTGGGCAGCCAATAGATTCTGACTCACCAAGGCCACTGCTGAACTTACGCCCCTACAACACTTGAATTGTGTAGCTTTAATTCTTGAATGGTGGTCGGTCTTACTCGTTGGTCAACGGTTTTAATGAAGCCCACGCCCGCATCTTTCAAGTTCTCCTCGATACCGAGTCATACAAAGCGTCTGTATCCCACACTAGAACCCAAGGTAGTCCTAGTGATACACAAACCCCTAAAACTTCGCAATTAACAAAAGCGATTAAATACACATCGGGTTATCATTCCCTTTAGTACCAACCCACACAATCACTGACAAAGACATATATCTCATGTTTCCATTCTCAATCGATCTCTTTACCTTAGCAATGAGCACCCCTTAAACACGGGCACACCACGGGGTCAAGGTAAACCCACTCTTTCACACACAGAATACAACTGAAAATAAGGGATTCTTATTGCAATCACGCATCACCCACTCCCCACCAAAGGGTCAAATCATAAAAGAAAATCGAGGATTCAACCTAAGAACCTCTCCACCTTCCAAGTAGGTGGTTTGCAAACAAACAACACATACGTCAAAGGGGAATCACTCAAATATCAAACCCGTCCTTTTTTTTCTTTTAGGAATAAACTTCCTCTTGAATCACGAGGTTCCAAATCATCCCATACCCTACTAGCTCAATTCTCTTAATTTGGCAACATCAACTCTATGTTCAAACCGAGTGCATCCAACACACTTTTGTAGAGGGACTCTACTATTCTCACAATAATATACTCTAGTCAACTCCTCTACCCACATGTTACTTTAACGAATAATTTCCAATGCACCTCATCGTTATTTTTCACCCACCAACACTTCACCACAAATCTTAAGGACAATCAACATGAATTTCTCGGCTCACACCCATTTACTACATCCAAAGGATACTATCAAGGAACATCATAATATTCAGAATCCACTCCTTCCACTATTCTCACGCAATAACATTAGCCTCCAAGGTTCTAGCATAGATCACCAACCAAAATTTCTCATCTCTAAGGCTTCTATACATATACTTCGATATATTTAATACAAAGACTCTTAAATTCAGTGACTAAAATTTCCACAATCAACCACACTCAATCCTTCACAACCACATGAAAACATAATCTCAACCTGATTATCTATAAGAAGATTCTAACTCCTGGAGGGTTACTTTCTGAAGCCAAGTCATACATGGCCATAATTTTCAACAATCCTTACTATCCCAACAATTTAACAATAATAATTCATCCCACTAATCCTTGCAAAGTACCCAATCATGATGCTCCACTAAAATTGATCAAGATTCCCATACTTACAATAATTATAACGTTCCAACAAAATGAACGTAACACTCATGAACCATAACTAGGTTCTTCTAGTTGCGACAATATAACTAGTTAGCCCAAGGACAATATCTTCTTTTAAATCAAATCCTCACCGAGAATTATTCGACAGAATCAATTTATCACTCCATGAATCTCAAACGACTTGACACCCACAATTCCACCAAAATCGATCACATAACCACACTAACCAGTTGCCATACACCTCTTAAAGGTCTTTGCAACCCAAACTGCTTACCCTTTCTTGGAGAAGCAAAGAAGGAAATTTCAAGACAAAGTCCATCTGCAATAAACACAAGACCAAGGAAAACAAAGATCTTGGACAACAAAGGATAAGACCACAGCTGAAGGCGCATGCCTCCTCGAGACGAAAACATCAAATCTCAACCAATACGAATACAGTATTGTCATTTGAGCTCCAGAAACTCTTAAGCAGCGAAAATAAGAAGTCAAACACACTTCACAAAGATTGCACAACTTGACTTCAACCTTCAAAACTTTTATCAAACTTTTCCTTTTAACAAAGAGAACAACCTTCTTTGAATACGGTATCACCTTAACAATTCCAACAAAAGAAGAGTTGAAGACCACAACACATTAATTCTTTAAGAACTAATTAAAATCCTCAACACGACACTTTGCTTAAAACAATTTCAGCTACCACATAAATCATGAGATCAAAGATCGCATACACACTATCAAAACTTTTGATTTAAATAGTACCGAGGAATTTATTCAAATTCTTCTATTTAATGAACCTTCAACATTACCATCATAACCACAAATGGACCAACATACTAACATCGAATAATACATTCTTAACAAGCATCATCATATCCTCAACTCCTTCATAAACTTTTCCAAAAGAAACATAAGAAATCATTGCATCATGTTTCTAATATCTAAGTAAGGTTGCAACTACTTGATCTAGGAGAACCTAGTGCATAAGCCACATAAATAGAACAAAGCTCTTAAACAAGATGATACTAGAACATGACAATCTCACAAAACATACTAGCATAAATCTCTTACTAGATTTCATATATTCAATTCTTATGGATGCTCAACTTTAATTTAGCACAAATTAATTGTACTCTATTCACTATTGGCAATAATTGATTATTATTCGGTCATAACAACATTCATGATCCTAACTCCATTTTACAATTATAAGACATTCATGAGCATAGATTTTGTATCCTACCTTACATTCGAAATTAGAATAGAAATGACTTTAAACTTCAATGATACCAAACAGAAGACAAGTTTCTACAAGTCAATGCATCAACCTTCATCTATTCCTTTATACGTATTTCAACAATCTAGCATGGTAAAAGATAGATGAAACTAGCAATTGTGCATGCTCATAAAGCATCTAAATAAAAGACATATTAAGGGTCAATATTACCAAGGTAATATTCTAACACCTCCTTACTTAATCATTCCAAACGGTAGGATTAATTACTAAAGACACAGATAATTCAATTTATCCAATCATGATAGACATTTTAACAATCATAATAATCATTCCGGTTCTTATTACACACTCCTCAATAACTCCATGAGTTACTATCATGAGTAAACAAATTCTTAATCATAGTTCTTCTAAAAACTATTACAGGCAATATCAAATTAAACAACTACACTTCCAAGGATACTAGTAAAAATTTAATTATACACTATGCTAACATATCAACCTCGATAATTCAACCTTATGAATTAGTTTATACGACTACCACCTTCCACTTAAGCATAGCAAAACAACATAAAGGATTTTAACACTCTCTTTCAAAAGGAAAAGGAACAATAAACTTCAACGCCGAGGTAAAGAGAAAACATAGATCCAAAGCTTTCACATAACAATGAGTTTTGCAACTCAAAATTCGCATTAATAAAAGAAAACACCAAGCGAACAATGAGCCATGATTCGCAACAAGACAAACTCCCACGAAGGAACTAACCTTACAAATCAACAAAAAGCACGGTAGCAAAGTATCTCAAGAGTCCTGAAAGAAACAATAATCGCTTCAAGGAATGTAGAGACCAATTGCATACCCTCAACCGCAAGAACCACAATCTCAAAAGAAATTATTAACTCCAATCACCAAGAATTGGCGAAATCAACTTAAGGATAATAACAACTTTTCTAATAAATTCACCCGCAACACCTGCAATTAAGTTACCTGAGGTAGCTACATTGCTAATCCTCATACTACAAACAATGATATAATCGGCAATACCAAGGTAGCACATCACAACATCTACATCATATCATTGACTATTCTCACCATAACAATCATAGGAGCAAATCATAATCATACAAGATTATCAATAAGCATACAAGATTATCTCATAATGTAAATCATCAATATAACATGTCAAAAGCATAAATGCAATGTTTGACCCATCCCATCCTCACTGCACCAAAGTGTCAATTTAATAGTTTAATTACCACGGACCTAAAGCCCGCTCTGATACCAACTGTAACACCCCAGCCAAACAATGGCCTGAAATGCTACCAAACTAACAACATAATAAAACTATGCTAAGGCATTCTATAAAATTTCGGTAGAGCCTCCTTTGTTTATTGATAAAATGAAGTTCTAACAATATTATCAAAAGGTATGAATAACCGCAAGCAAAGTAATTTGGCTACTAAGCGAAACATCTATAAAACTTAAGTAAAGCACGGAAGCAATATGAAGAAGTTCTAATCCATTATTACATCTTAATCTGAAGGTCATAATCCAATACCACTTGAACTAATCAACAAATAATAATTAGAGTTCTCTATCTTCTCCATGGTGAATATTTCGTGCAAGTGCAACAATACTAATCCCTCTTTATTCCCATGCATGCTGACCTCGTGAAGGTACCTAAAATAAACAAACAACAACAACAAAACAACAAAGAAGAGTAAGTCCAATGACTCGCAAGTATAATCAGAACAAATGCAAGCATGAACATTAACTCTCAAGTTAAACATTTTACATATGAATTTCATGCTATGCATTATGATCAAAAGCTCCTCTTTCTCATCTCTTTCGCATTTTACCGGTGTCGCGAGTGTGCATCCGTCAATGCACACCCATGCCTGTACCCTCGGGTACAGGGACCAATTGCCCACACTCCAACCAATCTCATAAATGCCATAATGTAAACAGAACATAAATAGCATTCTCAATTCATCACTTACTCATACTCACAATTTAAACAGTCATGATTCAACCATCATCCAAACAATTCAACAAATCCATAAACACACAGATTTTCACATCACAAATATACTTGCCTCAACCGCGAGAAAATGAAGAACACGTAGAAGGCACAACCCCGAATCCGCTCTCCTCCTGAATATTTAATTAATAATTACCAACATGACAGTAGCGGGTTTCTAGATATAAAATAACAGCAACCCCAATTAACCCAACAATTTATCTCAATTAAATCCCCAACTCCCCTCGGCCAAATCTGCCCAACCACAGACAGCCGACTTCCAAAAATCATAACTTTCACTACGTAACTCCAAATTAAGCGTTCTTGGACTCTCTGGAAATATAATTAAATTATCTACAAAAACTTAGTTGGGGAGACTCTCTGATTCTGCCATTAACTAGCCGATCCAAACCCTTTTCTAAAGCATCCAAATTCACGTCGGACTCTCTGGACAGCGCACTAAAACAGGCATAACTTTCGCCCAGAAATTCGGAATCCGGACTTCTTTACCTCTATTGAAAGCTAAGAAACTTATCTACAACTTTCTCAATTTTAAGGACTCCTGAATCGCAACTATTTCCGTCGCACAAACCGATCTACTAAACTCTGTCCAGAACTACCCCGATCTGCAGAACAGTAACATTAGAAAATTCATAACTTTCGCTACACAAATTCGAATCACGTGTTCTTGTACTCCCTGGAAAGATAATTAAACCCTCTACAACTTTCTAGAAGGGGTCCAGACCTGAATCCCGACGAAACTAGATCAAAACTGCCAAGAAACAACTACCGTCCCAGCAGCCCAGAAAACCGACGAATCTAACTTGATTAAAAACCAATCTAGAGACTACCAGGGATTACCCTTGACGACACGACGACGAACACGTCGACGAACACGACGAACACGGCGACGAACACGCCCGCGATCTCCTCCTCTCTTCCTCCGGATCCACGCGGTACAGCGACGAACGCCGGCGACGGCGCACCGGGGAGGAGACGACGACGATGAAGACGACGACGGCGCACCGGAAGAAGACGCCGGGGCAGCAGGCGGCGGCTGCTGGGGTGGAGGCGCAGGGGTGGAGGCGCAGGGGTGGGGGCTGCCTAGGGTTTTAAGAGGTGGCCTCCCTCCCTCTTGGGCCAAGAAAACCCACCGGCCAAGGCCTAGGCCTGGTTGTCTTAAATTTTCATAAAACCCTCAAAACTCTTATAAATTTAATTATTTCACAAAAGTCCCTCTCTCTATTGATTAAACAATTAATTAAACAATTTCCGGGGTATTACACAATTACTAAAAACAATTAAAACAAGAGAAAAGAGTTTCAAGCCACCATCACAATCACACAAGGGACGAACCACATTCCAGGACCACAACCACAACCTTCATTTCATCAATAGCTCACAAGAGCCAATTCCACATTACAACTATAAAGTTGTACATTCCACAAAATAACTTCACCACGTTATATTGCATATGTATGCAAATGATCATTCCACAATGCAATGCATATGAATGCATATGAATGCTCATGCTATGCTCCACATTACTCTTGCTAGGGCAGGAAGTGCGATGCATCGTATTTCGGCAATATACGAATGCTTCCAGCAGGCGAAGAGGTGCGTCGACACGGCAATATACGACGCTGTACCGGTACGGTCGCGGCTATAAGCGGCGACATCCACATACAAAGGACATGATATGACATGAATGATTGAATGATATGAAAATTCATTAATCACATTAGTTCATCCGCAAGGAGCATTATCATGCTCTCAACATAATCACATCCACCACGTACTAATTTCATGATCAACATATTAACATTAAGCAAGAATTTCACAATTAAAATATCATGCAACCATGGCAATTGTATCAAATTATGATAATAATGTAAACTGAATGTAATATGAACAACGAGTTAAACGGTAGCAACCACCGCTACGCTTACTTGCCTCAAACCGACGAAGCGAAGCAAAACAATCAAGAACGATCAGGACAAGACCACCTGTCCAAAAGACATCTCTCAGCACAAGACACAGCATACAAACATGACAAAATAATTATAAGCGTCGCTAAACCCCGAACCCGCTCAAACCCTACTCCGCTCAGAAAAACAGCAGGAACCCTTCTGCAGCAGCGCCGCTTCACAATTTTGTAACTTTAAAAATAATGAACCAAATACAGAAAATGATACCTCTATGGATTCATGACTTAAAAGCCTACAATTTTCATGTATAACTCCTATTTTTATTCGGATTACAACTAGATGAAAATTAATGCCCAAAACAGAGGAAGAACTCTGCTCTGGCAGATTGGGCAGCCGCGTTCAAACGCGTGCCCACAACAGCACAGAGGCCTAAAAATTCTGAAAATTATACATCAACTATAACTCTGAATTATCTACAACTTTCTCAATTACGGGCCTAACCAGAAAATTCATCTTCTAATTTTAAAACCCGTATTACAGTCGGACTGTAACAATCCGTCCGCCTGCCAGACAGTGATAATTCCGACTCCGTATCTCCCAGATCCCACGGTAGAAAAATTTGAAAAAAATACAGGAGATACATCTGGAAGTCCCCTACAACTTTCCTTTTGGGAAGACCCGCAGGAAAATTCGTTTCCTAGATCGAAACCGCGAGGCAAGCCGCGCTGCGCGAATAGATCTAAAATCAGCCCGCGATTAAACTCTAATCGGGCAATTAATCTCTAATCTCCCATCAAAATTCGTGCCAAGAACCCTAATTATTCCTAAGAACAGAGGGTTTGGGATGAGTGAAAATTACCAATCTGAAGAAATTCCCCAAAATTTCCTCCTCTTCTTCTTCTCCTTCCTTCTTCTTCCTTCTTCTCCTTCTCCTTCTTTTCCTTCTCCTTCTTCTCCTTCTCTAAGGGCAGCAACTTGTGGGAGGGTGATGGAGGGGAGAGGGCTGCGCCCAGGGGGTGGAGGCAGGGGTGGTGGCTGCAAAAGGGTGGGAGAGGGGCCCTAGGGTTAAAGGGGTGGGGGTACGGTTGGGGGTGGAGGCGCACCCCTTGGGCCTTGGCCCAAGGGCGGTCGCCCACCCCTCGCAGCCTAATCTGAAATTAAAAATAATTTTATTATATTTTATTCATTTTATAATATCCTACAAATTTTATTTTTCCCTTCCCGCGATTAACCGAAAAACCGGCAATT
The DNA here is from genome assembly GCA_036346245.1 of Bonia amplexicaulis. Lineage (NCBI taxonomy): Eukaryota > Viridiplantae > Streptophyta > Magnoliopsida > Poales > Poaceae > Bonia > Bonia amplexicaulis. Next base: position 11,782,773 of record CM070753.1, on the reverse strand, counting down.
CCGCGATTGATTTAAAATCTTACACCGTATCGACGTTCGGGATATTACATTCTCCCCACCTAAAAAGGATTCGTCCTCGAATCTCGCTCCTCAACCCACGAGAAAAAAAGAAGAATCAAGGAAAGAACAACCAAAGAATAGAGCATCCCAAGGATAGAACATCACGTGGGAACAACAACTACGGGTTCTCACCCGCCTCGAAGATCTTGGGTCCTTTTTCTACATTTGAACTTCAAGCTCCACGTCACCTCCTGCTCGGACTGATCTATCAAGAGGGCCTCCGCACAACTGGTGGCTCTCTTCCTCATGTCCAACTCTGACGAGTCCACGACACGCGCCGGTCAACGCCGAGCGCCCGCAATTCTTTTATCGGCTCTGAGCGACCAACAGATCCTGTCTTTCTCGCAAAAATATCAAGCCACTAACTAACACCATCCTTCTTATTAGAATATTTTCCTCTATTTATTATAATTGGGATAATACATTGTACCCCTTTAAGGAATCGACCACAGATTCCACTCATAACATTACTTGAAGCACAAACAATTACTTTTACAAAAGTAACACAACCACAAGAAGAATAAAGCATTCTCAAGCAACACACTAGCAAACAACCTTCCTTCAAAGGACCACGATCCAAAATAAAGGATTCATAACAAAATCATTCACACTCTCCAAATAAACATTTGGAGAATCCACATCGACAAGCCAAGAGTGAAAATCACTCGACAAACCAATTCAATCATTTTCTTTTCCAAACTGGAAAAGAATACACCTCAACAAATAACATTCAATTTTGCAGATGATATCTGCCATAAACACACAGTTTAAACCAGAATCAAGGGAGCATATTACTGCTCGAGATATTATTAATTTCCCAATCCATTCCCTTTGGAAATTTAACTTCCTTGAACCAAGGATTTACAAATCATCGCCCAACACATTCACTAGATGCCATACACCTCTTAAACTACTTTGCGACCTAAATTAATTACCCCTTTCTTAGAGAGGCGAAAGAAGTAAATTCCAGGACAAAGGAAAATATTACCATCCTAATAAACACAAGACTAGAAGAAATAGCAATAAATCTTGGACAACAAAAGATCTTGGACAACAAAAGATAAGATCACAAACAAGGCACATGCCTCCTCAAGAAGAAAACCAAATCTCAACAAATAAGAATATAGTATTGCCATTCGAGCTCAAGAAGCTCTTATGCGTCGAATATATTGCCATTTGAGCTCAAGTAACTCTTATGTGGCGAGAATAAGAAGTCAAATACATCTCAAAAGAAACACACAACTTGACTTCAACCTCCAATACTTTTACCAAACTTTTCTTTTAACAAAGAGAACAACCTTCTTTGATTACGGTATTACCTTGATAGATCCAACAAAGAGATTTGAAGATCGCAACGCATTAATTCTTTTAAGAACTAATAAAACCTCTCAACACGACACTTTGCTTAAAACAATTTCAGCTACCACATAAGCCATAAGATCAAAAGATCGCGCACGCAAATATCAAAACTTTTGATTTAAATAGTACCATGGAAGTTATCAAATTCTTTTATTTATAGAACATTCAACATTATCATCACAACTACCTACTAACCATCATACTAACATCAGAATAATACATTCTTAACCAAAGATCATCATATCCACTAATCATGTCATAAACTTTTCCAAAAGAAACACAAGGAATCACTTCATCATGTTTCTATTATCTAGATAAGATTGCGACTATTTAATCTAGGAAATTCTCGTGCATAAGCCACCATATTAAAGCAAAGCTCTTAAACAAGATGATGTTAGAACATGGCAATCTCACAAAATATGCTAGTATAAATCTCTCATCAAATTTCATACATTCAATTCTTATTGATGCTCAACTCTAATTTAGCACACATTGATTGTACTCTAGGCATTACTAGAAATAGTTGATTATTATTTTATCATAACAACATTCATGATCTAACTCTATTTACAATCATAAAACAATTATGAACATAGATTCAATATTTCTCCTTACGTTCAGAAATTAGAACGGAATAACTCTAATCTTCAATAATACCATATTTGCAAGACAAGATTCTACAAGTTAATACATCGACCTTCATCTATTTCTTTATACATATTTCAACAATTAAGCATGGTGAAAGATAGATGAATCTAGCAATTGTACATGCTCATAAAGTATCTAAATAAATGACAGGTTAAAGGTTAATATTATCAAGGCAATATTCCAACACCTCCTTACGTAATGATTCCAAACAGTCAGATTAATTACTAGAGACAAAATAATTCAATTTATCCAATCATGATAGAAATTTAAGCAATCATAATAATCATTGCAATTCTTTTGCACCCTCCTCAATAACTCCATGAGTTCCAAACATATATAGACAAATTCTAGATCACAATTCTTCTAGAAACTATTACAAGGCAAAATCAAATTAATCATCTACACTTCCAAGGATGCTAGTTAAAATTAATTATGCACCACGCTAACATCTCAACATGATAATTCATACCTTAAGAATTATTTTATATGATTACCACCTTCACTTAAGCATAGCAAAAACATCACAAAGGGTTTTAACACCTTCTTTTAGAAAGAAAAGGAATTAAACTTCAACACTCGAGATAATCTCAAAGAAATACGTAAATCCAAGGCTTTAACACATTAACGAGTTTTGCAACTCAAAACTGGCATTTATAAAAGAAAATACCAAGCGAACCAATAAGCCATGATTCACAACAAGACAAACTCCCACGAAGGAACTAACCTTACAAGCCAACAATAAGCACAGGTAGCAAAGTATCTCATTAGTCCGGAAAGAAACAATAACTGCTTCAAGGAACAGGTAGAGACCAATTGCATACCCTCAACTGCAAGAATCACAAACTCAAAAGAAATTCATTAACTGCAATAAGCTAAGAATCGGCCAGAATCCACTTAAGGAAGATAACAATGTTTCTAAAGAAACTCACTCACAACATCTGCAATTAAGTTACCTGAGGTAACTTCATCGCTAATCCCCATGCTACAAATAGTGGTATGACCTGGCAAATGCCAAGGCAACAAAACAATCTCTACATATTATCATTAACAATTCTCACTCGTAACAGTCATAGGAGCAAATCATAATCATATAAGATCATCTCAACATAAATAATTAATGCAACATGTCAAAAGCATAAATGCAATGCTTGACCCATCCCATCCTCACTGCAAGTGTGTCAATTTAATAGTTTAATTACCACGGACCTAAAGCCCGCTCTGATACCAACTGTAACACCCCAGGACCCACAATGCCCTGGGATGCCACTAATACTACTCTACAGCTAGTCAATTTATAAAAATAAAATAAACTAGCAACAGTACTAAGCAAGATAGTATAAGCGGAAGCGTAAACAACTAATAAATAACAGAATAACAAGAGCAAGTTAATATTCATAATCAACTTAAACATAATAACCAAAGGGACGGTTCCAAAATAACATTAATAAGTTGAAACATACATCAATATGATAACTAAGCAAAAGACTAGAATTCTTCCAACTTTATTTCAGCTTTAAGTTTATAATACAAGTGCATCGGTCATGGTGCCGCTCTACCCTTCCCAATGCATGCTCAAAGTCCACCAGTAGGGAGGAGGAAGCAAGAGTGAGATAAAAATCTCAAAGAAGCAAACTGCTTAACAAGTTATTCAAACTACAAGCAATTTAAACATCATCATTATAATTTCATACATCCACAATTACAATTTATGTTCATAAATATTAAACCACCATAAACTTTCATGAATCATACCTCTTAAATTTTAGATTTTATTAGCATATGAATGCAATCATTTTATACTGTATTAAATGCAAAAGAAACATTTATTCCTCCACAAGCCACAATAGATTAATCAACAACATTTTAATCTTCTATAATTAACAACGTATATATTCACGACCTCAATTCACTATCAATGACGGTAAAACATTAACAATTAATTCATGATTGACTACTTTAAATCCTCAACCACTACCACTACCCAAGGCAATAAAACATATGCATGACTTACTTCAATACTATATTACTTCTCGTATGCACAATTACTAAAAACAATTAAAACAAGAGAAAAGAGTTTCAAGCCACCATCACAATCACACAAGGGACGAACCACATTCCAGGACCACAACCACAACCTTCATTTCATCAATAGCTCACAAGAGCCAATTCCACATTACAACTATAAAGTTGTACATTCCACAAAATAACTTCACACGTTATATTGCATATGTATGCAAATGATCATTCCACAATGCAATGCATATGAATGCATATGAATGCTCATGCTATGCTCCACATTACTCTTGCCAGGGCAGGAAGTGCGATGCATCGTATTTCGGCAATATACGAATGCTTCCCGCGGGCGAAGAGGTGCGTCGACACGGCAATATACGACGCTGACGGTACGGTCGCGGCTATAAGCGGCGACATCCACATACAAAAGACATGATATGACATGAATGATTGAATGATATGAAAATTCATTAATCACATTAGTTCATCCGCAAGGAGCATTATCATGCTCTCAACATAATCACATCCACCACGTACTAATTTCATGATCAACATATTAACATTAAGCAAGAATTTCACAATTAAAATATCATGCAACCATGGCAATTGTATCAAATTATGATAATAATGTAAACTGAATGTAATATGAACAACAGGTTAAACGGTAGCAACCACCGCTACGTTTACTTGCCTCAAACCGACGAAGCGAAGCAAAACAATCAAGAACGATCAGGGACAAGACCACCTGTCCAAAAGACATCTCTCAGCACAAGACACAGCATACAAACATGACAAAAATAATTATAAGCGTCGCTAAACCCCGAACCCGCTCAAACCCTACTCCGCTCAGAAAAACAGCAGGAACCCTTCTGCAGCAGCGCCGCTTCACAATTTTGTAACTTTAAAAATAATGAACCAAATACAGAAAATGATACCTCTATGGATTTATGACTTAAAAGCCTACAATTTTCATGTATAACTCCTATTTTTATTCGGATTACAACTAGATGAAAATTAATGCCCAAAACAGAGGAAGAACTCTGCTCTGGCAGATTGGGCAGCCGCGTTCAAACGCGTGCCCACAACAGCACAGAGGCCTAAAAATTCTGAAAATTATACATCAACTATAACTCTGAATTATCTACAACTTTCTCAATTACGGGCCTAACCAGAAAATTCATCTTCTAATTTTAAAACCCGTATTACAGTCGGACTGTAACAATCCGTCCGCCTGCCAGACAGCGATAATTCCGACTCCGTATCTCCCAGATCCCACGGTAGAAAAATTTGAAAAAAATACAGGAGATACATCTGGAAGTCCCCTACAACTTTCCTTTTGGGAAGACCCGCAGGAAAATTCGTTTCTAGATCGAAACCGCGAGGCAAGCCGCGCTGCGCGAATAGATCTAAAATCAGCCCGCGATTAAACTCTAATCGGGCAATTAATCTCTAATCTCCCATCAAAATTCGTGCCAAGAACCCTAATTATTCCTAAGAACAGAGGGTTTGGGATGAGTGAAAATTACCAATCTGAAGAAATTCCCCAAAATTTCCTCCTCTTCTTCTTCTCCTTCCTTCTTCTTCCTTCTTCTCCTTCTCCTTCTTTTCCTTCTCCTTCTTCTCCTTCTCCAAGGGCAGCAACTTGTGGGAGGGTGATGGAGGGGAGAGGGCTGCGCCAGGGGTGGAGGCAGGGGTGGTGGCTGCAAAAGGGTGGGAGAGGGGCCCTAGGGTTAAAGGGTGGGGTACGGTTGGGGGTGGAGGCGCACCCCTTGGGCCTTGGCCTAAGGGTGGTCGGCCCACTCCCTCGCAGCCTAATCTGAAATTAAAAATAATTTTTATTATATTTTATTCATTTTATAATATTCTACAAATTTTATTTTTCCCTTCCCGCGATTAACCGAAAAATCGGTGATTCCGCGATTGATTTAAAATCTTACACCGTATCGACGTTCGGGATATTACAGAAGTGCAGGCTCCAAGTGAGATGTGCCTCCGTTCCCTTGTACGCTGCTTGGGGCCAGGCATATCGATCTGCACGGGCTGGGTGCACGGTAAACCTTAGCGCCAGTTACGCAAAGTTAATGTGGATGGTGTGCATGCCAAGAGCAACTCGTAACCCTAGGACTTGGTTGCCAAACATTACACAATTGGTATATGCAACAGTCCAATAGGCCAGAGGCAGAACGACGCTCGGTATCATTGTCAAATTCAATCGGAATATTTCCAAAGACGAAGTTCGTGATTGTGTCTTCGTGGTGACCTTTGACGATATATTTGATCTTTTCACGCCAACGCCTCGACGCCTCACTCATTCGATGCCGGACGTAAGTCCGTACAATTACAGTATCTATTCATGTCATACCGATATATGTCACAATTTGTTGCTTCTCTGTGCATATATATAGATTCATGCCGACCAAGCTAGATCATCGAAATTACCAATTGGTTTCTGGACCCACGCTTGGTCGCCATTGATACCATCAACGAGGATGCATCCTTCGTCGAGAGCTATATTACAACAACACTGCTGGCTCACCGCGATAAGAATTTTGTTCTTATGCCATACAATGAGAACTTCCATTGGATTTTAATTGTAATTATACCAAAATGGAATAAGGCTATATACCTTGATTCTTTAAGTAAGAACAAATCCAAGTACACGACTATCGCCGAAATACTCGATAGGTAAGTACATTGTACATTGTACTCTTTTTCCTTCCGAATGACTAATCTAACTTTTTCGAATAACGAAGGTCGTCACGCATACATTCAACAAACACGTGGCTCGACGACCGGGCCAAGCCCTTGAAACATTCTCGCAATTTTCGGTATTCACTAGCTACACATTAATTAATCCTATACAACACTTAGCAAGAATGCCTTTTGATTTAACACATTCTATTTTTGCGGTGCCACCAAGGCAGGAGCCGGCAACACGTGTGGATACTACGTGTGCCACCATATGAGACTACTCCTCGATTCCTCGAAGATCGGCAATTCTAAGGTTTGTCAATCTTCCCACATTCATTTCATACTTGTCACGTTATATATGTAAGCGCTTGATTTTCCTATCGACAGTCGCCCATCCCTACATGTGCATTGAAGCAATGGACTTTGCAAAATTCGAGGAGAGTTCGCTTGGTTTTGTGGAGTAAAGTCATCAAATCCAATGGAGAGTTCCATCACAAGACCGTAATTATGAATTTGTTAATGGATATTAATATCATTTCAATTAATTCATTTGCGAAATGGATGCTTTATGTTTGTGAATGAAATGTGATGTGAATGAAGTGTGATATGTTTGCCAAATGAATTGAGATCTGAATTGTATGTATACATATACCGTTCATCTCGCTTGTTTCAGAGGGCATGGCTAGCATTTCGAGGCTAGCCAATAAAAAGAATTAGATTTAGGGGTAGAAAGGAACATCACAGACGGTACAAACCGTCTGTGATATTTCAACATCACAGACGGTTTGTAGCTACAAACCGTCTGTGATATTTCAACATCACGCACGGTTGTTCGACAACCGCCCGTGATAACCTTCGATTATCATCGACCCATAAATTGACGGTTCACAAAACCGTCTGTGATGACGTTTTTGAACCGTCTGTGATGACCTTTTCTGTAGTAGTGTCTCGCCGCGACCATGAGACCCATCGCGCGTACATCCCCTCGCTGCATTTTTAGATTCCCCTTTGGAAGCTTTTGCGGTTCGAATTAGGATCTCGCAATGCAATGCCCTTTTCGATTAGCACTATGGTACTGCTTCGCATTAGTTAATTATTTCTTGTCCTTGATGGATACAATCGAGTACCTTGTCGTTTATAACGGCGCTCCAAGCGACTTACGGTTTGGGATATAGGCTTTAGCTTATAGCTTGATTAAAATTATACTATAATAATTATTAGTGTTTTTAAAAAAAAGAAAAAATAAGAAAAAACCGTTATATCATTAAAGACAATACAAAGAAAAAAAGAAAAGAAAAAATCCAAAATAAACTAAAATTAGAAGCTAATACGTTTCAAGTGGTATTTAGCTTAAACAAGCTAGAAGCTAAAAAGGCCAGAAGTTGAAACCGTTTAGAGCGGTAATGTTCATAAGCTAATTTGTCTACGCATTCCAGTGTCAACTTCATTATTTTCCTGTTGTGATGAATTAATCATCTTAGGTCTCACATTTAAGGACACTTTCAATGAGCCCTAGTCAGCAATATCCACAACATTAATTAGCATGTCAACTAGGATTAGTGCTAAGGTGGAGGAGAAATAAAAGAAGAGAGAGAAGCAGTGTCTCATGCATAACATTGCATAAGCGTGCAATAAGAAAAGACATTGGCTAAAACATCCATTGGGAAGGAGGGGATGTCTACCACATTATTTGTGGGTATTGTAGCCACCTCGCTAGATAAGTCCATAGCAAGAATGAAGATCTTGCCACGTTTTGGCCTTATCTTGACCAAAATTTGTGATTTCAAGATCGTGGCCTTTCTAGCCTAACTTTGTGGTTAGATTACCATGCTAGGACGTGTGAGTGATAATCTGACAAGTTTCATGACTTAGTTCCTTATGAGTAAAAAGTAATTTGGTTTATGGTTTGATGTGTTCTTGTGACTTAGAAATCAATTCTTCCAAATTGTTTGGATCAAATTCCAAGAATCTCGTATTTCTTGATTTCATTTGGTTCCTAACTTTCTTGCTTAGATCCATACCAATTTGGTAGCTTTTAGACAAGATTTGATCGAAATATTTAAATTTCATTTTTGGTCCCGATGGGTTTGCACTCTAGATCACGCCAAGCGATGTACCAGGCCCCCTGAGTGGTAGTACCGCACAACGGTCATACCGGGCCCTAATCAGCGGTAGTCCCAATGTAGTCATACTAGCATGCTAAGGGCTGCTCATTCTCTTACACACTCTGTTAGTCCCCTTACTTACTATTTGGCTCATAGTCACAACAGTTGGCGTCATCCGTGGGGATGGCGAGCATGCTACGAGCTTGGGGAAAACAATGGCACCCAAGAAAGCAACGATAGCAACCAAGTGAAAGAGAAGTGCGCTAGAAACAACTGCCAAGGCCAGCGAGCAGGGGCTGGTGATCAAGGGCCCGCTCCCCTCATGGCAGTGACACCTGGCCACCGTAGGTAATGAACAGTCAGTGTCAGTGGGGGAATTGGCTCGGCCGGCAATACTGACAGGACCATCGGCAATGATCTCGACACCCGTGCCAACGCCATAGTCGACTTTGACATCCGTGTTGGCATGGCACTAGACCTCGACACCCACGCTGACATGGCAGTCAACCCCGACGCTGGAGCCGGCATGACCGCCCTCCCCGATGCTTGGGCCGACATGTCCGTTAGCCGCGATGTCCACGTAGGCCCGACCATCGGCCCAATGCCCGTGCCGATGCATTGGTCAGCTTCGACAGTCGTTCCGGATCCATTATCAGCAGTTCTCTCCACCGTACAAGCACATCTACCAACTCTGGAGCCCAAGCCGTCATTGCCAACAACCTCGCGACATGTACCTCCGCGCCAACAGACCCCGCCACACGTGCAGTGGAGGGTACTCTGGTGGCGGTCCTCGGCACGTTGCAACGCCAACTAGCAGACCTTTGAGGTGCCATGCGGGAGATGCAAGTGACTCAGAGTCAACAAACACCCACGCCAACCATAGCAGAGGTGGCGTTTGAGAGAGCGGGCAGCCACGAAATCCCTGCCCCTACCCATACTACACTTTGGCGTGTAGACCTCGAGCCTCCAGTCCTTGGTACGCTGCAGCACAAGTTGGCAAACCTTCAGATGCAAGAGACTCGGAGTTAGTAGACGCCCATAGCAATGGTAGCGGATAGCTGTGAAGCCCTTGCTCCTACCCGCACTACACTTCAGCGCGTGGACCTGGAGTCTTCGCTATCCGCTAGTCTATAGTAGTCCGTGTGGCTAGAAGATTTCAAAATGCTTACCATCGAACTGTACAAGGATGATACGGACCCCCGGGAGTTCGTCTACGTGTATGAGATGGCCATTGAAGCGGCCAGCGGGGACGACTCTACCAAAACGAAGGGACTGCCACTTACCCTCCAGGGAATAGCGCTCTCCTAGTTGTTCACCACTACGTCGAATTCCATATATACGTGGGAGCAGATCTGGGACTGCATGTATAACAATTTTTAAGGCAATTACGTCGAACGGGTTGACGTGGACCAGCTCTTTGCTATCAAGCAAAAGTCCTCGAAGAAACTCTGAGAATACTTCAAGCGCTTCCCTAAAGTCTGTTGCCAAGTGAAAGATGTGAACGAGATGTCCATCATCAATGCAGCAATATGAGGTCTTCACCTAGGGCCACTGGCCGAATACAACGTGTGCAAGCCCATCAAAGCAATTGCCAAACTTTTCGATAAGATGGAGAAGTATGCAAGGGCTGAAGAGGACATCTTGCTACCGAGGCGACGTTTCTGAGTCAAAGTAGGCACGAGTTCTAGAAGTAGCAAGGCATTCAATTCTTCGTGTAGCATGGCATCCATCAACATGAAAAAATGAGTTCTAGAAGTAGTCACGAAATGTCTATGTATCTTTCATCAATGGTACTGTCTAGCATATGTCCGTCCTTATGCCTCATTTTGTACCACACAGTCCACATATCAGTCATACTATTCAATATGCAGTACGTATCACTTCTGGGACAAGGCCATGTCTGATGAACGACCGTGTTGTTTTTCTTACATTATTTATCCGAAGTTCTCCTCTATGTATGAATTCTCGGTTGCATTATAATATCACTTACCTTCATACTTACCAATCATTGCTATCTGAATCGTCCTCACAAAAAAGTTTTCAGAAAATTTTTACACTAAAACAACATACAACGATCGCAAAATATTATTATGAATCTAAAAGATTTTGTACAATAATGTACCAAACTCACAAATGGATCAATCCACATTGTCTACCATTTTTTTAAAAAAGTACAATTTACAAATAAAATATGATAAATGTTACATATCTACAATAATTATCATTTACCCCATGTGCGGTCAGAGGGGCCAATTGCACAATAATTGGGTGAAGGTGGCAGTCACCCGACCGTTGGGCGACTGGAGCTTGTCACCCAATGGCCCACCTATTGCCTGCATATCGCTCGACCATTGAGTGACAGGGTCCAATCACTCAACGGTTGGGTGACTGGAGGTCATTCCTGTAAAAAAATTATGCACAAGTATATTTCTGTAATTTCGAACAAAAATAGATTATTTAAAACAATTCTCAAATTCAAGGGCCTTGAGATGAGTAGTCTTCGGCACCTAGGTAGCAGCCCAAGTCCTCTAGCTGTCCGTTGATGTGCACGTAGGAGAACCACAGATTCACGAGCAATGGCGACGCGCGATCATCGTAGGAGGCTAACTTAGGAGTTAGGAGAGGAAGATATTGGTTAGCCTTGGGAAGCCTGCGAAGGACGGCGGTGTCAGCAAGATGGCACATCCCTCGATGTCTAGGGAAGCGAGCTCGTGGTAGGAGAAGATGGAGGGGTCAAGGATGGGTTCATCGGGGCGGGGGGAGGCGGACCCAATGGGCGACACACGGAACGGGTGCTCGGGGATTGAGAGGTGGAGGCGCTCGGGCAGAATGATAATTGCATTGACAATGTACTACAATTCTACAATTGCACGTTACATTAAACTAAAAGTTTAATTTAAAGGGTATGCAAGTTATAAAGTAATATGATTTCGTTTAATTCAAAGGGTATGCAAGTTATAAAGAAATATGATTTACACGAATGTTATCTGCAAGTGATTGTTAAGATGTCATTTTCTTGGTCAACGTACAACAAAATGTTGCCGTCCTTGACGAGAAAATAATGATCAAAATTAAGCAAAAAAAGGGATAACATATATTTCACACATAGTACATAAAAATTATTTTGAACCATGCAAACACAACATTTCAGATAACCTAAGTTGTTTCATGACATTATCTATTTTGGAAACTTCAAAAAGCATGGTTGTGAAACCTGATAAACCAGCACAACTTTTCAGAGTGACATCCTGTGTTTCCATACGTACAGATACAAAACCAGGTATATTCTAATGCATGCAAAATTATAGAAGTTGCACTCCTATTACTATAAAACTGCACATCAATTGCAGCTGCAACATTAATACAATAGGTCTGCAATTTTTCGATGATAACAAATTATTTTAAATTGTGCAGATGTCCACCTATTCAGGTCAAATGGATTCTTCTGAACTAGTGTATAACACCTATTGAGTTATGTCTGTAGTTTACGTCTACATTGGGATAGTCGGAACCAATGTTCGCAAGGTTACCATGGAATTAAAGAAACCAAACCAAAATTTCCATTTAACAAAGGCATGAATATACTGAAAAAAAGTGAAGATAAAAATAAAGATAGCTTGCCTTTATTAAGATAACAAGATCACTTCTTGTTAGTACAATCTTTTAAGTGTAACAAAGTTTAAACTATTGTGAATTAACAAAGATTTATACAGTTGAATTCTGACTTATAGTGTAACGAAGTCTAAAGTCATACAGTACAGATCACCATGTCTAAGCTTTTGCTATTTTCAATAGTAGACGCAATGCACAAATCAGATGCTACAAGGTCATATAGATAGATCAAACATATGAATTTTCCACCAGATTAACACATGACAATAGTACCAACTAAAACACTTCACACCATGAAACTATCATCAGGAATGTTCAGATATAGTGAAAGCTCATGAAGCCTCAAAACAACAGACAGCCTCACAGGTTCAGATAAATCATGTAACTAATAAGAAGTAAGGATTCTGAAAATAACAGATAGCCTCACATAGGGGAAAACAACAAACACCTCAACGCTGCCAACCATTAGCAGTAATATAGTATGCACTTACTAATATATACACATGAACTTAACAAAAATATAAAAGAGAAGCAGAGTATCAGCATTCCACTAGAACAGAGGAGAAAAAACCGAAGTTCAGAGCACAGATTCACATAAGAACCATCCTAAAAGAAGAACACAATCGTCACCGGAGAATCTAACATATACATTACTGTCAAGATTCTGAGAACAAGTGGTAGGTCTAACCACTCAAATGTTTAGGATCCTAATTCGTAGATCTGACCATATAACCAATCCTTCAGTTCAATTCATCAACAAAGCAAACATGCAGATAAATCCGCCGCTAACATTCAGAAATAAAATCATCCAAACCCTAGCAATGGAAAATCAACCAATTAACACTACAAATCTGGGCATCCAACGGCGAAGAAGAGAAAAGGTACAACAAACCAAATAGAGGCCCCGACCTTCCCGTTGCCGCCGCTCACCTCAATGCCAATGACCACCGGCATACAACTGCCTCCCTTTCTGCTCGGACACCTGACGGTGAACGCTGCGCGAGTGAAAGACGAAGAGCCGCCCGTCGTATCCAAGCTTTACTGATCTTCGGTTTTAGCCAAGCTCCGGTGAGACCAATTAGCCTCTGCTCTCTTTGCTGATTTTGCTCTATCTCGATTCTCGAATGCTTCATTGCTTCTGGACAAGAATAATATGTCCTAACGGGTTTGACTAGGATGAATCGGGTGCTGGAACGAAACTAAATCCGAATACAGCACCATCGAGCCCAACATCAACAGCTAACATAGCGCAGACCTCAACGATCATCAGACTAGGGATTAGCCATTCTGTTTGGGTACTATTAAACGGCCACCCTTACGGAGCTAACCATGCAGACGCACCCAGAATACTGTCGCCACGTGATACATGTTTAACCACCCCGCGCTCCGATTAAGGGCGTGCTCAATATGGCTTATTTTGACTTAAAGCTTATGACTTAAGCTTTTTTTTTGCACTATTCACAATTTCGTCTTTTTCTGAATTTTTGACTTTTTTTTGAGCTTTTTTGTCGGTTCTTTTTTTCTCGTATTCGTTTGCATTGTCTGTGATGGGTTAACATATTTTTTATATTTTTTAATTTTTTTAAATTTAATTATGTCAAATAAGCCTCTCTCACTACATGATTTTTTCACCACCACTACGGTGTTTTCACCATAAGCCTTCACTTTCAAATTAGAACCGATCACCACCTAAGGGTTCATTTATACTGCTATGGCCGATGGTTTTAAATTTTGATCATGACTTGATATCTTTTGATTTTAAATAAATAGTAATAGTTAGAAAAAGTATTTTTAGAAGGAGAGAACAAGCGGTGGAAAAAATAAAGAAGAGATGTATGTATTAGATGGGAGCAAGAAGAGTGAGATGCATGATTCTTCTATGACCCTCAATCTTTTCCCTAGAACGAAAAAAATGGAGAAGCCATTTCGAAAAAACGGATGTTCATGTTAGCTTATGATTTCTTTAAGTAGAAGTAAAAAATAGAAATCCATATAAATATGCTCTAAATGGAAATGCAACGGACGACTAGTTGTGAACCCTTATGTGTGAAAGCAACCTGCATGCTCAAGTAAGGAGGTTGTTTTCTGTGTGATCATCTGTGATCCTTGGTGAGTTCTTTTCTACTCAACAAATTTTAACACAAACATTCAAATGAATAAAAAATTGATTCAAAATCTTGCAAAATATTTTTGAAAACTTTTAAATCATTCAACACTTCGATTCAGGACTTCCAATTAACACCTAAAAATTTTCAAAATGGGAAGTTTCAAATAAAAACATTCAAATTGAAAATTTTCAACAAGACATCGAAAAATTTTCAAATTAACTCCAAGACTTCAGCTTGATTTAGAGGAAGCACAACTGGTCATGAAAAATTTAATCTAGGTTCAAAGAAGATTCAACTGAGTGTTTGCACTAATGTGCACCAATTTTCACATAAAATCCCTAGTGAGGAGCCGCCCTGTAAAAAAGTGAATCGATGAGTTAGGGGCTGTTTACATTCGTTACACCCGATCTAGCTGTGACGGTGACCTCAAAACAGCATTTCCTATTCTGTTTTCCCATCTATCCACTTCCACGGGCTATGAGGCAGGTCAACACGGCCACACCTCCTCTTCGTCCCACCACGCCATGGCGCGTCGCCCGCTCCGCCGGCCATCATTGCCAACACCAGCAGAAAGAGCTCCACCAGTGTCCGTGTTGTCCTCGCTGTAGGAGTTCTTCTAAGATTTGAAGGCGTGACATAAAGATTTCCCCCCTTTCCTTCCTGCTGTAGATCTGGATCCTTTCTTTTCACATCTTGCTCTGCAAAGCCGATCTGCATTTGCAGGCATCTCGCTGCCATCGTCCACCACAATGCCGGTCGACATTGCTGTTGCTTCCCCCTCCACCGCCGCCACTCCTCCCGCCGTCCCCTCCTCCTCTGCTGCAGGTGCCCCGTGCAGCGATGCAGTCTTACAACACATATACAACACACATACGTCTCGGGAAGCAAAGTTCTTGGTACGCTGCTCTTTATATCTTGCTGTTAATCTATTAACATCTTACAACACACTGTATATTTTACACATGCTAGCGGTAGATTTGTGCCATAGGCTCATCAGTGGCGGACCCAGAATTTTACCAAAGGGTATGCCGCACCAAAATTTTGATATGCAATTTGGTAAATAATTGTAAAATTATTATGCACTGCAACATGCCAGCACACACAGAAATTGAGCAAACCCCATACAGAAACCAATCATCACACACTGCAGCTTGTCAACAAGGAGCATACCATGGAAAAATACTCGACACCCAAACCAAGATCGATGCAGAAATATACATCACGATCCAAGAATTCTGCTCTAAGAATCACTAAATCCTAGCTTTGCATTTCAGAGAACCGTTGGTGGACTTGGATTATTCTTACATACTAAGCCAAGACATCAAATTTTCACCTGCCACTTGGCGGTACCGAGCGCCGTGTGCAGCTCGCTGAGCAGATCGCCAGCGCCTCGCCCCCATCCTCCGTCGGCCGCGGCCGCCTCCGGAGCACCGCCTACTACTTCCTCTCCTGCACCCATGTCCTGTACACCGACTCCATCCTGCAAACCCACAAGCAAAACCCAACAAAAATCACCAAAAAGAAATGGGACAAAATGGAAGGGAGAAAGAAGAGGCCAAGAGGGGAACGCACCGGTCGACGGATTTCTGGACCTCCTCAGTGGCAGGGAAGAAGGGGTCCTTCTCTCAGCGGTCGAACGATGTGGCCATCTCGCGCGCGAGCTGCGGCCGCCGAGCGGAGCCAAGAATCAGTGAGAGGAAGAGAATCCGTGGGGGCACGAGGGAGCGAGCTAGATGCGTACGAAAAGGATGAGGCGAACCGTCAGCATGCTGGGCCCCAGGGTATGCCGTGGCCCACCCGGCATACCCTGTGGGTCCGCCCCTGCCCATGCGCAGCAGAAAAAAAATGTGAAGTTTAGGTGCACTCACCTAGGAGAGTGAGAGAGTGAATACGAGGAGTGGTGGTGGTCGGCGATGACTCCGGCGAATACAAAAGCCTCGCCGTCGCCGGACTGAAGCAACGTCCGAATGAGAACGTGGAGGTGAGGATACAAGAATGCTAATGAAGAGCTCTTTGAACAGGGCAGAGTGCGTGGAGGTCAGGATCGTCTTTTCGATTAGCTCTTTGAACAGGGCAGAGTGCGTGGAGGTCAGGATCGTCTTTTCGTTAATGTTTCGTCTTCGTCATTTTGTGGTGGTAGGGACTTCTTCGTTTTCGTTCATGTTCATGATTGTGGGCTGTCAATTTCATATGGGCTTGCTTAGTGTTCTTCGCGGGTTAGTGCATAATGGGTCGAGTTTTGTTTGTGGGCTGAAAATTTTGATATGGGCTGAGTGCTCTTCGTGGATTTGCTTTCTGTTTGCACAGCCATTGAAAGTTTTTTATTTTCCGTGCTCTGGACCTGATCACCTATGCTGTAAAAAACAAAAGTGAACAGGCCCATATGAAAAAATGTTATACATTCCATGCACAGGGTGATTCGACATCTGGAGTAGGCCTGACAGCTGTACAAAAAATGGATATGGCAACAAATTCATCGTTATTTTTGTACGATAAAGCGTCTATGTACAATGCATCTTGCTACAGTATAAGACTTCGTTGCACGTTGTATAGTATGCAGCTATTGTTTTCTTATCAAACTGATACATTAGGATCTGACATACAGCGCTTTTGGGTCTGTTTGGCAACGGCTGCGGTTTATGGTTTTTGACTGAAATTTTTGAATTTTTACTGTTTACGGTACAGATTACGGAGAGAGAGATACTTATTTGCGATTTTGGAAGGTACAGATGTTAGGGTTTTAACGTGTACATCGTTTAACTTGTAGACCCCGTCTTTAGAAAATACTCCGTTTGAAAGTTAGGTACTGTAGCAAAAGCCAAAAGACGTCAGTTTCGGAGGAAAAGAACATGCCCTATGTCCCCTGCTACCAGTCACAACCCGAATAACTTTGGGACAGCTGATGTAAGAAACTCTAGGAAGAGGATTCTCACGTTGAGCAGAGAAGTTAGAGGGTAAACAGTGGTGCGACTTTACGTGATTATGGGCCATCCGATCTGAGATGGATGGACCAAATCGGATGCTACAGTTTCAAGTCGCCGGTTACAGATAGTTCAGGCCATACTACTTACACTGGCTTCAATCATCCGTATTTAGTCCATTCACCAGCCCCAGCCCCAGCCTACTCATAGGTAAAATTTCGAAAAAGAAACATGTGAGGTGGAGCCACCGCCCGACGAGCCTCCTGGTGGTGAGCAGTGGGCGTAGCCCCCTGCGGCAACTTCCCGGGCACCGGCCACCAGGAGTGCAGCTGCACAAGCATGAAGTGATGAACCGTCCACGGCGGCAACACAACGACCCAGCATAGCCCATTAGTCCAATTGGCAGTAGCCGTATAACATGGTCCAGCAAGCACCTAGGCCCAGCAGCATCTCTAGACTAGACACCATGAGACGTACGAATCCATTGCATCGCATTCGGTTGTTCCCGTCGAATCATCCCGAGTCTCTCCGCCTCTGCCTCACTTGGTTGCAACATGGTTGTTTGGGTGTGCCTCCCTCGGCAGCTTCGAGATCCATCCATGGGCCTTCTCTTCTTCCTCTCTCTCAAATTTGGGCTAACTTCCTCCCCTAAAACCGAAGGTATGGACTCAAATCGGCTCGATCTGTCATAAGTGTTGGTAGATCTCGTTGATTCGTGGTTATTTCCCATTGCTAGTCATGTTACATCTGAACATTGCTACTCACTCATGGGAAGTTGGTACGTTTTTTTAGAGCAATGAAAATCGGTACTAGATTTGGGGTAGATGTGAACATTGCTATTCATGAAAAATTGATACTGGAATACATTTCTATTGGAAAGTGCAATTTTGGTGTGCTCAGGTCCAAAGTTGTATATACGGAGTTGCTAGGCACCACTCAGTGGCGGACCCAGGAAAAAATCTAGGTAGGGCGAAGTCCAGCGATGGACCCAGAAAAAAAACTAGATAGGCTGAAGTTGGAAGCGTGAAATAAACAGTAGTACCCAAAAACAAACAATCCATGATCAAACTATGTTGCGATCACACTAATAAAAATATGTGATACGAAATAGAAACAACAACTACAACTCGCATGTTAACATATGTAGATAACGGAAGGACTGTAACACCCCAGCCAAAACAATGACCTGGAATGCTACCAAACTAACAACATAATAAAGATAAACTAAATTCATCCTACAAAATTTCGGCAGAACCTCCTTTGTTTATTGTCTAATTCGAGGTTCCAACAGTATAATCAATGGATATTATGAACAGTAAACAATATAATCAATCCTAAACAAACTGGCTATAAAACTTAAATAAAGAGTGGAAGCAATATAAAAGGTTTCTAATCCATTATTACATTTTAAACCTGATAGACATAATCAAATACCACATAGGCTAGTCAACAATAATATTTAAAGTTCTCTAGTTATTGCATGGTGAATAATTCGTGCAAGTGCAACCATACTAATCGTTCTTTACTCCCATGCACGCTGATTTCATGAAGGTACCTAAAACAAACAACAAACGACAACAGCAACAACAAGAGTGAGTCCAACGACTCAGCAAATATAATAAGTAATAACAAGATCAACCATGAACAACATCTCACAAATTTATCCATCAATCATATAATGAACCATCCTATGCAATATGATCAAAAATCTCTTTATCTCTTCTCTTTCGCATTTTACCGGTAATGCGGAGTGTGCATCCGTCAATGCACACCCATGCATGTACCATCTGGTACAGGGACCAATTGTCCATACTCCACAAGTACGGGGACCTTTAGCCCGCCATGACATCAACATGACGAGGACCTCGACGCTTGGTCATCTAGTGACCAAGACTTCAATATATCAGCATGATGCATATATGTGAATGTCTCAATAAATAAAAACTTGCATTCACCATATCTATGCATCATAAATTCTCATAAACAACTTAAATTGCAAACTACCATAAACAGTACCAACATATCATTATCATAATCAAGATCACATACACTCATAATACCGATCAAACATTCACAAACCATCATTTATCAACAATCACACTATAAAATTTCAACCATCATTATACTTGCCTTCACCGCAAGAAAACGGAGGATGAGTAGAAGGTGCAACCCCGGGAATCCGTCCTCCTCCTGAACAATAATTATAATATTTGCTAAGACAACAGTAGCAGGTCTTTGGATAATAAAACAACACCCTTAAACTAACCCAACACATTTAACTTGACCAAATCACCAATTGTCTCTCGGCCAACCTCTGCCTTCTACAGACAGTCACATTCAAAAATGCATAACTTTTGATATAGAGATCCAATAGAGCATTCTCAGATTCTCTGGAAAGATAATTAAATTATCTAGCTAAACCTATTTGGTGAGCCTCCCAGATTCGGTCATCTTCTACCCGCACCATTCAATTTTCTAAAGCATCAGCAATCTGAACGGGCCCTCTGGACAGGGCACTAAAATGGCCATAACTTTTGATACGAAATTCAGAATCTAGATTTCTTGACCTTTTTGGAAAGCTAAGAAAATTATCTACAACTTTCCTAATATGGAGATCCTCTGATTCTCCAGTTTTCTAATTACCAAAATCAATCTACCGAAATCTGACAGAAAGTCCCCCGAGATGCAGAATAGTCACTTTATAAAAATCATAACTTTTGCTAAACAAGCCCGAATGACGCGTTATAGGACTTCATGGAAAGATAATTTCGTCCTCTACAATTCTCTAGGAGAAGTCCAGACCTGAATCCCCACGGATCTATCCCAAAACAGCCGTCTAACCCGATCTGTTCTGGCTATCCAGAAAAACGACGATGCTACCACCACTAAATTATTAATCTAATTGGGGAAAACAGGGATTACCCTTGAAGAAACGATGAAGAACACAACGAACACCCACGAATTTCACCTCTTCTCCTTGGCCCCTTTTTTTCTTTTCTTTCCTCTTCCTCTTCTCCTTCTTCTCCCTTCCTTCCTCCTTTCTTCCTCGTTATCTCGCCACGGCAAGACAAACCTTGTCAAGGCAGCCAAAAACCTCACCGTGGCTGCCGAAAACCTTGCCGTGGTAGATATTTTGGAGGTGGCGGTTGCAATGGGGGGAAGAGGGTGGCGGCTGCAATGGGGGGAAGAGGGGGAGGCAGCTAGGGTTGGAGGGGTGGCGCCTCCCCTCCCCCCTTGGGCCAAAAATCCCACCTGGGCCAAGGCCCAGGCCCAGGTTGTCCTAAAAATTCAGAAATCCCCCTCAAAACTTGTTATTTTATTCTTTTCTTTAAGGTCCTTCTCTCCAAATTACACAATTAATTCTCGATAGACTTTTGGAATATTACAAGGACAATGAAAAATACATCACTAATGAAACTTAATCCACAATTGTAGATGAGTTGTAAAAGAAATAACCTGTCAATTGTGAAAGATAGATAAATCAGTAGTATCACAATTCGATAATAGAATATAAAAGATGCAATAAAAAAGAAGACAAAAAATATAACAGTAAATAACTAAGTACGTCTAGGAGAACAAGGCATTTTCATTCTTTGAGTTTTCATGTCTTGAAATCGTTTCTTGATTTTTTTCACGATCAAGTCCTTTGAATATCTCTCGCTCGATATAGCACACCATCAAGTCCTTTCTATTCATTTTGAATTTGAACAAGTCTCAGGTCACTGTTTCTGGAGAGGTAAAAATATAAGTACCCTCATTTTGACAAGCTGGTTTACATATTCTACATAAAATTTTGATAAGCTATCAAAACTGATACCCAAATACACAAGTCTGATCTCTAGAACAAATAAAATTTATTGTACCTTTATAAAATAGAACTATAAAAATACAATATATAGAATTGTAAAAGTAATTACCAATCCTCAAATCCACTCAACTTCTCCTCAAAATATCAGATCACCGCCTCGGCACCTCCTCAAATCACCGCCTCCTCAATCCTCAAATCCCGTTCTCGGTTCTCCGCCCGAGTCCCGACGCGGACGCCCAAGTGCGACTGCTCCTTCTCCTCGCCTCAAATCCGCCGACGCCCGAGGCCCGAGCGCTCCTCCTCCTCGCCTCAAATCCGCCGACGCCCGAGCGCTCCTCCTCCTCGCCTCCTCAAATCTGCCGACGCGGCGACGCCCGACGCCGACTGCTCCTCCTCCTCGCCTCCTGAAATCCGCCGACGCCTAACTGCTCCTCCTCCTCGCCTTCTCAAATCCGCCACGCTCCTCGGCCAGTCGGCCACCGCCTCCCGGCCTCCCCGTAGCCGCCTGGGCGCCGCCGTGCCGCGTCGTCCTCCGAATCCTCCGCTGGCGCCGCCGCCGCCGTCCTCCGACTCCTCCGCCTGGGCGCCGCCGCCGCGCCGTCCTCCTCCTCCAACTCCTCCGCTTGGGCACTGCCGCCGCCGTCCTCTACCTCTGCTGCTCGGGAGGCCGGGATCTAGGTTAGAGTGGCTCTCGTTTCTTGGTGGACTGGTGGCCTGTGCGGCTAGTATATCTCATTATTGTTGCTTTGTTGGGCTGTGTGTTTATTGGGTGTTGTTGGACTTGGGCCTTGTCCACCAACTCTACTGTCTCTACAGGTTGTGCTTCCACCGGGGCCCGGAGGCGGCGGCGCCGGAGGGGAGGGGGATCCGACCAGCGAAGGGAGCTCGGGGGGCCGCCCTGGTTCGCCCGAAGGGCAGGTCCGCCCCTGACACCACCTGAAAATTGAATTGTATCTTCTTGAGTGGCTCGTTGTTCATCCTTTTGGCTTGTTTTGATTGTTTGGGTGGTACACTTCAGATTTCACTAGTGCTATCCCCTAGTGGTAGCTGTTTTCAATTGCAAAAAAACTCAAAATAGAAAAAAGTACAAACCTCAAGAGAACTCTAGTGCTTCTAAATGTGGATTGTGAAAGTAATCAGATTATGACCAGTGAGGTAGCGAGTTAGCATGTCAGACACTTGGACAGAGACTTAGAGTATTGTTTTAAATTGGGCAAGTAGTCCAAATCTAGGCTAAAGTTAGTAAATTATGAATTTAGTGTGGACCGGAAATTTTGTTGACTGAAAAATTATGAATTAACAATTTTCAAAAATGAGAAGGTTTTTGGTTGATACTAGCGGGAGCTATTTAAATCACTTTCCGATGTTACTACTACCCAACGGTTTCAAACTATAAAGACTCAGAAAATGAATTTGCCTCGTATGCGGGATTAGCACATTTCTCGCATGTTGTGTTCCATTTCTCTATTTCTCTTCAATGTCAATACATTGCAATTTTATATGATACACTAATCTATATATCTATATTTTGCATAATCTCTTCTGGATGTCTGATTAGATTTTTGTTGGCGACTCATGGATGCTTTCGTAATGTCGTATTGAGGTACTTGTTATCGTATCTTGCTTTTCTTTTTATCTATGAATATTCAAATGTATGCTCGATTTTAAAACTTTGGCGGTTGTCAACTGCCCTTGTGTCATGTGTATATGGATTTATTCATGCTTAGTAGCTATACTTGGCCTCGTGTCGTGCCCAGGCTCCCACAAAATCCTGACTCCACCACTGAACATGAGAATTGTATATCTTACATGAAATTTACTATATAAAAACGCTTAGAATTACTGTAAAAAATAAAGTTTAACAGTACAATATGTAGGGCGGCATTCACTGGGTCTCGAAAGACAAATGGCAACCTCAAAATGCAAAAGCATATTACCAGTTGTGTGGCTGAAATAGCAACCCATTCCTTTTTTAGTATGTTTTAACGTATTAAATGTAGAAAAACAAATAACTAGAACATGCTGGCTGATAAACAAGATGATGAAATCAAGTACAATTACAATGACCTCAATAGTCCTGGTGCAATTCCTGAAGCCATGAAGGTAAGAAAAAAAACATATGTTCATATTGGAAAAGGAAATTTATACATAAATGAGAAAAGTGGGGTGTATATGCTCGTAGTAATACAAGTTTCATAACTTCTTTATTTTGGACAAAAAACCTTGTAGGGACACACTTCATTTATTAGTTTGTTGCAACATATTGAATGATTACACCCAACTGCTCCCTCTATCTTGCAGGTAAGGTGAAAAAACAGTAAATTCACATATAAAATTACTGAAATTCTCACACAAACAGTGAGCACACACTATGCTAGGCTAATTACACATATAGATGAGAACTAGTCCATTATGCATAACGAAGTAACCAGCACATTCACATCATCATCTGCAGCACCACACCCCCCCTTCCCCGCACAGTACATCCCGCACGCACCACATTAGATCATGAGTAGGGGTGCAAACGGCACGGGTTAATCCCGACCGATCCGGCATCGAATCCGATTGGTACCGAATCCGGAGAAAAAAATATGGGTTAGGATATGGTAACAGCAATATCCGTCCGAATCCGATACGTCTTCAAGTTTGATTTCAGGTTAGTGCTACTATTTGACGTTTCATTTTCGTTTGCACCCCTAGCTGTACCTAAGCATGAGGTACAGATAGAGGTGCAAACGGATCGGATTCGGACGGATATTGTTGTTACCATATCCTAGCCTATATTTTTTCTCCGGATTCGGTACCAATCGGATTCGGTGTCGGATCGGTCGGGATTAGCCCGAGCCGTTTGCACCCCTACTTGTTTGTAAGGAATGCATGCAGTACAACAAATGGAGTAGGATGACGTACTGTCAAGAACTTGATGTTACTACTTAATAGCTGATGTGGAAGATTTTATTTTACTATTGCAAAAGAAAATGAAACGTCAAATAGTAGCACTAACCTGAAATTAAACTTGAAGACGTATCGAATTCGGACGGATATTCGCACATAGAGGTACAGATCTAAAAACACAACCAACAACTAATATTACAGAATCAGATGGAACATATTACCTTGCGATGAGGAACAAAACCTCCTTAATCTTCCTTGCCACGATCTCATGCAATGGAAGAAATGGTACATGTAAATGAAAAAGGTTACAAAGAATCGATGTAGACCACCTCAACGAAAATTCAAAACAAAAAATATCACTCATCCCCCGTAACAGATCTCCCCTCCTGAAAATTTCAAATCAAAGAAAAAACATAGGATTTGTTAATCCTTGAATATTGCAACCGATCACGACTAGCACGCATCCAACCAAAAGAAATAAAAAAAGAGTATGAATGCCTACTATTGAATAGAATTTTTTCAGTAAGATGATGTTTTTATACAAAAATAAAACAAAATTTACATATAATAAAAATTATAAAATTAGTATGAATTTCATATTTTAAAAAGTGATTTTGGATCGTTATATTAACTACATTAAAAATAGACCCCCCGGGTGTCAAAACAAATAAAAAACAAGCTTTCCTAAACTTAGTGATTTATACACATAAAAATGATTAAAACTACAACAAACAAAGAGGAAAAAATATACTATGACAAATAACTAGTATGAGCCAAGCAATATAGTGTGCAAGTCCGACAATACGAGCCAAGGTCCACATTGAATGCGCTGTAGCATCATAGGTAGAAACGCCACGATAGGATGCACACCATGAGCTCTGATAAACTTATATCATGCAGAGGCATTGCATGCTGGAGTTCATGACAAAAATCAGCAAAGATAGCACAGATTCACATAAGAACCATCCTAAAAGAAGAACACAATCGTCACCGGAGAATCTAACATATACATTACTGTCAAGATTCTGAGAACAAGTGGTAGGTCTAACCACTCAAATGTTTAGGATCCTAATTCGTAGATCAGACCATATAACCAACCCATCACTTCAATTCATCAACAAAGCAAACATGCATATAAATCCGCCGCTAACATTCAGAAATAAAATCATCCAAACCCTAGCAATGGAAAATCAACCAATTAACACTACAAATCTGGGCATCCAACGGCGAAGAAGAGAAAAGGTACAACAAACCAAATAGAGGCCCCGACCTTCCCGTTGCCGCCGCTCACCTCAATGCCAATCACCACCGGCATACAACTGCCTCCCTTTCTGCTCGGACACCTGACGGTGAACGCTGCGCGAGTGAAAGACGAAGAGCCGCCCGTCGTATCCAAGCTTTACTGATCTTCGGTTTTAGCCAAGCTCCGGTGAGACCAATTAGCCTCTGCTCTCTTTGCTGATTTTGCTCTATCTCGATTCTCAAAGGGAGCCTCATTCTCGAATTGCTTCTGGACAAGAATAAGATGATCTAACGGGTTTGACTAGGATGGGTCGGGTGCTGGAACGGAACTAAATCCGAATACAGCACCATCGAGCCCAACATCAACAGCTAACGACTAGGGATTAACCATCTATTTGGGTACCCTTACGGATGTTTAACCACCCCGCGCTGCGATTAAGGGTCTGTTTATATAGCCAGTTTTTTTTATCATGATTTAATATCTTTTGATTTAAAATAAATAGTAATAGTTGAAAAAAATGTCTTTTAGAAGAAGAGGATGAGCGTTGGAAAAAGTAAAGAATAGATGCATGTACTAGATGGAAGCAAGAAGAGGGAGATGTATGATTCGTCCATAACCCTTAATCTTATCCTCAGAACGAGAAAAGTGGAGAAGCTATTTCGAAAAACCGGATGTTCATATTAGCTTATGATTTCTTTAAGTAGAAGTAAAAAAATAGAAATCCATATAAATATGCTCTAAATGGAAATGCAACGGACGACTAGTTGTGAACCCTTATGTGTGAAAGCAACCTGCATGCCTGAAGTAAGGAGGTTGTTTTCTGTGTGATCATCTGTGATCCTTGGTGAGTTCTTTTCTACTCAACAAATTTTAACACAAACATTCAAATGAATAAAAAATTGATTCAAAATCTTGCAAAATATTTTTGAAAACTTTAAATCATTCAACACTTCGATTCAGGACTTCCAATTAACACCTAAAAATTTTCAAAATGGGAAGTTTCAAATAAAAACATTCAAATTGAAAATTTTCAACAAGACATCGAAAAATTTTCAAATTAACTCCAAGACTTCAGCTTGATTTAGAGGAAGCACAACTGGTCATGAAAAATTTAATCTAGGTTCAAAGAAGATTCAACTGAGTGTTTGCACTAATGTGCACCAATTTTCACATAAAATCCCTAGTGAGGAGCCGCCCTGTAAAAAAGTGAATCGATGAGTTAGGGGCTGTTTACATTCGTTACAACCGAATGGCTTTTAGTTGTGATTGATGTTTTTTGTTTAAAAATAAATAGTAGTGTCTAAAAAGAAGTGTTTTTTTTAAATAATGCACACACAATGGGAAAAGCGAATGAGAGATATGTGTATGAGACGAAAATAAAAGAAGTGGTATATATGATGCGCTCATAACCTTTTATCTTATTTTTGAAGTGGGACTGAAATAAAATAAATAAAGAAATCTTTTAAAAATCGGATATTTATATAGTCTACCACACGGCTCTAGTGGGCGCCTGACCGCCTGCCTCGATCGAAGCTACTCTGTGGGTGACTGTGCTGCGCGGAAGGAAAAACCACGACTGCGGGCGCCACGTGGCCAGCAGCAAGCGCGTCTGCGCCAATCTAGCTGTGACGGTGACCTCAAAACAGCATTTCCTATTCCGTTTTCCCATCTATCCGCTTCCACGGGCTATGAGGCAGGTCAACACGGCCACACCTCCTCTTCGTCCCACCACGCCATGGCGCGTCGCCCGCTCCGCCGGCCATCATTGCCAACACCAGCAGAAAGAGCTCCACCTCCACCCCAGATCACAACACCAGTGTCCGTGCTGTCCTCGCTGTAGGAGTTCTTCCAAGATTTGAAGGCGTGACATAAAGATTTCCCCCCTTTCCTTCCTGCTGTAGATCTGGATCCTTTCTTTTCACATCTTGCTCTGCAAAGCCGATCTGCATTTGCAGGCATCTCGCTGCCATCGTCCACCACAATACCGGTCGACATTGCCGTTGCTTCCCCCTCCACCGCCGCCACTCCTCCCGCCGTCCCCTTCTCCTCTGCTGCAGGTGCCCCGTGCAGCGATGCAGTCTGCAGATCGATGTGCCGTCGCCATTGGCCAACCACAGACGTCTCGGGAAGCAAAGTTCTTGGTACGCTGCTCTTTATATCTTGCTGTTAATCCATTAACATCTTACAACACACTGTATATTTTACACATGCTATCGGTAGATTTGTGCCATAGGCTCATAGAGGAGGCAACGTAAGCCGGTTTGCTGATTAGATCGATAGTTTTGATGTATTTCTGCTAAAATAGGAGAGTATAAATGAAATGACATTACATTTGCAGATCACAAAAAGGCTACAATTGGAAGTGACATTACAAAAGTAGTAATGAAAGTTTCCGGAATACAGCATATCATGCAACATACATATTACTTAGAGATTGTTTAAAATATACTGAAGATTGAATACTCTTCCTTGCATTACAAGAGTATACTCAAATTATACACTACCAATAATAGTAATCAAAGTTTCAGATCATGGATGATTCTGTGGCACTAGCAAGTAGTAATACTGCTATGCAGATTACAACCTACACCCAGTGGCAGATGTAACAAGTGCCATCTATAGAATAGTAGAGATAGAGGAGTAGCACTTTCAAAATATGTGACAGAAGCTTCCTGAATGCAGATCAGTTCAAAATTACTATGAAGTTTTAAAGTTCTCAGGTGATTTGCCTTCTCAAGCACCTTTGGTGTCCTAAGTAGGCAAGTTTGATCCGAACAGACTGTCAAGTTTCAAATCTCTTAGCTGTTTTTTCTTCTGAAGCTCCTATTGCATCCTTGGCAGCAACAATGGGAAGGTAACCAACAAGATTAACTGAAAGTCATCTGAAGTGTAATCCCTCCGATTGGAGTAACCATCCATGTCATGAGCATTTGCATTCCTGTAGGACTTAAGAAAGCAAATGGGTTCTTCGGATTTATTTACATTCCAGCTGAATAATTCCTCAAGCAGGCTATTGTCTTTCAGTTTTTTGCGCCAATAGGTTTTATATGGCAAAGCTTTGAGGATGCTTTCCCTCGCTGTTGGTTTGTCGCAATGCAGCACAGAATGGATGTGTTTATACATTCTCATGAAAAAAGGTTCCCTGTTTTCCAGAGGGACTAGTGAAGCATGTGTGCAGATGACGTACTCCATATCGATAACCGTAGCCTGTGAGTTCATTAACTGTAGGAGGTGTTTCACGTCCTTCGGTATATCATCCCAATCGTATCCTTGAAACAGTACTGTGTTCACAATTATCGTACGAGCATTCTGGTAGTTTTGAAATACCATTGAGTCCTCCTTGTCATCAAGATCAACATCTTTTAATTTTGCTCTCCCAGAACTTCTCACAAAAACATTTGATTCATCAAAATGCTTAGGACACTTCCCATAGTTGTGGCAGCAATACAGTTCTTTGAGAAGTGTTATGATGAGACGCTTGACTTTCTCAGTCATAATAATGTGACGTTTTCTTCCAAGCTTCTCACTAACAAGCTCTTTGTAGCGCATAACTGGTGTTTGCTTGATGTATTGGGTGAGTGGTGTAGTTTCCTCTCGAGTCATCATGCTGTTTAGTCATAAATGGAGCAATCATCAAGTAAATATCAAGCATCGGTTCTTAAATCCAAACTAAGTAGTGAACTGAACTTTCATGTGGGTAAAATTACTTAAATTGTTTTTTGAAAGAAGTTAACATTACTTTGGTTGCTTTAATCTTAAAATTATCTGAAGCACCTCCAGCGAAGTAACTACTAGCTCCCCCTACCTTACTGATCTAAGCGATGCCACGCAACTGAAATTCATTTTGAAACCCATTCAGCCGGACGCCGGACCGCCTCGTGCTTCTGATCCGAAGTCGGGACAAAAGCAGTCAAGATAACTATATTGCGGCTAGCAGATACAACATAGTCAAAGCAGCTACTAATTTCTCGTCAGAGCAGCTCATAAGACGCATCGATCAGGCACTCCATTTTTTTCCCGTGCTAATCTTGGCAACTTTCACTTTCTGGGATCACGTCAGTTTTGCGGAGCTGGTGATTATAGCGTACTACTACTGCTGCTGCCGAAATTGCAGGGTGCGCAAAATGACATACTTGCATGTTAATATATCCCATCATGTCTGGATAAAAATGACGAGTTGTGTTGGATTTTAGGTGGTTCAAATCGAACAGGTATAATGAAAACAGAATGGTTTTGCCATAAATAAATGTAGGAAGTGTAAGAAAAAAGAGTGCCTGAACATGTGCCCACATAAAATTGTTGCATATCAAAAATCAGCACACACTCAAAAATCAGCAAACACTTATCCTAATTGCTGTTAGGTTATCACAAAGAACAAATACACATTATGTTGTCAGTTCAGTAATCTCCCTAAAGCACGAGTTCAAGTACATAGAGGAATTCAGATACTCCGCACGATTTAATCACTTTAGTAAGAAATTGAGCTGAAGTTAAAAAGAGAAGAGCATTAGCCAAGATGATATTGTGGACACACCTTGCCAGCCCTTGAGGCCCTGGCCTTCACGTCGGCAGCTCTTGTCCCACAGATGCGCCTCGTACTCCCTGTCCACCGGTACCTAGAGTTCACCAGAAATGTCATCTAAGACCATAGATGGCTGCACCTACGAATTGCGAAGTAATTGCAAGCTTCAACGTGATTGAAACTAAACAATCGAACTAAACACAGACTTGTCTCGTTGGAGACCCTGCCTTGTTCTTCCGATCCGAAGTGAGGATAGCTGACATAAATGCAGGCAAAATTTGTTGAAAAACATAGGTAAATGATCAAGAAGAGAAACGCACGGTGTGGACGGCGAACGCACACATGATCACGGCGGTGATCGGCTCCGGCGTGGGCCATCGCTCTACTGACAGTCCCCAACAAGCGCAAGCCGCACAACTACGCTGCTGCTCTGGTGATCCGTCTCCGACAAGCGCGACTACACCTACATGGACGCCGCGAACGCCGAAGTGACAAAACTGACAAGCCCAGCGACTACACCTGCATCAGCAGGCCAAGGTCGGATCATCCAGTACACCAATCTCTCCGGCAACGCCATCCAATAAACCTCCACGCTTCTCGTCGAGCTGACTGCTGCTGTTCCGGTGACCCGTCTCCGACAAGCGTGACTACACCTACATGGACGCCGTGCGCGCAAACCTCGGCGGCAGCAAGTTCAAAGAAACTTATATGCTATATACCTGATACGTTAGTTGCACTCACCTAGGAGAGTGAATACGAGGAGTGGTGGTGGTCGGCGATGACCCTGGCGAATACAAGCCTCGCCGTCGCCGGACTGTGGCTTGGAGACCATATGAATGTTCCGAATGAGCGACCACAGAAGGGCATGTTCTTTTGTAGTTTTTGGCTTCAGTTTTTAGTTTTTCTACAGTAACTAGCTATTAAACAAAGTGTCTTTTTAAGATGGTGTCTATAAGTTAATTGTAGTACATACTGTATCGACTTCATTTATATCGGTAAAAATCACATATGAATTTCAGTTACTTTGTAACCTCTCATACGAACAGCCAAAAACCACAAGCCGCACCTACAAAATAACAGACCCGAAGTTAGCCGAACCGATTCTTGCACGAGAACGGAACGCAAGGCGTCACTAGAAAGAACGAACCATCCGAAATAACTTGCACGAGGAAAACTCGTGCGACAGGAAAAGGTTGGGAGTGGAATTAACAAGGAGAAGAAAAAAGTTGGGGGTGTGTCTAGATATTACTTGGATGTTTTCTTTTTAACAATCATCTAGATTTGAGACCGTTGGATTAGAGATCCAATGGTTCCTTTTTTGAGGAGATTTTTTTGGATGGGGTGAGGGAGAATTCATGGCCGTTGGATCTCTAATCCAATGATCACAAATCTAGATGATAGTTAGGAAGAAAACATCATGTTTATCAACACCCAAAAGTTGGAGGGCAAAGTATATATAGTGTAGGATCCTTTCTTACTGTTTTTTCCTGAAAGCAAATAATGCATCTAGCTGGAAATACTAAACCGTAGAAGGACATGATTCGTGTTTGCAACTGCTACATTAATATATACATCACGAAAAATTGTAATAAAAAACTAGGACCCAAAATAATAATGCAACTAGGGTGTAAACGAACTAAACTAGGAGCTTAGTTAGGCTTGTTTGGCGCTCAAAACAAGCTTAGGCTTGAAATTGTTAGTGCCCACGAAACTGGGTTCATTGAGATCAGAACTGTTTAGGTTCATCAAGCTCAATTAAGTCCATTGGTAATGGGCAACATTATTTAACAACGGACCTTACAGCACTAGACCTACGGGGTATTCGACAGGGCACAAGCCGGTCGGTTTTTGGCAACCGCTACAGTACATAACTTTTAAACGGAGTATTTTTTCAAGACGGGGCTTACAAGTTAAACGTAGTACACGTTAAAAGCTTAACATCTGTACCAGCCAAAATCTTCTTGAGGAAGCTAAAAATAATTATGTCAACATTACTTGTTTGATATCTTTTGACGCACTGTACCATCCACTAAATAAATTTTATAAAGTTAACTAGTTAGAGACCTGTATGTTGCAACAGAGTCATAAAAATAATGAGATGAAACTTATTACCTGGCCAACTTCACACATCAAACATTGAAGAGCAAGCGACAGAGAGAGAAAGGTAGTCAGAATGCGTGAGGAGATGGAAAAAGTGGAGAAGTGGGCGGTTGTATCCTGAGAGAGAGGAGGAGAAAGACGAATGACTCAGATCAAATCGGATAGCTGAGAAGAGAGGAGTGATGACAGATCAACCACCAACTCCTTCTTTTATAATAGTAAATGTTTTATATTGTTCTCATTTGATTGATCACTTGCAGCAGCAAGGCACAATCATAGAACATTATTGGACTTTGCCACCATTGTATCAATTAAATTTGAGACGAACTCATCTCATATTTTATTTCATGTATGAATATTTGCTGATGATGTCAATACAGTTGTGATCTGCCCTTGCTCACTCAACATTTTTCCTACTTCCATGTCAATACACGAGCTCGCACAAACTGAAGGGATTCGTTAAGCATAGATGCACTTTTTCTGTGTCAAGGAGGTCAAGGAAAAAAAAAAGCATTTCAGTGAATTCACCTGCAGTATTCAGTGCAAAAGATAAAAGAGGGCTTGGGAATTAAAATACGGAAAACATGAATTACAGACTCATTGGTAACTGGCTGTGGGAATGCAAAAAAGGCCATCACATCCAGATAGAGCTAACGCAAGATAAATATTTGACAGGAAAATCTATCTTAAAAGAGTGCGAACCAAGAAAGAAACAAACGGATTGTTTTTGTTGGTCTCATGTACTTAGCATGAGAAATATCTTTCATCAAAGCCAGAGGTTCAGCTGGCAGGTGGGGGACAGCAAAAAAATATCAGTGAGAGAGAGATATGTGCGTGAGACGAGAACAAGAGAAGTACCATGTGTGATATGTTTGTAATCTTCTATCTTATCTTTAAAATAAGATAAAAATAAAATGAGTAAAAAGTCGTTAAAAAACTAGGTGTTTATATAGCGACGAACAGGACCAGTGCTTGTGTCTCGTTCGAAGCTACTAGTGGGTCCTTCTCTCTCATAGAGACTGCTGCGCGGAAGGAAAAACGACTGCGTGCGCCACGTGGCGAGCAGCAAGCGTGTCCGCACCAATCTAGCTGTGAGGGTGACCTCAAAATAGCATTTTCGATTCCGTTTTCCCATCTATCTAGCACCATATTCTCTATCATATATCTATATTATTGATTTGATATTCCTATATCTATGATCCATAAAATATAATCATCAATTAATATATGTGTTGATCTGTAAATAATAATTATCCTGTATAATGATATAAGATCAGAAATGATTTAGAATAACATCAAAATCTGAATAAATAGCTTCACGAGCAAATCACATACTTGTTGATTAATATAAATAATATTTATCAAAAGAAGAAAATAACATATTATCACTAGTATTTCACTAATAGTTTCCACATCAATCGACTCCCACGGGCTAGAGAAAATTGATACTTTGCCATCCTATTCGGTGGGCTTCGACAAAATACCACTCCCTAGAATGACCACTATAAAATGCCACTCTTAACATTGACACTTTGATTATTTGCCATTTTGGGGGTTTTTTAGGATTCTTAATTATTTTTTAACCCTTTTCAGATTACTTTCCATGAAAAAGACGTATTTGCCCTTGGGCCATCTTCAGAAAAGGGCTCGGAGACGCACGGCGGCGGTTGCTGGGGCGGAAGCGCGACGTCGGTTGCTCGAGGAGGCCGGAGGCCGGCGAGGCGCTCATGAGGCAAGGGCGGTGGCTGACGGCGACCCGGGTGGAGGCCGCAGACGAGGGCGGCCGATGATCCATCCCACCACCGAACTCACTCAACGCAGCTCCATTGATTCTTAGATGCTGCTGGGGCCGAGCCAGTGAGTGAACCTCGGCCGATTTAGGAGTGGATTTGGGAGTAATGTAAGACAAAAAAAACACTAGACTTGAGTAGTAGCGGCAGATGGAATGCAAGGTGGAGCAATCTTTTCTCTTGTGATGTATCCTTCTGCTCCTCTCTATTCTGTTATCCAATCTACTATTTCTACTACTCTTTTGAGCTGAGCAGGCAAAGGAGAAGAGACAGACACTACTCACTACAGACACCGAAGATGGCCCAAGGGCAAATACGTCTTTTTCATGGAAAGTAATCTGAAAAGGGTTAAAAAATAATTAAGAATCCTAAAAAAACCCCAAAATGGCAAATAATCAAAGTGTCAATGTTAAGAGTGGCATTTTATAGTGGTCATTCTAGGGAGTGGCATTTTGTCGAAGCCCACCGAATAGGATGGCAAAGTATCAATTTCCCCCACGGGCTATGAGGCAGGTCAACAGGGGAAAAAGGCCTAGGTCATTCGGCCACACCTCCTCTTCGTCCCACCACGCCATGGCGCGTCGCCCGCTCCGCCGGCCATCATTGCCAGCACCAGCAGAAAGAGCCCCAGATCACACCTCCAGTGTCCATGCTGTCGTCGCTAGAGGAGTTCTTGCAAGATTTGAAGGTGTGACATAAAGATTTTTCCCCTTTCCTTTCTGCTGTAGATCTGGACCCTTTCTTTTCACATCTTGCTCTGCAAAGCCGACCTGCATGTGTAGGCATCTCGCCGCCATCGTCCACCACAATACCGGTCGACATTGCCGTTGCTTCCCCCTCCACCGCCGCCACTCCTCCCGCCGTCCCCTCCTCTTCTGCTGCAGGTGCCCCGTGCAGCGATGCAGTCTGCAGATCGATGTGCCGTCGCCATTGGCCAACCACAGACGCCTCGGGAAGCAAAGTTCTTGGTACGGTGATCTGTATATCTTGCCATTAATCCATTAACATCTTACAACACTGTGTACACTTTACACATGCTATCGGTAGATTTGTGCCATAGGCTCATAGAAGAGGCCACGTAAGCCGGTTTGTTGATTAGATCTATAGTTTTGATGTATTTCTGCTAAAATAGGAGAGTATAAATGAAGGAAGATCAATCTTTCCTATAGTCTATGCTTGGTAGATGCATGTATCACACATTACTATCACATACTATCGTCTTGGCACAAACTATCACAAATTACTTGTTTACCCTTCTAAAATATAACAATTTACAGTGTGTTTGGAGATTCTCTGATTAAAATTGGTACATAGATCGAAGCCAACTGATATCCATTCTGTCCTGTCTGAAGTATCTATTGCAAGTGAATTGAATTAAAACTGGATTTCATAATTCTCTCTTAGAACATCACCAATTTCTCTGTACTGATAGTCAGCTACTTTGAATAACACGCAATGCAGTAATGTTAAACTGAATTGACAACTAGAATTTTGGAGCCAGCTTGAAGATTACTATTGTCCCTAACTTATACTTCTTTTATATACTTGAAATTATGATGAAATTGTATATTTTGTTAGTTAAACTGGATTGTTTGGCTTAAAACTGCAAACTATGACTTAATTGCTCAAATACAACTCAGTTTGTACTTTTGAAAGTGCTGCTGCCATTTCTAGTCAATGCAAACAGTTCAATATATGAAATGTTTTTGTGCTTGGTCAATTGATTAAAGTTCTGAACTTTTTGACTATATCTAATGAAGCACAGAAGTTAACCGTACTGTTCCATGTGGTCAGATTTTGTAGTTCAACAGTTCAACTGCATTCCTCTAGCAATTTACTGTAATACAAAACTAACAGTGCATGCAGAGTAGAATCAAATGTTAGTCTGTTACACTAGTAACCGAAGTTGCACATATGATCATCTTAGTAACTGAAGTTGCACACATGATTATCTGAAACATATCACTTAGCAGTTGTTCAAAACAAGTGTTATGGACATAATTGCAGAGACACTGCCTCAAATTACATGAATAATACTCAAGAGGAAATTTTATTGAAGTTCCTTCCGTGGATTCCTAGAGTATACTAGAATGTTACGCTACCAAAAGTGGTTGAAGTTTCAGATATGCATCAAGTTCACTTATAAATTGTTCAAAAGTACCGTCATCAACATAATTGGGGGAATACTTGCACACTATACCCAGCCAGAAGGAAATACAATGGAAGCTTCTTCTGTGGATCACAAGAGTAGATTCAAACGTTACTAAAAACAGTAGTTGAAGTTCCATGTATGAAACCAAATAATTGCTCGAAAATCAGACTAGTGCCACCTACATGGTATTCAGAGAGCAGCTAGCAGGACCGGTCTGACTGCAGTGGCATGACCGGTCAGGCCGGGCTCCAAAACAGTGAACGCAGGCAAGAAAACAGGTTAAGTTTCAGCTTCAAATCACAGACTGCAGAGAGGCTAATTCACTACTGAAACAATACAGAAGAGAGAATTCAGACAGCAGTCGTTTTGCAGTAGAGTTAGGAACAGCAGATTGGCTGTAATCTGACCGATAACTGCAGACTGAAACCATCGGCACAGTAAATACTGCAGAAGGCAGAAAACCGAAATGGTGATTAGCCGATTTCTGCCCTCAGATCAAAGAAATGGTACTTCAAATTAAATAGCAGATTGAGCTCAGAGAGAAGAAAATTCAGACTAAAACAGAACACAACACTGAAAACTGAGATTGTCGAGAAGAGTATAACAGGGAAGACAAACTTCAAAATCCTTCCGATTCATGGGGACTTGGATCATGACATTTTGAAATTCAGCAAGAGAGGATCTCACTTCTGGAAATCACAAGCCTAGAGCAACCCTTCTACTAAGACACAAAAAAATCAAGAGTGCTTTGGCTTCAAACCCTAGAAGAGAGAGAACAGAGGAAATATGTCGCATAAGAGAAAAAGAAGAATATTTTGCTCTCGGGAATGGATTAGCCAAGAGACCTTGAGGATATTCCTACTTCAGAGCCAGATTATCTTGCTTTTTCTCAATCACAAGCTCAACATAAAATAAGAACAGCAAGAACACAAAGAGCAGAGAAGAACATAACTGAGCTAAAACCCAGAAGAATGCAAGGAAATCATAATAGCTCAAACTTAGTCCATTTCCTATTGATTCAGAGACATGGGCTTTTACATAGGATCGTTCTTACAATCAACTCATCCCCAGTCTCTCATCTGGGCAGAACACACACGCAGACAAGAGGAAGAACCAGACTCTGCCAGAACTAACCACTCTCACCAGAAAAAGAAAGAGGTAATTGATCTTTTGCCACACCTTTCATTGCATTTGATGATTTGCCCTACGATGTCTCACTGATATGTGGGTCAAAGGCTCACATGTCAATAAGACAAATAGGGCAAATCATCAAATTCCATGTTTATGTATGGGGCAAATGCGCCAATCTCCCAAAAAGAAAAGACCAGCATTACACCAACTCACTCAGTCATGGAGAGAGAAGGCAACAACCACCCCTGCTCTCCCACCCACTTCTCAACCAAAAGAGAAAAGAGAGCCAAAGCAAATACCCATTCAAAACCCTAAAAATCCATTTACAACAAGAGAGGAGGGAACCAGGATTTTCCACTCCAAACCCTAACCCTCATCTCTATTTATAGCCTCCACAACCGGGTCTCATTTGCTTCACCCGTTAGCACTTTACCCATCAGCCTCAACTGAATCCGCTTCCATTTTGCAGCCTTTCGCATTTTACCGAAATGCCCCTGCTGCACCTTCCTGGAAGCTTCCTCCTTTCTTGTCGATCACGCACGACCGCACCTGACTCCGACCGACTGGACCTCCGACTCCTCCTGAGTCTAGTCTCGTCCGCCCGTCGCACACGACCGCAACCCATCCCGACCGCCTCAACCTCGACTCCTCCCCGAGTCTAGTCCTGGTGCCGCCCGCCGCACACGATCGCACCCGCATCTGACCGTCTGGACCTCCGACTCCTCCCTGAGCCTAGTCCTGATCCACTCCCCGTTGCCTGTCGTGTCCTCCTCCGACAGCTCCAGCTCCGGTTCCTCGTCTCCCGGCTCGCAACCACCTCAGTAGCCTCGATCATCTTCGACGTCTCCGATTGTCTGGACCTCAACACCTCCTGTGCCTAGTCCTGGTCCTCCCATGCCTCACCACGACCTAGCTCCGAAGTCCTGCAGTCACACAGACAAGCAAACCGTCACATAGCACCGCACGAAACAACGTAATCAACATTAGCATCAAAGAAACATACTCATGCATGAAATACCCAAACGACCGATCAAGAATAAGAACAAGCGTCCTAAGCACACCCGACCACGTTCGACCAAGTCCAACCGAACCGAACCGTACTATGCACCGACTTGGCGCGAACCGATCAAACCAAACTCAAACTTTCCAGAACACGAGTCAATTACTCATCATAAACATGGGAGCACCTCCACATGGTCTCTCAGAGGCGCAAACAGCCGAGGAACGCTCTTCGGTTGACAAAAGAAAAACGCCGATTGCGGAGAGGAGGAAGGGAAAGACGACGTGAAATTTTCGAAGGTGTATGATGATGAGGAGGGGCACCCGGTGCTCCCTTTTATAGGCGCGGAGGTCGACCGGAGAGGGAGATCAAACGACGATGCCAATTAGAGCAACAATTTCATTTTCGTGTAAATACACATGTAGGAGAAGAGAAACGGTTGGGAATAGAGGAGTATTGAATAGATCAAGTGAATGCACTTGATTTCACGAAAAATCGTGAAGAAAAACGTAAGACTGAAGAGCTCAATTGGAACGGCCATGGCGGCCTCGCTTGAGACACGAACGGACGCATGAAAAAACGGTACAAAATTATTATTTTTTTCCCAAAAATAAAATAAAATAATAAATTCGAAAAAAATTTCAGAAAATTCCAAAAATATTCTTGGAAAACGAAAATATTAAATAAAATAATTTCGGATTTATTTGAAGTTTATTTTAACCATTTAAAATATTTTTACATTCTAAGCTTTAATTTAATCCAAATAAATTAAAAATTCCAAAAATTTGAAAAAGAGGATAGAAATTGATAGATTGGAATTTTTGAAGATTTTAGAAATTTGAATGGACTTAATTGGAATTAAAATAAAGAAATACGAGCTTTTGGAAGTTTGAAAGGAGAGAAAAAGAATAAACTAATTTTCTAAAATTATTTTTGAACTGAAAAATCAGATTATGATGTCAGCAGTGAATTTGATGTTCGGTGGAATTATTTTTACATTGGAAATTGGCTTTTTATGTAAATCCAAAATATCTTTTACTTAATAATATTTTTAAGTTTTCAATTAAATTACTTTTAAGAAAAGGTTTTGTAAAAGTTGAAACAGGCAAATAAAATCTCCAAAATTTTGGCAACCAAAGAATACTTGATTTTATTTTAAATTAAATTAATTTTTTTACTAAAAAATTTGAAATAAACAGCTGGGCTGTTACAGCTGCCGCCTCTTCTCCCAATGTCGTTGCCTCTCTTCCCGATGCCGCCTCTCCGCCCAACGCGATCGCCTCTCCTCCCGACACCACTTCTCTTCCCGCCGCCGCCGCCTCTCCTTTCGACGCAACCTCTCCTCCCTCCCCGATTGAAGTAATGGCTAATTAATCCCCTTATGTATCTCTCTTTCGTTGTTATTTCATCTCCTTAGTGCAATGTTTTGTTGTTATTCAATGTCTTAGTTTGCACGAGTTGTAGAATCTGGAACAAACTATGTCCACGCAATAACTAGTTTAGTTTATTTTTCTTTTTAGGAAAATGACTTGAATTTAGATTTTATCATTAACATAAATTTAAGATACCGTAAAGCAGCCCTTTTAAGCCTATCCTTTCCACCCATTTTTAGTTCATAAGTTGTGTAATTCTTCATACATAATGCCAATGGTTCGCTCTCTTTTTTGACCACTTCGCCAATGGTTCTTTTGCCATTTGCAAACTATAGTAGATTTGGTGAATTGGAATGTTTAGCGCATTCTGCCCGAGGCTATTGATGCACTGTATCTATCTTATTTCCATCATGGCAACAGGTTGTTCTGTGGTCACCTATGTGCAAACTGAATCTCCACAATTCCTATTTCTGTCCATTTCTTTTTTCCTTCCATCACCCCTCTCATATTGATGTAATCATTTTGTCCCTTTAGTAAAAGGAGAGTTTATTTGTCCTTCTAGCTATTTGAAAATTACAAAAATAACAAAACTATGTTCCCAAAAAACCCTATAATATATATATGAGAATTAGGATATGATCAGTATGTTTCTTTCGCTAATAGTTGTCTACATGCGACGTCAAGAACTATGACTAAAGAAATATCAACATTTAATGGCAATATATGTAAATGTCAAGAAATATTCAGCATTTAATGTAAGTCATTTCGAGAGACCATGTGAGAGGTGCTCCCATGTTTGTGATGAGTAATTGACTCATGTGCTGAAAATCTGGAAAATGGATCAGGTCTGCTGCTCCCAGATTTTTCGGAACTACCGCAGTTTGCACTGTGGTACTACTATCACAGACTCACTGTGGAGAGCGGTACTACCTACCGGGCGCATGTAAGTCAGTGGCATAGAATTTGAGTTTGGTTTGGATGGTTTGATATTTAGGGCATGTGGTTAATTCTTGTTATCGAGCGGTGCTATTTGATGTGTTTCTTGTCTGTGTGGCTGCAGGACGTCGAGGCGGAGTCGTGGCGAGACGCGAGGTGACCGGACTAGGCGCAAGTGGTGTTGAGGTCAGAACGGTCGGGATGTGTCGAAGATGGCGGAGACTCGAGGTGGTTGCGAGGCTTGGATGACAAGGAGCACGGAAGCTTCCCGGAAGGTGCAGGAGGGGCGAAATGGTGATTTCGCAAGGCTGCACAAGTGGGAGCGGGCTTCGTTCGGGTTTAGCCGGCGTAACGGGTTGGAGACCCGTTAGCCAAGGGCTATAAATAGAGGTGAGAGGCTGCATGCCTCCTTGAACACATGGAAAGGATTTAGGGTTTCCTTTAGTCAAAAGAGCCTTTGGAGAGGTTGTTTTGCTTTAGGCTTTAGTGGGTGAGAGTGGTTGTGTGCAGCAAGGCTCCCTCCACCCCTTGTGTCTCTCTGTTCTTCATGACCCATTTCTAGGGTTTGGCCTTAAATCTTGTTTCCTTCTCTGTGATGGCTTGAATCTTGGCTTGTAGAAGTCCAGTAACTATTGCTAAGATATCTACAAAGCCTCTTGGCCAAATCTTGAAATTGGTTCTTGGCTTATCCTTTAGGGAGTATTTTCTTGATATCCTCAAAGTTTCCCAAGCCAAGAATCCAAGAATCTTGCGAATTTCTCAGATTTCTCTTTTTCCGCGCGTGCTGTTCTTTGGTGCGGTACTACCGCTCGTCGAGAGGTACTACCGCTCAAAGGTACTACCGCATTTTCAACAGTGGTACTTCCGCTCGGTGATACTATCTCATATCAGTGATACTACCGCCGCCATAATGTTCCATTTTTCCTTGCTCTCTGGATTTGATTTCTTTTCTTGATCCGTGTCTTCCAAAGGAGTTCTTTTCTGCTGTGTGAGTACTTGAGGAGGATTTTATTTTTCAAAGGCACCATTCACCCCTATTGCCATTTCGGTCCTACAATTGGTATCGAGCTTGCTAGCTCTTCTTGATAGATCTTTGACCGGTCTCAAGAGCCATGGCGACGGACAAGTACTCAACCAAGCCCCCGATCTTCGATGGGATGGATTTTCCATTCTGGAAGAGTCGGATGGAGATCTACATCCGTGCTCGTGGCTACGCTTATCCGGCGAAAGGTCAAGGTCCGTTTGTTGTTCCCACCGATGAGAACATCAATGCCGGGAATATGGCTGATGTTGAGGCAAACACAAGGGCGAGGAACATCATCATTCGAGGATTGAGCGAGCGAATTTGATCGCATCTCTCACCGATGTCGGCCGATATTTGGGTGACCTCAATGCTTACCATGAGGGCACCACCCAAATAAAGACGGTGCGACAAGACCGTTCAAGCGAATACAAGAAATTCGAGATGCTTGTTGGTGAGTCCCTTGATGAGTGCTTTTCTCGCTTTCATAAGATTCTCGAGCAACCTCCGAGCCGTCGGTCTCACATACTCCGACTCGGATAACGCCGATGATTCTTTCCGCGCTCGATCTTAGGGTTTGGGAAATGAAGGTGACTACCATCAAGGACACCACGGATCTCTCGACCCTGACTCTTGATGCGCTTTACTCACGCCTCAAGACTCACGAGATTGACATAGTCTCTCGTCGAAGTCTCGATCGATGGCTCTAGTCACAGATCCCACTTCGACCTCGGTTCTTCTCACGATTCTCTTTGTGGGTTCTCCTATCGCTCTCTCTCGTGATGTAACCGATGATCGCTAGAGCGCCTAGAGGATGAACAATGGCCTCCTAGCTCGGAAGTTTTCCCATGCTTACAAGAGGAGGAGGAACGGAAAGAGAAGAGGACCAATGATTTGCTTTGAGTGTGGTGGCCCCAACCACATTCGAGCAAACCGCCCCAGCCGGGAAGGGCAAAGGAGACTACGGCGGTTCGGGCAAGAATGACTACTCCGACAAGAACCGCAACAAGAAGCCCCCAGTTCAGACGCAAGACAAGAAGACGTTCCGCGACCTTGGGAAGGCTAAGAAGCTCTTCCACCGCGTGCTCGCCGCCTTCGACGACCACGACCTCAGCGAGGTGGAGGGATGGAGCGACGACGACGGGACGGGTGATCAAGAACCCAAAGACGGCAACGACTTCTCCGGCATTTGCTTCATGGCCCTCGAGGGCGAACTGAGCGACAGCGAGCTCTACTCCGACTCCGACTACGACCAGCTTAATGATGCCTTTCTTAAGCTAGGTAAATTCCATGCTAAATCTAGAGCTAGATGTAGCGAGTTGGAGAAGAAAGTAGATAGACTGTCACGGGAGCTTACTTCACTTATATCTGCTCCCTCCCGTGATGAATGTGATACATGCCCTGCTTTGCTTGGAGATATGGAGAAGTTAAGGACTTCTCATGATAGTGTGACCTCTGAGCTTGATATACTTAAGGTGGAGAATTTTAGTCTACTTGCTGAACTAGAAATGAGTAGGATAACTCCTTCTTCATTTACTGTTGAGACTAATTCTTGCACCTCATGTGAGGCTAAGGACAATGCTTTTAGAGGTCTTTACACTATGCTACTTGATCTGCCCGAAACATGTGAAAATTGCAATAATTTGAAAATGAACTTAAACAGGCGGATCATAAAATTGTTGAACTACAAGCCTTTTCTTGAGCCAATTGATTCATGCTTGAACTGTCCTAAATTAATCACGAACTCAAGTCGTCTCCAAACAGTTTCAAGATATGATTGATCATGATAGGAAGTTGGCTCAGTTTGCTTCTAAGGACCCTGTTAGCTCACCATGCATTAATTGTAACAAACTAAAATCTAATTTGATTGCATTGGATGAGAAATGTGTGAAGCTAACTAAGGTGAGAAATGTGTGAAGCTAACTAAGGACCAACTAGAGAAGTCACCTTGTGCTTGTAGTGTGATTGTGGAGAAGGGGGAGAAGCCCCTGTAAGGTAGAGACGCTTAGCGACGTGAACCAACACGCTAGCGATGGATCGTCCCTTCGAGTCGGTTACCGCGTGCACAAGCCGCCTTCCTCTCGCTATTGGTTGTTCTTCGCTCCCTTACCTTCTGCTCCTCCTCCCACCTTGCTCTTCTTGCACCTCTCTTTCGGGAGTGTCGATCTTATGAACACTCTCGAGAGATTTGTAGGAGGCAAGAAGAAGCTCAATCTTGTTCTAGACCAATCAAAGATTTGCAAGTTCAATCAGGGTCTAGGATATGATTTCCGTGAGGATGTGAGGAAGCATCCACTTGTAATGCTCGGACCAGTAGTCAGCAGTGTGATTGAG
Organism: Bonia amplexicaulis; assembly: GCA_036346245.1. Lineage (NCBI taxonomy): Eukaryota > Viridiplantae > Streptophyta > Magnoliopsida > Poales > Poaceae > Bonia > Bonia amplexicaulis. The sequence goes on along the minus strand of CM070753.1, from coordinate 11,738,951 downwards.
GTCAAGCCCAAGAACAAGAAAGTTCAATTTAAATCGGGACTTTGTCCAAGGGATTTCGACGAAGAAGGTGATTTCACCGCAGACTTGACCTCTCGGGCGAAACCATCTCATGCTACTTCACCCCTCGTATATGGTATCATTGCACCTTCCGCCGAAGGATGAGCATTTAGTTGACCATTGCTTCAAGCGCCAAGATCGCGTAGAGACCATGTTGCGCTCTTAGGCATATTCAGGGTCAGCCCCAGACCTTGAGTGCACCTAAGACCAACGCGAGGTCTAGGCTTGGCGTATTCAGGGTCAGCCCCAGACCTTGAGTGCACCTAAGACCAACACGAGGTCTAGGCTTGCTACATCTGGTAGCTTTGGGCGAGATCGAGTTTGGTTCTTCCGAGTTTTCGTTTTCGTTCTCATGCTCCTCCGGTCGTGACTTCCGCCGCTCGAGGGTAGATCTCGCTTTTCTCATCGATATGCCTACCCGCGGCGTGATCAGCTTGCTGCCGGTGCGGTGACTCGCTCTTCCGTAGCGGTCGGACCCGAAGAATACCGCAGTCTCGCACACGCACCTTCCGCTTTTGAGCGACGGAGGCGTGAGGGTAGATAGAGGTCGATCGTGCTTGACTACTTCATCGCCGACGTGTTACTCAAGATTGGGTGCCAAAATCATCATTGATTTACCCCAAGATCGAGACTTTACTCTGCTTGACTCGTGTTCACGGGCGGAAGGAAAGGTTTGGCTTGTAGACTCGGGTGTTCACGACACATGACCGGAGATTCACGTTGGTTTTTTCCCTAGCCCGAGCTTGGTGATGAGACTATCACCTTTGGAGACTCTTCGTCTAGACGCCATCGCCAAAGGTACTGTCGCGTTAATGACTCATTTGTTTTAAAAGATGTTGCCTTGGTGAGTAAGTGCGGACAATTTGCTTTCGGTCTCACCACCGATGACGATTTCGAGGTGAGCTTTAAGAAAACAATTGCAAAATTCTTGATTCTTCTGTAGTCCGGTTTATGGGTTTCTCGCTTTGGGAGGATCTTTCGTGCTAATTTTTCCGAGTCTTCGGTGATCCTCTCGGGTGTTTGGTTGCCTCGAGTCCCGTGACCTTTCTTTCGGCATAGGAGACTTGGTCATATTGGATTTGACCATTTGACCCGAGTTAGCGGCCACGATCTCATTCGTGGTCCGTCGAAACTCAAGATGGTCAAAGATCTTGTTTGCGCTCCATGCCTAAGACGACAAGATGGTTGCCGCTTCTCACCCTCCCACACAAGCATACTTATCGATGCACCGGACACCGCCCATATGGACACGGTTGGACCAGCTCGAGTGCAGTCAGCAGGAGGGAAGTGATACGTTCTTGTTGTGGTCGATGACTACTCGAGGTACTTTTGGGTGTTTTTCTAAGCCTCGAAGGATGAGACGTTTACACATTTCCGAGGTCTTTTCAGTAGGATTTCTGTTGAGCTTCCAGGTGCCTTGCGAGCGATCCGAAGTGACAATGGCACGGAGTTCAAGAATTCCTACTTTGAGAGGTTCTGTGATGAGACAGGTGTAGAGCACCGCCTCTCTTCTCCGCATCGCCCACGCCAGAATGGCGTTGTGAGAGGAAGAACCGTACCTTGGTCGAGATGGCCAGGACGATGCTCGATGAATACTCTACACCGCGGAAGTTTTGGGCTGAGGCTATAGCCACCGCGTGCCATGTTTCGAACAAAGTTTTTCTCAGGGCACACTTGCACCGCACCTCTTACGAGTTGAGATATGGGCGAAAGCCCAGTGTTTCTCATTTTCGTGTGTTTGGTTGCAAGTGCTTTATTCTGAAGTCCGGGAACCTAGACAAGTTCGAGTCACGTTCTTGTGATGGACTCTTTCTAGGCTACTCGACTGTAACATCCCGAAATTGGGTTAATTCAAAAATGTGGAATTTTAAAATCATTTCCTACATTTTGTGGGCCTTTAAATTTCTTTTGAATATTTAGTTGAGATCTTTTTGAGATTTGTGGCATACAAATTAAATTTCAAAGAGTAATTCCAAGTGCGAATAAGAGAAAACCAGAATTTTAAATACAAATCTGAAAAGATGATCCATCATAAGGAGGGAGAAATTTGAATTAAAATATAAAGTCTCATATGTGGGAGTAATGGCCCAAAGAGCGATAAAAGTGAATAACTAAAATACATAGATATATATATCTACAAATTATGCAGAGAAAAGTTTAGCCATATAAGAAACAAAATATGTATGTTTGTATATGCACATATAACCTAAATAATAATGATAATAGAAACTTGTTTAATAGCTAAAAATTTAAAAGCTTAACTTGTAAATGATGTGCAAAAATAGAGAGCAATAATCTTAAAAGTGAAATAGAAATGTAAACTAAAAATCCAAACTTTAAAGTGTTACTTGAAGCTTTTATTTTCCTTATCATTTTATATTCCTCCCCCTCTCTCTTCCATGTGGGCCCCCCTCCTTTTCTTTTCTCTCCCGCTCTCCTCCCTTTCTCTCTCTGGCCACTGGGCCCAGCCCCCAGCGCGGCCTCCTCTTCCTTCATTCCATGCGGGACCCTCCTCTTTCCGCAACACCGCCCCTTTCCCCTCTGTCCGGCGCACCCGCCGCGCCCATGTCCCTGCCTCCCTCTGCACCGGCCGGCGTCCCTTCCCCACGCGGCACCATGCACGCCTCCCTGCCATCGCCGCCCGACAGCCCCGTCGTGCGCCCATGCCCTCTTCGTGGCTAGCCGCACCCTGTCGCCTATAAGAACCCCTGAAGCTCCCAAACGCGTCGCCACCTTTCCCTCTTCCTCCCTCTACGAGCAATCAAGCTCCCATGCCTCATAGCTCACGGCGCCCTTCTTCCCCACGGCCGGCCACGGCTCATCATCGCACCAGGCCGCCACCGCCCAATTCCTTTGCCCTCGAGCTCCCTTAGAGCACGGTGAAGACATCCCCACCATCGGTCAAGCTTCTCCCCTGAGAGATCATGTGGAGATGATCCCATTTTTATGATGAGTATTTGACTCTTGGTTGAAGGAAAAGTGAGTTTGTTTTGGGCGTTTTACTGCGAAGTCGTAACTCTGGCCTTTGTCCAAATCGTGTACGACCGCTCACAGCTCGCACGACCTTGTAGGATGCAATACGACCACGTTTGGTCGTGATCGAAAGTCGTCGGGTGGTTTACGACCACGTTCAAAGATTCTCGTGAAATTTGACCGTGGTGGGAAGTCAATCGACCACGTTGAGGCATCCCCGCGATTTTGACCGTGGTCGGAAGTCGATACGACCACGTTGGCGAGTATCGGAAGCCAGTCGGGCGGCGTACGAGTGGTCGGAAGGCAATACGACCACGTTACGGCTTTTTCGGCAAAACTGAACGTGATCGGAAGTCTCTCGGAAAATCTACGACCACGTTGTGCCGCGTAGGTCTTAGACCACGTTGTATCGCTAGCGGGTACGACCACGTTAGCACGGGTTTGAACGTAGTCGGTAGTCGTGGCTAGGGTTTTCGACCATGTTGTCCGATCGGAGAATCGACCGCGTTGCGAGTGTTCGAGGTTCGATCACGTTGCGCCGGGCACTCGACCACGCCAGGAGGATTTGATTCGACCACGTTGTGGTCTCGAAAGTTCGACCACGTTGTCGGCAGATTGGCCGTGGTCGATGGAGTTCTTTCAAACCGGTCGTGTGGGCTCATATCATGTCCGATTACGGTGAGGTTTGGTCGGTTGGGTTCCTTGTGAAGTCATGGACCTTGTAGACTGGTTTGTTCTACATTTTGACAGTCTTGACTAAGTTTAAAATCAGGAAGATTTGAGCTCGGGTTGAGTGTGCGGTATGGTTTTCTGTAGAACGGTGCTATGTGATGTTTCGTTGTCTTTGATGGTTGCGGTATCTTGGAGGCAAGTCTTGGTGAGGCTTAGGAGGTCGGGACTAGACAAGGGAGTTGTTGAGGTCCGAACACGTGAAAAAGCCGAAGAGGACGTGTCGTGCAAAGTGGGTCGACAAAGATGGACAACAAGGCGGTGGAGGAAGCTTCTGGAAGGCGGCGGAGGGGCATTTTGGAGAAATGTCAAAGTCTGCGGAGGAAGCCTCGCCCACCGAGAAAGCATTGTGACGACCGGAGAGTTGGTGGTGCAAGCGGGCAAGCAAAGGGAGCCGTTGCCACTGGGTAATGGGCAAAGCACTGAGGCCTAGAAGCACTGGAGCTCTCTCAGAACGGTGGTCTGTGGAGACCAAGAAGCGTGTGAGTATAAATAGAGGAGGAGACTCGAGTCGGGCGAGGTTGTCCCCGAGTGCTCGAACTCTATTGTTGTATCTTGTGTGAGTTGTCTCGGGTGGAGTGGTTGTAGAAACCTCCATGAGAAATGAAAAGATTGGATTCATCTCTGTATCATTTCATGTTTGTGTTCTTGAGATGAGTTACTTGTTGCTTTTGCCCTCTCGATTTCCTTCGGTATATGTGTTTTCTTTGAGAGTTGGCTTGCATTTCTTTGCTCGAATCGATTCACACTCTAAGACCATTTGGTCAATTCATTCCCGAGAGCAAAAATCAAAAGAGAAATCTCTGTGATTTTCATTTCCGCCTCGATTACTGTTTTGATTTTCGACTTGGTTTTCTCTCCGTAGTTGCTAAGACTTTGGTGGTTCTTGGTTGACTCACTTCTAGAGACCCCTTTCTTGCTAAGATTCAAGTCTCATGCATTTTGGTTTTCGTGCCAATAGTTCTCTAAATTCCGTCTTGGCGGTCGTGCTTTGTTCTCGGTTCGACCGATCAATTCATCGTCGTCATCTTTTGCCGCTCGTTACGACCACGCAGCTTTCGGCTATGTCTGTTGTCGAACGCGTTTGATTGTCTCGGTGCTCTAGATCTTTCGACCACAAGTCGGTTCGATCACTACCGTGAGCGTTTTCGATCACTCTGTATTTCTTACGCTAGTGGTTATTCTTGATTCTCTCTCGGTTTACGGTGAGCAACTAGTCTTCTTCTTCACGACTATATAGTTGTCGAAGAAAAGATTGGTGTAATTTTGTGGGAGAATTTTAAGGCACCATTCACCCCTCTGTTGCCATTTCGGTCCTTCAATTGGTATCGAGCCGGTTAGCTCTTCTTCATAGATCCTAACCGGTCTCAAAGAGCCATGGCAGCAGACAAGTATTCCACCAAGCCGCCTATTTTCGATGGCTGGATTACCCCTTCCGAAGAGCCGAATGGAAACATATATCCGTGCTCGGGGTATGCTATTTGGCGGAAGGTGAAAATACAATTTGTTGTTCCCGCCGATGAGAACATCAATGCCGGAATATGGTCGATGTTGAGGCAAATGCAAAGGCAAGGAACATCATCATACGAGGATTGAGCGAGCGAATTTGATCGCATCTCTCACCGTCGTCCGCTCACGACATCCGGGTGACCCTCGATGCATACCATGAGGCACCTCCCGGATCAAGACGGTTCGACAGATCGGTTCAGCGAATCAAACAAATTCGAGATGCTTGTCGGAGAGTCCCTTGACGAGTGCTTTTCACGATTTCACAAGATTTTGAGCAATCTCCGAGCGGTCGGTCTCACATACTCCGACTCGGATAACGCTCGACAGATGCTTTCGCACTCGATCTTCGGGTTTGGGAGATGAAGGTGACTACCATCAAGGACACCACGGACCTCTCGACCTTGACTCTTGATGCGCTTTACTCGCGTCTCAAGACTCACGAGATTGACATAGTCTCTCGTCGGTCAAGTCTGTCGATGGCTCTAGTCACGGATCCCACTTCGGCTTCGGTTCTTCTGCCGATTCTCTTTGCGGGTTCTCCTAGTCGCTCTCTGTGGCGAATCGATGATCGCTTAGAGCGGCTAGAGGATGAACAATGGCCCTCCTAGCTCGGAAGTTCTCCCATGCTTACAAGAGAAGGAGGGACGGAAAAGAAGAGGACCAGTGATTTGCTTTGAGTGTGGTGGCCCCAACCACATTCGGGCAAACTGCCCCAAACTGGAGAAGGGCAAAACTGACGTTGGCGGTTCCAGCAAGAACGACTACATCGACAAGAACCGCAACAAGAAGCCTCCAGCTCCGACGCAAGGCAAGAAGAAGTACCGCAACTTTGGGAAGGCCAAAAAGCAGTTCCACCGCGTCCTCACGCGTTCGACGACCTCGACCTCGGCGAGGTGGAGGGATGGAGCGACGACGACGGACGGGTGATCAAGAACCCAAGAGCGGCGACGACTTCTCCCAATGTGCTTCATGGCCCTCGAGGGCTTAACCGAGCGACAATGAGTCAGACTCGACTCGGATGAGGTATGCCCCACCTATGACCAGCTCAATCATGCTTTTCTTAAGCTAGGTGGATTTCATGCTAGAGCTAAGGCTAGGTGCACTTGAGTTAGAGAAGGAAGTAGCTAGATTGTCACGAGCTTACTTCACTTACATCCGCTTCCTCTCGTGATTTAATGTGATACATGCATTGCCTTGCTTGGAGACATGGAGAAACTAAGGACCTCGCATGATAGTCTCGTCCTCTGAACTTGACATTGTTAAGGTGGAGAACATCGGTCTTCTTCTTGAGCTTGAGATGAGTAGGGTAGTTCTGTTTCATCTTCTCTTGTTGAGACTATTTCTTGCACCTCATGTGAGGATAAGGACAATGCGTTTAGAGGTCTTTATACCATGTTGCTTGATCTCGCACGAGACTTGTGAAAGTTGCAATAATTTAAAATGAACTTAAAAGGCGCGATCACAAAATTGCCGAGTTACAAGCCTTTTACTTGAGCCTATTACTTCATGTGCAAATTGTCCCAAACTTCTTCTTGAACTTGAATCGTCTCCAAACAGTTTCAAGAATTTGTTGATAATAATAAGAAAATGGCTCAAGATGCTTCTAAGGATCCCGTTAGCTCACCATGCAAAAGTTGTAATAAACTAAAATCTGATTTGATTGCCTTAGATGAAAAGTGTGTGAAGCTAACTAAGGACCTTCTAGAAAAACCACATCCTTCCCGTGCTTTACGTCTTTGAAATGTTGGAAAAGGATAAGGACATGGTAGAGGCGCTTAGGAAGAGGTACGAGAACCAAATGGCTAGGATTAGGGCTGCCCCTGTGTGTCTGCGCGAAGCCCTCAAGCTTGAGGTGGCCGTGCATAAGGAAAAATACGCACGTGCTATTCGCTCTCCTTCATTGGTTCTTCTTCCTCTCCTCCCCGTTGTTCTTTCTCCTCCTCCTTGCTCTTCTTGCACCTCTCTCTTTCGGGAGTGTCGGTACCTTATGAACACTCTCGAGAAATTTGTAGGAGGCAAGAAGGATCTCAATCTTATTCTAGACCAATCAAAAATTTGCAAGTTCAAACAGGTCTAGGATATAATTTCCGTGAGGATGTGAGAAAACATCCACCGTCGTGCTCGGACCCATAGCGCGGTGTGATCGAGGTCAAGCCCAAGAACAAGAAAGTTCAATTTAGATCGGCGGGCTTTGTCCAAGGGATTCGACAACAAGGTGATTTCACTGCAGACTTGACCTCTCGGATATGCGAAGCCATCTCATGCTACTTGACCCCTCGGGCGGTATCATTGCACCTTCATCCGAAAGGATGGGCATCTGATTGACCAATGCTTCAAGCGCCAAGATCGCGCCAAGAGACCGTCTTGAGTCTCTTAGGCGTATTCGTGGTCGCCCGGACCTTGAGTGCACCTAAGACCAACACGAGGTCTAGGTTTGCTCTTGTTGGTAGCTTTGGGCAGACCGAGGACTTGGTTTTTCTGAGTTTTCGTTTTTTTCGTCCTCGTGCTCCCTCAGGTCGTGACTTCCGCCGTCACGAGGGTAGATCTCGCTTCCATCGAGATAGCTACCCGCGGCGTGATCGGCGTCTTCGCCGGTGCTCACTCGCTCTCCGTAGTAGTCGGACCCGGAATGCCTTCAGTGCGCACATAGACCTTCCGCTTCTTTGAGCGACGGAGGCGAGGGTAGTTAGAGGTCGACGTGTGTGACTACTTCTTACGCTCGACGTGTGACTCGGTGTTGGGTGCCAAAATCTATGTTGATTTATCCCAAGATCGAGACTTTGCTCTCTTGTTGACTCGGGTTCACGGGCGGAAGGAAAGGTTTGGCTTGTAGACTCGGGTGTTCACGACACATGACCGGAGATTCCGTTGGTTTTCTTCCTTGCCCGAGCTCCGGTGATGAGACGATCACCTTCTGAGATGCTTCATCCGGGCGTCATCGCCAAAGGTACTGTATGCATTAATGATTCATTTATTTTGAAAGATGTTGCTTTAGTTAGCAAGTCATAAGACAATTTGCTCTCGCCTCTCGACTTCGATGACAATTTCGAGGTGAGCTTTAAGAAAACAATTGCAAAATTCTTGATTCTTCTGGTAGTCCGGTTTATGGATCTCTCGCTTTGGGAGGATCTTTCGTGCTGATTTTTCCGAGTCTTTTGGTGATCCTCTCCGTTGTTTGCTTGCTTCGAGTCCCGCGACCTTTCCTTCCGCATAGGAGACTTGGTCATATTGATTTGACCATTTGACCCGAAAGTTAGCGCCACGATCTCATTCGTGGTCCGCGAAACTCAAGATGGTCAAAGATCTTGTTTGCGCTCCATGCCAAGACACGGCAAGATGGTTGCCGCTTCTCACCCTCCCACACAAGGACTATGACCGATGCACCGACAAATGCTCCACATGGACACAATCGGACCGGCTCGAGTGCAATCTGCAGGAGGGAAGTGGTATGTTCTTGTCGTGGTCGATGACTTCTCGAGGTACTCTTGGGTGTTTTCTTAGCCTCGAAGGATGAGACGTTTTCACTTTTCCGAGGTCTTTTCGGAGGCTTTCTCGTCGAGCTTAGGGTGCCTTACGAGCGATCCGCAGTGACAATGGCACGGAGTTCAAGAATTCCTACTTTGAGAGTTTCGTGGTGAGGCAGTGTAGAGCACCGCCTCTCTTCTCCATAATGCCCTCGCAGAATGGCGTTGTGGAGAGGAAGAACCGTACCTTGGTCGAGATGGCGGGTGACGATGCTTGATGAGTACTCTACACGCGGAAGTTCTGGTCGAGGCTATAGCCACCGCGCCCATGTTTCCAATCGAGTTTTCTTGGCACACTTGCACCGCTTCTTATGAGTTGAGATACGGCGGCCCGGTGTTTCTCATTTTCGTGTGTTTGGTTGCAAGTGTTTCATTAAAGTCCGGAACCTAGATAAGTTCGAGTCACGTTCTTGTGATGGACTTTTTCAGGCTACTCGACTTCTTGGCGGGCCTATAGGGTGCAGGCTGCGAGTCTAGTAAATTGGTAGAAACACGTGAGGTAACTTTCGATGAGGCGGTCAGGGACTAGGCCCGATATCTCGTGTTCACTAGAGCGATCCGAGACCATCTTTGTGGATGATGAGGATGATGGAGATGAGGGTTGTCTACCCGATCCAGTCCCTTCTCCACCCCTTGAGGTGCCTTCTTCCACCGCACCTCGAGGCGATCGCCCTACCTTACCTTCTTTTTCCGAGCTAGTGGCTCTGTTCCTACCCCGTCAGTAACGAGGTAGAGGCCACTTCATCTCATCCAGACCTCCAAGACATATCCAAAAATCTCATCCTTCCGAGCGGATGATTGGAGATCTATTTGAGCGAGTCACACGTTCCAAGTCTCGGCGTGTCACTTTTACATCTCCACTCGCCTTCAGAGCTTCCTTTGAGCCCAAGGACGTTTGCCATGCTCTCTCTGATGAGTCTTGGGTCAACGCCATGCATGAGGAGCTAGAGAGTTTCGAGAGAAACAAGGTCTGGACGCTTGTTGAGCCCCCTCGAGATCAAAATATCATTGGAACCAAATGGGTGTTCAAGAACAAGCAAAGTGAGGATGGGGTAGTCATTCAAACAAGGCTAGGTCAAGTTGCATGGGGTACTCCTGTGTTGAGGGTCCGGATTTCGAGGAGACCTTTGCCCTGTAGCTCGCCTTGAGGCCATTAGAATTCGCTTGCCTTTGCGACTTCTAAGGGTTTCAAGCTTTACCGATGGACGTCAAGAGTGCCTTTCTCAATGGCTTCATTGAGGAAGAAGTCTATGTCGACGACCTCCGTGTTTCGAGAACCCCAAATACCCTAGTCATGTCTTCAAGCTTTCCAAAGCGTTGTATGGACTTAAGCAGGCCCCTAGAGCCTGGTATGAGAGGCTTAAGTCATATCTTTTGAGGCATGATTTCGAGATGGGTAAAGTTGACAAGACCTTGTTCATTCGCGGCTTATAATGACCTTCGCTCGCCCAAATTTATGTCGATGACATTATCTTTGGCGGCTCTTCTCATGCTCTAGTTTCACAGCCTCTCGGATGTCATGAGCACCGAGTTTGAGATGAGCATGATGGGTGAGTTGACTTTCTTCCTTGGCTTCCAAATCAAGCGAGACTCGGGAGGTACCTTCTTGCATCAAGGCAAGTACACCCGTGATCTCCCGAGACGTTTCGACATGAGTGATGGAAAGCGGTGTCGACTCGATGGCTTCTACGGCCACACTTGACCCGAGATGAGGACGGCGAGCCGCTTGATCAAAAGAGTTGAAGTATGATTGGCTCTCTCTTGTACCTCACCGCCTCGAGACCGGATATACACTTTTACGTGTGTCTTTGTGCGGTTTGAGCTTCTCCTCGCGTATCTCACCGCCAGCGGTGAAGCGCATCTTCGGTACCTTGAGCTACCATTGACTATGGTATCGGTACTCTTCCTCATCTTGTCTATCCCTTAGAGCCTATTCGGATGCGAGACTTTGCGGTACAGGATAGATAGGAAGAGCACCGGGCACCGCCGGTTCATTGGCACTTCTCTCGTTTCTTGGTCTTGAGGAAGCGGTCCGGTGTTGCACACCCACCGCAGAGGCCGAGCACGTTGTCGCGACCGATTCTTTGTAGCCAAGTGCTGGATGGTCTCGACTCTGCGGGACTTTGGGTTAGCTATCGATCGTGTTCCGCTCTTTTGCGATAACACGCCCGCGATTAGCATTGCTAAGAACCCAAGCAACACTCTCGGACCAAGCACATCGATATCGATATCATTTTCTTGAGACCATGTAGAAAGGGTGACATCGTGCTTCGCCAGTGAGAGTGACCACCGGTGGTGATATCTTCACCAAGCCTTTGGATAGCACGAGGTTTTCACTCTGGGAGAGCTTGGGGTGGTTTGTCCTTATGGACTGTTGTGAGGGGAGCTTGGTCTTTCTTGCTTTACTATATTGATTATGCTTCATCTCATTTACATTGTATTGCATTTGCGGTGCATTGGGTTTAGTCCTCCTAGCATAGGTTAGAGTGTGTCTCTTCTTTGAGTTGCTTAGACTTCTTGCTCTTATCTTGTGCTTTCGGGATAGTTGTTTCTTATCTCACTAGGTTGAGCTCACTCACTTCTTTTAGGTTCTAGCGAGGTTGGGCCACCCTCGGGTGAGGCAGTGCGTGTTTGCTCTCTAGTGTGCGTTTTCTCGGCAATTGTTGTCCCGGAGACATGTGGGGTAGATGAGAGTCAGTCTGAGCCATAGTATCCTCTATATCTTATCTATGCTTTAAGGACTGCCTGTTTTCTGCTTTCTTTGCCAGCTTCGCGTTTTTATTGCTTTGGTTCAAGGAGAGTTCATTTGGGAGCTTCTAGAGCTTAATATTGACATAACTCAACTTGAACTAAAAGATGCACCATATGTTGAGGGGAGTCGATTTTCCGCATTGCATTCTGCATTGTAATATAACTACATGGAGCCTTGATTATTATCCATTCATGACATATTTTCTCTTATGTTACATCTTGCCATGATTTGTGCTCCATTGCTAATCGATCATGACTTTATATGTGTAGTCAAGTCTTTGCCATGATAGGTTAATTAAAATGCTAAATTTTGACCTAATTCATGTCATGTTCATATTTGAGACTAGTCGACTTTGTATTATCTTTTATGATTCTTGTCATGTCAAATAGGTCGAGTTGAGTCTTGAATCATTGTTGAGCAATAGATTGAGCTATATTAGGTTCTTGATGACACATAAGTTAGTACAATCTATTAAAACAAAAGATCTCTTTGTGCGAAAAACCGATCTCACCAATTCCTTCTCATGAGACGGCTTGCCATTGCACAAGGCATGAACTCAGGGGAGTTTTGGATGACCAAGATCATTTCCTTAAGCTTCTCGCTTGGAATGATCGCATAAGGCTTGAGGTCTAGCACATGGTGAATGAAAAGATGGTTGAAAACAACCATGTGGTCTCTAAAGAAAATGTCATTTGTGCTCAATTGCTAAAATGTTCAATGTACTCCAAATAATTGTATCATTCTTGAACAAATAGCACTCTAGTTGGCTCAACACTAGCTTCTTGATTCCATTTAGCTTATTGACATGGCTTGCATCATTTGTGGATATCATTAGCTAGACTAAAATCTTGTTTGACTTGACTTGCTAAGCACTTCAATTAAAATCGATTATACCTTCATTAGCTTAGCTTCTCTTTACATACATAGTCATGATTTTGTAGCATACTTGTATGTTATGGCTTGTGTAATACATTTGGTCATTTTGGATAATTCTCATGGCTCTGCATTCTTTGAATAATCAAATCACCCATTCCATCCATCATCATGACTTATTCTCTCTTGCATACTTGATGTGTTTATTGCCAAAAGGGGGAGAATAGATAAAAAAAAAAATTTCAAATTCTGGGAACTTACTAGAGCTTTGGATAAAAAATTTTGCTCTTTATGTGTTGCTCTAGTGTTCCTTTTATCGACATGGTCGATTTCTTTTCTCTCTCTCGACCATGTCGGCTCCTACAAACTCAACTTCATATTTTTCGGTGTTTGTCAATATACTCATCAAGGGGGAGATTGAGAGATCATGTGGAGATGATCCCATTTTTATGATGAGTATTTGACTCTTGGTTGAAGGAAAAGTGAGTTTGTTTTGGGCGTTTCTTCGCTGAGTCGTAACTCGGCCTTTGTCCAAATCGTACGACCGCCTCCCTGCTCGCACGACCTTGTAGGATGCAATACGACCACGTTTGGTCGTGATCGAAAGTCGTTCGGGTGGTTTACGACCACGTTCTGACATCCTCGTGAAATTTGACCGTGGTCGAAGTCAATCGACCACGTTGAGGCATCCCCGCGATTTTGACCGTGGTCAAGAAGTCGTCGACCACGTTGGCGGTATCGGAAGCCGCCGGGGCGACGAGTGGTCGGAAGGCAATACGACCACGCTACGGCTTTTTCGGCAAAACCGAACGTGATCGGAGTCTCTCGAAAATCTACGACCACGTTGTGCGCGTGGGTCTTAGACCACGCTGTATCGCTAGCGGCACGACCACGTTAGCACGGGTTTGAACGTAGTCGGTAGTCGTGGCTAGGGTTTTCACCATGTTGTCCGATCGGAGAATCGACCGCGTTGCGGTGTTCGAGGTTCGATCACGTTGTCGCCGGGCACTCGACCACGTTGTGGAGGATTTGATTCGACCACGTTGTGGTCTCGAAAGTTCGACCACGTTGTCGGCGATTGGCCGTGGTCGATGGAGTTCTTTCAAACCGGTCGTGTGGGCTCATATCATGTCCGATTACGGTGAGGTTTGGTCGGTTGGGTTCCTTGTGAAGTCATGGACCTTGTAGACCGGTTTGTTCTACATTTTGATGGTCTTGACTAAGTTTAAAATCAGGAAGATTTGAGCTCGGGTTGAGTGTGCGGTATGGTTTTCGTGTAGAACGGTGCTATGTGATGTTTCTGTTGTCTTTGATGGTTGCGGTATCTTGGAGGCAAGTCTTGGTGAGGCTTAGGAGGTCGGGACTAGACAAGGGAGTTGTTGAGGTCCGCAACGTGAAAAGCCGAAGAGGACGTGTCGTGCCGGTGGGTCGACAAGATGGACAACAAGGCGGTGGAGGAAGCTTCACGGAAGGCGGCGGAGGGGCATTTTGGAGAAATGTCAAAGCTGCGGAGGAAGCCTGCCCACCGAGAAAGCACTCAGACGCCCGGAGAGTTGGTGGTGCAAGCGGGCAAAGCGGTGGAGCCGTTGCCACACGGGTAATGGGCAAAGCACTTTGAGGCCAGTAAAGCACTGGAGCTCTCTGAACGGGTGGTCTGTGGAGACCCGTTGGCGTGTGAGTATAAATAGAGGAGGAGACTCGAGTCGGGCGAGGTTGTCCCCCGAGTGCTCGAACTCTATTGTTGTATCTTGTGTGAGTTGTCTCGGGTGGAGTGGTTGTAGAAACCTCCATGAGAAATGAAAAGATTGGATTCATCTCGTGTATCATTTCATGTTTGTGTTCTTGAGATGAGTTACTTGTTGCTTTTGCCCTCTCGATTTCCTTCGGTATATGTGTTTTCTTTGAGAGTTGGCTTGCATTTCTTTGCTCGAATCGGGATTCACACTCTAAGACCATTTGGTCAATTCATTCCGAGAGCAAAAATCAAAACAGAGAAATCTCGTGATTTTACATTTCCGCCTCGATTACTGCTTTGATTTTCGACTTGGTTTTCTCTCCGACCGTTGCTAAGACTTTGGTGGTTCTTGGTTGACTCACTTCTAGAGACCCCTTTCTTGCTAAGATTCAAGTCTCATGCATTTTGGTTTTCGTGCCAATAGTTCTCTAAATTCCCCTTGGCGGTCGTGCGCTTTTTCTCGCTTCGACCGATCGAATTCATTGTTCGTCATCTTTTGCCGCTCGTTACGACCACGCAGCTTCGGCTATGTCTCATTGTCGAACGCGTTTGATTGTCTCTGGTGCTCTAGATCTTTCGACCACAAGTCGGTTCGATCACTACCGAACGCCGATCACTCGTATTTCTTACGCTAGTGGTTATTCTTGATTCTCTCGCCTTTACGGTGAGCAACTAGTCTTCTTCTTCACGCCTATATAGTTGTCGAAGAAAAGATTGGTGTGAATTTTGTGGGAGAATTTTTAAGGCACCATTCACCCCCCCTCTGTTGCCATTTCGGTCCTTCATCCCAGCTCCCTTCACCGTGCCAGCTCCCCTCCGCTCGCCGCCATCAGCACGCCGGGCTCGTGTGGTCCCTCCACTCGGCCATTTCTATGGGGAGCATCCCTTACTCCCGATGCTCCCACACCCGTCCAATTTCCTCACCGGGACAGTACCTCGGCCGTCGGCGCCTCTTCTGCCTCCTCCGCCGCCGCCACCTCCCTCGGCCTCCAGGCCCCGGACCCACCGACGCCCCCAGGAACCTTCACCGACCCGAGGGCAACCCATTTCAGTGGACCCCCGAAACCCTCCGGCCACCCTTCGCCACCGGCGCCACCGCCTTTCATCGGCCTCGGCCTCCTCTGCTCAGCCACCTCCGCCGCATACCTTAAGTGGTATTATCGTGCATATATGGTAGGCAAAGCCTCGAAGACCACTTGGTTATCGCGGCTGATTCTCTTCTCCCCCCCCCGGCTCCCTCGGCGCGCGTTCGAGCCCCCGCTCACGCAGCGCCTGAGGTTGAGCCATTTCTTTTAAAATCCGACACTGACAGGTGGGCCCCACCTGGCTACGACCACAAATAACGTGGTCGACGCCAACCGCCCACACCATGGTCGAAGCCCCCCCTCCGACCATTCACAACGTGGTTGGAGCACCTTCCGACCACGACCACTCACAAAGTCGTTTACGACTACTCAAAATAGTTTACGACCACCTCCCGCTGCGTTACGACCGCTCTGCCGGTCTTACGACCACACATAGCGTGGTCGAAGCGCCTGCCGACCACGTTCACGCTTGCGCAACATGGTCGGAGCCGACCATGCATAACGTGGTCGAAGGCACCCGAGTACAACGTGGTCGAAGCGCCTGCCGACCACGTTCACGCTTGCGCAACGTGGTCGGAGCCGACCATGCATAACGTGGTCGAAGCCACGACCACGCAGTGACTATGACCACGTTGTCGCTGTGGGCCCACGTGTCAGGATTTAATATTTTTGAGAAATTAAATGAACCGAAAGATTTCAAATAGGCATAACTTATTCATTTTAACTCCAAATTGAATGAAACAAATTTCTAAATTTGTCTAAATTCAAGATCTGTCCAGTGAAACAAAAATTATAATTTTGGAAGCTCATTTAAATTTAGAGAATAATTTAGAGTAGTTAATAAAATTTAAATTGGAGACAAAATGGGTTATGGGATAAGTAAAATGGAATTAATTATCATAAAAGATTAATGGGCCCTTAGTGTCTGTTTTAAAAGTATAAATTAGTTGAAAGCATTAATAAAGAAAAATGGCTTTTGGTAAAATGCCCAAATTTAGTGTAGGTACCTTTAGTTGTAAAAGTAGAAGAGCTAATAAAATTTAACTAAGATAGAGATAAGGATGTTTAAAAATTAAATTTTTATTAGATCATGTAAGATTAAATTAATATAGTTTTAATAACTATCCAAAAGATTAAATGTTAATGATGAAAAGAGACTTTTGTTAAAATGTCCAAGTTTACTAAATGTACCTTTAAAACTGAAAAATAAATATAAGCAATTAACAATTGTCATACTGTCAGTAGATCTCGGTGAATAAACTTAGAACTAAAAGAATAAAGTTAAGCCTAATAATAACTAGGTGTAGATAAAATAATAATGAGGCCATTAAATAAATCCTAAAGTTAGGTCTACCAATAATGAACATAAATCCAAATAATAAAACTAAAGTAAGTTCATTCGGATTTATTTGGGTCTTTTGAGTTATTTGCATTTATTTGGATTCAGTTGGTTAGCACGTAATTAGAATCGGAGGTCGAGAAGATTCAACGAATCAAGCGTGGACGAGAAGCGAAGCGAAGATAAAGACCGGAAGCTCCAGAGAGGGCATTGTGTGAGCTCAAGACCGCGGTAAACCGCGTCAGGCGAGTCAATACTTTGATCATGTTGAACCTACGTTCGGCAAATTACTTTGGTTTAAATTATCAAATTGCATGCTATCATTTTATATGCAAATACATGTTAATTTAAGATCCTAGTTATATGACCATATTTTCCTTGACTAATATTACACCCTCCTTGAATACTTGATTATGTGGACCTTGTCACCCTAGCAAAAGTATAATAGTAACCTTTTGAAAATAAGTCCGTAATTATATGCCATGCTTAGTATTGCTTAGAT
This sequence comes from Bonia amplexicaulis, assembly GCA_036346245.1. Taxonomy (NCBI): domain Eukaryota; kingdom Viridiplantae; phylum Streptophyta; class Magnoliopsida; order Poales; family Poaceae; genus Bonia; species Bonia amplexicaulis. The sequence goes on along the minus strand of CM070753.1, from coordinate 11,721,873 downwards.
ATTCATGGGCGTGAGAACGCCCAAGCATCACTTTCAAACATGTGAGAATTTGGTTGGGCAGTCATTGTGATGATGATCATGATGTTGGTATGAATATTTTATGTTCCCAAAAATCCTACTTGCTTAATTATCTGGGCGGATGGTTGAGGGCGTGAGTGTTGAATGGTACCATGATAGCACAGATTTGTGATAAAAGTGGTGCCGTGATAGCACAAGGGGATCGTGGTAGAGCCGCCCAGATAGCCATTAAGGACTGAATCTTGTGATGACCTCCCACGGTACAACAAGTACGACCACATGCTGGCAAAGTGTAGGCAGGGCCAACTAATTTGCATTGACTTAGTAAGAGTTGCGTCAGTGTGAACACGGGCGGGTAGAGGATGGCCACATCCTCCGACGTGATGGCGCAAGAGGGGGCTTCTGGAAGGGTGGTCGTACCCGGAGGAAGTGGAAACCTTAGCGGTCGCAACTCTGCTAGGAAGATGCATCATAAAAGCCCTGTGATAGTCTACTCAACTGCATGGCTAAGGAACCATGTGGGGCAATGAGCAGATCTATCTCATGTGGGTAAAGTGTACACACTCTGCAGAGTCAAAAACTATTCGAATAGCCGTGCCCACGGTCAAGGGCGGACATGGGAACTTAACTAGATATAGTTTTGTTTCAAAAAACTTTGTGGGTGGAAATGGAAAAGTGGAGGCGAGAAAGGCCCTTCATCGAGTTGTCTGGGTGTCGTCCCAAAGTGGTAAGTTAAGCGGCTATAACGCTGAAAGGTTAAGCATATGATGCAGAGACTATGGAAATGGTGGATGGAATCTGGATCGTTATTACTATTGCATGTTCACATTATGTTTTGTTCAAACTGCTAAGTCTCAGGATGTTTCTATGTATTATATTTCAAAAGCAAATAATGGCAATGCTTCTCCTAAACTAAAATACCAGGAAAAACAAATAGGGTCGTAAGAAGAGAAAATGACGGTCGGGGGTAAATGCTAAACAATGCTTGGTGGATTCGTGTCGATAAGGGAATGATAGAAAGGAGTCTAGGAGAAATAAATTGGTGGAGTCTAAACAAATAGATAGGCTAGATAGATGATTTAAGTGGTTTTGAGGGATTAGAAGGGTATAAAGGTAATTGTTGGAATTAATGGGATTAATAGGACTTGATCCAGTTGGATGAATTTAATTGATGGAAATTTGGAGATATGAGAATTGTGATGTAAACTTGATTCAATCTTGGTGGAGAAATACCGATAAAATAGTTAGAGATAGATGATGGAAAGTAAGGATTAAATATTGGGCAGAGTAAATTACGGAGTTGGATCATTAACAAAAGGATTGAATTGTTAGAATATTCTGATACAAATGATTTCGGTGGTTTAAAAAGTAATCATGTTAGAGAATCATTAGAATTGAATGAAAATTGGTGATTAATGATTGCAAGATTGGAGTATCGTGAATCCTAATACAAAGGTATGTGTGGATTTGAACAAGGTAATATGTATATAGAATACATATGATCGGTGGATTAACTAAAGGATGTCACCTGCCGTTTGGAGTTTAGTCGGCAATCAACATAGAAAGCGTATGTTCGGTGGGTTAAATAAGTAATATCGATATGTTTGGTGGATTAACTAAATGATGTCACTCACTGTTTTGAGTCTTAGACAGCAATCAGTAAAGAAAATATATCTTTGGTGGATTAAGTCAGTTATGGCCAACGCCGTGGGGAGTCCTTTGTTGTAACTATAACTCTAGGGTCCCATAATGGTAATGCTACCAAGGAGAAACTGCTGGCAAATAAAACAACCCGAGTCTTTCCTTTGATAAGCCATGCATACTATTTAATTGCATTCTGTGTATTGGCTCGCGGAGCACGGTGGTTAGTGTGCTCACACTCGCTCTCACAACAAATCCAGAGTCAAGGATCGAATCACTGTGCTTCAGCAACGCTACAGATCATGATGACAGAGAAGATGAAGATGTCGAGGCTAGGTCGCGAACCTCCGGTTGGTTTGCTGTGGGCAAGTCCCGAGGGTTCCCCACTGTGCTTCGTTCTTCATTCTTTGTAATATTTTGATTTCGGCCTAATCGGCCCATGTGTAAGTTTACTATATTATTTATGCTTTCATGCGATATGTATTTGATATTCATTTCTGAAGCTGTGAGCACTATCTACTGATCCAGGGAATAGTGCAATAAATCAAAGAGGATTCCGGATGTAAAATCTGGGGTCTGACATCGACTTCTTCGCGGGCTTATAGGGTCTGGAACTACGAGTCTAGTAAAATGGTAGAAACCTGTGAGGTGACTTTCGATGAGGCCAGTCCGGGGACTAGGCCCGATATCTCAGGTTCTTTAGAGCAGTCCGAGACCGTCTTTGTGGATGATGAGGATGATGGAGATGAGGGATGTCTACCCGATCCAGTCCCTCATCCACCCCTTGAGATGCCGTCTTCCACCGCACCTCAAGGCGATCAGCCTTTGCCTTCTGCTTCTTCTGGAGCTAGTGGCTCTGTTCCTACCCGTCGACTCACGGGTAGAGGCCACTTCTTCATCTCATCCTGGACCTCCTAGACATATCCAAAAATCTCATCCTTCAGAGCAGATCATTGGAGACCTGTTCAAGCGTGTTACCCGCTCAAAATCTGGCTTATCTCAATTATGTCTCCATTCTGCTTTCGTAGCTTCCTTTGAGCCTAAAGACGTTTGTCATGCTTTATCTGACGAGTCTTGGGTCAATGCCATGCATGAGGAGCTCGAGAGTTTCGAAGAAACAAGGTGCGGGCGCTTGTTGAGCCCCTCGAGGTCACAATATCATTGGGACCAAATGGGTGTTCAAGAACAAGCAGAGCGAGGATGGGGTAGTCATTCGTAACAAGGCTAGGCGGTTGCTCGGGGTACTCCTGTGTTGAGGGTCTAGACTTGAGGAGACCTTTGCCCTCGTAGCTCGTCTTGAGGCCATTAGAATTCGCTTGCCTTTGCGCTTCTAAGGGTTTCAACCTTTACGGATGGACGTCAAGAGTGCCTTTCTCAATGGCTTCATTGAGGAAGAAGTCTATGTCAGACGACCTCCGTGTTTCGAGAACCCCAAATACCCTAGTCATGTCTTCAAGCTTTCCAAAGCGTTGTATGGACTTAAGCAAGCCTCTAGAGCTTGGTATGAGAGGCTTAAGTCATATCTATTGAGACATGATTTAAAGATGGGTAAAGTCGACAAGACCTTGTTCACTCGCCGGCTTGGCAGTGATCTTCTGCTCGTCCAAATTTATGTCGATGACATCATCTTTGGCGGCTCTTCCCATGCTCTAGTTTCACAGTTCTCGGATGTCATGAGCACCGAGTTTGAGATGAGCATGATGGGTGAGTTGACATTCTTCCTTGGCTTCCAAATCAAGCGACTCGGAGGGTACCTTCTTGCATCAAGGCAAGTACACTTGAGACCTCTGAGGCGCCGACATGAGTGATGATGAAGTCGGTGTCAACTCCTATAGCTTCTACACCGTTCTAGACCCAGATGAGGACGGCGAGCCAGTCGATCAAAAGGAATTCAGAAGCATGATTGTCTCTCTCTTGTACCTCACTGCCTCGAGACCGGACATACACTTCTCCGTGTGTCTTTGTGCTCGGTTCGAGCTTTTCTCGCATGTCTCACCGCCAAAGGATGAGCGCATCTTCGGTACCTTGAGCTACCATTGACTATGGTATCGGTATTCTTCCTCCTCCTGCTATCCCTTAGAGCCTTTTCGGATGCGCACTTTGCGGTGTGAGATAGATAGGAAGAGCACTCGAACCGCCGGTTCATTGGCACTTCTCTCGTTTCTTGGTCTTGAGGCAGTCCGGTGTTGCACCGTCCACCGCCGAGGCCGAGTACGTCGGCTGCGACCGATTCTTGTAGCTGGTGCTGGATGGTCTCGACTCTGCAGGATTTTGGGTTAGCTATCGACCGTGTTCCGCTCTTTTGCGATAACACGTCGCAATTAGCATTGCTAAGAACCCGGTCAGACACTCTCGGACCAAGCACATTGATATCGATATCACTTTCTTGAGACCATGTAGAGAAGGGTGATATCGTGCTTCGATTTGTGGAGAGTGACCACCGGTTGGTGATATCTTCACCAAGCCTTTGGATATGCGAGATTTTCATTCTGCGGGAGAGCTTGGGGTGGTTTGTCCTTATGGACTGTTGTGAGGGGGAGCTTTGGGCTTTACTGCTTTATCATATTATTTATACTTCTGTCTCCTTACTTTTGCACCGCATTTGTGGGTGCATTGGGTTTAGTCCTTCCAAAGATAGGTTAGAGTGTGTCTCTTCTTGAGTTGCTTAGACTTCTTACTCTTATCTTGTGCTTTCAGGATAGCTGTTTCTTATCTCACTAGGTTGAGCTCACTCACTTCTTGTAGGTTCTAGCGGGGTTGGGCCACCCTCGGGTGAGCAGTGCGTGTTTGCTCTCTAGTGTGTGTTTTCCCGTCAGCTAATAGTTCTGGAGTCATATGGGGTAGATAAGAGTCAGTCTGAGCCATAATATCATCTATATCTTATCTATGCTTTAAGGACTGTCCCGTTGGATTTTATTTGCCAGCTTCTTATTTTTATTGCTTTGGTTCAGGGGGAGTTCATTTGGGAACTTCTAGATCTTAATTTTTGACATAACTCAACTTGAACTAAAAGTTGCATCACATGTTAAGGGGGAGCTGGATTTTCTTCATCTACATTGTAATTTAGCTACATGGAGCATTGATTATTATCCATTCATGACATGTTCTCACTTATATTACATCTTGCCATGATTTGTGCTCCATTGCTAATTTGATCATGACTTTATATGTGTAGTCAAGTCTTTGCCATGATAGGTTAATTAAAATGCTAAATTTGACCTAATTCATGTCATATTCATATTTGAGACTAGTTATCTTTTTATGGTTCATGCCATGTCAAATAGGCTGAGTTGAGTCTTGAATCATTGTTGAGCAATAGATTGAGCTATATTAGTTTCATGATGACACATAAGTTAGTACAATCTATTAAAAGCAAAAAGATCTCTTTTGTGCGAAAAAATTGATCTCACCAATTCCTTCTCATGAGACAGCTTGCCATTGCACAAGGCATGAACTTAGGGGAGATTTGGATGACCAAGATCATCTTCTTAAGCTCATTGCTTGAAGTGGTCGCATAAGGCTTGAGGTCTAGCACATGACTAAACAACAAAAAAAAAGGTTGGAAACAATCATATGATTTCTAAAGTCAAAGTTTGTCAATTGTGCTCAATTGCTAAAAAGTTCAATGTACTCCAACAATTGTATCATTCTTGAACTAGTAGCACTCTAGTTGACTCAACACTAGCTTCTCGGTTCCATTTAGCTTATTGACATGGCCTGTCTCATTTCTGGATACCTCTAGCTAGGCTAAATCATGTTTGACTTGACTTGCTAAGCAGTTTCACTAAAATTCAGATTATGCTTTATCTCGCTTAGCTTCACTTTACATACATAGTCATGATCCTTGTAGCATACTTGTATGTTATGGCTTGATGTAATACATAATGGTCATTTTGGATAATTCTCATGGCTCTAAATGCATAGAATAAACAAACTTCAGTCATTTTATCCAAAATGTGTTATATTCTCTCTCTTGCATCCTTGATGTGTTTATTGCCAAAAGGGGGAGAATTTTGGAGAAAAAGTCTTTTGGGGATCTTTCTAGAGCTTTGGAGAACAATTTGCTCTTTCTTGAGTTGCTCTAGTAATTCCTTCTGTCGACATGGTCATTGGTGTCATTCCTTTATTTGGACCATGTTGGACTCTTCAAACCAAACTTTTATGCCTTTTTCGTGTTTGTCAATATACTCATCAAGGGGGAGATTGAGAGGCCATGTGAGAGGTGCTCCCATGTTTGTGATGAGTAATTGACTCGTGTGCTGAAAATCTGGAAAATGGATCAGGTCTGCTGCTCCCATTTTTCTGAACTATCATGATTTACCTTCAAAGATACTAAATTGGCGGTACTTCATTGTGGAGGCGGTACTACCGGTGGCGCAGAGCAAAACAGTCAGGGCATATAATTTGAGTTTGGTTTGGATGGTTTGATATTTAGGGCATGTGGTTAATTCTTGTTATCGAGCGGTGCTATTTGATGTGTTTCTTGTCTGTGCGGCTGCAAGACGTCGAGGCGGAGTCGTTGAGGTGACCGGACTAGGCACAGGTGGCGTTGAGGTCAGAACGGTCGGGATGTGTCGAAGACGGCGGAGACTCGAGGTGGTTGTGAGGCTTAGACGACAAGGAGCACGGAAGCTTCCCGGAAGGTGCAGGAGGGGCGAAATGGTGATTTCGCAAGGCTGTACAAGTGGGAGCGGGCTTCGTTCGGGTTTAGCCGGCGTAACGGGTTGGAGACCCGTTAGCCAAGGGCTATAAATAGAGGTGAGAGGCTGCATGCCTCCTTGAACACATGGAAAGGATTTAGGGTTTCCTTTAGTCAAAAGAGCCTTTGGAGAGGTTGTTTTGCTTTAGGCTTTAGTGTGTGAGAGTGGTTGTGTGCGAGAAGGCCCTCCACCCCTGTGTGTTCCTCCCAAGAACTAGGGAGAGTTCTTGGTGATTTTGAGGATTGAGAGAGTGGAGATGAGTTGAGAGTCTTGTAATCCTTCTTCTTGTTCGAATGTCCATGCGTATCGGGACTCCTTTGTACTCATCTTTTGATTTGGAATGAAAATCAAGTTTTCATTTGTTCGTGCTCTCTGTTCTTCGTTTCTCCTTTTTGGGCGATTTCTTGATTCTCTGATTTCCGTGTTGTTTCTTGCCCATAAGGTGTGAAATGAGTTGCTCTATGATGGGATAGTGCCTCAAGGTCATTTGATCAAGTTTTCCCAAGAGCAAATCAAGTTTAATCTCAGGATTTCGGACTAGGGGTCTCTCTGTTCTTCATGACCCATTTCTAGGGTTTTGCCTTGAATCTTGTTTCCTTCTCTGTGATGGCTTTAATCTTGGCTTGTAGAAGTCCAGTAACTATTGCTAAGATATCTACAAAGCCTCTTGGCCAAAGGATAAGAGTTGGAATGGAATTTTGGATTTTTGGGCAACCCTCTGTATTTTTCGGGTTTTTGTCTCCCCTTTTGATTCTCTAGATAAATCTTGAAATTGGTTCTTGGCTTATCCTTCTGGGAGTATTTTCTTGATATCCTCAAAGTTTCCCATGCCAAGAATCCAAGAATCTTGCGAATTTCTCAGATTTCTCTTTTTCTGCGCATGCTGTTCTTGGTGCGGTACTACCGCTCGTCGAGAGGTACTACCGCATTTTCAACAGCGGTACTTCCGCTCAGCGGTACTACCGCTCATATCAGCGGTACTACCGCTCACCAGCAGAACAACCCAGATTTTTCCTTGCTCTCTGGATTTGATTTCTTTTCTTGATCTGTGTCTTCCAGTGAGTTCTTTTCTGCTGTGTGAGTACTTGAGGGGATGATTTTATTTTTTCAAAGGCATCATTCACCCCCCCTCTGTTGCCATTTCGGTCCTACACATTCTAGCAATATTTCACGACATAAGCAAACTTTGTTGAGAAATATCAACATGAGTAGAATTTGTGGACAATTAGTTATCTTTATGATGTCTTGGCATATATTATTGCTACAAGATCTATTTGGAATGACATGTTAATGTTCCAAAGAGACCTTGTAGTAACAATATACACCAAGACGAGAAAAAGAGAACCAATTATCCACAAATTCTTTTGGAAACTACTCATACTGCTCATGTTTTTATTTCTTACCAAATACATTAAGAATATTAAAGTACATACAAACAACCATGTACCAATGTTTATACTCACATCTCATTGTAATTATTTTTTTGTAAGATAACTAAAATTTGCCATTGATCATTCTCAAATCTCACTGCAATTTGAATGCTCCATAGATAACAAGTACGAGAGATAACATTCGCACAGTATCGCCGCCGTCATCGACGTCACCGACTGTATCTGACGCTCTGAAGACCGGGGTAACTAAGCGTGGCAAAGGAATATCGAAAGGCATGAAGGTCGAATGACCATCGCGGAGGTCTCTTTAGGTAGGGCCCTTCTGCATCTAAAGAAAGTAGCGATAGCATTCCAGACTACCTGCGGATAGTTAGAAAGGAACGGGTCCCCATCACGATAGCAAGCTGGAAGTCTCTGACAGAAGTACAACAAGTGCAGTTGTGTGTGGAAATTTCAAGGTCGGTCGAGATCCCAGCGGAAGTCGAGGGACACATGTGACAACAGGAGTTCATCGCAATGGGAAAGCATGGAAGGCCTTCAAGAGCACGCTTGTCGTGGAGTACATAAACAAGGATCGAACGCTCTTCACAAAGTATCCTTTCGTGTCGCCGGATACATACGACGCCTTTGTGCGAATGAAGACTATGACCGAATTTCAAGAAAAAAATTGCGATGCACAAGCCCTCTAGGCACAAAACACTCACCCCATAGACTTCATCACTGGGTACGCAGGTAAAATCCCTCAATGAAGGAGGGAGGGGTGAAGTCACAATCTGCTCGGAGACCTCCTCGCCATTTGCCAGGATCATAAACGAGCGAGTCCAAAACTGGTTAAGAGCAAGGTCATTAACCACGCGGGCATTGTCTCTTTCAAAAACCCTGCAAACGAGGAAGTGTCTCAACGCCTGGTATGATATGTTAAACTAGCTAGTTGTTAATAAGTCCATAACTTCATAGGGTCTAAAATAATATGATTACCTTTTACAGCAAATATTGACTACCGAAGCTTCCGAAGGCTCCTTCAAAGCAGACAGGGAGAGAAATATACTATCCACGTGTAATAATCGTGGGAAAGAAAAGGGAAGAAAAGAGAAGAAATTGCTGTCAGAGACCTAGAGGTTAATTTTGGGCAGGGTAGTCCGTTAACATAAATACCTGACCGTCCGGGGGCCAGTCGGCACCTCTCATAACCGTAGGGTCAACACTCGGCATTAAACAAACCTGAGACATATGCAAAATACCATAGCAACCACCAACTGTCTCAAATATCCATAAACAGGCCGAAGCCAGCCAAGCAAAAGAGTGGCAAAGTTCCATTTGGTCACCAATAAAACAACAAATCCAAGTCTTTGCCACAACCAAAGACAGCACAACACCCACCAGAAAACACAACACATCGCCTCTGGATAGCACGGCCATCGACAAAGGCACAACACAGCACAAACCATCGAGACATCATGGCCACAGGCAAAAAGGGCACATGCAGCCAGTCGAGAAGAGAAGTAAGAGGAAACATGGAGCACGGCACCAGCCAAAGCTCACTTCCTTCCCCATCCCTCAGCTTCCCTACACCATACACCAAACAACTGAGAGCAAGAGGAGGAGCAGCTCAGTTGCAGGTGCCAGGGTGAGGAGCCATGAGCGACGGGGAAATGACAGCCCTAGGGGAAGGCGAGCACCAGGGAAAGGCAATGACAGTGCCATGACAAGATAACCCCTAGCCCAGCCGACCGAGATAGGCTATGTCATCCATTTTCCCCAAGATTTCATTATTCAAAGCCGCACACAACATAGCAAAACACTAGAGAACCACCACCAAGACCATGCACAAAAGAGAACGGACCGGGAGAGGAAGAGAGTACCGTGGAGGCCATCACCGTGTCCTACAGAGCTCTATACGCATTCGACGAGCACCCCACCCTCCCCCAGCGAGTGGAGTGATCCCGAGCCCAGCCATAGCACCTCTAGAACCACCCTCGTCCAAGCCATTCGGCAAAAAAGGGGCATCACAACATATAGCCAAGACATGCACTAAATGAAATCAAAAATTGAATGGAGATTTGGGAGTGGGGGTGAGATTAGAGAGAGATGCAGGGAGAGGCCATGAAAGCAGGTTGAAGCCGGCATCAAATAACTAACCCAAGAATCAGCCTAGGTTTACCACGAGGTATAAGGCGGTGCAGAGAGACCGATCGGTGAGGAACCAGCGCATAAGCGTCGAGTGCCGGCGGCGCAGCAAGGGGACCCCTCCCCGGATCTGGATCGCGCAGGAGAGAGGAGAGGAAAAATGAGAAGAGGCAGTGAGGAGGAAAAAAAAGGCCGTTCGGCCTGAGTAGAATGAAAAGAAAAGACAAGAAGAAGAGAAGGAAAAAAAGAATATAAAAGAGGAGAAAAAAGGAAAGAACAGAAGAGAAAAAGGTTAGGTGTGTAAATAAGATTTGTTCGCAAGTATAGATGGTGCGGCCTGTGAATATAGATAACGTGACCATTAAATTATTGTCGTTTGGGAACCGGGGCATCGGAGAGGTGTCCGGTGAGAGTGATTGTCGGTATCGAGTTTGCGTGTAGGGACGTTGTCGGTTGTCTATATGTGTAGAACCGATGCTATTTGTATGCTTATGTGAATTGCATTGTTAAGTTGAGAGTTCAGGTGATGCTTTCAGCTGGAGGTTTTGGTTTGGCGCTCCTCCATGCATCGTCGACGAGAGCAATCAGGCAAGTGCATGGTAGAATAGTGGATTGCGAGGAATGCCTGGTATTGGTTTATGCCATGATTTATGCCGAGTCATGAAATGATATCCATGTTTGTCTGCTGATTATACTGTAACAAGAGATGCATGTCAACATTGGAACAATGTTGTGTTTGCATGGCACCATGAGTATCATGAAAGTACTACGACAGTAGGCATCCCATGACAGTGGGAAAATCAAGACCTACTTCGGTAGGCACCTCCAGGGATGGAGGCAGAGGGGTTTCATCGACGGGTGAAGCAACTCCACTATACCGGTATAAGCAGCATACAGAGGAGCATTATGAATTGCACTCATAGACCTATGATAGTAGGCCTCCCACGACGGTGGGGAAATCAAGACCTAGTTCAGTAGGCACCTCTAGAGATGGAGGCAAATGGGTTTCACCGACGGGTCAAGCATTGCATTTTTGTTTCTGTTAGTCTTGTTGTTGATTTGCAATGCTTTGAGGTTGATGCTTGTGAGTTGATGGCAAGCATTTGAATTTGTTGCTTGTGTGTCTTAGGGAACTTTGTTATGATTGTGTCGTGTACTGATACAATAGAGACTGAGTCTATGGCCACTGGAGAGGCCTAGTCTTTGTTGCCATTTGTGGAATTGAGGTAGTGATACTTTGCTACAGTTTCAGGAAGTAGGTTCCCTTTAGTTAGTAACTCTTTGAGTTGTTTGATAAATACCCGATGTGGGGATTGCTCTATGCAAGCCTGGTATTGGGGGGAAATTTTGATCATATGAATCTTTAGATTGCGTGGTGAGATCAATGTTTTTGGAGAAGGTAGTATTCAAAGTGGTTGTAATGTTTGGATTGGTTGGAAAGGCATGAAATTTCGGGTTGTGAGAAAGGAGAGTAATTAATTTTAGTTATGCCATGGGATTGAAGTTTATTTGAATTCAATGGGGATTTATTATTTACGTGAGAAGTAGCGGTATAAGACAAATCTATTCATGCTTAATGGTTGCCCTTGAACTATTGGAGAACCACTAGGTTATTAAGGCTGCTTAGGTTGTTGAACCCCAATGAATGATTGGATTTACGATGGTCCCAATCAATAAACCTAGCCATGCGATCTAGACTTGCTAAGAAGTGTGTTAATCAATTGTCTTGGTAGAAAATCCCTCATGGGATTATCCTTTCAATTGGTAATAGGCGAAGATTATAAAGCTAAGTCCGCTAATCCCACACCGTGATTGATAATTATAATCATGACTGATGTTTTGGAAGGTCCTAATAGTTGTAATTTTAGAATTCTATTGGGATTAGTTGGGAGAACAAGAATGGGGATCTTGATGTCAGATAAATCTCCCAGCTAAATGAATGGAGAAGAATTGTTGTAGAGCCGTGTGGGACTCGAATTCTGAGAGATGAAGCTAATAAAGTTCTAGTGAGATTTGGCAACAATCTCTAAGGCATGAGTTAGTGAAGTTGCCACCGTATTTGTGGAAAATTATGAGCACGCCTATGGAGGTAGAACAGATGGATCTTATGCTTAAGACAATCGTAAATGCAGTTCACGGGAGTTCATATATTATGTGTTGAAATCTAGGTGATTGATTATCTCTAAAGAGTCGAGTTGGTGGATTTTTAGTTAGTTCCTTGGAATCAGGTGGTTATGGAATTGTTAACTGGTAGTGGATCTTTTGATGACAGAATTATGTCCGCACCTTGTGTGGTTGCACACGAGATAGTCGCGATGACTGTACTGTTGTGTGTAGTAAAGTGGTACAGTTTGGTGAGCCTTGGGAAGGTTTATATTGATGAATGCTAAATTCGTAACATGAAGCTCTGTTAGGCTTAGATCTATAGTGAGGATGGTTGATATGTTAGTAATGAGGTGATGATAAAAATTTGTGTGGCTAATAGAGTTTTGAGTTGGTCTTATTCCATAATCTTTGTGGGAAATTGATTGAGAAAAATATTGGCCTAGGGGAAAAACCGACTGTGTTGTTGCAACCAATAGCATCTATGGGGAGTGATGGTGACTGATATCACGTTTAAGTTGGCGAATCATCGATAGCGTCAAAGTGATATTTTGGTTGAAAGAGTGTCCCTGAATTATGTTTTATGTGATGGACATCATCACCAAGTATCGATGATGTTTTAAGTTACTTGGTTACTCTAACATAGATTGAGGACGTCAACATTATCGGAGTCGTTAGAGGAAAATTGGGAACTTTGACATGTGAGCCTCAGATTTGTTGATAGTTAGTGGAGGCTAAAGGATTGAGGTAAAGTTGAAGTAGAGCTATTAGAGGATTTAGTTATCCAATGTTAAATGAAATCCTGAATGGAGCTTATCTCATTTTGTGGATATGAGGAATTGAGTACTGATGGGTGATTTTTATGTTCACCGTGTTCAGTGGTCATTAATTGAGGAAATATCAAGAGTAATAATTCATTTCATTAGTTGAAGTCGACCATTTATGGAGTTCATCGTGGTGCAAGTAGAGTATAAGTTGAAACCCTAGATAATAAGGGTATTGGAGGGATTGAAGTATTGGAATCCAATACAAATTTGATGGGGCATGTGTGGTTACCTTTCGACAATATGTCGCTGGTCAAGGAAGTTTGTTGGGTACTTTACGAGTCATGTACTAAAGCATCCCCAGATTCGTGTGGACATTGCCCTAGGATTGAATTGTTTTGTAACTCATAGATTGGTGTTGGAAGGACGAATTACCGTAAGGCAATCTAATGAGTATTCGAAATGATTGACCGATGTTTTAAGGATTATTTTGGGTTCCCTTGATTGGGAATTCATTTAGGTTCACTCTGAGGGAAAGTGGATTTAAGTAGAAAGTTACGGAGTTTCCGCATTTCTTATATGATTTTTCGCTAAGGCATTATTTGTTCGCCTTAAAGAGTGTGTTTCCTTTTCTTTGAAAAGAAAGGGGCTAATTTCGAGAAGAGAATTTTTTGCATTATATATGCGGCATAGTTGTTTGTTAGGATGAGGATTGATTTCCTGTCCGATTTTCTCTCTCTTGAGAGGATTGGTTGTGAAGAAGTGATATTCTATGGGGAAGTGAATTCCCAACTATTTTAGAAGAAATGTTGTTATTTGTGGATGAATGGATTGATCCCATGATTGGATTTAGACTTTGCTTTATAGAAGCGAGCCGATTTTATGAGTGTTATGTGATACTTCTCTTGTAAAAGAGAAGAGCTGAGAGACCATGTGGAGGTCATCCCGTGTGTCTAATGAGTAATTGATATCGGTTTATGAAAGTCGAGTTTGAGTTGGTTGGTTCGGACCTTGACGTTGCGTGGTGCAACGGGCCCGGTCGGACTTGGTCAAACTTGGTCGCATGGGATTAGGATGCATATTCTGATGATTCGACAGGTTTGGACTCTATTATACTTACATGTATCGAGCGGTGCTATGTGATTTGTTTCTTGTCTATGATGGCTGCAGGACATCGAGGCGGAGCCGTGGCGAGGCACGGGTGACCAGACTAGGCGCGGGCGGTGTCGAGGTCAAAGCGGTCGAGGTGTGCCGAAGAACGGCGAGGACTCGAGGACGTCGAGGCGGAGTCGTGGTGAGGCACGGATGACCGGACTAGGTGCATGTGGCGCTGAGGTCAGAACGGTCGGGGTGTGCCGAAGACGGCGAGGGCTCAAGGTGGCTGCGAGGCTTGCAAGGCAAGGAATGAGGAAGCTTCTTGGAAGGTGCACGAGGGGCGTTCTGGTGAATACGCAAAGCTGCACTAAAGGAGGTGGATATGGTTGGAGTTAGTGGGTAAAGCGAAAAAGCATAATGGGCAAAGGAAATGTGAACCCATGATGGAGGGCTATAAATAGAGAGGTGCTCTCTAGTGCTGAATTTGAGAGAGTGGGTGTAATAGTTAGGGTTTTATTTGGCTCTCTCCATGAGTTGTAAAGGTTTTAGGGCAGCACTTGTGTTCTTGAGTGTGTGCTCTTATTTGGGTTGAGAAGGCTGTAGAACAACTCCTTGTAATCGCGTATCTCTCCATATCAATTTCAGTATGAGAGACTTTGCTTGAGCTGCTCCGTATCAAAGTAGCTTTCACAAGACTGCAGTACTCATTTTCAGTTTTCATCGTGCGAATACTCGGGGCAATTTTTGAAGGCACCATTCACCCCCCTCTGTTGCCATTTTCGATCCTACAATTGGTATCAGAGCCGGTTAGCTCTTCCTTATAGATCTTAACCGGTCTCAAGAGCCATGGCGATGGACAAGTACTCGACCAAGCCTCCCGTCTTTGATGGCATCGATACCCTTTCTGGAAGAGCCGAATGGAGACATACATCTAGGCTCAAGGGTATGCCATCTGGCGGAAGGTGAAGGTGAGATTTGCTGTTCCTGCCGATGAGGACATCAATGTGGCGAACATGCCCGATGTTGAGGCAAATGCAAAGGCAAGGAACATCATTATTCAGGGATTGAGCAGAAGCGAATTCGATCGCATCTCTCACCTGTCATCCGCCTTTGATACCTGGGTGACCCTCAATGCATACCATGAGGGCACCACTCAGATCAAGACGGTTCGACAGGACCAGTTCAAGCGAGAATACAACAAATTCGAGATGCTTGCTAGTGAATCCCTAGACGAGTGCTTTGCGCGTTTTCATAAGATCTTGAGCAACCTCCGAGCGGTCGGTCTCACATACCCCGACTCGGACAATGCTCGTCAGATGCTTACAGCACACGATCTGCGTGTTTGGGAAATGAAAGTGACCACTATCAAAGACACGACAGACCTCTCGACCCTGACTCTTAACGCGCTGTACTCGCGCCTCAAGACTCACGAGATTGACGTTGTCTCTCATAGGTCGAAGTCACAGTCGATGGCCTTGGTCACCGATCCCGTTTCTTCTTCGGGCCTCTCTTCTGATTCGATTTGCGGTTTCTCCCATGCTGCTCTCTGTGACGTAACTGATGATCAGTTAGAACAGCTTGCGGATGATCAGTTGGCTCTCCTTGCTCGGAAATTTTCTCATGCCTATAAGAGAAGGAGGGACGTAAGGAGAGGAGGACCCGTGATTTGCTTCGAGTGTGGTGGCCCCAATCACATTCGGGCAAACTGCCCCAAGCTGGAGAAGGGCAAGAATGACTACGGCGGTTCGGGCAAGAACGACTACACCGACAAGAACCGCAACAAGAAGCCTCCACTCGAGGCCAAGGTAAGAAGAAGTTCATTGTTTGGGAAGGCCAAGAAGCTTTTTCCACCGCGTCCTCTCCGCGTTCGACGACCTCGACCTCAGCGAGGTGGAGGGATGGAGCGACGACGATGGGACTGGTGATCAAGACCCCAAGGGCGGCGACGACTTATCCGGCATGTGCTTCATGGCCCTCGAGGGCGAACTGAGCGACAACGAGCTGTACTCCAACTCCGACGAGGTGAGCCCTACTTATGACCAGCTTAATGATGCTTTTCTTAAGCTAGGTAGATTCCATGTTAAGTCTAGGGCTAGGTGTACTGAGTTAGAGAAGGAAGTAGCTAGACTATCACGGGAGCTTACTTCACTTACATCTGCTCCCTCCCATGATGATTGTGATACATGCTGTGCCTTGCTTGGTGACATGGAGAAATTAAGGACCTCTCATGCTAGTCTGTCTTCTGAGCTTGATATAATTAAGGTGGAGAATGTTAGTCTGCTTGCCGAGTTAGAGATGAGTAGGATAGCTGTTGCTTTACCTACTATTGTTGAGACTACTTCATGCACCTCATGTGAGGATAAGAACAATGCTTTTAGAGGTCTTTATACCATGCTTCTGGATCTGCCCGAGTCTTGTGAAAATTGCAATAATCTGAAGATGAACCTAAAACGGGCAGATCATAAAATTGCTGAATTACAAGCTTCATTACTAGAGCCTATTGATTCTTGTTTGAACTGTCCTAAGTTAACTGCTGAACTTGAATCTGTCTCAAAACAGTTTCAAGAAATGATTGACTACAATAAAAAAATGACTCAGTATGCTTCTAAGGACCCTGTTAGCTCACCATGCAAAAACTGTAACAAACTAAAATCTGACTTGATTGCATTGGATGAAAAATGTATGAAGCTAACTAAGGACCTACTAGAGAAGCCACTTTCAGCTTGTAATGTGATTGCTGAGAAGGGGGAGGAGCCCAGGGTAAGGTGGAGACACTTAGCGACGTGAAACAACTGGCTAGTAGTAGGACTGTCCCTTCAGAGTCGGCTGTGCGTGCACAAGCCATTCTTTCCTCTACTGTTGGTTCTTCTTCTGCTCCCTTACCTTCTGCTGTCTCTTCTCCTCCCTGCTCTTCTTGTGCCTCTCTTTCGGGAGTGTCAGTACCTTATGAACACCCTCGAGAGATTTGTAGGAGGCAAGAAGAAGCTTAATCTTATTCTAGACCAATCGAAGATTTGCAAATTCAATCAAGGTCTAGGATATGATTTTCTAGAGGATAGAAGGAAGCATCCACCTGCTGTGCTCAGACCCATAGCACCAGGTGTGATCGAGACTAAGCCCAGGACCGAGAAGGTCAAATTCAAGTCAGCGGGCTTTGTCCAAGGGATTTCTGACAGTAAGGTAATTTCACCTGCAGCTTTGGCCTTTCAAAAGGCGAAGCTTCACCGTGCTACTTCTACCCCTCAGAAGGTGAAGTATCATTGCACCTTCTGTCAGAAGGATGGACATTTGATCGATCGATGCTCTAGGCGCGCCAGGATCGCGCGTAGAGATCGTGTTGAGTCTCTTAGGCGTATTCAGGGTCAGCCCCAGACTCTGAGTGCACCTAAGACCAACACAAGGTCTAGAGCTGTTTCATCTGATGGGTTTGGGCAGCATCGAGGACTTGGTTCTTCCGAGTTTTCTTGTTTTCGTCCTCATGCTCCCTCTAGTCGTGACTTCCGTCGTCCTGAGGGTAGATCTCGTTTTCCCGGTCGAGATAGCTACCCGCGGCGTGATCAGCATGTTGCCGGTGCTCCGACTCGCTCTTCCGTAGCAGTCAGACCCAGCAATAGCTTCAGGTCTGCACACAGACCTTCTGCTTCTTTGAGTGACAGAGAGCGTAGGGTAGATAGAGGTCAGTCGTGCTTGACTACTTCATCTGCTCGACGTGTTACTAAGTATTGGGTGCCAAAATCACTCTTGATTTACCCGAGTACTGAGACTTTACTCTCTGTTTGACTCAGGTTCGCTGGGCATGGAAGGGAAAGGTTTGGCTCGTAGACTCCGGGTGTTCACGACATATGACCGGAAATTCCCGTTGGTTTTCTTCCCTTGTCCGCGCTCCAGGTGATGAGACGATCACCTTAAGAGACGCTTCATCTGGGCGCATCATCGCCAAAGGTACAGTGCGCATTAATGATTCATTTATTTTGAGAGATGTTGCCTTGGTTAGTAAGCTGCAGTACAATTTGCTTTCCGTTTTTCAGCTTACCGATGACGATTTCGAGGTGAGCTTTAAGAAAAACAACTGCAAAAATTCTTGATTCTTCGGGTAGTCTGGTTTGTGGGATTTCTCGTTTTGGGAGGATCTTTCGTGCTGATTTTTCTGAGTCTTATGGTGATCCTCTCCGTTGTTTGCTTGCTTCTGAGTCCCGCGACCTTTCCTTCTGGCATAGGAGACTTGGTTATATTGGATTTGACCGTTTGACTCGAGTTAGCGGCCACGATCTCATTCGTGGTCTGCCAAAACTCAAGATGGTCAAATATCTGGTTTGCGCTCCATGCCGGCACGGCAAGGTTGCCGCTTCTCATCCTCCGGTCACAGTTATTATGACCGATGCACCGGGACAGTTGCTCCATATGGACACGGTTGGACAAGCTCGAGTGCAGTCAGGAGGAGGGAAGTGGTATGTTCTCGTCATGGTCGATGACTTCTCGAGGTATTCTTGGGTGTTTTTCTTGGCCTCAAAGGATGAGACGTTTACACATTTCCGAGGTCTTTTCAGTAGGCTTTCTATTGAGCTTCCAGGTGCCTTACGAGCGATCTGCAGTGACAATGGCACGGAGTTCAAAAATTCCTACTTCGAGAGGTTCTGTGGTGATACAGGTGTAGAGCACCACTTCTCTTCTCCGCACGTCCCACAACAGAATGGCGTTGTGGAGAGGAAGAACCGTACCTTGGTCAAGATGGCCAGGATGATGCTCGATGAATACTCTACACCGCGGAAGTTTTGGGCTGAGGCTATAGCCACCGCCTGCCATGTCTCAAATCGAGTTTTTCTCAGGGCACACTTGCACCGCACTTCTTATGAGTTGAGATATGGGCGAAAGCCCAGTGTATCTCATTTTCGTGTGTTTGGTTGCAAGTGCTTCATTCTGAAGTCCGGGAACCTAGATAAGTTCGAGTCACGTTCTTGTGATGGGATCTTTCTAGGCTACTCGACTTCTTCGCGGGCTTATAGGGTGCAGGCTGCGAGTCTAGCAAAATGGTAGAGACCTGTGAGGTGACCTTCGACGAGGCCAGTCCGAGGACTAGGCCCGATATCTCAGGTTCTTTAGAGCAGTCCGAGATCATCTTTGTGGATGATGAGGACGATAGAGACGAGGGTTGTCTACCCGATCCAGTCCCTCATCCACCCCTTGAGGTGCCCTCTTCCACCGCACCTCGAGGCGATCAGCCCATGCCTTCTGCCTCCTCTGGAGCTAGTGGCTCTGTTCCTACCTCGTCAGCTCACGAGGTAGAGGCCACTTCTTCATCTCATCTCGGACCTCCAAGACATATCCAAAAATCTCATCCTTCAGAGCAGATCATTGGAGACCTTTTTGAGCGAGTTACTCGCTCAAAATCTGGCATGTCACTCTTTTGTCTCAATTCTTCCTTTGTTGCTTTCTTCGAGCCCAAGGATGTTTGTCATGCTCTATCGGACGAGTCTTGGGTCAATGCCATGCATGAGGAGCTTGAGAGTTTCGAGAGAAACAAGGTCTGGATGCTTCTTGAGCCCCCTCGAGGTCACAATATCATTGGGACCAAGTGGGTATTCAAAAACAAGCAAAGTGAGGATGGGGTAGTCATTCGAAACAAAGCTAGACTGGTTGCTCAGTGGTACTCCCAGGTTGAGGGTCTAGATTTCGAGGAGACCTTTGCCCCTGTAGCCAGACTTGAGGCCATTAGAATTCTACTTGCCTTTGCAGCTTCTAAGGGTTTCAAGCTTTACCAGATGGATATCAAGAGTGCCTTTCTCAATGGCTTTATTGAGGAAGAAGTCTACGTGAGACAGCCTCCAGGTTTCGAGAGCCCCAAATACCCTAATCATGTCTACAAGCTTTCCAAAGCGTTGTATGGACTTAAGCAGGCCCCTAGAGCTTGGTATGAGAGGCTTAAGTCCTATCTATTGAGACATGATTTCGAGATGGGTAAAGTTGACAAGACCTTGTTCATTCGCCAACTTGGCAATGACCTTTTGCTCGCCCAAATTTATATCGATGACATTATCTTTGGCGGCTCTTCTCATGCTCTAGTTTCACAGTTCTTGGATGTCATGAGCACCGAGTTTGAGATGAGCATGATGGGTGAGTTGACTTTCTTCCTTGGCTTCCAGATCAAGCAGACTCGGGAGGGTACCTTCTTGCATCAAGGCAAGTACACCCGTGATCTCCTTAGACGTTTCGATATGAGTGATGGAAAGCCGGTGTCGACTACGATTTCTTCTACGGCCGCACTTGACCCAGATGAGGATGGCGAGCCAGTTGATCAAAAGGGGTTCAGATGTATGATTGGCTCTCTCTTGTACCTCACTGCCTCGAGACCGGACATACACTTTTCCGTGTGTCTATGTGCTCGGTTTCAGGCTTCTCCTCGCGTGTCTCACCGCCAGACGGTGAAGCGCATCTTTCGGTACCTTCGAGCTACCATTGACTATGGTATCTGGTACTTTTCCTCCTCCTATCTATCTCTTAGAGCCTTTTCGGATGCAGACTTTGATGGCTGTAGGATATATAGGAAGAGCACTTCGGGCACCTGCCAGTTCATTGGCACTTCTCTCGTTTCCTGGTCTTCGAGGAAGCAATCCGGTGTTGCACAGTCCACCGCCGAGGCCGAGTACGTTGCTGCAGCCAGTTGCTGTAGCCAGGTGCTTTGGATGGTCTCGACTCTGCGGGACTTTGGGTTAGCCATTGACCGTGTTCCACTCTTTTGTGATAACACATCTGCGATTAGCATTGCTAAGAACCCAGTGCAGCATTCTCGGACCAAGCACATTGATATCAGATATCATTTTCTTCAAGACCATGTAGAGAAGGGTGACATCGTGCTCCAGTTTGTGGAGAGTGTTCACCAGTTGGCTGATATCTTCACCAAGCCTTTGGATAGCTTGAGGTTTTCAGCTCTGCGGGGAGAGCTTGGGGTAGTGTGTCCTTATGGACTGTTGTGAGGGGGAGCTTTGGGCTTTATTGCTTTATCATATTATTTATGCTTCTGTCTCGCTATTGTTGCATTGCATCTGTGGGTGCATTGGGTTTAGTCCTAGCATAGGTTAGAGTGGTTCTCTTGCTGAGTTGCTTAGATTTCTTACTCTTATCTTGTGATTCTAGGGTCTTGCTCTATTAGCCGCTTCTCTTCTCTCACTAGGTTGAGCCCACTCACTGCTTTTAGGTTCTAACATGGGTCGGGCCACTCTTGGGTAGACAGGGTACGTGTTAGCTCCCTAGTGAGGTAGATTACTGGACTAATAGTCCTAGAGTCATTTGGGGTAGATGAGAGTCAGTCTAAGCTATAATTGTCTCTATATCTTGTCTATGCTTTAAGGACTACCCTTCTTGTTTTATTTGCCAGCTTCTCATTCTATTGCTTTGGTTCAGGGGGAGTTCAATTGGGAGTTTCTTGAGCTTAAAATTGACATAACTCAATTTGAACTAAATGTTGCATCACATGTTAAGGGGAGCTGGATTTTTTGCATTTGCATCGTAATTTAGCTACATGGAGCCTTGATTATTATCCATTCATGACATGTTTTCTTTTATATTACATCTTGCCATGATTTGTGCTTCATTGCTAAATAGATCATGACCTTATATGTGTAGTCAAGTCTTTGCCATGATAGGTTGATTAAAATGCTCAATTTGACCTAATTCATGTCATGTTAATATTTGAGACTAGTCAGCTTTTAGTTATCTTCTTATGATTCATGCCATGTCAAATAGGCTGAGTTGAGTCCTGAATCCTTGTTGAGCGATAGATTGAGCTATATTAGTTTCTTGATGACACATAAGTTAGTACAATCCGTTAAAAGCAAAAAGATCTCTTTTGTGCGTTGTGCGAAAAAACTGATCTCACCAATTCTTTCTCATGAGACGGCTTGCCATTGCACTAGGCATGAACTCAGGGGGAGTTTTGGATGACCTAGACTATCTTCTTAAGCTTCTTGCTTGGAGTAGTCGCATAAGGCTTGAGATCTAGCACATAACAAAAATCTGGTTGTAAACAATCATGAAATTTCAAAAGAAAATATGTTATTTGTGCTCAATTTGCTTAAATTACTACAAGAATCAAGTACTCAATATCATTCTTAAACTAGTAGCACTCTAGTTGACTCAATACTAGCTTCTCGGTTCCATTTAGCTTATTGACATGGCCTGCATCATTCATGGATACCTCTAGCTAGACTAAAATCATGTTTGACTTGACTTGCTAAGCACTTCACCTAAAAATTCAGATTATACCTTATTTGGCTTAGCTTCTCTTTACATACATAGTCATGATGTTGATAGCATACTTGTATGTTATGGCTTGGTGTAATACATTATGGTCATTTTGGATAATTCTCATTGCTCTAAATGCTTAGAATAATCAAATCAGACATTTCATCCAAGTCATGATTTATTTTCCTCCATGCATCTTGATGATTTTATTGCCAAAAGGGGGAGAATATTGTAAGAAAAAGTATTTTGGGAGCTTTGAGGAAAACTTGTTCTTTCTTTTGCTCCTTCTGTCGACATGGTCATTAGCTTCATTTCCTTCTTTGGACCATGTTGGACTCTTCAAACTCAACTTCATGTTTTTCTGGGTTTGTCAAGATACTCATCAAGGGGGAGATTGAGAGACCATGTGAGGATCATCCTGTGTGAGTGATGAGTAATTGACATCGTTTTAGTAAAGTCGAGTTTGAGTCGGTTGGTTCGGACCTTGACGTTACGTGGCGTAACGGGCTCGGTCGGACTTGGTCAAACTTGGTCGTATGGGTTTAGGATGCATATTCTGATGACTCGACAGGTTTGGTCTCTATTACACTTTCATGTATCGAGCGGTGCTATTTGGCGTGTTTCTTGTGCGTGTGGTCAGGGACATCGAGGCGGAGTCGTGGCGAGACACGGTGGACCGGACTAGGCGCAGGAGGCGCTGAGGTCAGAACGGTTGGGATGTGTCGAAGACGGCGTGGACTCGAAGTGGTTGTGAGGCGTGCGAGACAAGGAGCGCGGAAGCTTCCCGGAAGGTGCAGGAGGGGCGAATCGGTAATTTCGCAAGGCTGCACAAGCTAGAGACGGCTCCGTTAGGGTTTAGCCGGCATAACGGGTTGGAAACCCGTTAGCTAAGGGTTATAAATAGGTGTTGGGGGTTGCATACCCCCTTGAGGGTTTTTGTGCATTTGCTCTCTATTTTGTGTGTGTTCCTCCCAAGAAGCATGAGAGGCTCTTGGTGTTCTTGAGGATTGAGAGGGAGAGGATGGATTGAGAGTCTTGTAATCTTTCTTGTTCTAATGTCCATGCGTATCGGGACTCCTCTGTATTCCTTGTTTTTCTTGAATGAAAATCTGGAGTTTTTATTTCCTGTGACTCTCTGTTTTTTGTTTCTCCTTGGCATTTGGTCTGGAGAATCCTATGGCTATTGCTAATATGTTTGCAAAGTACCTTGGCTATAGGATCTAAGACTTGGTAGGAATTGAAGGTTTGCCGATGCTCTCAGTAATTTTCGTTCATTTCAGTTTTTGGTTTCATTTTCTGCATTCTGTTCTCTGTTTCTTGTCTTTTGATTTGAGTTCCTGTTCAAGTAGTCTAGCTTGTTGTTGCTCTTTTCTAGCTTCCTTTAGCAAGATCATCTTTGTTCTTGTCTTAACAGAGAATACCTTTTTGCTTGGCTGTGCGGTATGCTCTCGGAAATTAAATTGAACTCATAGGCTTCACTGTCCCGCCGGCCGCAAGACTTGATTTCATTTTTGCCGATTCTTGTATTTCTCTGCCATCGATCAAACAACCTTGTATTTCTTCTTTGAAACTTTCTCTTTGTGAGGCTGTTTTGATACTGCAGTTTCAGTTCATGGTGTTCGGCAGTGCTGGGTGCAGATTATAACTTCTATGATCATGGGTGTTCGGCCAGCAGTATGTGCTCACAATCTTTGATTTGTTCGGCAGCACACTAGCTCACGCCCAGCAATTTTTCTTGGGAAGATGCTTTCAATCGATCTTGTTTCTTTTGGCTAGTACTTTTCGGCGACAGAAGTCGCCTCTCGGCGGTTTTGTTACCTTTGCCTTCGGTTTCTCTTTTGGTCTTTCTTTGCGGTTTGTTTGTTTGGCTAAATCAGCCCATACAACTTCCGTGTCTCTTTCATCACTCGGCAGCAAAAATAGTTCTTGGGTAGATAAAAATCATGTTTGTTTGTTTCTTTTGGTCTGCTGCCCTAATCATCTTCTCGAGTGCATCTGCTGCACTGGATGCCTTCTCTTTCAATCAGTATGCTTCTTGTGAGTCTTGTCCTAAAAGATCCTTGTGCGACTTTGTTTTCCCTTCCTTTTAGTTGTGCTTGTAGTTTTATTTTAGTGCGATTCTTGTTGTTTGTAGCAAAGAAGACTCCCTTTAGCCGACTATATTTTTCAGCCTTAGCCGCAGACTTTTGATACCTCTTTATTTCCTCTCTACCGTAGCAAAATCTGCGTTTTCCTCCGTGGCAGCCGTGGTAGATGATTTGCTTTGCCGTGGCGGCCGATTTCCCAAGTCTGCTGCGAGACAATGCATTGAGCTTCGTTTCTACCGTGACTTTGTTTTGAGCTCAGTTGTCTTAATCTTGTTAGCGCTCGTTCCTTTTCAACTTCATAGCTGTCATAGCTATCGGAGTTGAGTTTTTCCTGGATACTTTGGGGGTCGATTTTTAAGAGGCACCATTCACCCCCCTTTGTTGCCGTTTTCGATCCTACACTTACTCTTATCTTGTGATTCTAGGATGCTGCTTATTAGCTAGTTCTCTTCCCACTAGGTTGAGCTTACCCACTGCTTTTAGGTTCTAGCGAGGGTCGGGCCACTCTCGGGTAGACAGGGTACGTGTTTGCTCCTTAGTCTGTTAGATGACTAGTTGATAGTCCTAGAGCCATATGTGGTAGATGAGAGTTAGTCTGAGCCATAGTTGTCTCTATATCTTGTCTATGCTTTAAGGACTGCCCTCCTTGATTTCTTTGCCAGCTTCTCGTTTTTATTGCTTTGGTTCAGGGGGAGTTCATTGGGAACTTCTAGATCTTAATATTGACCTAACTCAACTTGAACTAAACGTTGCATTTTATGTTGAGGGGGAGCTGGATTTTCTGCATATCATTCTGCATTGTCATATAACTACATTAAGCCTTGATTATTATCCTGTTATGACATGCTTAAAATGTTTTACACCTTGCCATGACTTGTGCTTATTTGCTACATTTTATCATGACTTCATATGTGTCAACTAGCTTTTGCCATGATAAGATAATTAAACTTGCCAAATTTGAACTAAAACTTGTCATGTTAGCACTCGAGATTAGTCTTTCTTGAGCTATCCTTTTATGATCCATGCCATGTCAAATAGGCTGAGCTGAGCGTTGAATCTCTATTGAGTCTTAATTTGAGTTGTTTTAGTCTCTTGATGATGCATAAGTTTGTACAATCTGTTAAAAAGCAAAAAGATCTCTTTTGTGCGAAAAAACTGATCTCACCAATTCTTTCTCATGAGACGGCTTGCCATTGCACTAGGCACGAACTCAGGGAGAGTTTTGGATGACCTAGACTATCTTCTTAAGCTTCTTGCTTGGAGTAACCCCATAAGGCTTGAGATCTAGCACATGATAAAAATATTGGTTGGAAACGACCATAAGTTTCAAAAGAAAATATGTCATTTATGCTCAATTTGCTTAAGCTACTAAAAGAACCAAGTACTTGCACTAATGTTTCACTCTTGAGCATATAGCACTCTATTTGGACTCAATATTAGCTTCTTGGTTTTGCTTAGCTTAATTGACATGTCCTGCATCATCCTTGGATGTCTCTAGCTGGACTTTGCTTATTGATGACTTTACATGCTCATAAAATGCACTACATTTCAGATCGTCATCTATTTGTTCTAGCTGGCTTATACATATCTTGTCATGATCTAGATAGCCTTGTATTGAGTTATGGCTTGGTGTAATTCGTTATGGTCATTTTGGATAATTCTCATGGCTCTAAATGCTTAGAATAAACAAACTTCAGCCATTTTATCCAATATCATGTCATATTCTCTTTGGCATCCTTGATGTGTTTATTGCCAAAAGGGAGAGAATTGCGGAGAAAAAGCCTTTTAGGAATCTAGAGCTTGGAGAACAATTTGCTCTTTCTTGAGTTGCTCTAGTGATTTCTTCTGTCGACATGGTCATTAGCTTCATTTTCTTCTTTGGACCATGTTGGATTCTTCAAACTCAACTTCATGCTTTTTCTGGGTTTATCAATATACTCATCAAGGGTGAGATTGAGAGACCATGTGGAGGTCATCACGTGTGTATGATGAGTAATTGACATCGGTTTATGAAAGTCGAGTTTGAGTTGGTTGGTTCGGACCTTGACGTTGTGTGGTGTAACGGGCTCGGTCGGACTTGGTCAAACTTGGTCGTATGGGATTAGGATGCATATTCTGATGATTCGATAGGTCTGGACTCTATTATGCTTACATGTATCGAGCGGTGCTATGTGATTTGTTTCTTGTCTGTGATGGCTGCAGGACATCGAGGTGGAGCCGTGGCGAGGCATGGGTGACCGAACTAGGCGCGGGCGGTGTCGAGGTCAAAGCGGTCGAGGTGTGCCGAAGAACGGTGATGACTCGAGGACGTCGAGGCGGAGTCGTGGTGAGGCACGGATGACCGGACTAGGCGCAGGTGGCGCTGAGGTCAGAACGGTGGGGTGTGCCGAAGACGGCGAGGGCTCAAGGTGGCTACGAGGCTTGCAAGGCAAGGATTGAGGAAGCTTCCTGGAAGGTGCGCGAGGGGCGTTCTGGTGAATACGCAAAGCTGTACTAAAGGAAGTGGATATGGTTGGAGTTAGTGGGTAAAGCGAAAAAGCATAATGGGCAAAGGAAATGTGAACCCATTATGGAGGGCTATAAATAGAGAGGTGCTCTCTAGTGCTGAATTTGAGAGAGTGGATGTAAGAATTAGGGTTTTATTTGGCTCTCTCCATGAGTTGTAAAGGTTTTAGGGCAGCACTTGTGTTCTTGAGTGTGTGCTCTTATTTGGGTTGAGAAGGCTGTAGAACAACTCCTTGTAATCGCGTATCTCTCCGTATCAATTTCAGTATGAGAGACTTTGCTTGAGCTGCTCTAGTGCTCTGGTTACTTTTTTGTTTTTGATTGCATGTTGTTTCCTCTCAGCGGAAATTCTTTTTTTTTGTTTCTTCATGTTCCTGGAGTCTATATCTTTTTGGCTGAAGTCTTCTTGCTGATCTTTCTGAGATTTGCAATTGGCCTATTCCTAGTCTCAGTTGTTTTCTGCAAGAATGAATTCTAGCTTCTGTTGGTAGGCTCTCTCTCTCCAGTGAACTTCTTTGTGAAGGAGTTCATTTTCAGAGCGCTGCAGATTTCTGGTTCTTTTTACTTTCTTTTGCAAATTTCCTTCTTCCTCGGTTTTGTTTTTCTCTATTTATTTGGCAAGACTATTCTAAGTTTGGTCCAGTTTTCAGAGGCTATTCCTTCTGATTTCCTCAAATCCTTTTTGATCAATCTCAATCTTGGAAGCCAGGATGTTCTTTTTTCTGTTAGCAGCAATTATCGATTCAGTTTTTACTAGACCATTTGATCTTTGGTGAGCTGCCTTCAATGCTTTTTGGACTGCCAAGCAGTGCTTCTTTCAGTCCGTGCAGCAGCCTTGATTCCAGTAAGACCTGTAGTGATTTTTGGCTTCGGCCAGGCTGCTGTTTTTGTGTTGTTTTCTTGCAGTTTGGTGGCAGCAAAGGTGTCTCTCGGCTGCAGCTTTAGGCATATTTTGTGTGCTGATTTGTGAGTTCGGCTGGCAGCAGATTTCACCTTCTTTTGGCAGCAGATTTCACCTTTTTCTTTACAGATTTTCTTGATATAAGAAGAGTAGGAAGAGTGGGTTTTCTGTTTCCTTTTAGTTCATGGAGTAGATCAAAGTAGCTTTCACAAGACTGCAGTACTCATTTTCAGTTTTCATCGTGCGAATACTCGAGGCAATTTTTGAAGGCACCATTCACCCCCCCTCTGTTGCCATTTCCGATCCTACAAGAGCTCTCTTTGTTGCAAACAAAAATAGTGTTGTCTCTTTTGTGCAAGCGATGAGAGTGATTTTCTTGGAGAATTGGGGATTTCCTTATGCCGAGGCATGAGATGTCAAAGGTTACTGAGGTGCGTTGATCGTGTTAGACCAGGCACATTATAACATGAGAATTGAATCTATGTGCAGAGTGTGCAATGTGTTCCTTTTTTCTTTGTTCAAATAGTACTTAAGGGATCCGAAACATGGGATTGTTCTAGAACCGTTGCCCCTTAAGTAAGGCCCCATCTTTGAGTCCCGTCCAGTTCGGATTCTGGGGGAATCAGAGAAAGTATTGAGGCACAGGACGTTAAAGTATGTTAAAGTACTGGGGTCACATCAGTCTGAGTGAGAAGCAACATAGGATTTGGGGTCTCGCATGCGCGAGAAGTACCCGGAGTTGTTCTCTATGGGTACGGGTTGGAGTTGTTTTTGTCAGCTTATGTTGTGGTATTCTTCATGTGGATTGCTTAGCACCAGAATTTGGGGTCGAATTCTACTAAGGGGGTAGAATGTAATACCAATGGGAAAGAAAAGGGAAGAAAAGAGAAGAAATTGCCATTAGAGCCCTAGAGGTTAATTTCAGGCAGAGTAGTCCGTTCATAGAGATACCTGACCGTCCGGGGGCCAGTCGGCACCTCTCACAACCGTAGGGTCATCGCTCGGCATTAAACAGACCTGAGATATATCCAAAATACCATAGCAATCGCCAACTGTCCCAAATATCCATAAATAGCCCGCAGCCACAGAAAAAGGACAACGTAGCAATGTGTGAAGCCCAGGCCGAAGCCAGCCAAGCAAAAGAGAGGCAAAGTTCCATTTGGTCACCAACAAAACAACAAAGCCAAGTCATTGCCACAGCCAAAGACACACAGCACCCTCTAGAAAACACAGCACATTACCTCTGGATAGCACAGCCATCGACAAAGCACAACACAACACAAACCATCGAGACATCACGGCCATCGGCAAAATGGGCACACGCAGCTAGTCGAGAAGAGAAGTAAGAGGAAACATGGAGCACGGCAACAGCTGAAGCTCACTTCCTTCCCCATCTAATGGAGACGAGGTGTCCGATCTTTCGATGAGATTGATAACTATCGATTTCGGTGGAGATGACCCTGACGATCCGACTACAAACGTACGATATCGCTTGCGCCTTAGCAATCGTTGAACCAACTCCGAGATGTTATTGACCTCGCTGGAGGCGCGATCAACCTGAACATGAAGTTCAATCCCTACGAGCAATCGAAGAACTAGCAAGAATAAGACGTAGGCAATCTGATATTACGAATATGAATGAAGCGTAGATGGTATTGCGAATAACAAAGTTGGGATTCCAGAGCTGTCTTGACAGGTGGTCGTCCGACACAACTGAAGAACAGAAGTTTGCACAATGGCTAACCTAAAATCAACGAAATCCAAGTCCTAGCAAAAGGAGGCGACAGCTCCTATATAGGGAGAATGACCAGGGGTGGCGGCCAAGGAGCACGCCCTAGGGTTACAAGGCCCATGGGCCCAAGTGGAGGTGGCGCACCACCCTTTTGGACTCGGACTCAGAAACCAATACGGAGTGTTTTGATGATTGTGGCCGACTCAGATATAATTTGAAGATGAGGTTGGATTCGTTTGAAAGTATACTTGATAAGCTTTCCATGAAGTACAAGAACATCCCAAACAGAGTCCGTATGAGGAAGTTATGTCCGTTTGAACTTGACACCATCGTAGCTGTCCGAATCTGATTCCAGTTCGAGCCCAACTCGAATTCTTGCTTGACTTGGTCCCAAAGTGACGTGGTGACCTCCATTATTCCTTCCATGCATGTCCATGACTCCACGTCCCTTTCCTTCATCCTTTCCCAGGTTCCTAAGCACAATTAAATCATTTGCATTAGGTAGCGGTCTATTGTCAATAATATATGAACCTCCTGGTAATTAAGTTGACGAGCATGAGCTCGAGTAAGTGGTCCTTGCAACACATGCTATGAATGAGTTGTATCCATGGAAGGGATGTCCTCATCAGGTAGAGGCCATGAAAGGGGTTGAAGCCGACATCAAATAACTAACCCAAGAATCGGCCTAGGTTTACCACAAGGAATAAGGCGGTGCAGGGAGACCGACTGGTGGGGAACTAGAGCCGAAGAAGAAGGCGGAGGGACGCTGGGAGCTAAGCCCACGGGCGGCGGCATGCGCCGACCAAGGGCAACGACGCGTAGGACTGGAGCTAGGTGAGGTAGCCATCTGAAGGGGATAGGGCTCCACAGCAGCCAGATCCATGGGGGCGACAGGACCAGTTCAAGCGCGAATACAGCAAATTCGAGATGCTTGCTGGCGAGTCCCTTGACGAGTGCTTTTCTCGCTTTCACAAGATTTTGAGCAACCTCCGAGCCGTCGGTCTCACATACTCCGACTTGGATAACGCCGACAAATGCTTTCTCAGACTCGATCTTGGGTTTGGGAGATGAAGGTGACTACCATCAAGGATACCACGGACCTCTTGTCCCTGACTCTTGATGCGCTTTACTCGCGCCTCAAGACTCACGAGATTGACATAGTCTCTCGTCGGTCGAAGTCTGTCGATGGCATTAGTCACCGATCCCGCTTCGGATCTTCTTCTGCTGAGCCGATATGTGGATTCTCCCTTGCGCTCTCGTGACATAACGATGATCGGTTAGAGCGACTTATGACGAACGACTAGCCCTCCTAGCGTAGATTTTCTCATGCCTACAAGAGGAGGAGGGATGGTAAAGAGGAGGTCCCGTGATTTGCTTGAGTGTGGTGGCCCCAACCACATTCGAACCGCCTTAAGCGGGGAAGGGCAAACCGACTTGGCGGTTACGGCAAGTACGACTACATCAACAAGAACCGCAACACGAAGCCCTCGGCACTGTTCAAGGCAAGAAGAAGTTCCGCGACTTTGGGAAGGCCAAGCTCTTCCACGCGTCCTCGCCGCCTTCGACGACCTCGACCTCAGCGAGGTGGAGGGATGGAGCGACGACGATGGGACGGGTGATCAAGAACTCAAAGATGGTGATGACTTCTCCGGCATGTGCTTCATGGCCCTTGAGGGCGAACTAAGCGACAGCGAGCTCTACTCCGACTCCAACGAGGTATACCCATCGTACGACCAGCTTAATGATGCCTTTCTTAAGCTAGGTAAATTTCATGCTAGATCTAGAGCTAGATGTAGCGAGTTAAAGAAGGAAGTAGATAGATTGTCACGGAGCTTACTTCACTTATATCTGCTCCCTCCGTGATTTAATGTAATACATGCCCCGCTTTGCTTGGAGATATGGAGAAGTTAAGGACTTCTTATGATAGTGTGACCTCTGAGCTAGATATTCTTAAGGTGGAGAATGTTAGTCTGCTAGCTGAACTAGAAATGACGAGGATTGCTGTTCCTTCATCTGCTATTGAGACTACTTTCTGCACCTCTTGTGAAGATAAGGACAATGCTTTTAGAGGTCTTTACACTATGCTTCTCGATCTGCCCAAGTCTTGGGAAAACGCAATAATCAAGATAAATCTAAACAGGCGGATCATAAAATTGCCGATCTACAAGTCGTGTTACTAGAGCCCATTTCTTCATGTTTGAATTGTCCAAAGTTAGCTCACGAACTTGAATCTGTCTCAAAACAGTTTCAAGATATGATTGATCATGATAGGAAGTTGGCTCAGTTTGCTTCTAAGGACCCTGTTAGCTCACCATGCATGAATTGTAACAAACTAAAATCTAATTTGATTGCATTGGATGAGAAATGTGTGAAGCTAACTAAGGACCTTCTAGAGAAGCCACCATCTGCTTGTAATGTGATTGTGGAGAAGGGGGAGAAGCCCCCGGGTAAGGTAGAGACGCCTAGCGGCGAACCAACCTGCTAGCGTAGTCTTGTCCCTCGTAGTCGGTGTGCGTGCACAAGCCATTCTTTCCTCTGCTGTTGGTTGTTCTTCTGCTCCCTTACCTTCTGCTGTCTTCTCTCCTCCCTGCTCTTCTTGCACCTCTCTCTTTCGGGAGTGTCAGTACCTTATGAACAGCCTCGAGAGATTTGTAGGCGGCAAGAAGAAGCTTAATCTTATTCTAGACCAATCCAAGATCTGCAAGTTCAATCAAGGTCTAGGATATGATTTCTATGAAGACATGAGGAAGCATCCACCTGTCGTGCTCACACCCGTAGCCGCAGGTGTGTTTGAGGTCAAGCCCAAGAACAAGAATATTCAATTTAAATCAGCGGGCTTTGTCCAAAGGATTTACGACGACAAGGTGATTTCACTTGCGACTTCGGCGTCTCGGAAATGAAGCCATCTCATGCTACTTCAGCCTCTCAGAAGGCAAAGTATCATTGCACCTTCTGTCAGAAGGATGGGCATCTGTTTGACCATTGCTTCAACGCGCCAAGATCGCGTGAAAAGACCGTGTTGAGTCTCTTAGGCGTATTCAGGGTCAGTCCCAGACCTTGAGTGCACCTAAGACCAACACGAGGTCTAGGCTTGCTACTGGTGGTAGCTCTGGGCAGCATCAAGGACTTGGTTCTTCTGAATTTTCTATTTTTCGTCCTCATGCTCCCTCTGGTCGTGACTTTCGCCGTTCTGAGGGTAGATCTCGCTTTCCCGGTCGAGATGCCTACTGCGGCGTGATCGACATCTTCTTGGGTGCTCGACTCGCTCTTCCGTAGCGGTCGGACCCGACAACGACTTCAGTGTCCGCACACGCACCTTACGCTTCTTTGGGTGACATAGAGCGTAGGGTAGATAGAGGGCAGTCGTGCTTGACTACTTCATCTGCTCTACGTGTTACTCAGTATTGGATGCCAAAATCACTCTTGATTTACCCCGTCTTGAGACTTTACTCTCTTTTGACTCGGGTTCACGGGCGGGGAAGGAAAGGTTTGGCTTGTAGACTCCGGGTGTTCACGACACATGACCGGAGATTCTCGTTGGTTTTCTTCCCTTGCCTGTGCTCCAGGTGATGAGATGATCACCTTCGGAGATGCTTCATCTGGGCGCGTCATCACCAAAGGTACAGTGCGCATTAATGATTCATTTATTTTAAAATATGTTGCCTTGGTAAGTAAGCTGTAGTACAATTTGCTTTCAGTCTCTCAGCTTACCGATGACGATTTCGAGGTGAGCTTTAAGAAAAACAACTGCAAAATTCTTGATTCTTCGGGTAGTATGGTTTGCGGGATTTCTCGTTTTGGGAGGATCTTTCGTGCTGATTTTTCTGAGTCTTCTGGTGATCCTCTCCGTTGTTTGCTTGCTTCTGAGTCCTGTGACCTCTCTTTCTAGCATAGAAGACTTGGTCATATTGGATTTGACCATTTGACCTGAATTAGCGGCCGCGATCTCATTCGTGGTCTGCCGAAACTCAAGATGGTCAAAGATCTTGTTTGCGCTCCATGCCGGCACGGCAAGATGGCTGCCGCTTCTCATCCATGACAGTTGCTCCACATGGATACAGTTGGACCAGCTCGAGTGCAGTCAGCAGGAGGGAAGTGGTACGTTATTGTTGTGGTCGATGACTATTCGAGGTACTCTTGGGTGTTTTTCTTAGCCTCGAAGGATGAGACGTTTTCACATTTTCGAGGTCTTTTCAGTAGTATTTCTGTTGAACTTCCAGGTGCCTTGCGAGCGATCCACAGTGACAATGGCACGGAGTTCAAGAACTCCTACTTTGAGAGGTTTTGTGATGAGTCAGGTGTAGCCGTGTAGAGCACCAGTTCTCTTCTCCGCACGTCCCGCAGCAAAATGGCGTCGTGGAGAGGAAGAACCGTACCTTGGTCGAGATGGCCAAGACGATGCTCGATGAATACTCTACACCGCGAAAGTTTTGGGTGAGGCTATAGCCAACGCGCCATGTTTGAACAGAGTTTTCTCGGGCACACTTGCACCGCACTTCTTACGAGTTGAGATATGGGCGAAAGCCCAGTGTTTCTCATTTTCGTGTGTTTGGTTGCAAGTGCTTCATTTTCACGTTCTTGTGATGGGATTTTTCTAGGCTACTTGACTTCTTCACGGGCCTATAGGGTCTGGAACTGCGAGTCTAGTAAAATGGTAGAAACCTGTGAGGTGACTTTCGATGAGGCGGTCAGGGACTAGGCCCGATATCTCGAGTTCTCTAGAGCGATCCGAGACCATCTTTGTGGATGATGAGGACGAGCGAGCGAGGTTGTCTACGATTGATCCTTCATCCACCCCTTGAGGTGCCTTCTTCCACCGCACCTCGATGTGATCAGCCCATGCCTACAACTTCCTCTGGAGCTAGTGGCTCTGTTCCTACCCCGTCAGCTCACGAGGTAGAGGCCATTTCTTCATCTCATCCTGGACCTCCTAGACATATCCAAAAATCTCATCCTTCAGAGCAGATCATTGGAGACCTTTTTGAGCGAGTTACTCGCTCAAAATCTGCATGTCACTCTTTGTCTCCATTCGCCTTTGTTGCCTCCTTCGAGCCCAAAGACATTTGTCATGCTCTCTCGATGAGTCTTGGGTCAATGCCATACATGAGGAGCTAGAGAGTTTCGAGAGAAACAAGGTGCGGGCGCTTGTTGAGCCCCCTCGAGGTCACAATATCATTGGGACCAAGTGGGTGTTCAAGAACAAGCAAAGTGAGGATGGTGTGGTTGTTCGAAACAAGGCTAGGCGGTTGCTCGTGGGTACTCCCGTGTTGAGGGTCTAGATTTCGAGGAGACCTTTGCCCTCAGTAGCTAGACTTGAGGCCATTAGAATTACGCTTGCCTTTGCGGCTTCTAAGGGTTTCAAGCTTTACCAGATGGACGTCAAGAGTGCCTTTCTCAATGGCTTTATTGAGGAAGAAGTCTATGTGAGATGACCTCCGTGTTTCGAGAACCCCAAATACCCTAATCATGTCTACAAGCTTTCCAAAGCGCTGTATGGACTTAAGCAGGCCCCTAGAGCTTGGTATGAAAGGCTTAAGTCCTATCTGTTGAGGCATGATTTCGAGATGGGTAAAGTTGACAAGACTTTGTTCATTCGTCGGCTTGGCAATGACTTTCTGCTCGCCCAAATTTATGTCGATGACATCATCTTTGGCGGCTCTTCTCATGTTCTAGTTTCACAGTTCTCGGATGTCATGAGCACCGAGTTTGAGATGAGCTTGGTGGGTGAGTTGACTTTCTTCCTTGGCTTCCAGATCAAGCAGACTCGGGAGGGTACCTTCTTGCATCAAGGCAAGTACACCGTGACCTTCGAGAGGTTTCGACATGAGTGATGGAAAGCGGTGTCAACTCCGATGGCTTCTACTACCACACTTGACCCGATGAGGACGGCGAGCCGCTTGATCAAAAGAGTTCAAGTATGATTGGCTCTCTCTTGTACCTCACTGCCTCGAGACCGGACATACACTTTTCTGTGTGTCTATGTGCTCGGTTTCAGGCTTCTCCTCGCATATCTCACCGTCAGGTGGTGAAGCGCATCTTTCGGTACCTTCGAGCTACCATTGATTATGGTATCTGGTACTCATCCTCCTCCTGTCTATCCCTTAGAGCCTTTTCGGATGCGAGACTTTCTTGGTGTAGGATAGATAGGAAGAGCACTCGAACCTGCCGGTTCATTGGCACTTCTCTCGTTTCTGGTCTTGAGGAAGCGGTCCGGTGTTGCACGATCCACCGCCGAGGCCGAGTGCGTTCTCGCAGCCGATTCTTTGTAGCCAAGTGCTGGATGATCTCGACTCTGCGGGACTTTGGGTTAGTGTCGATCGTGTTCCTCTCTTTTGCGATAACACGTCTGCGATTAGCATTGCTAAGAACCCAGTGCAGCATTCTCGGACCAAGCACATCGATATCGATATCATTTTCTTGAGACCATGTAGAGAAGGGTGACATCGTGCTTCGGTTTGTGGAGTGACCACCGGTGGTGATATCTTCACCAAGCCTTTGGATAGCACGAGGTTTTCAGCTCTGCGGGGAGAGCTTGGGGTGGTCTGTCCTTATGGACTGTTGTGAGAGGGAGTTTGTGCTTTATTGCTTTATCATATTAATTATGCCTCTGTCTCATTTACATTGCATTGCATTTGGGGTGCATTGGGTTTAGTCCTTCTAGCATAGGTTAGAGTGGTTCTCTTGCCGAGTTGCTTAGAGTTCTTACTCTTATCTTGTGATTCTAGGGTCCTGCTCTATTAGCCACTTCTCTTCTCTCACTAGGTTGAGCCCACTCACTGCTTTTAGGTTCTAACAAGGGTCGGGCCACCCTTGGGTGAGCAGGTACTGTTTGCTCCTAGTAAGGTAGATTACCGGACTAATAGTCCTAGAGTCATTTGGGGTAGACGAGAGTCAGTCTAAGCCATAGTTGTCTCTATATCTTGTCTATGCTTTAAGGACTGCCCCGTTGGATTTTCTTTGCCAGCTTCTTATATTTATTGCTTTGGTTCAGTGTGAGTTCATTTGGGAGCTTCTGGAGCTTAATATTGACATAACTCAACTTGAACTAAAAGCTGCATCATATGTTGAGGGGGAGCTGGACTTTCTGCATGTCATTCTGTATTGTCGTATAACTACATTGAGCCTTGATTATTATCCTGTTATGACATGCTTAAAATGCTTTACACCTTGCCATGACTTGTGCTTATTTGCTACATTTATCATGACTTCATATGTGTAAACTAGCTTGTGCCATGATAAGTTAATTAAACTTGCTCAATTTGAACTAAAACTTGTCATGTTAGCACTCGAGATTAGTCTTTCTTGAGCTATCCTTTTATGATCCATGCCATGTCAAATAGGCTGAGTTGAGCGTTGAATCTCTATTGAGCCTTAGATTGAGTTGTTTTAGTCTCTTGATGATGCATAAGTTAGTACAATTTGTTAAAAAGCAAAAAGATCTCTTTTGTGCGAAAAAACTGATCTCACCAATTCTTTCTCATGAGACGGCTTGCCATTGCATTTGGCATGAACTCAGGGGGGTTTTGGATGACCAAGATCATTTCCTTAAGCTTCTCGCTTGGAATGATCGCATAAGGCTTGAGATCTAGCACAAGACTTAACAAAAATCTGGTTGAAAACGACCATAAGTTTCATAAGAAAATATGTCATTTGTGCTCGATTTGCTTAAGTTACAAAAGAACCAAGTACTTGAACCAATGTTTCCTTCTTGAGCATATAACACTCTATTTGGACTCAACTGTAGCTTCTTGGTTCCGCTTAGCTTATTGACATGGCCTGCATCATCCTTGGATATCTCTAGCTAGATTTTGCTCATTGATGACTTAATTTGTTCACAAAATGCACTATATTTCAGATTGTCATCTCTTTGGTCTAGCTGGCATATACATATCTTGTCATGATATAGATAGCCTTTAATTGAGTTATGGCTTGATGTAATTCTTAATGGTCATTTTGGATAATTCTCATGGCTTTAAATGCATAGAATAAACAAACTTCAGTCATTTTATCCAAAATGTGTTATATTCTCTCTTTTGCATCCTTGATGTGTTTATTGCCAAAAGGGGGAGAATATTGGAGAAAAAGTCTTTTGGGAGATCTTTCTAGAGCTTTGGAGAACAATTTGCTCTTTCTTGAGTTGCTCTAGCGATTCCTTCTGTCGACATGGTCATTTGCTTCATTCTCTTCTTTGGACCATGTTGGATTCTTCAAACTCAACTTCATGCTTTTTCTGGGTTTGTCAATATACTCATCAAGGGGGAGATTGAGAGACCATGTGGTGGTTATCCCGTGTGTATGATGAGTAATTGACATCGGTTTAGGAAAGTCGAGTTTGAGTTGGTTGGTTCGGACCATGTCGTTGTGGGGTGCAACGGGCTCGGTCGGACTTGGTCAAACCTGGTCAATAGGATTCGGATGATTATTCTGATGATTTGACAGGTTTGGGCTTAATATTGTGTCACTGACTCTATTATGCTTACATGTATCGAGCGGTGCTATGTGATGGTTTGCTTGTCTGTGTGGTTGCAGGACTTCGGAGCTAGGTCATGGTGAGGCGTGGGAGGACCGGGACTAGACACAGGAGGTGTTGAGGTCCAGACGGTCGGAGACGCCAAAGATGATCGAGGCTGCTGAGGTGGTTGCGGCCGAGACGAGGAACCGAGCTGAGCTACTGGAGGTGGACACGACAGCGCGGCGGGTGGATCGGGACTAGGCTCACAGAGGAGTCGGATGTCCAGACGATCGGATGCCGGGTGCGGTCGTGTGCGACGGAACGGACCGGACTAGACTCGTGGAGGAGTCGAGGTCCGTCGGTCGAGTCAAAAGCGGTCATGCGTGAGCGACAAGGAGCGGAAGCTTCCGGAAGGTGCGGGAGGCGAATCGGTAATTCGCAAGGCTGCACAAGCGGAGACAGCTCCGTTAGGGTTTAGCCGGCGTAACGGGTTGGAGACCCGTTAGCCAAGGGCTATAAATAGGTGTTGGGGGCTGCATACCCCTTTGAGGGTTTTTGTGAATTTGCTCTCCATTTTGTGTGTGTTCCTCCCAAGAAGCATGTGAGGCTCTTGGTGTTTTTGAGGATTGAGAAGGAGAGGATGGATTGAGTGACTTATAATCATTTTTCTTGTTCTATTGTCCATGCGTATCGGGACTCCTCTGTAATCCTCTTTTGATTTGGAATGGAAATATGAAGTTTTTCCTTTTCTTTTCATGCTATTCTGTTCTTCATCTTGTTCATGCCATTTCTTCTCAAGTGCAAAACTTTTGACTAAATGCTTTGCCTAGAGGTTGCGTTTTTGGTTTCCCTCGGTTCATTCAATTTAGCTTCACGAGGAAGTTTTGCTCGGTCAGAAGTAGTTTTCTTGCTAATCCTTGAAGTCTCAGCCAGAGGTTTTCGGTACTCTGCAGCTTGGGAATATCTTGGCAAATCCAGTCTTAGTGACCATTTCCTAAGAAGCCTCTGTTAGATGGTATGCAGTTTTATTTTAGTTCTGTTCTTAGTTCTCTCCAATGAGTTTCATCTGAGAAAACCGACTGCTAGTTGATAGTTTAGTTTTTCTGAGTTACTAATTGCGTTTAGGCGCTAGGCGCTCTGCAGTTTTTTGCATCGCTTTTACTTTTTGGTGTCGTCGGTGGATCCAATTTCCTGTGTAGCTTTCGGCCAAGCCAAGTGCGATCGGTGCAATTTGTGATTTCCACGAATAGCTTTGAGCAGGATCGATTGTTGTTTCTTCTCCTTTGGCCTTGATTCTTTTCTTTTCTTTCTTCATTTCGCTTGCTTTAGTTGTTCAAGCCGTGAGGCCTTTTCTATTTTTAGGCTTTGCTT
Organism: Bonia amplexicaulis; assembly: GCA_036346245.1. NCBI lineage: Eukaryota > Viridiplantae > Streptophyta > Magnoliopsida > Poales > Poaceae > Bonia > Bonia amplexicaulis. The sequence goes on along the minus strand of CM070753.1, from coordinate 11,682,748 downwards.
TTTCGGCAAAGAAGGCGGCTTGTTTTTTCCTCTGTCAGGATTCATGCAGTAGTTGTTGGTCTTCTTGCCGCTGTTTTCTGCTCTCTATCTGCATTTCATTTCTTCATCTTTTCAGTTGGTTCGGCTAGTATTGAAGCAATAGGATTTGGTCATTTTTCTTTTTTTTCTTGTGCTGATCTTTGGCGATTTTGCATGCAGATCAAACGGCAATATTTTCATTGAAATTTTCTTGACTACTCTACGATTTATGCTGAATTTTTAGTGTCACATGCGTTCCAAATTTCAGCAAGATTAATTTTAATTTTCTGTGAGGTGCTTTGTTTTGCTTCTTTTGAAAAACAGTGTACGAATTCTCGGGGGCGATTTTAAAAGAGAGCGACATTCACCCCCCCTCTGTCGCCATTACGGTCCTACACCCTTGGATCTGGATCACGCAGGAGAGAGGAGAGCAAAAATAAGAAGAGGCAGTGAGGAGGAAAAAAAGGCCATTTAGCCTGAGTAGAAAGAAAAGAAACGAAGAAGAAAAGGAAAAAAATAAAAGAAAAGAGGAGAAAAAAGGAAAAAAAGACAAGAACAAAAGGTTGGGTGTGTAAATAAATAAGATTTGTTCGCAAGTATAGATGGTGTGATATGTGAATATAGATAACGTGACCATTAAATTATGGCCATTTGGGCACCGGGGCATCAGAGAGGTGTCCGGTGAGAGTGATTGTCGGTATTGAGTTTGCGTGTAGGGACGTTATCGGAGAGTGATACGGTGAGAAACTCAAGACCTACTTCGGTAGGCACTTCTAGGGATGGAGGTAGAGTGATTTCACTGACGGGTGAAGAAACTCCACTATACCGGTATAAGCGGCATACAGAGGAGCATTATGCATTGAACTCATAGACCTACGACAGTAGGCCTCCAACGACGGTGGGGAAATCAAGACCTACTTAGGTAGGCACCTCCAGGGATGGAGGTAGAGGAATTTCATCGACGGGTGAAGCAACTCCACTATACCGGTATAAGCGGCATACAGAGGAGCATTATGAATTGCACTCATAGACCTACGACGGTAGGCCTCCCACGACGGTGGGAAAATCAAGACCTACTTCAGTAGACACCTCTAGGGATGGAAGCAGAGGGGTTTCACCGATGAGTCAAGCATTGCATTTTCTTTTCCGTTAGTCATGTTGTTGATTTGCAATGCTTTGAGGTTGATGCTTGTGAGTTGATGGCAAGCATTTGAATTTGTTGCTTGTGTGTCTTAGGGGACTTTGCTATGATTGTGGGAGCTAGTTCCCCTCAATGTCGGAGTAGCTACGCGCCCATACCACTTTCTGAACATAGCGATGTGCACTTACCTATCAACGACATCTATGTAATGTACATCTCTAGAATACTACATAGATAGACCTTTTGGATGCCTTAGCTAATCGTGTATTGTTATGTAGGAGCCCATGCCGTGCAATCTCAGAGTTAGGCTTGTTGGCTCCATTCCTGTTGAGGTTAGGTGGGGAATGGCGTATCCATGCCTGCTAGGGATGCTGGTGCACGGTGCCTAGGTAGAGGCTAGTTTCACGAAGATCTAGGTGGACATGGTACATGGCATTTTTAGGACCGTCCCACTAGAGAACCCCCCAAACGACGAGATCGTGACACTAGGGGATGTCATCCACGCATTTGTCCAGTGGCCTAAGAGGGACATCGCACTGGACCCTTCCATGCCAGCATCTACCTAACATGAACAACCATCCTCTGCACGTGACCATGTACAGCCTGAGGCCTCTCCGACCCTCCCTTCGATGTCACCATGTGCACCTAATTCTCGTCAGCAGGCCACTATATTGGCTCCCATGAAGGCCACACTGCGCATAGATCAACAGCGTGCCCAGTCCTCTCCCTTGAAGAGTACATACAAGCGTTGCCGCAAGACTAAATCGAACGACATCAAGGCGCCTCAAAAGCCCTGGACATTCTCACTAGCAATGCGGCTGGTCCCAGACACACTCTTACCAAATCTTGGAATGGGTTGCGCGAGTTTGCATGTGTGGTACATTGGAGAGACCAACGAGATGAGGACATAACGCCCTACAGGTTTCATCGTCAAGTACACAGTGGGGCAATTTCTCCACAAGCTAGGCTACTTCATGGTGGGCTTCGGTGACCTGTTTGATCTATTCAACTTCGACGCCATCGATGCCTCATTTTTAAGAAGTTGGATATTGTAAGTGTGTACAATTATGGTCTACATTCATGTCATACTGATAAATACCATAACTCATTGCTTATGTATAGACACATGATGCTACAAGCCAAACGATGCCGAGAACTGGTGAGTTTCCTCAACCCACACTTGGTCTCCGAGCAAAGCATCCAACATAAGGCATCATACGTCCAGGATTACGTAACAAATTTGTTGCGTGCACACAATGACAAGGAGTACATACTTGTACCCTATAACCAGAAGTAAGTACTTTACTTATTGCTAACTCCTTGATTTGTACTTCATATGTAACATGAACTTAGCTTTAAGGAATATGGTGGCATACATGTGTAGGTGGCACTGGATTCTAATTGTCATTGTACTAAAGTGAAACAAAGTAATATACCTTGATTCCCTAAATAAAATGAGCACAACTTCACAATTGTGCAACAATTAATTGACAGGTAAACTCATTTCATCCATAGATAACTCTATGTACCATTCGTTTGCAATGGTTGAGGGCAACATTTTCGAATCACGTAGGTCGTTTGAGGCGTACATTGGCAGAGGAGGGAGACACATGGAAGGGAGCACCACACTGCGACATGTGACGTAGTTACCGGTACCTGTTACTACATAATTCCTACATCATACTTCATAATGATACCTCTCAAACTGAACAAACCTATGTATGCAACTATATTTTTGCAGTGCCACTAGTAGTTACAGGACAACGTATGTGAATTCTACGTTTACCGCCATATGCATGAAATCATGGGTGCTGGGCCCAAGGATCCAGAGGTTTGTGAATCTTGCAACAATTATTTTCTACTTATCAATATACATATATACATATATATGCTTACGACTTTACTCTTCCTAGCGATAGGGCATGAAAATTGCTTCAAGTACACTCCATATGAATGAATTATCCGACAATCGAGGACAGCTCGCCACCTTCTTAATGACGAAGGTCATTCATCGAAAAGGAGAGTTTCACTCAGACGGGGATGAATAAAATCTCTCATGGTTAGTGACAAACAAATTTTTAGGTATCTATAAATGTGTTGTAGCTATATCATCACAATTCATTTATAATTAATCAGTAAATTTGTGTATCTATGATATATCTGTCAATTTATGATCGATATTTGTGTATATGTATATTGTGTGATATGTCTATGATATCTGTGTATTTGCTTATTTTTAGATGGCATGACTAGCATTTCCTAAGGCTAGCAAAAAAATAGAAAAAATTTTAGGTATAGAATGACCTATCACAGACGGTTTTATGGTATAAATCGTCTATGAATGTCTCTACTATCACAGACGGCTATAACCAAAACCCGCATATGATATATAGGACATCACAGACAGTTATATGTAACAAATGTCTGTGATATCGACTATCATAAACGGTTGGTACATAGATGTCTGACATATCACAGATAGGTTTTTGGTTGCAGCCGTTTGTGATAGTTAGCCTTTATAGACGGTACACAAACCATCTGTCATAACCACCTGTTATCTTTTTTTCTCGAACACGCAGGAGAACTGCGTATCATTATATTTAGAAGAAAAAGGAGTCAAAAGAGACTCAAATAAACTCATAAAAAAAGCCAGGAATACAAAAAGACGACCAAAAGACCACCCACACAACCAAGCTATGGCCAAATGCACCTGAGGCCTTTGGCCCCTGCCACACACCACATTTTTGCCTCATCTCTGATCTCTTGCACTAAAACGCTAGAGTTAGGGGAGGCCCCCTCAAAAACACATCTATTCCTATGCTTCCAAATCCACCAAGCCACCAATGAACTAAAGAATTAAATCCTTACGGTATTGTTTATGCGGTTGCTTGCAGAACTTGGCGCCACCAACCAAATAAGTTAGAATCAGTGGGCCCAGGTGCATGGTGCTGCATGCCAACAATGGATAAAACTGTGAACCACACTGTTCTTGAGAACACACATGTGGTGAGCAGGTGTTGGACATCTTCTTCCTCTTGATCACAAAGTGGGCATTTTTCGGGATGGTCCAGTCCACGACGAGCCAAACGGTCGGCGGTCCAACATCGATTAAGAGAAGCCAACCACATGAAAAATTTGCAGCGAGGGGGTGCCCAAGATTTCCATCTCTCTCCAAGGCTCAAACTCAACAGCCCCCACAAAGAAACGCCTATAGGCAGATCTGGCGGAGAACTCCCCTGACGGTGAAGGAACCCATAAGTGTTGACCCTCCACTCCAGGAGCAAGGGTCACCTCCACTAACAAATCCCACAGCTGAAAATACTCCAAAAGCGCCTCTGTAGACAGACCACCACTAATATCACGGACCCAAGTAGTATCAGTTAAAGCCTCCTGCATAGTTCTGCAGTTTGCAAATTTCCGCTTCACATACTTACACAGGGATGGCGCAAGGTCATGCAAGGATTTTCCATGTAACCATTTGTCAAGCCAAAAAAGTGTTTTGCGACCATCACCTATAATTGAGATGACTGAGGTGGTGAACAAAGCAACCGAAATGGGGTGTACGTGGATATCCAGACCAGCCCATGGACGATCAGGTTGTGTCTTCCTTAGCCATAACCATCTCATCCTCAAAGCCCACCCAAGCATTTCTAGATCAAGTATTCCCAGTCCACCAAGCTCAATTGGCCTCTTTACTCGTCCCCAAGCAACAAGGCAATGTCCACCATTTACTTCCTTGCGACCTTTCCAAAGAAAAGCTCTTCGAATCTTGTCAATGGTTTTAATAGCCCATTTGGGAAATTCCAATGCAAAGAGCTGAAAATTAGGTATTGCCGTGAGTACTGCGCGAACAAGAGTGGCTCTCCCAACCGGATGCATCATGGCTGCTTTCCACCCAGGTAGCTTATTTGCTATCTTGTCGATGATTGCATAGTAATCGGCCTTGGAAAGCTTTTTAATGGACAAAGGAAGCCCAAGGTACCCACATGGGAAGTCTTGTACGTTGCAAGGAATGGATGTTTGTACTGCCTCAATGTCCTGCACTCGGCATTGGATTGGGCTTACCGAGCACTTATTGATATTGGTGACCAACCCCGAAGCTTCAGCAAAGACTCGGAGAATTTCTTTAATCATTTCCATATCTTCCACACAAGGCCGCAAGAACAGTACTACGTCATCAGCATAAAGAGATACCCGTTGGCTTGAACCTCGCAATAGAAGGGGCTGTAGCAGGCCATCATCACTCGCCTTGTTGATTAGAGCATTAAGCACATCCATGACAATAATGAACAACATTGGTGATAGGGGATCGCCTTGTCGCAATCCCCGTTGATGATAGATTACTTCTCCTGGCACTCCATTCACCAACACTCTTGTAGAAGAAGACCTCAAGAGATTGGACAGAGTGTTGCACCACATGGGGCCGAAACCCAGGTGTCTCAAAACCTGTATCAAGAATGCCCAGGATACCGTGTCGAAGGCCTTAGATATATCCAATTTGAGGAGCACTCGAGGTTCCTTTTGCTTGTGTAGCATTCTTGCTGTTTGTTGCACCAGCAAGAAATTATCTTGAATGCACCTTCCTTTAACAAAGGCACTTTGGTTGGGAGAGACCAAATTTTTTAGTTTAGGAGCCAACCTATTGGCCAACAGCTTGGTGATCAATTTTGCAAAGCTATGCACCAAGCTTATTGGTCGATAGTCTTTTATTTCCAAAGCATCCGGTGTTTTGGGCAGCAAAGTAATGTATGCCGAATTAAGCAAGAACAATCTGCTCACATCTCCCTGCAACACCTGATTAAGTGCAGCCATGAGGTCCACTTTCATGATATTCCAACAGCTCTTATAGAAGCATCCCGTATATCCATCGGGGCCTGGTGCCTTATCCGAAGGAAGAGATTTAATTGTTGCCCAAATCTCCTCAGAAAAATGCATCTCTACGGGAGACAGGTCATGAGGATCCTGATAAAAGGATTGTAAATTGAGCATACAATCCCGCTGCGGTACTGTACCGATGTAACATCCCACAAATTTTCTTGCTTTAATTATTTTTTTTCTGGGATTTATTTATTTTTATCTAGATTTTATTTCAAAGCCTAAAGAAAGAAAATATGTTTTAAATATTTTCTTAAAGCTAAAAAGTATTTATTTTTATTTTACAAACTTCCCTAAAATTTATAGAATTTTTGAGAATTTTTTGGGATTTAAAATCATTTTTTAATGCCAAAAGGTATTTTTATAAAGTGTTAAAAAGGTCAAAATGAACTAAAAATATTTTTCCTAAGTATAAAACATCCCCAGGGATTTTCTGTAATTTTTATAGAATTTTTAAATATTATTTGCTATTTTTACAGTGTTTAAGAAATCTCCTCCTATTTTCTGAAAATAAAATCCGAATTAAAATCTGAATTAATCTGGTGGTGACACGTGTCGCACCGAGATTAAATCTTACCTTTTTCCTGATTTAATCCTAGCCTCTCATCTTCACTTAAAACCAAGGGCCAAGATCTCGCCACATGTCCTCATCTGAGCCATCCATTGTTTTCACTCTCCCTCTCTCTCACACTTACCATTGGGGCCCACTTGTCATCTCTTTCTTCCCCAACACTTCTTCTTCCTTGCCCTCTCTCTCCTCTCTTTTGCCGAATTTGGCGCCGCCTTCACCGCCGCCCCAGCCGCCCCAGCCTCCATGCCCCCACCCACCCCCCCGCCGCCCCGCCGCCATGCAGACGCCGCCCACCCTCCACACACGCCAACCGTGAGGAGCCACCGCTTTATGCCGCCCCCGAGCTCAGAGCCGTGGTTCCCTCTCCCAGAAAATCGTCGCCTTGACTCCTCGTGAACCGCCCCTCCTCGGCCATTAATGGCACCCGCATGCGTTCATACCACCCCAACCGGTTTCACCGAGAACTCCGTGATCTTCGTCTCCTCCTCCCCTATATAAACCCCACCCCAAAACCACATCCCAGACCACACCACCTCTCCTCCTCTCCCACCTTCCTCCTCTCCTGCCGCCGGAAGCCGCCGAGACCTCCTCCGCCGCTTCTCTCTTCCACCGCCGCCTCAGGCCACCGCCGCCTCGCCGTCGGTAGGGATGGACTCCGGCGAACGCGCCGCCCCGTGGCCCTGCCGTGCGGTTGGAGACGGCCATGTCACCGCCACGTGGGCACACTTGGCAGCCCAGTGGCAGCCACGTGGCGCCATGTGTACCAAAGCCGCCACGTCATCTTTCTAATTTCTTTTATTTATTTTCCTGAGATGATGTCATAAATCGAGATTTCCAGTACAAAAATAATTCGGAAATTTAATCCTTTTTCTTTTTCCTTCTTTTTAAAACTTCCGAAGGCCCGTATTTGCTCATTTTAGCTCCAAATTTAACCATTCAAATGTCTAATTTTTTTCTAAAAATATGAACTATTCATTTATATGTCTTTTTCAAATTTTTGAATTTTATTGGAATTTTATTTGAATTCTTTTTGGTTCTTTACGTGTAGACTATGAGGATTTCGTCGAGGGCGATTCCAACGACGCTTTCAACGCAGAGCAACCAGGCAAGCTACATCTTTGATCATATTGCTCCCAGTATTTTAGCAGTATTTATATTGTTTTTAAATTATTATGCATGCGTAATTTTATTCAATTCTAGTTTAAACTCAATTTGAATTATAGTTATGCCTAATTCCTTTGTATAACCCAATTTGATATTTCATGTCAATATACCTTGTCAAACCTAGATAAAACCTAGTTGGTACATTAGTATTAACTAGACATTTGGTAGAAATGCTTAGCCATGCCAAGAATACTAAGATTTGGGAACTTCTTTCACATAAAATGATAGACTTTAAAATTGATTTCTTGACTTTGGAAAGTCGGAATTGTTTGTAAAATGTTTCTAAACAAAATATAAAACTTGTTTAGACTTAGACGTGGATTCGTGTTGTAGTGAAACCTTAGTGGCGGCGTTATCTTTTTGGCAACTAAGCACTGTAAAAGGCTTTGTTGTGAACTCTCAGCCACACACCTAAGGCAGTGTGTTAATCGCGTGGCTAAACGAGAGAACATGTCTTGTGGTGGGATACTCTAACCGCCTCTCATGCCAACCCCCAAACTATTTCTTGGGATGAGTTCCTGCATGATTTCAAGAAAGCTCACATCCCTACGGGAACCAAGATTTTAAAGAAGAAAGAATTCAGAGCTTTGCGCCAAGGAAGCCGCTCTGTTAATGAGTATCTGCAAAAATTTAACCAGCTATCCCGCTATGCACCAGAAGATGTAGCCACTGATGAAGACAAGCAAGAAAGGTCTTGGAAGGACTAAATGACAACCTTGCTATGCAGTTAATCTCTAGTGACTATGCTGATTTCCATCAGCTGGTGAGCAAAGCCATTCGCCAAGAGGCAAAATTCTTGGAAATGGAGAACAGAAAAGCGGAGGATGGCTGTGCAGAAGGGAAATCCAGGAGGATATTCAAGAGCTCGCATTACCTCTCCGCAGAACAGTCAATTCAAGACCCCCTTCAATAAGTTCAACCCGCAGTCAAGCAATTTCAGGCCAGCTTCCAACCGCCCACCTCAGCAAACCAATCGTCCTAATTCTCAAGCAAGCCATGGGCAGGTGCCTAAGAGTACCGCCTCGCCTGAAGGAGTAACCTGCTTTTATTGCAAAGAAACAGGGCATTATGCCAAATCTTGCTCGAAGAAGCTCCAAGTTGCAGCTAATACAAATGCATCAGGAAGTCAGACCGCAAGGCCACAATTCAAGAAGCAGGAGAACTCGATAAAGGGACATGTGAGCCATGTCACTGCTGAAGAAGCTCAGTCTGCACCAGTTGTTGTGCTAGGTATGTTTCTTGTGAATTCAGTACCAGCATCAGTCCTTTTTTATTCAGGAGCATCCCATTCTTTCATTTCAAAAGCTTTTATGATTAAGAATGGGGTAAGAACAGTACCTTTGGGTAACTCTATGATAGTTCATTCCCCTGGGGCAAAAATGAGGTCAAGCACCTTGTGTCCAAAAGTAGAAATGCTCATAGATGGGACTTTGTTCATAGTAGACCTTATAGTTTTGGAATCCCAAGGTTTGGATATCATTCTTGGAATGAACTGATTAGCAAAGAATAATGGACGAATCGATTGTGCTAGCCGATCCATATCCCTCACCAACGCTTAGGAAAGAGAAGTAACATTTATTCCAAAAACACCAGAAAAAGAAAAGTGTGAGGTTAATCAGCTTCAAGCCCTAGAAGAAGTGCCGGTTGTGCAAGATTATCCAGATGTTTTCCCAGAAGAATTACCAGGAATGCCACCAGATAGGGAAATTGAGTTTGTGATCAACCTAGTTCCTGGAGCCGCACCAATTTCCAAGAGACCATACAGGATGCCAGCAAATGAGTTAGTCGAGCTAAAGAAGCAACTTCAAGAGTTGGAAGAAAAAGGATATATTCGTCCAAGTTCTTCACCATGGGGATCACCTGTGTTGTTTGTTAAAAAGAAAGATGGAAGTATGAGGAAGTGCATAGATTATCGAGGACTCAATGAGATTACAATCAAGAACAAGTACCCGTTGCCCAGAATAGATGATCTGTTTGATCAGCTGAAAGGAGCAAGTATTTTCTCCAAAATAGACTTGAGGTCAGGATATCATCAGTTAAGGATTAAAACTGAGGACATCCCCAAAACTGCTTTCTCCACTCAATATGGACATTATGAGTTCACTGTAATATCATTTGGGCTGACTAATGCACCGGCATATTTCATGAGTATGATGAACATTGTATTCATGTAATATTTGGACAAGTTCATTGTGATCTTGATAGATGATATTCTTATCTATTCAAAAGATAAGGAAGAGCATGAGAAACATCTTTGGATAACTTTGGAAAAGCTCAGAGAACATCAGCTTTATGCTAAGTTCAGTAAATATGAATTTTGGTTAAGAGAAGTTGCTTTTCTCGGACATATAGTGACAGCTGAAGGAGTCGTTGTGGATCCTTCCAAAGTAGAAGCAGTAATGGAATGGAAGCAACCCAAGTCGATGAATCAAGTCGAAGTTTTCTTGGACTTCTTGGTTACTACCGTCGCTTATAGCAGATTCTCGAGTTAGCCAAGCCAATGACTCGACTTACGAAAAGGAAAAGAAGTTCGAATGGACAAAAGCACATGAGCAAAGTTTCCACCCTCAAGAGCAAGTTAGTCTCGGCACCGCCTTATCCCGCGGATGTGCATAAGGATTTTGAAGTATTTTGTGATGCTTCACGTCAAGGTCTTGGATGTGTTTTGATGCAGGAAGGACGGGTAATAGCCTATGCATCTCATCAGTTAAGACCTCATGAAAGCAATTATCCTACCCATGATTTGGAATTAGCAGCCATAGTGCATGCTCTGAAAATTTGGCGTCATTACCTTATTGGTAATCGCTGTGAAATATATACGGATCACAAGAGTTTGAAGTATATTTTCACCCAGGCAGAACTTAACTTAAGGCAGAGAAGATGGCTTGAGTTAATAAAGGATTATGATATTGGAATCCATTATCACCCGGGAAAAGCTAATGTTGTAGCCGATGCGCTCAGCAGAAAGTCTTATACAAAGAACGTTTTGGCAGATGCAGACCAGACTCAACTTCAAGAAGGAGTCTCTCACTTAAGTTTGAACTCAGAAAAGCAGAGTATTCTTACAGCCTTAGAGATCCAGTCAACTCTACCGGATCAGATCAAGGAAGCTCAGAAAGTTGATGAGGATATTCAGGAAATCAAGAAAACTATGAGAAGAGGCAAATCACCTGGATTCAGTGAAGATGAGCATGGAACTGTTTGGTATGAGAATCGTATCTGTGTTCCCAATAATCTAGAGATTAAGAATTTGATTCTGCGAGAAGCACATGAAACCCCATACTCAATCCACCCCGGACGTACAAAGATGTACCAGGACCTAAAAGAAAGATATTGGTGGGTTAGTATGAAGAAGGAAATTGCAGAATTTATCGATGCATGTGACACCTGTCAAAAGGTCAAAGCAGAACATCAGAAGCCAGCAGGACTCTTGCAACCCTTGCCTATTCCAGATTGGAAGTGGGAAGAAATAGGCATGGACTTCATAACTGGACTACCCAGAACTCAATCCGGTTATGATTCCATCTGGGTAATAATTGACTGGTTAACTAAAGTGGCACATTTCATACCAGTCAAGACTACATACTCAGGTGGTAAGCTAGCAGAACTGTATATGTCCAAGATTGTGTGTTTGCATGGAGTTCCTAAAAAGATAGTTTCAGATAGAGGAAGTCAGTTCACTTCCCGGTTTTGGAAGAAAATTCATGAAGAATTGGGAAGTAAGCTTAACTTTAGTACAGCTTATCATCCCCAGACAGATGGACAGACAGAGCGAGTAAATCAGATTCTAGAGGATATGCTAAGAGCATGTGCCTTGGATTTTGGAAATAGTTGGGATAAGTCATTACCCTATGCAGAGTTCTCTTACAACAATAGCTATCAGACCAGTTTGCAGATGGCACCTTTTGAGGCACTTTATGGCAGAAAATGCAGAACGCCTTTACTATGGGAACAGCCAGAAAAATTTGAAGATGCTAGTCCAAACTTACTTCACGATGCTGAAGAGAAAGTAAGGAAAATCAGGGACCAATTAAAAATAGCCCAGTCAAGGCAGAAAAGTTACGCCGATAATCGACGGTGAGACTTAACCTTTGAAGTTAATGATTTTGTCTATCTCCGAGTATCCCCTCTTCGAGGAGTAAAAAGATTTCAGGCAAGAGGAAAACTTGCACCAAGATATATCGGACCTTTCAAGATTCTCAGCCGCAAAGGAGAAGTTGCTTATCAATTGGATCTGCCACCAAGTCTGTCAGGAGTACATAATGTTTTCCATGTATCTCAATTAAAGAAATGCCTCCGAATTCCAGCAGAGCAAGCAGCTTTGGAAAACTTGGATCTGCAAGAAGATCTTTCTTATCAAGAGCAGCCAATCAAGACCTTGTAAACAATGAGAAGGCAAACCGAAAAAAAGTAATCAAATTCTGCAGAGTTCAGTGGAGTAACCATACCGAGGATGAAGCAACCTGGGAACGAGAAGAGGATTTAAGAGCCAACCATCCCCATCTCTTTGCTACCTAGTTCAAATCTCGGGGGCGAGATTTCTTTAAGGGGGGTAGGTTTGTAACATCCCAAAAATTTTCTTGCTTTAATTATTTTTTTTCTGGGATTTATTTGTTTTTATCTGGATTTTATTTCAAAGCCTAAAGCAAGAAAATATGTTTTAAATATTTTCTTAAAGCTAAAAAGTATTTATTTTTATTTTCCAAACTTCCCTAAAATTTATAGAATTTTTGAGAATTTTCTGGGATTTAAAATCAATTTTTAATGCCAAAAGGTATTTTTATAAAGTGTTAAAAAAAGTCAAAATGAACTAAAAATATTTTTCCTAAGTATAAAACATCCCCAGGGATTTTCTGTAATTTTTAAAGAATTTTCAAATATTATTTGCTATTTTTAAAGTGTTTAAGAAATCTCCTATTTTCTGAAAATAAAATCCGAATTAAAATCTGAATTAATCCGGTGGTGACACGTGTCGCACCGAGATTAAATCGTACCTTTTCCTGATTTAATCCTAGCCTCTCATCTTCACTTAAAACCAAGGGCCAAGATCTCGCCACGTGGCCTCATCTGAGCCATCCATTGTTTTCACTCTCCCTCTCTCTCTCACTTTCCATTGGGGCCCACTTGTCATCTCTTTCTTCCCCAACACTTCTTCTTCCTTGCCCTCTCTCTCTCCTCTCTTTTGGCCGAATTTGGCGCCGCCTTCTTCACCGCCGCCTCAGCCTCCCCCGCCACCCGGCCACCCCACCCCCGCCCTGCCGGCCGCCAGACGCCGCCCCACCCTGCACGCCTGCCAACCGTGAGGAGCCGCCGCTTTTATGCCGCCCAGCTCCGAGCCGTGCTCCTCTCCCGAAAATCGTCGTCTTGACTCCTCGTGAACCGCCGCCTCCCGGCCATTAATGGCACCCGCATGCGTTCATACCACCCCAACCGGTTTCAGCAGGAACTCCGCGATCTTCGTCTCCCTCCTCCCCTATATAAACCCCACCCCAAAACCACATCCCCACACCGCACCACCTCTCCTCCCCTCTCCCCACCTTCCTCCTCCCCGCCCCGGAAGCCGCCGAGACCTCCTCCGCCGCTTCTCTCTTCCACCGCCGCCTCCGGCCACCGCTCGCCTCATGGTCGGTGGGATGGACTCCCATCCTGTCCTCTCCCGCGCCACCCTCGCCGCCATGGAGTGGCCGTGGCCGCGCCGCCGCCGCCCAGTAGCCTGCTGTGCGGTTGGAGGCGGCCATGTCACCGCCACGTGGGCTGCGTGGCACCACGTGGCGCCACGTGTACCAAAGCCGCCACGTCATCTTTCTAATTTCTTTTATTTATTTTCCTGAGATGATGTCATAAATTCTTTGCTTCTTTTTAAAACTTCCAAAGGCCCGTATTTGCTCATTTTAGCTCCAAATTTAACTATTCAAATTTCTAATTTTTTTCTAAAAATATGAACTATTCATTTATAATTCTTTTTCAAATTTTTGAATTTTATTTGAATTTTATTTGAATTCTTTTTGGTTCTTTACGTGTAGACTACAAGGATTTCGTCGAGGGAGATTCCGACGACGCTTTCAACGCAGAGCAACCAGGCAAGCTACATCTTTGATCATATTGCTCCCAGTATTTTAACAGTATTTATATTGTTTTTAAATTATTATGCATGCGTAATTTTATTCAATTCTAGTTTAAACTCAATTTGAATTATAGTTATGCCTAATTCCTTTGTATAGCCCAATTTGATATTTCATGTCAACATACCTTGTCAAACCTAGATAAAACCTAGTTGGTACATTAGTATTAACTAGACATTTGGTAGAAATGCTTAGCCATGCCAAGAATACTAAGATTTGGGAACTTCTTTCACATAAAATGATAGACTTTAAAATTGATTTCTTGACTTTGGAAAGTCGGAATTGTTTGTAAAATGTTTCTAAACAAAATATAAAACTAGTTTAGACTTAGGCAATGGTAAGATGGTGGGTGCTTGCTGGCATGTATCATAGTTGTAGCTCGATGTTGATTGCCAGGCACAAGTGGGTTCGAGGATGGCCTAAGCCAAGTTAAGAACCGGTCTGTGAGCTACTTTTACAAAGTCACACCGTACTACCACAAGTCCGGTATGGGACGAACCTAGCCAACTAATTTGTGAAGTTTCATCTAGATAACGCTAAAGGTTGAATGTGGGCGTGGTGAAGCCACGGGAAGTCTCACATGGCACAAGAGGGGGCTCCAACACGTGGATTCGTGTTGTAGTGAAACCTTAGTGGCGGCGTTATCTTTTTGGCTACTAAGCATTGTAAAGGTTTTGTCGTGAACTCTCAGCCACACACCTAAGGCAGTGTGTTAATCGCGTGGCAAAACGAGAGAACATGTCTTGTGGGTAAAGTTGTACACCTCTGCGAGTAAAACTATCACGGATAGTCGTGTCATGGGTCATGAACATGCTGAGTAAGGTTTTTCACAGATTAGACTTTGGTTTTATTAAACTCTGGTTTATGAGAATCTGATTTGTGGAAAAAAACTGGTTATCTTTTGGAAAGATGGCCTGGGTGGGATACCCGAGAATAGGTTAGTGTTGGTTAGAGCCTCACTAACGTTATTATCTTGAACAATGTTGCTTTACTTAATGTATTCAAATCAGATTTTATTATAATTGTGATGTTTAAATCAAAAGCTGCCATTTTCTGCAAACAACTATATTATGCCATCCTTGTAAATCCTTATGCATGCATTCAATCTGTTAATTCCCCTGGTGTAGCTTGTTGAGTACGTTTGTACTCATGTGGCTCTATCTAACTCTTTCAGAGGAGGACTTCGACGATTGCGGTGAGGACTACGATTAGGCCACGTCTTACAGTCAATTCGCCTTGTGGGAAGGCTGGATGGGCTGCCGCTATCTTATTTGGTTTCCGCTGTTATTTTGGTGTTATGCTCTATTGTAAACCTTGAACTTATTATCAGACCTTTGCTTTAATATATTGTGGTTGAATGTGAGATATTCATCGCTGAAACTCTGTGTGCACTAAGCTTTTCCTGTGATAGTGCGAATAACACAGAGGGTCCTTGAGTCGTTGCTCCGGGTCCTGACAACCGAGGAGATTAGAGTAGAAGTCCCATGCTACCTCTTGCTTCTCAGCTTGATCAGTAAGAATGTTATCTCCCACCTTGACCTTGGCCATGAAATTCTTCCTCTTCCTATATCGAGCATGCTGATGAAAAAAGGACGTGTTTGCATCACCTTCTTTAAGCCAACATAAGTTGGAACGTACCCGAGCAATTGTACGCTCAAGCGAAGCCAAGGCGAGAGCGTGCAGCTTGAGCTGTCGTCGCAACCAGTCCTCTTCCCCCAAAAGCAACCGGTTGTCGTGGGCAATTTCCAGCCGGTGCAAGAGTTCTTTCAGCAATTTAAGTTGTGTCTTTATATTTCCAATTCTCTTTTGGCTCCAAGATTGCAAATTCCTTGCAAGTCTACTTAACTTCATAGAGAACAATTGCAATGGACAAGAGGCTGCGACAAGTTTACACCAGGAGCACTCTACCTCCTGCAGGAAACCTTCAAATCTGGGCCAAAAATTCTCAAAATGGAACCTCCTCTTTCCTTGAGTGTTGTCCTTCAGACCAAGGATGATGGGGCAATGATCTGACACCACCGCAGCAGAGCTCTGAAGAATACAGTCGGGGAACAAATGTTCCCAATCTGAAGTCATGAATACCTGATCCAACCGAACTAAAGTAGGCATTGCCCGTTCGTTTGACCAGGTGTATTTTCTACCAAGAAGGGGTAATTCTCTCAGCTCACAGTCATCCAAAAAATAATGAAATCGACCCATCATTGCCCTGTTAACATTTGTGTTATTCTTGTCTTCAGCCTTATAGATCAAGTTGAAATCCCCACCCTGGCAAGCTTGTCGTATGTCTCGTAGTTCTTGCAAAAACTGAATTTTGTGCTCATCATCTTGAGGCCCATAAACACCTGTGAACCACCACGGCAAACCTTCTTGTGAATCAAATTGAACTGAAATCGAGAAAGTGTGTATCCGGAATTGGAGAACCTGGCACAAGCAGCCCTTCCAGGACACAAGACCCCTCCTCTTGTTCTGATTGCTGGTAGCACCACAAAATGATCAAAGTCACTACCAAGCAGCGAACTCACCATAAGTCCCGAGATAGCCTCCTTCTTTGTTTCCTGTAAACACACCACCTCTGACCGAATAGAATTGACCATACTACGAACACTGTCCCGCCTTGCTTTGTTGTTAAGCCCCCTTACATTCCAAATAAGGATCTTGGAAACCATAGATTCAAGTTTTAGAAATGACCAACAAACACCTCACAGCATTAGTCACCAGTAGCCACGCTTGGAAGGATCACAACATCCCGTGGAGCCTCCCCCGGTGCCGGTGGCTGCCAACCAAATAATGCCGCCAATGCCGCAATGTGAGCTTGCGATAAGGGCTTAGAAAAAAATTGGGCATATCTTTCCATGTCATGTTCGCTTATACCCTCCTGATTAGCAACAATCCCCAAATGCTGCACGAGATTAACTTGAGCTTGTGATGCTGCAGGCGAGGAAATCTGAAGGATTGAAAATGGCAACAGAGGGGGGTGAATGGTGCCCTTTAAAAAATTCGCCCCTGAGTGTTCACAATTTTCTTCTCCGATAGCTATAGTAGCTACGAAGAGGAATGTTCATGATCAATCAGAATTTGAAAGCAACTCAACCGAAAAGGACCAAAACTTCAAAAGAGCTGTAAAAACTAAAACTGATGGCTAGCTAATTCCCATAGGGAAGGACTCAGAGTGACGACTGGTCCAACACCGAGCTACTGCAATGCTTTCAATAAAAACTGAAAAGACCAAACAGTAACTGCAAAAGCATTTTGGCCAAAGAACTAATCGATGAAGAACCAGTAAAACGGAGTTTGTTGTGGAACTCAACCACAGACAAGAAACTGGAAAGCAGCCAACTTAAAACCACAGAGAACTGAAAAAGTGCAGCAGCTGGAAATAAAGAGACTATTTCAGTGAAGTCTCATATTCTTTGCCAAGACAAAAGTAGCTGCTGGCTTTAACCGAATCGAAAGCGAGTATAGCCGGACTACTCTGCAGATTTTTGTGAAACCAAGAGAACCAACAAGCCCACAAACAACAAAAGATCGCATACTTGAGAGCTCAAAATGAAAACCATGTGGTGTGAGAAATCTGCAGTGCAGATCGCTCAACCGAAAAATGAGAATAGGAAGTCTGCGACTGAAAAACAGCATGCGATAAAATGCAGACCACCCATCAAGCGATAAAAGTCAATTCTCTTGGACCTCTTACCTCAAAGATCAAGAACAAGATTTAAATAACAAGATTCCTAGAACCAAAAGAACTCAAGAAGAGAGCAAGGATTTTAGTTTTGACAAAAACTTGTGACTTCACCGAGAAAACACCAAAACCCAAATTACTCCTCAAATGTTGATCCTTTGGCAATGAGACTTTGGAGATATATTAGCAATAGCTACAAGACCCTCCGGACCAAATCTCACCCATCTTGTGAAGGCAATCAAAAACCACCTCAAACCCTAGAGAAGGAAAATAAGAACAGAGGAGGATAAAATCCCAAAACTGAAATTAAACTTGATTTTCTCCTGGAACCTGCTGAGCAAGGGGTCTAGAAATGTATTACTATCATGGAGCAACCCATTTTACACCTCACTAGCAAGAACCAACACAAAGCGAAAATCTCACAAATCACCAAACCGAGCATCGAAGAACAGAGTACAAACGGAGAACAAATTTCAGATTTCATTCCAATCAAAAACTACAAAGGTCCCCATACACATGGACATTAGAACAAGAGGAATGATTACAAGACTCTCAATCCATCCTCTCCCTCTCAATCCTCAAAAACACCAAGAGCCTCACAGCTTCTTGGGAGGAACACACACAAAATGGAGAGCAAGTGCACAAAAGCCCTCAAGGGGGTATGCAGCCCTCAACACCTATTTATAGCCCTTGGCTAACGGGTCTCTAACCCGTTACGCCGGCTAAACCCTAACGGAGCCGTCTCCCGCTTGTGCAGCCTTGCGAATTTACCGATTCGCCCCTTACGCACCTTCCGGAAGCTTCCGCTCCTTGTCGTTCACGCATGACCGCACTTTGACTCCGACCGACCGACCTCCGACTCCTCCCGAGTCTAGTCCCGTCCTGTTTATCGCCTACGACCGCAATGGCGGTATCCGACCGTCTGGACCTCCGACTCCTCCACGAGCCTAGTCCCGATCCACCTCGCTGCCGTCGTGTCCACCTCCGGTAGCTCGAGCTCGGTTCCTCATCTCTGGCTCGCAACCACCTCGGCCCTCGATCATCTTTGGCGTCTCCGACCGTGCGGACCTCAACACCTCCTCGTGCCTAGTCCCGGTCCTCCCACGCCTCACCATGACCTAGCTCCGAAGTCCTGCAACCACACAGACAAGCAAACCGTCACATTGCATCGCTCGATACATGAAAGCATAATAACATAAATGAAACCACATTAAGCCCAAACCTGTCAAATCAACAAATAATCATCCTAATCCTATTGACCAGGTTTGACCAAGTCCGACCGAGCCCGTTGTACCCCGCAACGACATGGTCCGAACCAAACAACTCAAACTCGACTTCCCTAAGCCGAAGTAAATTACTCATCATACACATGGGATGACCTCACATGGTCTCTCAATCTCCCCCTTGATGAGTATATTGACAAACCTAGAAAAAGCATGAAGTTGAGTTTGAAGAATCCAACATGGTCCAAAGAAGGGAATGAAACTCATGACCATGTCGACAGAAGGAACACTAGAGCAATAAATAAAGAGTAAATTGATCCCCAAAACTCTAGCAAGATCCCAGAATAAAATTTTCTCTTTTTCTCCAATCTATTCTCCCCCTTTTGGCAATAAACACATCAAGAATGCAAGAGAGAGAATAAGTCATGATGATGGATGAAATGGCTGATTTGATTAATCTAAGCATTTAGGGTCATGAGAATTATCCAAAATGGCCATAATGTATTACACCAAGCCATAACATAGAAGTATGCTATCAAGATCATGACTATGTATGTACAGAGAAGCTAGATTTTTGTCATGTGCTAGATCTCAAGCCTTATGCGACTACTCCAAGCAAGAAGCTTAAGAAGATAGTCTAGGTCATCCAAAACTCCCCCTGAGTTCATGCCTAGTGCAATGGCAAGCCATCTCATGAGAAAGAATTGGTGAGATCAGTGTTTTGGCACAAAAGAGATCTTTTTGCTTTTAACGGATTATACTAACTTATGTGTCATCAAGAAACTAATATAGCTCAATCTATCGCTCAACAAGGATTCAAGACTCAACTCAGCCTATTTGACATGGTATGAATCATAAGAAGATAACTAAAAGCTGACTAGTCTCAAATATTAACATGACATGAATTAGGTCAAATTGAGCATTTTAATCAACCTATCATGGCAAAGACTTGACTACACATATAAGGTCATGATCTATTTAGCAATGAAGCACAAATCATGGCAAGATGTAATATAAATGAAAATATGTCATGAAAGGATAATAATAATCAAGGCTCCATGCATTTATTTTACAATGTAAATGCAGAAAATCCAGCTCCCCCTCAACATGGGATGCAAATTTTTAGTTCAAGTTGAATTATGTCAATATTAAGATCTAGAAGTTCCCAACCGAACTCCCCACAACCAAAGCAATAAAATGAGAAGTCGGCAAATAAATCAAGAAGGGCGTCCTTAAAGCATAGATAAGATAGAAAACTAATGACTCCAGAACTATCAGCTGACAGGAAAACACACACTAGAGAGCAAACACGTACTGCATCTGCAGGGTGGCCCAACCCCGCTAGAACCTACAAGAAGTGAGTGAGCTCAACCTAGTGAGATAAGAAACAACTATCACGGAAGCACAAGATAAGAGTAAGAAGTCTAAGCAACTCGACAAGAGACACACTCTAACCTATCTTTGGAAGGACTAAACCCAATGCACCCATGAGATGCAATGCAACGATGAGGGGACGAAGCATAATTAGAATTATAAAGCGAAGAAAGCCCAAAGCTCCCCTCACAAGAGTCCATAAGACAGACCACCCCAAGCTCTCCCGTGAGTGAAAACCTCGTGCTATCCAAAGGCTTGGTGAAGATATCGATAACGGTGGTCACTCTCCACAAACTAGAGCACGATGTCGACCTTCTCTACATGGTCTCGAAGAAAATGATATCGATATCAATATGCTTGGTCCGAGAATGCTGCACCGGTTCTTGGCAATGCTAATTGCGACGTGTTATCGCAAAAGAGCGGAACACGGTCGATAGCTAACAAAATCCCGCAGAGTCGAGATCATCCAGCACACAGCTACGACAAATGGCTGCGACAGAACGTGCTCGGCCTCTGCGAGGGGATCAGGCAACACCGGACCGCTTCCTCGAGGACCGGAAGCGAGAGAAGTGCCAATGAACCGGCGGTGTCCGAAGTGCTCTTCCTATCTATCCTACTGTAGGTAAAGTGCGCATCAGAAGGCTCTAAGAGATGAGCAGGGAGGAGGAAGAGTACCGATACCATAGTCAATGGTAGCTCAAGGTACCGAAGATGCGCTTCACCGCTGGCGATGAGACACGAGGAGAAGCTCGAAACCGAGCACATAGAGACACGAAAAAGTGTATGTCCGGTCTCGGCGTGAGGTACAAGAGAGAGCCAATCATACTTCGAACTCCTTTTGATCAAGCGGCTCACCGTCCTCATACGGGTCAAGTGCGGTAGTAGAAGCCATCGGAGTCGACACCGGCTTTCCATCACTCATGTCGAAACGTCTCGGAGATCACGGTGTACTTGCCTTGATGCAAGAAGGTACCCTCCAGTCTCGCTTGATCGGAAGCCAAGGAAGAAAGTCAACTCACCCATCATGCTCATCTCAAACTCGGTGCTCATGACATCCGAGAACGTGAAACTAGAGCATGAGAAGAGCCGCCAAAGATAATGTCATCGACATAAATTTAGTGACGAAGGTCATTGCCAAGCCGAATGAACAAGGTCTTGTCAACTTTACCCATCTCGAAATCATGTCTCAATATATAGGACTTAAGCCTCTCATACCAAGCTCTAGGGGCTCGCTTAAGTCCATACGATTGCTTTGGAAAGCTTGTAGACATGATTAGGGTATTTGGGGTTCTCAAAACACGAGGTCGTCTCACATAGACTTCTTCCTCAATAAAGCCATTGAGAAAGGCACTCTTGACATCAATCGGTAGAGCTTGAAACCCTTAGAAGCCGCAAAGGCAAGCTGAATTCTAATGGCCTCAAGTCAGCTACGAGGGCAAGGTCTCCTCAAGTCTAGACCCTCAACACAGGAGTACCCACGAGCAACTAGTCTAGCCTTGTTTGAATGACTACCCCATCCTCACTTTGCTTGTTCTTGAACACCCACTTGGTCCCAATGATATTGTGACCTCGAGGGGCTCAACAAGCGTCCAGACCTTGTTTCTTTCGAAACTCTCTAGCTCCTCATGCATGGCATTAACCCAAGACTCGTCAGATAGAGCATGACAAATCTCCTTGGGCTCGAAGGAAGCAACAAAAGCAGAATGGAGACAAAAGAGTGACATGCTAGATTTTAAGCGAGTAACTCGCTCAAAAAGGTCTCCAATGATCTGCTCTGAAGGATGAGATTTTTGGATATGTCTAGGAGGTCCAGGATGAGATGAAGAAGTGGCCTCTATCTCGTGAGCTGACGGGGTAGGAACAGAGCCACTAGCTCCAGAGGAAGCTGTAGGCATGGGCTGATCACCTTGAGGTGCGGTGGAAGAAGGCACCTCAAGGGGTGGATGAGGGACTGGATCAGGTAGACATCCTCGTCTCCATCGTCCTCATCATCCACGAAGATGGTCTCGGACTGCTCTAGAGAACCTGAGATATCGGGCCTAGTCCCCGGACTGGCCTCATCGAAAGTCACCTCACAGGTCTCTACCATTTTACTAGACTCGCAGTTCTAGACCCTATAGGCCCGCGAAGAAGTCGAGTAGCCTAGAAAGATCCCATCACAAGAACGTGATTCGAACTTGCGGCCAAACACACGAAAATGAGAAACACTGGGCTTTCGCCCATATCTCAACTCGTAAGAAGTGTGGTGCAAGTGTGCCCTGAGAAAAACTCTGTTCGAAACATGGCACGCGGTGGCTATAGCCTCAGCCCAAAACTTTCACGGTGTAGAGTATTCATCGAGCATCGTCACGGCCATCTCGACCAAGGTGCGGTTCTTCCTCTCCACGACGCCATTCTCGCGTGGGACGTGCGGAGAAGAGAACCGGTGCTCTACACTGCCTCATCACGAACCTCTTAAAGTAGGAATTCTTGAACTCCATGCCATTGTCATCGCGGATCGCTCGTAAGGCACCGGAAGCTCAACGAGCCCTCTTGAAAAAGACCTTGAAATGTGTAACGTCTCATCCTTGAGGCTAAGAAAACACCCAAGAATACCTCGAAGTCATCGACCACGACAAGAACATATCACTTCCCTCCTGCCGATCGCACTCGAGCCGGTCCAACCGTGTCCATATGGAGCGGTGTCCGGTGCATCGGTCATAATAACTGTGGACCGGAGGATGAGGCGGCAACCATCTTCTTTGTCTTGGGCATGGAGCACAAACCGATCTTTGACCATCTTGAGTTTCGGCGGACCACGAATGAGATCGTGGCCGCTAACTCGGGTCAAATGGTCAAATCGGTAGATGACCAAGTCTCCTATGCCGAAGGAAAGGTCGCGGGACTCGAAGCAACTAAACAACGGAGAGGATCACCAAGACTCGGAAAAATCAGCACGAAAGATCCTCCCAAAGCGAGAAATCCATAAAGTAGACTACAGAAGAATCAAGAATTTTGCAATTGTTTTCTTAAAGCTCACCTCGAAATCGTCATCGGTGGTGAGAGACGAAAGCAAATTGTCTTGCACTTACTAACCAAAGCAACATCTTTCAAAATAAATGACTCATTAATGCGCCGCAAGACCTTTGGCGATGGCGCACCCGGATGAAGCATCTCCAAAGGTGATCGTCTCATCACTGCAAAGACGGCAAGGAAGAAAACCAACAGAATCTCCGGTCATGTGTCGTGAACACCCGGAGTTAAGTTCAGCAGTTAACTTTGGACAATTCCTATCATGATCAATCATATCTTGAAACTGTTTTGAGACAGATTCAAGTTCAACAGTTAACTTTGGACAATTCAAACATGAAGAAATGGGCTCTAGTAACACAGCTTGTTGATCAGCAATTTTATGATCTGCCCGTTTTAGATTTAACTTCAGGTTATTGCAGTTTTCACAAGACTCGGGCAGATCGAGAAGCATAGTGTAAAGACCTTCTGAGGGTCGTCGTCGCTCCATCCCTCCACCTCGCTGAGGTCGAGGTCGTCGAAGGCGGCGAGGACGCGGTGGAAGAGCTTCTTGGCGTTCCCAAAGTCGCGGAACTTCTTCTTGCCTTGAACAGGTGCTGAGGGCTTCGTGTTGCGGTTCTTGTTGATGTAGTCGTACTTGCCGGAACCGCCGAAGTCAGTTTTGCCCTTCCCCAGCTTGGGGCAGTTTGCCCGAATGTGGTTGGGGCACCACACTCGAAGCAAATCACAGGACCTCCTCTTTTACCATCCCTCCTCCTCTTGTAGGCATGAGAAAATCTACGCGCTAGGAGGGCTAGCTGTTCGTCATAAGCTACTCTAGCGATCATCGGTTATGTCACGAGAGCGACAAGGGAGAAGCCACATATCGGCTCAGCAGAAGAAGATCCGAGCGGGATCGGTGACTAATGCCATCGATTGTGACTTGACCACGCGAGACTATGTCAATCTCGTGAGTCTTGAGGCGCGTAAAGCGCATCAAGAGTCGAGGTCAAGAGGTTCGTGGTATCCTTGATGGTAGTCACCTTCATCTCCCAAACCCAAGATCGAGTGAGAAAGCATTTGTCGGCGTTATCCGAGTCGGAGTATGTGAGACCGACGGCTCGGAGGTTGCTCAAAATCTTGTGAAAGCGAGAAAAGCACTCGTCGAGGACTCGCCAACAAGCATCTCGAATTTCTTTGTATTCGCTGAAGGCGATCCTGTCGCACCGTCTTTATTTGAGTGGTGCCCTCATGGTAAGCATCGAGGGTCGTCCAAATATCGAAGGCAGACGACAGGTGAGATATGCGATCAAACTCGCTTCTGCTCAATCCCTGAATGATGATATTCATTGCCCTTGCGTTTGCCTCAACATCAGCCATATTCCCGGCATTGATGTTCTCATCGGCAGGAACAACAAACCGAACCTTCACCTTCCTCCGGATGGCATACCCACGAGCACGGATATATGTTTCCATTCAGCTCTTCCAGAAGGGGTAATCCAGGCCATCAAAGACCGGAGGCTTGGTGGAATACTTGTCCGTCGCCATGGCTCTTGAGACCGGTTAAAGATCTATCGAGAAGAGCTAACCGGCTCTGATACCAATTGAAGGATCGAAAATGGCAACAGAGGGGGGTGAATGGTGCCCTTTAAAAAATTCGCCCTGAGTGTTCACAATTTTCTTCTCCGATAGCTATAGTAGCTACGAAGAGGGATGTTCATGATCAATCGAATTTGAAAGCAACTCAACCGAAAACGACCAAAACTTCAAAAGAGTCAGAAAACTAAAGCGATGGCTAGCTAATTCCCATAGGGAAGGACTCGAGTGACGATCGATCCAACACCGAGCTCTTGCAATGCTTTCAATAAAAGCGAAAAGACCAAACGATGGCGCAAAAGCATTTTGGCCAAAGAACTAATCGATGAAGAACCAAATTAAACCGAATTTCTTTGTAGGAACTCAACCACGACAAGAAACCGGAAAGCGACCAACCGAAAACCACGAGAATCGACAAGGTGCAGCGGTGAAAATAAAGAGACTATTTCAGTGAAGTCTCAGATTCTTTGCTAAGACAAAAGTAGCTCACGGCTTTAACCGAATCGAAGCGAGTATAGCGGATCTCATCGCAGATTTTTGACTGAAACCAAGAGAACCAACAAGCCCAAAAATAGCAAAAGACTCGCATACTTGAGAGCTCAAAATGAAAACCATGTGGTGTGAGAAATGCAATGCAGATCGCTCAACCGAAAAATGAGAATAGGAAGTCTGCACTGAAAAACAACATGCGATAAAATCACGACCACCCATCAAACCGATAAAAGTCAATTCTCTTGGACCTCTTACCTCAAAGATCAAGAACAAGATTTAAATAACAACAAGATTCCTAGAACCAAAAGAACTCAAGAAGAGAGCAAGGATTTTAGTTTTTGACAAAAACTTGTGACTTCACCAGAGAAACACCAAAACCCAAATTACTCCTCAAATGTTGATCCTTTGGCAATGAGACTTTGGAGATATATTAGCAATAGCTACAAGACCCTCGGACCAAATCTCACCCATCTTGTGAAGGCAATCAAAACCACCTCAAACCCTAGAGAAGGAAAATAAGAACAGAGGAGGATAAAATCCCAAAACTGAAATTAAACTTGATTTTCTCCTCGAACCTCTTGAGCAAGGGGTCTAGAAATGTATTACTATCATGGAGCAACCCATTTTACACCTCACTAGCAAGAACCAACACAAAAGCAAAAATCTCACAAATCACCAAACCAGAGCATCGAATAACAGAGAGTACAAACTGGAGAACAAATTTCAGATTTCATTCCAATCAAAAACTACAAAGGAGTCCCCATACACATGGACATTAGAACAAGAGGAATGATTACAAGACTCTCAATCCATCCTCTCCCTCTCAATCCTCAAAAACACCAAGAGCCTCACATGCTTCTTGGGAGGAACACACACAAAATGGAGAGCAAGTGCACAAAAACCCTCAAGGGGGTATGCAGCCCCCAACACCTATTTATAGCCCTTGGCTAACGGGTCTCCAACCCGTTCGCGGCTAAACCCTAACGGAGCTCTCTCGCTTGTGCAGCCTTGCGAATTTACCGATTCGCCCCTCCTGCACCTTCCGGGAAGCTTCCGCGCTCCTTGTCGTTCACGCATGACCGCACCTGACTCCAACCGACTGGACCTCCGACTCCTCCTGAGTCTAGTCCCGTGCATTTGCTTGCCGCACACGACCGCAACTGGTATCCGACCGTCTGGACCTCCGACTCCTCCCTGAGCCTAGTCCCAATCCACCTCGCTGCTGCCCGTCGTGTCCACCTCCGGTAGCTCCAGCTCCGGTTCCTCATCTCCTGGCTCGCAACCACCTCAGCAGCCTCGATCATCTTTGACGTCTCCGACCGTCTGAACCTCAACACCTCCTGTGCCTAGTCCCGGTCCTCCCACGCCTCACCATGACCTAGCTCCGAAGTCTTACAACCACACAGACAAGCAAACCGTCACATAGCACCGCTCGATATATGAAAGCATAATAACATAAATGAAACCACATTAAGCCCAAACCTGTCAAATCAATAGAATAATCATCCTAATCCTATTGACCAGGTTTGACCAAGTCCGACCGAGCCCGTTGCACCCCGCAACGACATGGTCCGAACCAAACAACTCAAACTCGACTTCCCTAAGCCGAAGTCAATTACCCATCATACACATGAGATAACCTCACATGGTCTCTCAAAATCTCACGTTTCTTTTTCAACCTGTTGCTGCGGCGAAGAGCAAAGTCTGGCGGGAGTTGCTTGGTCTTATCCTCCGAATTGCAGGGCCGGGAATCAGCCCATCAGTGGCTTGAGTAACTGAAGAGATGAAATTCTTGGCTGGGGTAGAAAGGACTGGATTGGGCTCCTTGCTTTGAATTTGCCATCGACGACGCCTGATGTAACCAAGTGAAAAGGAAGCCTTGGAGTGTGTCCTGGAAGAAACATTCTTCTCCCCAGCAGCTGATTCAATGGAGTGTGTCCTGGAAGAATCGTTCTGCTCCCCAGCAGTTGATTCAAAAATTTTGGACGTATGTAACACTGTATAAGCCCGAAATTCCAAAATTAGCCTCTGTACGAAAAAAATTCCGTTTCTAGCCCCCCGTTCGACCGCGGGACTGCACCAGGCCGACACCCGTCCGATCGTGCGGTGTGGCACCGCACGATCGCTTCGTTCATCCGGTCGTGCGGTGTCACACCGCACGATCGCCTTGTAGCACCGGCCGTGCGGTCCCATACCGCACGACCGGATCAGTAGCCTTACATCACAGCGCGCATGATTGAGCCTCCGACCGCGTCTCTCTGTCATTCCATCCGCCGAAAGCGCCGAAAACGACCGAGCTCGCCACCCGCTAGCACACGCGTTAGCTACTCGTTACAATGGCCCCTCTCCATGAGCAAAAGATGCATGATATATTCAGCGATATGTTGGCATACGAAGGAAGAAGCTCATTTGTAGTTCATTCAACCGAGCGAGAGCGAGGAAGGCGAAAACCGAGGAGCGAAGAAGGAAGATTTGAGTTGATTTCGTTCGGAGCGGTGGTTTGGCAAGTAGAAAAGTTGTAGATCGTCTCGTGAGCTTCAAAAGAGGTAAGTTTTGTACCGTGCAACTAATATTTTATGTATGTCATTAGTTTATAATTAAGCAAACCATGTTTGGTTAATGTTATTTTAGGTAAATCTTTGATACTCTATGTATTTGTAGCAAATCTAACATATGTTAGGCATGATGTATTGTAGTGTATGTAATATTATACTATGTTTTTTGAGAACATACATATTGTAATGTAGTTTCATGTTGTGCGAAAATATGAACTTGTAGATTTGTAGACGGTGAGAAAGTACATATTTTTTAAGAGCATTTGTAGGTGATAACAATAGTAACATGATTAGAAACATACAATTAGTAGGGTTAGGGAAGAAGTGGATATAGTGCGGTTGGTGGTAAAATAAATTGAAAATAAAGTGCGAGCGGGTGTTTGATAGTACGATTATTGCATGTTTGAAACTAACATGGTTGATTATGCACTTAACATGTAATGGGAATTTGGCATGAATTGTAACAAGCTTAATGCAGAGCAGTAGTGAAAATAAAATAACGTTGTAATGCAATATTCATTCGTATTAGAAATGGAAATAAAAATGAAATGAATATGTAATTTGATGTATGGTAGAATTTAGAAGTAAAATAGGTAGAAGTAAATTATAGATTTATAAATCTTGCATTTATTAATGTTACAATGGGGCGTGGGGGTGATAATCGATTGGTGCATGTTGTGTCTTGAGATGGTTGATTGTGCACTTATGTTAGGTGCGCCATGGTCGACATTCAAGACTTGTTCGTATTCTACGGGAGTGGTCTCGTACGCGACGGGCCGTATGGGGCGGACCTGTCTAATTGTGACCGGACCGTGATCCGGGCACCCGGTCTGAACGCCATGAACTTGTCTGACCTACGGAGGTGTGTCCGTTCGGCGTTCGATCGACACACCGCAAGGAAGAAGTTACGGATCGAGGCGGTATATGCGTCAATGGTGGGTGATGCGGGGAGAGAATGTGGCAACCGAAGGTGACCAACGATGCCTCGTGGGCCAACTACATGGAGGTTGTGTGCAACCACGATGCTGCGATATATGCCGGACCAATGGTATATGTCGAGTTCGTGGAGAGGATGAAATCATCCGCCATGGGTGGTTCTCGTGCGGCCCGGTGCGAATGTAGTTCTGGGTTCATCTTGGGCGGTCATGAAGATGCTTCATGGGAGAAGATGTGGGCGAGGAAGTGGGTGATGAAGACCTCGGGAGGCGTGCGGAGAATTTCCGAGCCAACGAAGGTGTGGAGGAGAGGTGGTGGGCCGCCGTATTGTCGTCATGAGTACCTTGGGGACCGGTGGAAGAAGTGGGCGGCGAGGAGGAGGAGGATGAGGAAGCAGGCGGTTACGGAGAGGGCGATGATGGCGGCTGCAATTGGAGGGTGGTAGGTGGTGTTGTCACCACCGACGGTGCGTCACGTGTCATCCGGCGGGCGACAACGCAATGCGGCATCCCTAGTTACGCCACAGGCGGAGGACGGAGAATGGGGTTCAACGAGGGCACACTCATTTTGGGGCGATGCTTAGTAATAAAGTCTTGTCCAAAGAGCTATTGCTAGATCGCCGTGAACATGGCCGGACGTATCGGGTGCATGTGTCAAACCCGAACACGTACATTGTGAAGTGTGTTGACGGGTCTGTGATGGCAAAGTTCGTGCACGCGGTTCAAGGGCGCCGCACCGAGTTCGGATAACGGTCTTGCATGATCACGATTCTGCGAGCTTGCGGGGCGATGCGTAGGCACCGCAACATGACGTCGACATATGTTGCGGGCTGGTGAGCCACCTCATCGTGGCGATGTATCCATTTCTCCGAAGGTTATAATGGCGTAGTAGCAAATTCGGAGGGATTGAGGTGAGCTACAAGAAGGCATGGAGGCGAAACGAAGGTCTTTGCACCGTATGTTTGGGACGACGAGGAGGCGTCACGACCGGTCCCAAGAATCTTGCAGACAAATCACGAATCAAATCGAGCACGTACATTAACAGCGGAGAGGGTTCATCCTACGAGGGCCCGAATCGTTATATTCTTGACAGTGTTTCGGGCCTTCCATCGAGCGATACAAGGCTTGGTCGTGCCGTCCGGTGCTAACGATAGACGGACGTTCATATCCGGCAAGTACAAGGGTACTATCCTCACCGCGATTGCGGCGGATGCAAATGACCGATTACTCGATGGCATTTGCAATTGTGGAGAATGAGAATACGGATAGTCGGCTTTGGTTCCTTGCCAATGTGAAGCGAGCCATAGTGCAAGGTCGTCCCGGTGTGTATCATCTCGGACCGCAATGCGGGTTTGCCGTCTGCGTTGCGACGATGCGACGGGACGCAGCCCCCTCCGGTGGAATGATCGAAGAACCGTTGGTGCATGAGACATCTTGCGGCGAACTTCCACGAAGGTTCCGTAGCAAGGACTTAATGAAGATGTTTAAGAAGCTATGTGTGCGTAATCGAAGCGGAAGTTTGACACGTTGTGGAGGCAACTCGATCGGGAGGCTAGCAAGCATGTCCACCACGTAGCCGGGGCCGTGGAGGAGGCTCCACAAGAGTTGGGGTGTTCACACAATGGGTTCAATCAAATGCACGACTTGGAGATGTGGTCTTTGTTGCACGACAGGGGGCGAGGTATGGGATCATGACAACTAATATGTCGGAGGTTTACAACGGAGTCTTGAAGGCGTCGGATCTCTACCAATCACGGCAATCGTGGACGAGGCGGAACCGTCTTGTCGGGTATTTTGTCAATAGAGCCATGATGGCGAAGAAACACCTCGGCGAAAACAAGCAATACTACGAGGTAATGCAGGCGTATATGGGGAAAAAGATGGAGAAGAGTCGTTCCCACATTGCTCGACCCATTGATGGCCTAAGGAACAAGTTCGAGGTTCGCCTCGAGCGAAATGCGTCATGGGTCACATCGGAGGATCGCAAACACGTATGCACGATTGATGACAAAGCATCTTGCACCGCAACAAGCCCCGACTTCTTCACAAACCGTGCTCCCATGTGTATGCGACTGCAGCGGTATGGCGACAGCGTCGACCAAGACATCTCCCAAGACTACGACATGCGAGACTTGTATGCAACACAGGTGCGAGTTTCATTCATACGGGTATATATGCACTCTGAGAATTATGGCGGGGAGGTAAAGTGGGTACCAAATGATGCCCTGAAGCATGTCGGTCGTGGCAGACGACAAAGCCGTCGCATCCGCAATGACATGGATGACAGCCAGCGTGGGGATCGAGTTCGGCGGCCAAAGTGTAGGCTATGCAAGGCGATTGGGCACTCCCTCGGCCGATGCCCAAACAGTCGACATCACGCAACCCTCCGTAGTAGCACATACAATATTTTGCTTGCACTCCTGTTGGTTCCTTCCATGTGTTGTTGTTGTGTTACGTGCATTGCGATGCATGCTTGCCATGTGTTACGAGGTCCCTTTCATTTTGAGGAGATGTACGATGTATTATTGGTTCTATGTCGTATGTCATGCACATTTTATGTTTTTCTACATTATGTATCTTGTTTGTGTACGCGTTACGTATGTGTAGATGTTGTATGGGTCATATTTGTGTGTACATCCGTCGTTCGTTTGTCGTTAATTATGTTGTCATTTGTTGCACATTACATTATCAATGTAGACTCACTTATTTATCTTCTTTGGCGGAGATGGCTTACGAGTTGCTTGACCCCGGTGGGATGAGCGCACCGATGCCTATCGTGGTCGTCGGAGACGGGCCTCCGAGCTTGATCCCGAGGAGCCCCGAGAGCAGGCCTCTCGACCAGCGGTACATCCCACTCTCGCGGTACCGGGCTCGCGCCCATTGCCCGCATGTTGGATGTACCGCACGCGATGCGCTTTGATGCGTTCTGTCGTCCGCTCTTGTTGATCGCCGGAGGCCGAGACTCACACCTTCCACTTTCGGGGGAGATGGCGGTTACTCTGCAGATGTGACAATGCTTACGTGTCTACCCTCCGTGGTCTTCTTGTAGTGCCACCCCAAGGCTGCAGATTGGAAGGTCCATATGGCTCGGCGGTTCGGTCATCCGATCCGGACAACGTGGTGGTGTGCCACATGGTCGGCGTCGGTACATGACATGTCTGTTTGTCGCACATGAGGAGCAAAGCGGACACACCGTTCGCGCACTGCTATTTACATTGGGTGGGTCTTGTTCCCTAGCACCACCGGAGATTCGATCTGACCTAGCTACATACATCTAGCGGAGTCCTTGGCGGATGGCTGGCCTGGTGAGGTGCCACATTATAGCCGGGATCACCGTTCTTAGCGCGACATACCGAGGTTTGTGTGATGCCTCACAACAGTACTACGGCCAATGAGCCGGTCCTAGCCGTGTGCTACGTTCTTCTTGATTGTGGTCGTGGGAACACTTCCCGTTGGCGAGCCTTACTTTGGTACTTCAGTGCACCCTTACGAGTTCAGCCCGCATTTGTACGGAGTTGGTAATGGAGACGACGCCGTCGATGGGCCCACCATGGGTACACGTTGGACACATGCTCGGTTGCGGTGGGCCAAGGAGAGACCGAGACGTGCGTACACGGAGTTCCACAACATGTTCGAGACACTCCACGAGGTAGAGATAGTCTGGTGGCCATGGACTCCACCGTTCATTATGGACACGGCCCCCCACGGATTATCATCTCAGTGCGGGCAGGATCACATGTACTGGTTGACGACTTGCCACTTGGTGTTCTCTCACTGCGTCGAGCCATACAACCCGCAGCGAGTCATGAGGCGATTCGGCATGTACCAGTTGTCCCACCCTGCCAGGGCGCCTCTTGCACCCACCACCCACCGTATGTGATTTCACGGTAACTTTAATTAATGCATTACTTTGTGCCCCTACTAATTGTGGGTGTCTCAATTAACTTGCGAGCAATCGAGGAGAGGCGAGCGAACGAAGACGGAGAGGCGTACAACGGGTGGGCGGACATGTGGCGTGACCACGCGGACACGATGGTTGTGGATGAGACCCGGCCGTACGACCTCGGCACGTATAGCACATACCTCGAGTGGTACGTTCCACGCACCCGCAGTAGGCTTACTGGGGCGCCGCCACAGCGTCCAGTTGAGATCATACACGAGGCTGCTGTAGAGGCAGGTCCAGACCGGCATCGAGCGGCACGGCACGACGAGACGGTAAGAGATTAGTATGTAATTAACATATGCACGATTATGTTTGAACTGGTAACTTGTGTAACTGCAGTTCGACCGATTGCATCGTATCCACGACGAGGCGCTCGGGCTCTCCATCGTGGGAGGGCAAATTCGATTGATCGCTTTGCTCACTTGATCGCGGCATCTATGATGACGCCAGTTCTGCGATACGGACCATCGGTTGTGGTCGGCCACAGATGACGCTGTTGCACGACGCGGTCGCGGGCGGGCGACCACCACCACCCCCTCCGCGGCACCGCCGGCGCCCATCCGCCGTCCATCATCGTCACGTCCGTCCGCCGCCCAAGATCGACCCGCTTTTGCTCGCTCGTCGTCCACGCGATTCGGGCCGGCGGTACGTGATTTGCGACCTATTTGTTCATGCACTTGTTTGTCATTTATCTCTAACCCCATATTTTTCTTGCAGCAATTGCGACAGGATAGCACCCTGCTGCAGCCATCGTCATCACGGAGGAGTACGGGAACGAACAATCCACTGGCGACGGGCCCGATCTCGAGACAATGACCGACTCGGCACGGCGGTCGGAGGTGCCGTTGCCGCGTTCGCCCATGGTGGTCGATCCGGCTGCAGGAGCGGGAGGAGTGGTTTAGCCATACCTACCAAGATTACACTGCAGAGTACGGTGGGTCATCGGCATTTCGACCTCGCGGTAAATGCCACTTGATATTACTATTTATTACTAACAACGCTGTGCATGGTGTAATTCAGATGTGACATCTCAGCAGGACATAGACCCCTCGTCGACCGATTGGCTGAGCTCTATTCTCGGCCATCCGACGGACCTCCCACGCATCGTGCAGGCACCACCTCGGACGCAGCATCGCAAGATCGACCTTCGAGATGCACCGCACTCCCTAGCAGGTTCACCTTCTCCGAGGAGCACATCGCCCGTCCGAGGAGGCGGCGACGAGATCCATAATGAGTTTTGTAATTCTTATTTCGTAACGCCTCATGGTTTGTCAGAACTATTTATGTAATGTAAGTATGTGTAATACATATCCATGGCATGTTTTGCAAATTATTTATTTACATCTTGCTTCACAGAAACATACATTAACCCTTCACAGACTAAGACACACGATAACAATAAACACAACAATAACCTCCAACACTACACCTTAACGATAACAATAAACACAAGAAAGAAAATAGCACACAACATTAAATTAATCTTCCACTCCAGTCTATCAAAGCGATGGCGCATCTCGACGGGTCGCTACCCCCACGACAACTCTCTCATGCCTCGCAATGTCGGCCCTACCGCCCATTTCATCCTCCCACACCCAGAATCGGCAACCGCCGGGGGCTTCCTGCGTTTCACGAGAACAATATTGTCAAACATGCCTGCATGATTTGAATGAACCCGAAACAATCGTACTCACAGAGTGAAAGGGGCACTTGTAGTAGTGCCGCCCAGGATTCGTGGCCGTGTGTGAGGTCTTACGTCTAACAACCGTGTTGCATTTTGGGCAAATCACCATTGGAGCGGACGATGCGGTGCTGAGATGACTCATATCGGCGTCCAGGGGAGTGAGAAGGAAGAACTATACAGAATGGGAAGAACTAATTCAGGAGGTGAGGGAGAACAATGCGGGGGGCTAGGTGAGGAATGGCTCCCTCTTATAGGCTCGGGGGGCCTCAGTCATAGAGTCCACACAATAAGAATGCCAACACGAAACAAAACATACATTGCACATACGAGACAATATGTACAAGACTACACGCAAGAAATTAAATCAAAAACATGCTCGGTACACACCATCAACACAACAACGACCACAACAAATTACATACGACACATTACTAACTTAGTCACTCTTTCTACTTCATATGTTGGCGTTGCATCATTGGCGCAGTCGGTGTTCTCCTCATTGAGGGTCTCAATTCGCTCCTCCAACTGAAATATTCACGCCATAATGTGAATACATAATTGACAATATAACGTTCGTGGGAGGGTCGATCCACCGAGAACTCGCATTTCGCCATCTGCAGAAAGGAGGATAAACATGCACCGCATAACAAATAAGAAAGTATTGTTACTACTTTTACCCGGATCGTGGGCATCGGAAGAACGTCGCCCGCCATCGAACTTGCATTCGAGGGCACGCACAACCGCGTCCTCATTGTGTCGGCACTTGCCATGCCGGTTGAGCACGCGACTTGGTATCAAGCGGTAGTGTGGACCAAATACCTCCCTCCTTTGTAAGGAAGGTCTTCCTTGATGACCCATATCCGATCGCCCCTCGACTTGAGACATGTTATATTTCACAATGAAGAGGACACACTTCTTTTTCGATTTGCACTGTTCGCGCCGACAATATCATGGGACCCCAACCGTGCTATTTATACTAAACGAGAGAACTTACTGCGCAGGCGTGACAAAAGAGGCCGCCTTTGTGCGGTGACATGACAAAGAGGCCGACTTTACGCAATGACGGGACAAAGAGGCCAGCTTTGCGCGATGACATGACAAAAGATGCCGCCTTTGCGCGATGGCGTGACAAAAGAGGCGGCTTTGCTCGGTGGCGTGACAAAGAGGGCGGCTTTGCGCGATGACATGACAAAGAGGACGGCTTTGCGCGATGGCGTGACAAAAGAGGCCGCCTTTGCGCAGTGACATGACAAAATAGGTCGGCTTTGTGCGGTGACATGACAAAAGAGCGCAGCTTTGCTCGATGGCGTGACAAAGAGGCCGCTTTGCGCATGGCGTGACAACAGAGGCCGCTTTGCGCGATGGCGTGACAACAGAGGCCGCCTTTGCGATGGCGTGACAAAGATCCCGCCTTTGCGCGTGACCAAAAACCCATGGCTACCCTTCGCTTTATAAATTGACGTGCAATGCATCTGCAAGAGAGCACTACACCATCTAACACTACATCTTACATTCCTTCTCCACGTCGAAATGAACAACAAGAATATAAATAGTTGGCAGGAATTCGCGGACAGGATAAATGAAACTACGCGAAGGCTAGGGAGGAGTCCCAAGAAGGCACAATGGGAGGAGACACGCAACATAGCAAGGGCTGCGGCTCGCAAGGAACAAGCAAAGGCTGCTGCGACTCGAGGTCGCCTCCCGCAATGAGCGGCAGCGTAGCAACAACCCCATCCCGGCGTCCCCAACGAGCGTTCGCCGCAACTCCCACCTGAGGGGGAGACACCCCCCCTTTGTTGGTGCGGGGACACGTGCAAGTTCATCAAATCGAACGAACGCATCACCCTGGGTATGCGTTACTGGGGTTGCGCAAACTACTCCAGTGAATACCCCAACCGCCGTTTTGACACCTCATCCTATCGGGAACCGGTAACGAACACATGCACCATTTTTCCCGACATTTTCTCATTCACATCACGTACTAACAATCTCTCCCCTCGTTTTGCAGTCTCCGGAGCCCCTATGTAGCTACCGCAAATGGATCGATCTTGAGATCCACCCTGCTGACCAATGGACCCTCGACTTCGAGGAGTGGAATGTCAAACAGGACAAGGAGTTGCAGCGGAGGAGCGCCGCACATGAGCACACCTGCGATACAACGCGACTGCAAGCCCATCTCGATGCATGCACGCGAGGGAGGCGGGAGGCTCGCGAGAGGGAGCGCGAGAAAGAGGGAAATAGCGGCTAAGGCAAAAGAGGCGCGGAGGAGTTCAACGCCGAGCGGGCAAGGAAGGAAAGTGGCCCGGTCCACACAGGGGTCGTCTGACGAGTTGGGTAGATTAGTCGCATATCATGCTATATGTTATGCATGTAATAAAAATGTACGCACATGTTACTCCCAAGCTGTATTATGAAGTTTATTATCTCGTCTTCGCATTCAATGATTGATTGCAACTCATTTACCAATATTAATATCTTGGTTCTCTCCCTACACTAATTCTCACTAAAATCAAAATATCACTTACCATTGTATGTATCGATCGTTGTACAATCAATAGCTCTTAAAAATTACCTCAAAATTTTTACGCACCTACAACATACAATGAACATAAACTTTTATTACAACTACTCCTAATTTTTTCCAATTTAAAAGTACAAAATTAGTAAAACTCTACAAACTCACGTGGAATCGACTCAAGTCGCCTTCCTACAAAATTGTCGGTTCAACATATTTTCACGGTCGACAATCTTCAAAAACACAACATCAATCGTTACTTCATCTAGTTCAACATATCTGTTTATTATTAAGTGTATTTTAATTATCAGCATAAAATCTCCTCATCTTTTCGCATTCATTTTTCCCAAATTGTTAAATATCACTTTCCTTCCTTTCGCCTAATTGTTCTTATCGAGTTATTTTCAAAAAATATTCCTTAAATTTTCTACAATAAAACAACATACCATGATCGAAAATTGTTATTGTCGGTTCAACATTTTTTCACGGTCAACAATCTACAAAATCACAAATACATCAATCATTACTTCACACATATTTCGTCAGTACTCTACCAAACAAAATTTTAAATTTTCTAAATGCAACAAAAATCACACAAGCTATAAACCTGACTCTACATCAAATTCAAATTTTTTGAAACAACATTTCATATATGTAAATTTATTTTTATTAATAACTTAATAATACATATAAATTCTTGTACTAAATACATATATCAAACCCTAAAAATTAGCCGTGATCATCGAAACGTGCGGTCGTGGCGTGGTCATGCGGTCGGAGGCGGGTCATGCGGCCGAGGGGGCGATCGTGCGGCGGGAGCGGGTCGTGCGGGTGGGGCGGGCGGTCGTGCGGTCCCGCATCGCACGACCCGTGCAATCTTGATCGTCGCGGTCCCGGACCGCACGACCGCCGATGTCGGCGCCGGGTGATCGCGCGGTCGGAAGGGGCCGCTTTTGGAATTTTTATGCATCGGGAGCCAGATTTGGAATTTTAGGATACTAGGGTGCCAGATGTGTCCA
Organism: Bonia amplexicaulis; assembly: GCA_036346245.1. NCBI lineage: Eukaryota > Viridiplantae > Streptophyta > Magnoliopsida > Poales > Poaceae > Bonia > Bonia amplexicaulis. The sequence continues at coordinate 11,644,854 of CM070753.1, read as the reverse complement.
AAATTCTTGATTCAATGGACGGACCAGTGCATCCAGTAGGTGGCTCAGTCACCGGTGATGGAGACTGAAAGGCCTTCGATGGTTGAAGCTCAGGGGCCTGATCCTCCACCAAACTGGGCTCTCTTTCCGGCCCAACAGGAGCAAGTGAGATGGCTACCAATTTCTCCTAGCCATAAGCCGCCGAAGCAACAACCTCCACCGAGGTCGCCAATAAGACCGACATGTCATTAAGACGCACAGGGAGCCAGCCTCGATCTAGGAAGAGGAAACTGGAAGCGCCGGAGAAAGATCTTGCGTGATCTGGAGATCTCCCACAATAGGCTGATTCAAATCTTCAGCAGGTCAATCTGCCGTGATTGCTGCGCCAACGGGCCCACACTCGTCAGACGACAGGGGACTCGAGCAATCAGCGAAGGCGGCATCTGTGCGCGCCAATAACGTGTCCGTCGAGACATCGGTACCTGAAGGACCGAAATGGCGACAGAGGGGGGTGAATGTCGTTTTAAAAATTAAATCGCCCACGAGAAATCGCGCACAAATTACTCCTCTGAAAGCTAAAAGCTAGTGACCAAAAACTAGACAAAACAGCTGCAATAAATAAAAATCAGCATGCAGTTTTCAGCAAAAGCATGCAGTTTTTAGCATGCAGTTTTCAGCAAAAGCATGCAGTTTTCAGCATGCAGTTTTGCTGAAAAAGGGTTGCAAATTGCAGCTGCTAGAGACTAGAAAGTGAACTACCGAGAAAATCTTTGCTGGCCGAGAGCATGGGTAGAAATTAATTAGCCACAACCACTTTCAACTAATAGAGCAATTAGTGTTTGAACTGAACTGCCAAAAGGAAGAAACTGAACGCAAGGACAATGTCGGGACACGGAGCAACAACTCCAGGACCCTCTGTGTTATTCGCACTATCCCAAGAAAACTTAGTGCACACAGGGTTCCAGCGATGAATATCTCACATTCAACCATAATATATTAAAGCAAAGGTCTGATAATAAGTTCAAGGTTTACAATAGAGCATAACACCAAAATAACAGCGGAAAAATAATAAAGATAGCGGCAGCCCATCCAGCCTTCCCACAAGGCGAATTGACTGTAAGACGTGGCCTAATCGTAGTCCTCACCGCAATCGTCGAAGTCCTCCTCTGAAAGAGTTAGATAGAGCCACATGAGTACAAACGTACTCCACAAGCTACACCAGGGGAATTAACAGATTGAATGCATGCATAAGGATTTACAAGGATGGCATAATATAGTTGTTTGCAGAAAATGGCAGCTTTTGATTTAAACATCACAATTATATCAAAAGCTGATTGAATTAATAATAAGTAAGTCAACATTGTTCAAGATAATAACGTTAGTGAGGCTCCAACCAACACTAACCTATGCTCGGGTATCCCACCCGGACCATCTTTCCAAAAGATAACCAGATTTTCCATAAATCATATTTTCATAAACCAGAGTTTAATAAAAACAAAGTCTAATATGTGAAAAACCTACTCAGCATGTCCATGACCGCGGACACGGCTATCCAGGATAGTTTTACTCTGCAGAGGTGTACAACTTTACCCACAAGACATGTTCTCTCGTTTTGCCACGCGATTAACACACTGCCTTAGGTGTGTGGCTGAGAGTTCACGACAAAGCCTTTACAATGCTTAGTTGCCAAAAAGATAACGCCGCCACTAAGGTTTCACTACAACACGAATCCACGTGTTGGAGCCCCCTTTTGTGCCATGTGAGACTTCCCGTGGTTTAACCACGCCCACATTCAACCTTTAGCGATATCTAGATGAAACTTCACAAATTAGTTGGCTAGGTCCGTCCCATACCGGACTTGTGGTAGTACGGTGTGACTTTGTAAAAGTAGCTCACAGACCAGTCCTTAACTTGACTTAGGCCAAACCTCGAACCCCATGTGTCGGGCAAACAACATCGAGCCACAACTACGACGCATGCCAGCAAGCACCCACCATCTTACCATTGCCTAAGTCTAAACCAGTTTTATATTTTGTTTATAAACATTTTATAAACAATTCCGACTTTCCAAAGTCAAGAAATCAATTGTAAAGTCTATCATTTTATGTGAAGGAAGTTCCCAAATCTTAATATTCTTGGCATGGCTAAGCATTTCTACCAAATGTCTAGTTAATACTAATGTACCAACTAGGTTTTATCTAGGTTTGACAAGGTATATTGACATGAAATATCAAATTGGCTATACAAAGGAATTAGGCATAACTATAATCCAAATTGAGTTTAAACTAGAATTTAATAAAATTACGCATGCATAATAATTTATAAATAACATAAATACTGTTAAAGTACTGGGAGCAATATGATCAAAGATGTAGCTTGCCTGGTTGCTCTGCGTTGAAATCGTCGTCGAATTCGCCCTCGACGAAATCCTCGTATTCTACACGTGAAGAACCAAAAAGAATTCAAATAAAATTCAAATAAAATTCAAAAATTTGAAAAGGACTTAGAAATGAATAGTTTAGATTTTTAGAAAAATTTAGAAATTTGAATGGTTAAATTTGGAGCTAAAATGAGCGAATACAAGTCTTTGGAAGTTTAAAAAGAAGGAAAAAGAAAAAGACGAATTTCCTGATTTATTTTTCTATTGGAAAAGCTGAATTATGACGTCATCACCGAAATAAAATAATTAAAATGATGATGTGGCGACTTTGGCTCACGTGGCGCCACGTGGTCGCCACTAAGTCGCCACGTGTGCCCACGCGGCGCGACATGGCCGTTCGGTCATGCCCAGCGGCCACCACACGGCCTTTCGGCCGGAGTCGCGCGCTCCGCTGGCGGTCGGCGGTGGTGGTGCGGGAGAGGAGGCGGGGCATCGCAATGGTACCGTGGCGAGGCCCGGGTGGCCGGAGATGGCGGCAAGCGGAAAGAAGGCACTGCCACAAGCTCGGCGGCGGTTTTCGATTAAGCGGCTTGGTAGGGGTGGAGAGGGCGGTGGGGTGGTGCGGTGCGAGGAGGTCTCGGGAGGGTTTTATAGGGAGGAGGTGGGCGGTAGTCGCGGAATCCACGGCACGGGAGGCGGCGGCGGTGTGAACATGCTCGGTTTGCGCCATTAATGACCTCGGGGTGCGGCGGCAAGGGAGGAAGCCGAGGCGACGGTTCCGGGAGAGAAGACGACGTCGCGAAGCTTGGGGAGGCATTGAAGGCGGCGGCGGTTTGCGTGGGGAGGCGAGGTGGCGGCGGGAAGTCCGGCGGTGGGGCGGGGTTGGGGTGGCCGGGGGCGGCGCGGGAGGCGGCGGAGAGAAAGCGAGGAGGCGGCGAGCATGCGCACGGCCGGAAAAATAAGAGAGAGAGAGGAAAGGAAGAAGAAGGGTGGAAGGAAGGTGATGACAGGTGGGTCCCACGCGTAAGAGAGATAGAGAGAGAGGGAGAAATGAATGGCTAGATTTGAGACACGTGGCAAATTCTTAGCCGTCCGATTTAAATGAAAATGAGAGGCTTAGATTAGATGAGAGAAGAGGTAAGATTTAATCCTGGTGCGACACGTGTCGCCACCGGATTAATTCAGATTTTAATTCGGATTTTTATTTTCAGAAAATAGGAGGAGGTTTCTTAAATACTAAAAATAATAGAAAATTATGTTCAAAAATTCTAGAAAAATTACAGAAAATCCCTGGAGATATTTTATACTTAGAAAAAATATTTTTAATTCATTTTGACCTTTTTAACACTTTATAAAAATATGTTTTGGCATTAAAAATTGATTTTAAATTCCAGAAAATTTTCAGATATTCTATAAAATTTAGGGAAGCTTGGAAATCAAAATAAATACTTTTTGTACTGAATAAAATATTTATAAATACTTTTTCTTGCTTTAAGCTTCAGAATAAACTCCAGATAAAATCAAATAAATCCCAGAAAATTAAATAAAGCAAATAGAAAAAAAATTTGGGATGTTACAAACCTACCCCCTTAAAGAAATCTTGCCCCGAGATTTGAACTAGTTAGCAAAGAGATGGGGATGGTTGGTTCTTAAATCCTCTTCTCGCTCCTAGGTTGCTTCATCCTCGGTATGGTTACTCCACTGAACTCTGCAGAACTTGATTACTCTTTTTCTGGTTTGACACTCTGATGTTTCCAAGATCTTGATTGGCTGTTCTTGATAAGAAAGGTCTTCTTGCAGATCTAAATTTTCCAAAGCTGCTTGCTCTGCTGGAATTCGGAGACACTTCTTTAATTGAGATACATGGAAAACATTGTGCACTCCTGACAAACTTGGCGGCAGATCCAATTGATAAGCAACTTCCCCTTTTCGGCTTAAAATCTTGAAAGGTCCAATATATCTTGGTGCAAGTTTTCCCCTTGCCTAAAATCTTTTTACTCCTCGAAGAGGGGATACTCGGAGATAGACAAAATCGTTGACTTCAAAAGTTAAATCTCGTCGTCGATTGTCGGCATAACTTTTCTGCCTTGACTGAGCTATTTTTAATTTGTCCCTAATTTTCCTTACTTTTTCTTCGGCATCCTGGAGTAAATTTGGACTAGCATCCTCAAATTTTTCTGGCTGCTCCCAGAGTAAAGGCGTTCTGCATTTTCTGCCATAAAGTGCCTCAAAAGGTGCCATCTACAAACTGGTCTGATAGCTGTTGTTGTAAGAGAACTCTGCATAAGGTAATGACTTATCCCAACTATTTCCGAAATCTAAAGCACAAGCTCTCAGCATGTCCTCTAGAATCTGATTTACTCGCTCTGTCTGTCCATCTGTCTGGGGATGATAAGTTGTACTGAAATTAAGCTTACTTCCCAATTCTTCATGAATTTTCTTCCAAAACCGGGAAGTGAACTGACTTCCTCTATCTGAAACTATTTTTTTTAGGAACTCCATGCAAACACACAATCTTGGACATATACAGCTCTGCCAGCTTACCTCCTGAGTAGGTAGTCTTGACAGGTATAAAATGTGCCACTTTAGTTAACCGGTCAATTATTACCCAGATGGAGTCATAACCGGATTGAGTTCTGGGCAGTCCAGTTATGAAGTCCATGCCTATTTCTTCCCACTTCCAATCTGGGATAGGTAAGGGTTGCAAGAGTCCTGCTGGCTTCTGATGTTCTGCTTTGACCTTTTGACAGGTGTCACATGCATCGATAAATTCTGCAATTTCCTTCTTCATACTAACCCACCAATATCTTTCTTTAAGGTCCTGGTACATCTTAGTACGTCCTGGGTGGATTGAGTGTGGGGTTTCATGTGCTTCTTGCAGAATTAATTTCTTAATCTCTAGATTGTTAGGTATGCAGATACGATTTTCATACCAAACAGTTCCTTGCTCATCTTCACTGAATCCAGGTGATTTGCCTCTTCTCATATTTTTCTTAATTTCCTGAATATCTTCATCAACTTTCTGAGCTTCCTTGATCTAGTCTGGTAGAGTAGGTTGAATCTCTAAAGCTGTAAGAATACTTTGCTTTTCTGAATCCAAACTTAATTGGGAGACTCCTTCTTGAAGTTGGGTCTGGTCTGCTTCTGCCAAAACATTCTTTTCATAAGATTTTCTGCTGAGCGCATCGGCTATGACATTGGCTTTTCCTGGGTGATAATGGATTCCAATATCATAATCTTTTATTAACTCAAGCCATCTTCTTTGCCTTAAGTTAAGTTCTGCCTGGGTGAAAATATATTTCAAACTCTTATGATCCATATATATTTCACAGCGGTTACCAATGAGGTAATGACGCCCAATTTTCAGAGCATGCACTATGGCTGCTAATTCCATGTCATGGGTAGGATAATTATTTTCATGAGGTCTTAACTGACGAGATGCATAGGCTATTACCCGTCCTTCCTGCATCAAAACACATCCAAGACCTTGACGTGAAGCATCACAAAATACTTCAAAATCCTTATGCACATCTGGCAGGATAAGAACTGGTGCTGAGACTAACTTGCTCTTGAGGGTCTGGAAACTTTGCTCGCAGGCTTTTGTCCATTCGAACTTCTTTTCCTTTTTTAGAAGTTGAGTCATTGGCTTGGCTAACTCTGAAAATCCTGCTATAAAGCGACGATAATAACCAGCGAGTCCAAGAAAACTTCTGACTTCGGTTACTGACTTGGGTTGCTTCCATTCCATTGTTGCTTCTATCTTGGAAGGATCCACAGCGACTCCTTCAGCTGTCACAATATGTCCCAGAAAAGCAACTTCTTTCAACCAAAATTCACATTTACTGAACTTAGCATAAAGCTGATGCTCTCTAAGTTTCTCTAAAGTTATCCGAAGATGTTTCTCATGCTCTTCTTTATCCTTTGAGTAGATAAGAATATCATCTATAAAGATCACAATAAACTTGTCCAAATATTCCATGAATACGCTGTTCATCATACTCATGAAATATGCCGGTGCATTAGTCAGTCCAAATGACATTACAGTGAACTCATAATGTCCATATCGAGTGGAGAAAGCAGTTTTGGGAATGTCCTCAGTTTTAATCCTTAACTGATGATATCCTGACCTCAAGTCTATTTTGGAGAAAATACTTGCTCCTTTCAGCTGATCAAACAGATCATCTATTCTGGGCAACGGGTACTTGTTCTTGATTGTAATCTCATTGAGTCCTCGATAATCTATGCACATCCTCATACTTCCATCTTTCTTTTTAACAAACAATACAGGTGATCCCCATGGTGAAGAACTTGGACGAATATATCCTTTTTCTTCCAACTCTTGAAGTTGCTTCTTTAGCTCGACTAATTCATTTGCTGGCATCCTGTATGGTCTCTTGGAAATTGGTGCGGTTCCAGGAACTAGGTTGATCACAAACTCAATTTCCCTATCTGGCAGCATTCCTGGCAATTCTTCTGGGAAAACATCTGGATAATCTTGCACAACCGGCACTTCTTCTAGGACTTGAAGCTGATTAACCCCACAAATTCCTTTTTCCGATGTTTTTGGAATAAAAGTTACTTCTCTTCCTTGATCATTGGTGAGGGATATGGATCGGCTAGCACAATTGATTCGTCCATTGTTCTTGGCTAACCAGTTCATTCCAAGAATAATATCCAAACCTTGAGATTCTAATACTATAAGGTCTGCTATGAACAAAGTCCCATCTATGAGCATTTCTACTTTTGGACACAAGGTGCTTGACCTCATTTTTGCCCCAGGGGAATGAACTATCATAGAGCTACCCAAAGGTACTGCCCTTAACCCATTCTTAATCATAAAAGTTTTTGAGATGAAAGAATGGGATGCTCCTGAATCAAAAAGAACTGATGCTGGTACTGAATTCACAAGGAACATACCTAGCACAACATCTGGCGCAGACTGAGCTTCTTCAGCAGTGACATGATTCACATGTCCCTTGATCGAGTTCTCCTGCTTCTTGAATTGTGGCCTTGGGGTGTGACTTCCTGATGCATTTGTATTAGCTGCAACTTGGAGCTTCTTTGGGCAAGATTTGGCATAATGTCCTGTCTCTTTTCAATAAAAGCAGGTCACTCCTTCAAGCGAGGCGGTACTCTTAGGTACTTGTCATTGGCTTGCTTGAGAGCTAGGACGATTGGTTTGCTGAGGTGGACGGTTGACTGCTGGCCTGAAATTGCTTGACTGCTGCTTAAACTTATTGAAGCGGGTCTTGAATTGACTGTTCTGTGCAGAGGTAATACGAGCTCTGGAATATCCTCCTGGATTTCCCTTCTGCACAGCTATCTTCCGTTTTCTCTTCTGTATTTCCAAGAGCTCTGCCTCTTGGCGAATGACTTTGCTCACCAGCTGATGGAAATCAGCATAGTCACTAGAGATTAACTGCACAACAAGGTTGTCGTTTAGTCCTTCTAAGAATCTCTCTTGCTTGGCTTCGTCATTGGCTACGTCTTCTGGTGCATAGCGGGATAGCTAATTAAATTTTTGCAGATACTCATTAACAGTGCGGCTTCCTTGGCGCAAAGCTCTGAATTCTCTCTTCTTTAAGATCTTGGTTCCCGTAGGGATGTGAGCTTTCCGGAAATCTTGCACAAACTCATCCCAAGAAATAGTTTGGGGGTTGGCATGAGAGGCGGTTAGAGTATCCCACCACTCAGAGGCTGGTCCGTTCAACTGATGGGTAGCAAAAAGAACTTTTTCCCGATCAGTACACTGCAGAATATCCAATTTCTTTTCAATGGCACGGAGCCAGTCATCAGCATCCAATGGTTCGGTGCTATTTGAGAAGGTTGGGGGCCTTATTCTCAGAAATTCAGGCAGACGGCTTTGAGGAGCTTGGGCTAAAGGCTGATGAATCTGTTGAGCTGGATTATTGATTGTCTGAGCTAAAAGCTGAATTAACTGTGTTTGATTGGCCATCAACTGAGCCCAATCCGGTCCAATTGCCGGCGGGGGTGGAGGAAGAGGAGCGGCTTCATTTCCTTGTGCTCCGGCACTATTGTTGGGATTTCCTTCAATGGCATTCCTTCTGGTGTTCACCATCTTGCTGCAGGCTCCAGATTTAGAGGAAAGAAAGAGAGATTTAGGAGAGGTTCTATGTAACATTCCCACCAACAAAACACAGAACAACTCAAGAACTTAAATAACATCCAGGAAAATACTTCATTAATAAAGATAGTCTTGAGGCTGTTGACAAAGGATTAACAGCTCTCACGGTAGCGTTTTCTAAGGACAACTTAAACTATGACTCCTAATAGCTAGTACTGCTATCAGCCGACTGGATTTTGCGCTTCTTGGGAGGTAGCACGGTGACAGAAGATCCTTCGTCTTCAGCTTGGTACTGGGCCAACTCTTCCTCTGCAGCCTGAAGTCTCTGCGAAACAGAGCTCAACTCCTCCAGAGTGGCTTGGTACGCATAGTCCAAGGACTTGGTGAACTGCACTTGATGAACAAGCCGGGGGTTGCCCTCGAATCTCGTGGTGGAGTAGACGCTATTGGTGCTGACAGGAAACCTGCTGGGGTAGTACCGGAAAGTAGAGCGTTGAAGATCCTGTGCGTAGATGTCCCTTAGCTGGCGAATTCCTTCATGAGCAAAGATCCCGGATCCGTTGGAGAAGGTGTCTCGAGGCATTGGGGCGTCGAAGGTATGGGTAGCTGCCTCATCTCCTATGTTGGCGAAGATCAACACTTCAACCCTCCAACGTTCTTGGTTTCCATAGGTGCTCAAGTACCCCTGGTAAATAGGGCGAGCCTGAAAACCTATCTCCTGAAGAAGAGTCCAAAGCGATCGACTAGGTGTCCAAAGAAGGGTTCCGTGGGTGACTTGGGTAGGACGTTCAGCCATCTACAATTTAGAACAAGAGGAGAAATTAGTAAACAATTTTTAAATTAGAAGGTAGTTGAGAAAGAGAGTGTGAAAAGAGATAGAATTAGAACTTTTAAAATATTTGGATATCCTTGAAATATATCCTTAAAGTTTGCCCATCTATTCTATCTACGGTCACGTCTTAGGGTCAACATGCTCTGATACCATCTCTGTCGGGACCCGGAGCAACAACTCCAGGACCCTCTGTGTTATTCGCACTATCCCAGGAAAGCTTAGTGCACAAAGGGTTCCAGCAATGAATATCTCACATTCAACCATAATATATTAAAGCAAAGGTCTGATAATAAGTTCAAGGTTTACAATAGAGCATAACACCAAAATAACAGCGGAAAAATAATAAAGATAGCGGCAGCCCATCCAGCCTTCCCACAAGGCGAATTGACTATAAGATGTGGCCAAATCGTAGTCCTCACCGTAATCGTCGAAGTCCTCCTCTGAAAGAGTTAGATAGAGCCACATGAGTACAAACGTACTCCACAAGCTACACCAGGAGCATTAACAGATTGAATGCATGCATAAGGATTTTCAAGGATGGCATAATATAATTGTTTGCGGAAAATGGCAACATTTAATTTAAACATCATAATTATATCAAAAGCTGATTGAATTAATAATAAGTAAGTCAACATTGTTCAAGATAATAACGTTAGTGAGGCTCCAACCAACACTAACCTATGCTCGGGTATCCCACCCAGACCATCTTTCCAAAAGATAACCAGATTTTCCATAAATCATATTTTCATAAACCAGAGTTTAATAAAAACAAAGTCTAATATATGAAAAACCCTACTCAGCATGTCCATGACCACGGACATGGCTATCCAGGATAGTTTTACTCTGCAGAGGTGTACAACTTTACCCACAAGACATGTTCTCTCGTTTTGCCACGCGATTAACACACTGCCTTAGGTGTGTGGCTGAGAGTTCACGACAAAGCCTTTACAATGCTTAGTTGCCAAAAAGATAACGCCGCCACTAAGGTTTCACTACAACACGAATCCACGTGTTGGAGCCCCTTTTGTGCCATGTGAGACTTCCCGTGGTTTCACCACGCCCACATTCAACCTTTAGCGATATCTAGATGAAACTTCACAAATTAGTTGGCTAGGTCCGTCCCATACCGGACTTGCGGTAGTACGGTGTGACTTTGTAAAAGTAGCTCACAGACCGGTCCTTAACTTGACTTAGGCCAAACCTCGAACCCCTTGTGCCGGACAATCAACATCGAGCCACAACTATGACGCATGCCAGCAAGCACCCACCATCTTACCATTGCCTAAGTCTAAACCAGTTTTATATTTTATTTATAAATATTTTATAAACAATTCTGACTTTCCAAAGTCAAGAAATCAATTGTAATGTCTATCATTTTATGTGAAGGAAGTTCCCAAATCTTAATATTCTTGGCATGGCTAAGCATTTCTACCAAATGTCTAGTTAATACTAATGTACCAACTAGGTTTTATCTAGGTTTGACAAGGTATATTGACATGAAATATCAAATTGGCTATACAAAGGAATTAGGCATAACTATAATCCAAATTGAGTTTAAACTAGAATTTAATAAAATTACGCATGCATAATAATTTATAAACAACATAAATACTGTTAAAGTACTGGGAGCAATATGATCAAAGATGTAGCTTGCCTGGTTGCTCTGCGTTGAAATCGTCGTCGAATTCGCCCTCGACGAAATCCTCGTATTCTACACGTGAAGAACCAAAAAGAATTCAAATAAAATTCGAATAAAATTCAAAAATTTGAAAAGGACTTAGAAATGAATAGTTTAGATTTTTAGAAAAATTTAGAAATTTGAATGGTTAAATTTGGAGCTAAAATGAGCGAATACAAGCCTTTGGAAGTTTAAAAAGAAGGAAAAAGAAAAAGACGAATTTCCTGATTTATTTTTCTATTGGAAAATCTGAATTATGACGTCATCACCAAAATAAAATAATTAAAATGATGACGTGGCGACTTTGGCTCACGTGGTCGCCACTGGCCGCCACGCAGCCCATGTATGGCGACATGGCTGTTCGCCACACTATAACATACATGACACGCATGGAGCGCTTGCCATTTCATGGCCACGGCGAGGGGTGGCGCGGGAGAGGAGGCGACGGCATCGCAATGGTACCGGCGCAAGGCCGGGGTGGCCGGAGATGGCGGCGGCGAGAGAAGGCACTGCACAAGCTCTCGGCGGCGGTTTTCGATTTAGCGGCTACGAGGGGTGGAGAGGAGGCGGTGGGGTGGTGCGGTGCCGAGGGAGGTCTCGGGAGGGGGTTTTATAGGGGAGGAGGTGGGCGGTGGTCGCCGGAATCCGCGGCACGGGGAGGCGAAGCGACGGTGTGAACATGCTCGGTTTTGCGCCATTAATGACCTCGGGGGTGCGGCGGCAAGGGAGGAAGCCGAGGCGACGATTCCGGGGAGAGAAGACGACGTCATGAAGCTTGGGAGGCATTAAAGGCGGCGGTTTGCTTGCGTGGGGAGGCGGCGGCGGGAAATCCGGCGGCGGCGGGGGGTGGGGTGTGGCGGGAGAAGGCGAGGAGGCGGCGGGCATGCGCACGGCCGGAAAAAGAAGAGAGAGAGAGAGAGAGAGGAAAGGAAGAAGGTGGAAGGAAGGTGATGACAGGTGGGTCCCACGCGTAAGAGAGATAGAGAGAGGGAGAAATGAATGGCTAGATTTGAGACACGTGGCAAATTCTTAGCCGTCCGATTTAAATGAAACCGAGAGGCTTAGATTAGATGAGAGAAGAGGTAAGATTTAATCACAGTGCGACACGTGTCGCCACCGGATTAATTCAGATTTTAATTCTGATTTTTATTTTCAGAAAATAGGAGGAGGTTTCTTAAATACTAAAAATAATAGAAAATTATGTTCAAAAATTCTAGAAAAATTACAGAAAATCCCTGGATATATTTTATACTTAGGAAAAATATTTTTAATTCATTTTGACCTTTTTAACACTTTATAAAAATATCTTTTGGCATTAAAAATTGATTTTAAATTCCAGAAAATTCTCAGATATTCTATAAACTTTAGGGAAGCTTGGAAATCAAAATAAATACTTTTTGTACTGAATAAAATATTTATAAATACTTTTTCTTGCTTTAAGCTTCAGAATAAACTCCAGATAAAATCAAATAAATCCCAGAAAATTAAATAAAGCAAATAGAAAAATATTTTGGGATGTTACAAACAAGTCTAAACCTGTCGCATCAACAGAATATACATCCTAACCCATACGACTAAGTTTGACCAAAAGTCCGACCGAGCCCGTCACACATGCAACGTCAAGGTCCGAACCAACCGACTCAAACTCGACTTTCCTAAAACGCTGTCAATTACTCGTCATACACAACGGGATGACCACCACATGGTCTCTCAATCTCCCCCTTGATGAGTATATTGACAAACCCAGAAAAACATGAAGTTGAGTTTGAAGAGTCCAACATGGTCCAAAGAAAAAGAATGAAGCTAATGACCATGTCGACAGAAGGAGCAAAAGAAAGAACAAGTTTTCCTCAAAGCTCCCAAATTGGCTTTTTCTACCACTATTCTCCCCCTTTTGGCAACAAACGCATCAAGAATGCAAGAAGGAGAAAAAAAATCATGATGATGGATGAAATGGTTGATTTGATTAATCTAAGCATTTAGAGCCATGAGAATTATCCAAAATGACTATAATGTATTACACCAAGCCATAATATACAAGTATGCTATCAAGATCATGACTATGTATGTAAAGAGAAGCTAAGCCAAATAAGGTATAATCTGAATTTTTAGTTGAAGTGCTTAGCAAGTCAAGTCAAATATGATTTTAGTCTAGCTAAAGGTATCAATGAATGATGCAGGCCATGTCAATAAGCTAAATGGAACCGAGAAGCTAGTATTGAGTCAACTAGAGTGCTACTAGTTCAAGAATGATACATTCGTTTTGAGTACTTGATTCTTGTAGTAATTTAAGCAATTTTGAGCACAAATGACATATTTTCTTTTGAAATTTCATGATTGTTTTCAACCAGATTTTTTTCATGTGCTAGATCTCAAGCCTTATGCGACTACTCCAAGCAAGAAGCTTAAGAAGATAGTCTAGGTCATCCAAAACTCCCCCTGAGTTCATGCCTAGTGCAATTGCAAGCCGTCTCATGAGAAAGAATTGGTGAGATCAGTTCTTTCGCACAAAAGAGATCTTTTTGCTTTTAACAGATTGTACTAACTTATGTGTCATCAAGAAACTAATATAGCTCAATCTATGGCTCAACAAGGATTCAAGACTCAACTCAGCCTATTTGACATGGCATGAATCATAAGAAGATAACTAAAAGCTGACTAGTCTCAAATATTAACATGACATGAATTAGGTCAAATTGAGCATTTTAATCAACCTATCATGGCAAAGACTTGACTACACATATAAGGTCATGATCTATTTAGCAATGAAGCACAAGATGAGGAAGAGTACCAGATACCATAGTCAAGGTAGCTCGAAGGTACCGAAAGATGCGCTTCACCGCCTGGCGGTGAGATACGCGAGGAGAAGCCTGAAACCGGGCACAAAGACACACAGAGAAGTGTATGTCCGGTCGAGGCGATGAGGTACAAGAGAGAGCCAATCATACTTGAACTCCTTTTGATCAACGGCTCATTGTCCTCATCGGGTCAAATGCGTCAGTAGAAGCCATCGAGTCGACACCGCTTTCCATCACTCATGTCGAAACGTCTCAGGAGATCACGGGTGTACTTGCCTTGATGCAAGAAGGTACCCTCCCAAGTCTGCTTGATCTGGAAGCCAAGGAAGAAAGTCAACTCACCCATCATGCTCATCTCAAACTCGGTGCTCATGACATCCGAGAACTGTGAAACTAGAGCATGAGAAGAGCCGCCAAAGATAATGTCATCGACATAAATTTGGGTGAGCAGAAGGTCATTGCCAAGTCGGCGAATGAATAAGGTCTTGTCAACTTTACCCATCTCGAAATCATACCTCAAAAGATAGGACTTAAGCCTTTCATACCAAGCTCTGGGGGACTGCTTAAGTCCATACAGCGCTTTGGAAAGCTTGTAGACATGATTAGGGTATTTGGGGTTCTCGAAACACGGAGGTCATCGACATAGACTTCTTCCTCAATGAAGCCATTGAGAAAGGCACTCTTGACATCCATTGGGTAGAGCTTGAAACCCTTAGAAGCTGCAAAGGCAAGCAGAATTCTAATGGCCTCAAGTCTAGCTACAGGGGCAAAGGTCTCCTCGAAGTCTAGACCCTCAACCTAGGAGTACCCCTGAGCAACCAGTCTAGCCTTGTTTCGAATGACTACCCCATCCTCACTTTGCTTGTTCTTGAACACCCATTTGGTTCCAATGATATTGTGATCTCGAGGGGGCTCAACAAGCGTCCAGACCTTGTTTCTTTCAAAACTCTCCAGCTCCTCATGCTTGTCATTGATCCAAACTCGTCAGATAAAGCATGACAAACGTCTTTGGGCTCGAAGGAGGCAACAAAGGCGAATGGAGACAGAAAAGTGATGTACAGATTTGAACGAGTGACTCGCTCAAAGAGATCTCCAATAATCTTTCGAAGGATGGTCTTTTGAATGTGTCTAGGAGGTCCGGATGAGATGAAGAAGTGGCCTCTACCTCGTGAGTCGACGGCAGGAACAGAGCCACTAGCTCCGGAGGAGGCGTAAGGCATGGGCCGATCGCCTTGAGGTGCGGTGGAAGATGGAACCTCAAGGGGTGGATGAGGGACCGGATCGGGTAGACAACCCTCGTCTCCATCGTCCTCATCATCCACAAAGATGGTCTCGGTCGCTCTAAAGAACTCGAGATATCGTGCCTAGTCCTCGGATCGCCTCATCGAAGGTCACCTCACGTGTCTCTACCATTTTGCTAGACTCGCAGCCTGCACCCTATAAGCCCGCCAAGAAGTCGAGTAGCCTAGAAAGAGTCTATCACAAGAACGTGACTCGAACTTATCCGAGTTCCGGACTTGAATAAAGCACTTGCAACCAAACACACAAAATGAGAAACACCGGGCTTTAGCCCATATCTCAATTCATAAGAGGTGCGGTGCAAGTGTGCCCCGAGAAAACTCTACATTCGAAACATGGCACGCGGTGGCTATAGCCTCAGCCCAAAACTTCCGCGGTGTAGAGTATTCATCGAGCATTGTCCTGGCCATCTCGACCAAGGTACGGTTCTTCCTCTCTATGACGTCATTCTGTTGTGGGACGTGCGGAGAAGAGAATTGGTGCTCTACACCTATCTCACCATAGAACCTCTCGAAGTAGGAATTCTTGAACTCCGTACCATTGTCACTGTGGATCGCTCGTAAGACACCTGGAAGCTCAACAGACAGCCTACTGAAAAGACCTCAGAAATGTGTAAACGTCTCATCCTTCGAGGCTAAGAAAAACACCCAAGAGTACCTCGAATAGTCATCGACCACAACAAGAACGTACCACTTCCCTCCTGCTGACTGCACTCGAGCTGGTCCAACTGTGTCCATGTGGAGCAATGTCTGTGCATCGGTCATCGTAATCGTGACCGAAGGATGAGAAGCGGCAACCATCTTGCCGTGCCGGCATGGAGCGCAAACAAGATCTTTGACCATCTTGAGTTTCGGCAGACCACGAATGAGATCGTGGTCGCTAACTCGGGTCAAATGGTCAAATCCAATATGACCAAGTCTCCTATGCCAGAAAGAGAGGTCGCGGGACACAGAAGCAAGCAAACAACGGAGAGGATCACCAGAAGACTCAGAAAAATCAGCACGAAAGATCCTCCCAAAACGAGAAATTCCATAAACCGACTACAGAAGAATCAAGAATTTTGCAGTTGTTTTTCTTAAAGCTCACCTCAAAGTCGTCATCGGTAAGCTGAGAAACGGAAAGCAAATTGTACTGCAGCTTACTAACCAAGGCAACATCTTTTAAAATAAATGAATCATTAATGCGCACAGTACCTTTGACGATGACGCGCCTAGATGAAGCATCTCCAAAGGTGATCGTCTCATCACCTGGAGCATGGGCAAGGGAAGAAAACCAACAGGAATCTCCGGTCATGTGTCGTGAACACCCGGAGTCAACAAGCCAAACCTTTCCCTTCCGTGCCCGGCGAACCTGAGTCAAACAGAGAGTAAAGTCTCAGTACGGGGATAAATCAAGAGTGATTTTGGCACCCAATACTGAGTAACACGTCGAGCAGATAAAGTAGTCAAGCATGACCGACCTCTATCTACCCTCGCCTCCGTCGCTCAAAGAGCGTAAGGTCCGTGAGCGACACTGGTCGCCTCGGGTCCGATCGCTACGAACGAGCGAGTCGGCGCATCGGCAACAGGCTGATCACGCCGCGGGTAGGCATCTCGATGGGGAAAGCGAGATCTACCCTCAGAACGGCGGAAGTCACGACCAGAGGGAGCATGAGGACAAAAAACAGAAAACTCGAAAAAACCAAGTCCTCGATGCTGCCCAAAACTACCAATAGTAGCAAGCCTAGACCTCGTGTTGGTCTTAGGTGCACTCAAGGTCCGGGCGACCACGAATACGCCTAAGAGACTCAACACGGTCTCTTCGCGATCTTGGCGCTTGAAGCAATGGTCAATCAAATGTCCATCCTTCTGACAGAATGTGCAATGGTACTTTGCCTTCTGAGAGGCAGAAGTAGCATGAGATGGTTTCGCCTTCTGAGAGGCCGAAGCTATAGGTGGAATCACCTTGCTGTCAGAAATCCCTTGAACAAAGCCCGCTGATTTAAATTGAACTTTCTTGTTCTTGGGCTTGACCTCAATCACACCTGCGGCTATGGGTCTGAGCACGACAGGTGGATGCTTCCTTCTGTCTTCTAGAATATCATATCCTAGACCTTGATTGAATTTACAAATCTTCGATTGGTCTAGAATAAGATTAAGCTTCTTCTTGCCTCCGACAAATCTCTCGAGAGTGTTCATAAGGTACTGACACTCCCGAAATAGAGAGGCACAAGAAGAGCAGGAGGAGAAGAGAGACAGAAGGTAAGGGAGCGAAGAAGAACCAACAAGAGAGGAAGGAATGGCTTGTGCACGCACACCGACTACGATGGGACAGCCCTACTACTAGCAGTTTGGTTCACGCTCCTAAGCGCCTCAACCTTACCCTTGGGCTTCTCCCCACACCAAAATCACATCACAAGCGCTTGATGGCTTCACTAGTTGGTCCTTAGTTAGCTTCACACATTTTCATTTAAAGCAATCAATTCGATTTTAGTTTATTACAACTATTGCATGGTGAGCTAACAGATCCTTAGTAGCAAATTGAGCCATTTTCTTGTTATGATCAACCATCTCTTGAAATTGCTTAGAAACCGATTCAAGCTCAAAGGTTAATTTAGGACAGTTGGTACAAGAAATAATAGACTCTAACAGGGAAGCACGCAATTCAAAGAATTTTGTGATCTGCCCTTTTTAAGTTCATCTTCAAATTATTACAACTTTCACAAGTCTCGGGCAGATCGAGAAGCATAGTGTAAAGACCTCTAAAAGCATTGTCCTTATCCTCACATGAGGTACAAAAAGTAGTCTCAATAGTAGATGAAGGAACAACAATCCTAGTCATTTCTAGTTCAATAAGCGTAGTAACATTCTCCACCTTAAGAATATCTAGCTCGAGGTCACACTATCATAAGAAGTCCTTAACTTCTCCATATCACCAATGAAAGCGGGGCATGTATCACATTAAATCACGGAGGGAGCAGATATAAGTGAAGTAAGCTCCCGTGACAGTCTATCTACTTCCTTCTCCAACTCGCTACACCTAGCTCTAGATCTAGCATGAAATCCTCCTAGCTTAAGGAAAGCTTCATTAAGTTGGTCATAGGAGGGACATACCTCGTCGGAGTCGGAATAGAGCTCGTTGTCGCTGATCTCGCCCTCAAGGGCCATGAAGCATATGCCGGAGAAGTCGTCACCACCTTTGGGGTCTTGGTCACCCGTCCCGTCGTCGTCGCTCCATCCCTCCACCTCGCTGAGGTCGAGGTCGCCGAACGCGAGAGGACGCGGTGGAAAAGCTTCTTGGCCTTCCCAAAGTCGCGAACTTCTTCTTGCCTTGCGTCCCGAGCCGGAGGCTTCTTGTTGCGGTTCTTGTCGGTGTAGTCGTTCTTGCCCGAACCGCCGTAGTCGTTCTTGCCCTTCTCCAGCTTGGGGCAGTTTGCCCGAATGTGGTTGGGGCCACCACACTCGAAGCAAATCACGGGTCCTCCTCTCCTTCCGTCCCTCCTTCTCTTGTAAGCATGAGAAAATTTACGAGCAAAGAGAGCCAACTGATCATCCGCAGTGCTCTAACGATCACCGCCACGCTACGAGAGAGCGACAAGGGAGAAACCGCAAATCGAATCAGAAGAAGGGCCCGAAGAAGAAACGGGATCGGTGCCCAAGGCCATCGACTGTGACTTCGACCTACGAGAAACAACGTCAATCTCGTGAGTCTTGAGGCGCGAGTACAGCGCGTCAAGAGTCAAGGTCGAGAGGTCTGTCGTGTCTTTGATGGTGATCACTTTCATCTCCCAAATACGTAGATCGAGTGTAGTGAGCATCTGACGAGCGTTGTCCGAGTCGGGGTATGTGAGACCGACCGCTCGGAGGTTGCTCAAGATCTTGTGAAAACGCGCAAAACACTCATCAAGGGACTCGCCAGCGAGCATTTCAAACTTGTTGTAATCTCGCTTGAATCGGTCTGTCAGCACGTCTTTATTTGGGTGGTGCCCTCATGGTAAGCATTGAGGGTCGCCCAAATATTGAAGGCGGACGGAAGATGAGATATGCGGTCAAACTCACTACGACTCAGGCCCTGGGTTATGATGTTTCTTGCCTTAGCGTTTGCCTCAACGTCAGCCATGTTTCCGGCATTGACGTCCTCATCGGCAGGAACAACAAACCGAACCTTGACCTTTCGTCAGATAGCGTAGCCCTGAGCCTGGATGTAGGTCTCCATCCGACTCTTCCAGAAGGGATAGTCCATCCCATCGAAGATCGGGGGCTTGGTCGAGTATTTGTCTGTCGCCATGGCTGACCGGTTAAGATCTATAGAAAAGAGCTAACCGGCTCTGATACCAATTGAAGGACCGAAATGGCGACAGAGGGGGGGTGAATGTCGTTTTAAAAATTAAATCGCCCACGAGAAATCGCGCACAAATTACTCCTCTGAAAGCTAAAAGCTAGTGACCAAAAACTAGACAAAACAGCTGCAATAAATAAAAATCAGCATGCAGTTTTCAGCAAAAGCATGCAGTTTTCAGCATGCAGTTTTGCTGAAAAAGGGTTGCAAATTGCAGCTGCTAGAGACTAGAAAGTGAACTACCGAGAAAATCTTTGCTGGCCGAGAGCATGGGTAGAAATTAATTAGCCACAACCACTTTCAACTAATAGAGCAATTAGTGTTTCAACTGAACTGCCAAAAGGAAGAAACTGAACGCAAGGACAACCGAAAGCAGTCAGTACAAAAGAACTGGAAGAGAGAGCAGCAAAATAAACACAAACAGCCAAACACAGCAGTAGACCAAAGGAGCACAAATCTTTGCTGGCCGAAAAGACTGACTGCAGGAAAAGAACTTTTGCCAATAGAAATTAGAGAAAGATAGCAAGACTGTAAAATCAAGAGAGCAGACAGAGAAATACTGCAGTCTTGAAAGGCAGCGACAAGAAGTAGGACCAAACAGAGAAACACAGGAACAAGTTCTTTCCCAAAGACTGAGAAGAGATTTGTTGGAGAGAATAGACCAGAGCTGTCTTATTGAAATGCAAAAGATGAACCCAAAACCAAGCCTTCAACTGAGTAAAGATCACCTAAAAGATTGACGATTATCAATTCATAGGAAAGAACATCAACTGGAAAAAGGAAACTGACTCATTGAAATCTGCCGAACAAAAAGAACTGAAAAAAAATAGACTTAAAAGAAGGTGATCAGCCGGTAAGAAGAGATCAAAAGAAAATGGCAAAAGGATTGCATGACTTAGCTACTTCAATTTACAGGTACGACCTGTTCGAGGAAACAAAGATCACAACACTTGAGTTCAAGCAGGAGCAAGAAAAAAATATTATTATGAGGAAGCAAATTCTTGGCTGTGATCAGTTAGCTAGACAGAGAAGAAGAACACCCATATGAACTTGAGAGGCACAGAACATCATCCAAAGAAAGACAACGAAGAACAGAAAAACTTTAGATTTCATTCCAACCAAAAATACAAAGGAGTCCCCATGTGCATGGACAAGAAGAATGATTACAAGACTCTCAATCCATCCTTTCCCTCTCAATCCTCAAAAACACCAAGAGCCTCACATGCTTCTTGGGAGGAACACACACACAAAGTGATGAATGAGCACTAAAACACTTGTGATCCTCAAGGGGGTATGCAGCCCCTAACACCTATTTATAGCCCTTGGCTAACAGGTCTCCAACCCGTTACGCCGGCTAAACCCTAACGGAGCCGTCTCCCGCTTGTGCAGCCTTGCGAAATTCCCGTTTCGCCCCTCCTGCACCTTCCGGGAAGCTTCCGCACTCCTTGTCGTGTACGCCTCGCAACCACATCGAATCTCCGCCGTCTTCGACACATCTGACAGTTCTGACCTCGACACCGCCTGTGTCTAGTCCGGTCACCCCATGTCTCGCCCGACTCCGCCTCGACGTCCCGCACGGACGCATAAGAAACACATCAAATAGCACCGCCGATACATTAAAGGGTAAATAGCATAAACAAGTCTAAACCTGTCGCATCAACAGAATATACATCCTAACCCATACGACTAAGTTTGACCAAAAGTCCGACCGAGCCCGTTACACACGCAACGTCAAGGTCCGAACCAACCGACTCAAACTCGACTTTCCTAAAACGCTGTCAATTACTCATCATACACAATGGGATGACCACCACATAGTCTCTCAGTACCCCTCTCCAGCAACACTGCAATCGCCGCGTCCCCAGGCCCACACCCATCAACTGACAGGGGACCTGAGGCAGCCATGCAATCGTGTGAGAGGGGGGAGGGCGTGGAGACGGACTACATGCCCACCGAGGGCACTCTCGAGGAGACGAAGCGCCGACGCCAGCTTGAGGCAAAGCTCCCTGGGGCTGGCCTCCAAGGTCGAGACTGCAAGACCCATGACTTGCCCGCTGTCGCCTACGACGCCGCGGATGCCGAGAACCATCATCATCACTATCTGGACGCCTTGGAGCTAAAGAGTCAAGGCTCGCAACTCTCAAGACCTGAACATCCACCTCATACTCGAGCAAACGTAACGTAGCCTCTTCAGCAATAGATGTCCCCACTGGCTCCTCCACCCAAAGGCTAAGACACAATGGCACAGAATTAGGCCGTCGAGACCATGCACTGAGCTTAAACTCAAACAGATCAGAGCGCGACGTTGTGGACGGATGCACCTCATCGATCCGACAAAACGGGCTCAACAATCTGCTCACCGTATCAACGCTCCAGGTGTGAGGTGGTATACCAGTGAGACTCAAATCGATCCGAAACGGAAGATTGCGACCGATGGCATGAGCAAGCCGCGACCAAGGCTTGACAAAGACAGTTGAACCGTGGTGTTCGAACAGGCTGACCATTGTTTAGAATCCGTCGCGCTGAAACTTCATCCGGCAGCAGCAGAAGGAAATCCTCCGTCTTCGCACGATGAACAGAGATACTAGTAACATCAATTCCAAAAAGATCGGCGAACGCTGCCGCCACTTCCAGTGGCTCCACCGACGGGCGCGTGCCAATGATTGTAACGAACACAGCCCGACGAAGGTTTTCTTCCTCACGTGATAACTCCGCTGTGCGCTCAATGAAACAGTGTCCAGGCACGGTGGAGTGGAGATCCAAAGCCTCAATAGCCGCTGGCGCCACCACGGATAGCAATTCCCGCCCAGAGCCATTCTCCGGCACAGAAACATCCAGAGGGGCCCCAGCAGATGGCCTTGAAGATTTCCCACGTGATCTTCGACGACGACGCCTCGGCGGCCCTGAGATCGCGGCGGCCTCCGTCTCCTGAAGCAATGTCTCAGCCATGCCGCCAGCAGGAGCAGGCACCGACACGCGCCTCCCCCAAACGCGATCACGTTTCTTCAGCCAAGAAAGGCTGCAACCCGAAGCCCTATGCCCCAGCCGGCGGCAGCGAAAACACCGAGTCCGGTTACAACATTGTGCAGCGCAGTGCCTGGTGGAGAAACAGTTGAAGCATCTTCCTTGAGGTCCTCGGAATCGGCCTTGCATGATGTCGGGGCGGCCGGAGTTGCCGCCGAAGCTTGTGGCGACTGACCACAGTGCACCAACCACCAGCATCCGAAACACGCGCAGGAAGAGCTCGCACAACCTCGGAGCGCAGAACAGGCGTCTGCCTGAATTGTGAAGACTCCTGCGCCACAGGCGGCTCCGGAGCCTGAAGGTCAGGAACACTGAGAAGCGCGTCGCGAAAGGAGCAGGAGACGCCCGCGGAGGGGCGCTGCACAGGGTTGCAGGGGCTGGGAGGAGAGGCGCTACCGTCCCGCCACCGCAACTCCTTAGGACGACCTCTAGGGAAGAAAGGTTGGGCAAGTGGGGGGAACGGGGAGACTGACGCTCGGACAGGGCTGGGAGGAGAGGTGGCCACTGGGGCCGGAGTAGCCGCCGGCAGGAGCTTGGAGGTGGGAGCGTCGGGAGAAACCATTCTAGTTTCCCCAAACAATCCAATCCAACATAATGAATGGATTTTTAAACAAAATTCAAAATATATTATGTTGACTACTTCTTTCTCCTCGGAGCATGTATTTGCAGGCTTTGAAGGCTTGCGGCAGATCTTCATCCTCCGAGTCCAAGTCCGAGGCCAACCAACCACCTGTTATCATAGGCACAAAAGTTTAGACGATTCAAAAACCGTCTATGATGAGGGATTAAACATTAATTGAAATTCGGAAACCATAAATCGGTGTCACACATGAGTTAGCTTACCGAAGGGTAGGAGGAAGATTCACAGTTGTGAAATTTTGCTGCTTCCCATAATTTTCATTGCCTCACAGCTTCGCTATTTCCTTGCTATTCTTGTTTTCCAACAGATGCAACATACTTTAGCTTGAGTAGGGAAACGTAATTGTGCACATACATTAGTTAACTCATTGTTCAGATCTCTACCAACATGTGTTTTGCCAATTATCAAGTACAGGAGCATCACCCTAGCCAACCAGACATCAATCGCTCGTGGCCTCATCCCTGGCTTCGCAAATCCCAATCCCTGCCTCCTCACCCACTCGGCCACTCCCCAGACGACCCAGTGCCGATGCTGCCCCTACTCTCTCCTCCGATTCCCCCTCAGTCCCCTCCTTCCGGGCGTCGCCTCTCCAGCTCAGCTCCCCTTCCCTGCTCCCTCCCCCTATTCTTCCGCTTGTCGAGCCCCCACCTGTCGGCCCTGCCTTGCCACGCAGTCCCTCCCCTTCTTGACTCGGTTCCCACTCTCCCTACATTGCCGCCTGCCGAGATGTCGCCCGCTAGCCCTGCCTGTTGAGCATCTTACCCTGCTAGCTCCTAGATGCTTGGCAACCCACCGCCTGTGTCTCCTCCACTCGTCGCTGGCTCGGCTCCCCACGTGGCCGCATGGCCTACATTAGATCTGCCTCCTCGGCCATGGGCTGTCACTCTAGGCAGCTAGGCTCACTAGCCCCGCCCTACCCTTTGCGTTGACCTTCCCCGTGGCACCGACCACCGCTCGACTCAAATGCACACTCTCTAGTCTCCACTTGAATCGATCATTCATTCTTTGATTTTGTATATGGAGTGGGGTAAGGTTGGGGTGAATTTGTTGCTACTTGGGCGTTGCGGACTCGTGGTTCTGGACCAATTACTTTTCTTAGCCCATTTTCTCCTGATCTCTTCTATTCTTCTTCTTCCTCTTCAGAGCTCACCTTCCATTTTCCATAGCCACCCATGGTGGGGTGGGGCTAGGAGGGGTGGGGGCAGGGTGGATTTGGGCCCCTGGCAAGGTAGGCTCTAGCCCGGGGCATGAGAAAATGTATAGTGTATAGCCCAGGTATTTTCAACTCAGCCCGAGGTATTATTGCTAGTATTCAGCCCAGGTAGCCCATACGTATTTCAGAATTATCGCACTCAGCCCACTATGCCAGCGGCCCACCACTCTCCACGTGGCCCACTTGCGTCGCACGCTCGCCGCTCAGCGCCTCAGCCCATCACGGGACATCGACTTCACGCGCTGCGGCACCGCTTGCTCAGAACCCTAGCCCAGCAGCCGTAGAAGGCAAAAGCCGGGCGGTGAAAGGTGACACCGCACCGCACCGCACTGCAACCGCTTGTCACCAGTGCCGCCTCGTCGCCTCCACCTCGCCTCGGATCTGGCACGCCCGCCTCCCGGCCGGTCCGCTGGCGCTGGCTCCCACCTCCCAGCCTGCCCCCCTCTAGTCAATTATGCTTTGCTAATTGTTCTAGACCTGGGAGACATTGCATGTATTGCTTGAGGACTTGGCTTAATGTTCAATGAAGATACATGTCTAATTCTGAGATTGATCTGATTAAACTAGTTAGAATTGAGCTCTATTAGTCATGCTTACTGCTATCATTTTATCTTTAGCATATTGGTCACTTACTGTCAGTAGGGCTGTTTCACATCAGTTATATTATCTCTAGTATCTTATGTATTCTCGCTTTGTTGTCGGTTCACTTAAGTTTACTTGTCATCCTTGAGATTACGTGATCATTTTCTTTATGAATTGATCAAAGTTCCTTAACTGCTGAGTGTTGTTTTATGAGATAATTCCTTTTGGTGTGTTCTGTCAACCGATAGTGGTCTATTGATTTTGTGAATGCAAAATCTTGTGATAGTTTAGTAAAGCATAATTTAGAGCTCACATTCTAATTCAGACTGTCATATCAATTCTAAAGAATAGACAATTGTATTGAGAAGGCCAAGATTAATTCTTGAGCAACTCTGCATCTGAGAGCAATAATTTCAATTAAAACTGAGCTTTATGCTGTTATAATTGTTCCCCTGGTCATGAAACTTTTATATGCTCATCTCAGCAGTTATCTTGTTTCATGCTTTAAGTATATGATTTAGCATAAATGACATGAAAGATTCACATGACTGTGTTAATTTTGTCATTTGTTTGCTGATGGATATATGCTTTATTTATAGCAGTTATTGTTGGGATTAAAACTGAATTTGTGCTGAAACTGCAATTTATCCAACACTGGACCACTGTGCATGTAACATATGACATATATGCGGCATAACAGATGTATCTCTGACGACTTGATGATAAACATAAAACCATAAAAGCTCAACTGAACTGATTGACGCTACAAAAATAAATAGTTCAATAGCGTATATATGCAAGTGCTGAAAAATTGTATGTAATGATGCGCTAACATAGCACAGAGATCTGAGAGATGTCAGTTGACACCTGTAGGTAGTATTCCTTCTGTTAATCTCTGTTTATAGTCTCTTCATTATTTTCTAGCATAGGAGAGCGTTTTCAAGGGATGAGATCATGTAAGAGAGAGCGTTTTCAAGGGATGAGGTCACGTAAGAAACAATTATCTCGTGCTAGTGATAAGTTAGTTTTTTTATAAATATAAACTTTGTGTTGTTCGTATTTATTCATACACCTGTTTGATTTACTCTCATATGTTGTCTTTACAGGTTCTGGTTTATGTCTAACTATCAATGAAGAAATGACAAGATAGAATAGAGAGTAAATCTTCGTAATTTAAGTACTCAAATTGTATATCTATTATGTTATATTTTTTATATTTTGATATTATGCCATGTTTTTCTTATTATGCTTTATATTTATTTGTTTAGTATTGAAACTCAAGTTTCATATCAGTAATGCAATTAGCTAACTATGGTATACTTTTGTTATATCGTGGTATGGGTATAAATTGGTGTTAGTTTTAGGTTATTAGAGTTTAGCCTAGAGCATAGCCAAATTCGGTTCCGCCACTAATAGGGGTGTTTAGTGCCGGCTCGACGGAATGCAGGCTAAAGCCTTCCTGTTGAATTCACCCCTATACTAGAGGATTTAAACCTTTTAAACCTAATTTGAGCGCTTGAGGATGATCACCCATGTGCAAATGAACGGTATAGTAGTCACCCGTCGAACTAAAACCTTTTCCCTGGCGTCCTTGTTGGAAAAGCATGGATGGGGAATTAATGGTCGTGTGGCTGGGCGATGCAGTTCCGATTTCAAAACGGGTAAAAAATTTTGTTGTTTCCTTTTCTCTACTTGCGGCCACGCATACCTTGGCGCTTTTCCTTTTTAAGGGAACGCAATTCTTCGCTTAGCGGCTTCTTTTTTACACGTGGGAATTTACCAGTTGGGAGAATAATAACTACTCCTGATCTAGTCAATTAGATCCAACGGTCAACATCCTAAACGGCTGCAATCGGCTGGTCATTAGATTTTTGATGATGTGGCACAATCAGAAGGCTGTTTTTCTGGCCAATAATACGAGAGAAACATTACGATGGCAACATATTACATACCTCGCTCGTACTTTATTATAGGTGTAAGTTGCGAACAGCTGCAGTCATTACATAGCATGATACTAAGAATCGAGGTTTCAGCAGAGCGAGCGTCCTCCCAAAGATCCACCATTAACAAGGATGTTTGCAAGTTTTGGAAGCGTTGGTGTTAGGGCTAACGACAAGGCACCAACACACCAAGAAATGAGTATTGGTCTAGTCCATGAAACAAGAGCCACTCCTAAACATCCTCCGAAGTGGCATAGCTATTTCTGCTCCAGGCAGGATTTAGCTTGTTTGTCTCACCTCATACTTGTGGCAAATTCCCAACGGGGTATCCTTAGAAACTGGCCTTTCCTCCGACCAAAGCTCCATGTTCAAATCACCCGTTCCCCAGTGCACCAAACATTTGCTAACCTGGCTGGGATCAAAACGATTTACCAAACTCATCCCTGCACACTTGTCCACTAGCATCCATTCCCCTGAGAGTTTGCCAGATGATGGAAAATTAAGAACAAGGATTAATAGAAATGTCCACAAGGGCATGCTGAAAATGTTGATCGGGCAATAAATCTCAAAATGCTGCAAAGATTAATTTACCATTGGGCCGGAGGTCTCCCTCTAATGTTACTTCTCCAGACTCCGGGGAGATCTCTTGCTTTGAACCATTGATCGCCGTAAAAGCAACTACCACCTCAGTTGGGTGTAGAAGAGTGAAAGTTGGATGAACTCGCAAACAGACCAACCTTAAGAGGAAAAACATACTTCAACGTGTCAAAATATTCTAGCGCTTCAAATAATCAATTATGATCAACAATTGGAAATTTGCTCAAAAAATAATATCAACTATAGCTAAAATTGCTGAATAGTAGAAACAAGCAGGAGAAAATTCCAAACAGACAATCTATGATATAATAGAATCTTAACAAATTTACTTTCCTGGCATCAGTACAATGCGTGGGAGCATTCAAGTGTGTCGTGTTCAAATTGCATGAGTTGCACAATTCCTGATTAAGGATTTACCAAAGTAATATGCTAAATAAAACTTAGCACTCACCTGGAAAAGCCACCAGAACCAGCTCCAACGTTTCTTGCTTGAATGCTAGAGTCAATCTGGACAATCTTTGGGCTGTCTTTCAAAATGGATATATGGCGCTGAAGAACCAGACCACCCCCAATATCTCCTTCCAAACAAATAGATTCCTCCTCTCCTGATTGCCCAAGATGCCTCCTGTACTTTTCTAGTAATAGTTATTTTGTGACTAAAACTGTAACTAAGCGACAAACTATTAACCGACAGGCCAAAGGGCATGAAGAAAAAAAATGAAAATTCAGTCCACAATGATGATTTATCTTACCTAATAACTTTGTACTCTTCTGTGCAGCCAGCAGACCTATATTCAGTCCCACTGTATTCTGAAGAAGTTATTCCTGGCTGGCGACTACGAGGAGTCTTTTATTTAAATGCAGTATGCAAGTAACGAGGAGTCTCTTCATGGTCAGTATGAACGCATTTTAGAAGAAGCTGAATGGTCAGTATGAATGCGTGAGTCCATGTGTTCTATAAATAGCAGTAGCTAGGATCATTGTAAGTAGAAAAAATTGATCATATACCCTCCATTTAGATGGAAATTGAGGATTTACCCTCCTGGCCCACGAGTCAGTGACTTATGATGACCCTACATGTCATTGAGATGTGGAGGGTAAATCCTCAATTTCCCAACTAAAGGGAGGGTATATGATCCAATCTCCCTTGTAAGTAAGCAAGTAGTAGTCTTGTTTCCAAGAGAAAAGCTTCAAAGAATAGAACCAGAAACTTGCCCAAGTTATTTGTTCTTGAGCTCTCTTCGTCTCATTGTTAGTCTTCCATGCTAGTGAGCGATCCTAGGCATATAGCCAACATTTGGTATCAGAGCTCCCGTGTTCATGCCCAAGATTCTACGATTGAATCCAATGTCGATCGTTGCTACGGAGAGACGTCATGAGCACATCAAGTCGGCAGACGCTCCAAGACTATTAACCGACACACACGAATTACACTAGTTGGGTGATTCGTGTTCAGGCCATGATGGAGGATCATGGCGTTTGGGAGGCTGTCGAGCCGACGGGCGATGCGGTCGACGCCCGGCTTGACAAGAAGGCGGTCGCACCTCCTTCAAGCGCTTCCTGAAGACCTCCTCATGCAAGTGGCGAAGAAGACGACGGCTAAGCAGGTGTGGGACTGCCTCAAAACGAGGTTCGCTCGCGCGGATCGAGTGAAGGATGCGCGGCTGCAGACGTTGAAAAATGAGTTCGACGTCATGCACATGAACGACGGTGAGTCCCTCGACCAGTATGCCGGTCGGCTCACCACCATGTCTGTCAGGTACTCAAGTCTCGGCGGGACGCTGAGCGATGCCATGCTCGTGAAGAAGCTGTTCGACACGATGCCAGAACGGTTTATCAGTGTGATAGCCGGCATCGAACAGTTCTTTGATCTCAACACTTTGGCATTCGAGGAGGCCGTGGGACGGCTCAAGACTTTTGAGGAGCGCACGCGCAAAAAGGGCACTGGCATCGGCGGGAACGCCGATGGGCAGGTGCTCCTCACTCAGCCGAGTGGGAGGCGCGATTTAAGAAGAACAAGCGGATTTGTCATCAAGCCGAAGAACAAGGCTCCGCAGATGGCGGGAACCCCGCCAGTGGTCGTGGTCGCGGCGAGGCCGTGGTAGAGGTAGTCGTGGCGGACCGCCACACAAAGATGGGGCAAGTGGCTCAGGCGGCGGTGGTCGTGACAAGAGTCACATTCGTTGCTTTAATTGCAATGAGATGGGGCACTATTCAACACAATGTCGAGCCCCGAAGAAGAAGGAGGAGGCTTACCTCGCGCGAGCCGACGACGCTGAGCCGGCACTGTTGCTGGCGGTCTCTGAGGAGATACCGCTGGTTGAGCAGGAACGACAAGATGTCGCTATGCTCAGTGAGGAGAAGCTGTGGTCGGAGCTGCATAATGCCGAGCACATTCAGCGTAAAGCGATATTTGGTACTGGACAACGGTGCAAGAACCACATGATCGGGCGACAAGGAGAAATTCCGTGAGTCGGACGAAGGAGTCACCGGGAGGGTGAGATTCGGCGACGGATCATCGGTGCAGATCAAGGGTAAGGGCTCAATTCTCTTCGTGTGCCAAAATGGTGATCAATGGCTACTCCAGGAGGTGTACTACATCCCCAGACTTCGCAGCAATATGGTGAGTCTTGGTCAGCTCACTGAGACTGGTCACCGAGTTCTCATGGATGAGGACGTACTCGAGGTGTCCATCAAGGATCCTCTCGCTGATCATGAAGGTGAGACGAACTCGTAATCGCCTCTATCGCATCGAGCTGCGGTTGGCGAGGCCGCTTGTCTGTTGACAAGCCTCGATGACCCAGCATGGTTGTGGCATGCTCGCCTCGGCCATGTCAACTTCCAAGCCTTGAAGATGCTCGCCAACAAGGGAATGGCGGCAGGTGTGCCGCTGATTACACATCCTGACCAGCTATGTCGGACGTGTCTGGTGGCAAAGCAGACAAGACTGCCATTCTTGGCGGTAGCCAACTACCGAGCGAAGGAGCCACTCGAACTCCTGCATATTGATTTATGTGGACCGATCACGCCATCAACACCAGCTGGTAATCGTTACTTTATGTTAATTATTGATGACTACTCCCGGTGGATGTGGCTGCATGTGATCAGGACTAAGGATCAAGCATGCTCGGCATTCATGAAGTCAAAAATGCTGGCTGAGAACGCGAGTGGTCACCGCGTGAAGGTTCTTCGATCCGATCGAGGTGGTGAGTTCCTGTCGGTTGAGCTCGCAAAGGTGTGCGAGCAAGCAGGAATTGAACGTCACTTCACCGCACCATATTCACCGCAGCAGAATGGTGTGGTGGAAAGGCGCAATAGGACGGTGATGGCTATGGCGCGCTCACTTCTCAAGAGCATGAGCGTGCCCGGCAGATTTTGGGGGGAGGCGGTGCGGCATGCCGTCTATCTCCTGAACCGGCTCCCAACCAAAGCGATGGGTGATCGCACTCCTTTCGAGGCATGGTCAGGAAGGAAGCCGCACCTGGCACACGTCCGTGTGTTCGGCTGCACGGCGCACGCCAAGGTGACCACGCCACACCTCAAGAAGCTCGACGACCGTAGTCAGACGCTCGTGTACTTGGGCGTCGAGGAGGGTTGCAAAGCTCACCGTCTGCTGGACCCACATCGCGGCAAGATCCATGTAAGTCGTGATGTTATATTTGAAGAGAATGTGGAGTGGAAGTGGTCGGAAGATGCAGGAGATGATCGGTCTCCGACTTCGTGCTCAAGAGGAGGCCAACCCCGAGCGCAGTGAGTCAACACGGCCCGCTCATGGGCGGCTCGGCAAGCGAGCCGGTGCCCATGACAAGACTCGTCCCGACCATTCCACAAGTCGTGGTGACTAGTGCACCAGTGACGGCAGAGAGTGCTGACCAGGGCAAGAACCCGCCCACACCGTGGTCGGGCGGACACATCGGCGGTGATGATGGACCCGTTGATGCAGGCACATGGAGGAGATCATGCGCGATGCACCGCGTGTGGAGTTGGAGTATGAAGAAGGCGATGAGGAAGCAATGCTTGTGGTGATGGAAGAGCCATCCTCTTATCGTGAGGTCAGCGGTCACCGGCATGGGAGGAAGCCATGTCCAAGGAGATTGAGGCCATCGAGAAGAACGCGACGTGGGCGCCACCACGCTGCCGGTCGGACATAAGGCGATCGGGCTTAAGTGGGTGTACAAACTCAAGAAGAACTCGGATGGTGAGGTCATCAAGCATAAGGCCGAGTTGGTTGCAAAGGTTATGTGCGCACAAGGCATTGATTTTGAAGAAGTTTTGCACCGCTTGCTCGCCTCGACACTATACGTGTCATTCTTGCTATTATGCCAACCGCGGTGGCAAGTACATCACCTCGACGTTAAGTCGGCGTTCTTGAATGGTGAACTCAAGAAGAGGTTTATGTGACCCAACCGAGGGGTTCACAATGAAGACAAGGAGCACTTAGTGCTCAAATTGAGCAAAGCGCCTATGGACTTCTAGGGCACCGCGCGTGGAATACGCGGCTCGATAAAAGTCTGAAGCAGCTTGGCTTCAAAAGGTGTGCACAGGAGCAAGCCGTGTACACAAGGGGCAAGGCCAAAGCCGGCATCATTGTCGGTATTTATGTGGATGATCTGATCGTGACTGGGGAGGATCCAGAAGCAATTGAAGACTTCAAGCAGCAGATGATGGGTGAGTTCGAGATGAGCGACCTCGGCTTACTCACGTACTACCTCGGCATTGAGGTGGCACAAGGAGATGGTGGCATCTCTATCAAGCAGACTGCATATGCCAAGAAGGTATTGATTCAATTTGGCATGTTTGATTGTAATTCCACCAAGATTCCTATGGAGTCAAGAACCCAGCTGCACAAGGATCCAGAAGGACACCCGGTTGACGCCACCGAGTACAGCGCGTCATCGGATGCCTACGCTATCTCCTTCACACCAGGCCGGATCTTTCCTATGCCGTCGGTGTAGCGAGTAGATTCATGGAGAGACCCACGATGATGCATCACAAGGTCGGAAGCGCATCCTCCGATATCTCAAAGGTACAATTGAGTTCGGACCGTGTATGGGAGAGGTGGCGGAGAAGAGGTGATCACAGTGCTTTGACGCATGTGATATGGCGGTGATATGGATGATCGGAAGAGCACAGCGGCATGGTGTTCTACATCAACGATCGCTCGATTTCATGGAACTCGCAGAAACAGAAGACAGTGGCTCTCTCATCCTGTGAGGCCGAATTCATGGCGGCGACTACGGCAGCATGCCAGGCACTCTGGCTCAGGGCATTGATGGCCGAACTAGTCGAGGCAGAATCAAGGACGGTGAAGCTGTTCGTCGACAACAAGTCCGCGATCGCCCTCATGAGGAATCCAGTTTTTCATGGCCGGAGTAAGCACATCGACACAAGGTATCATTTTATCCGTGAATGTGTCAAGGTGGACAAATTGACGCCGAGTTTGTTCAAGACTGGTGAACAACGGGCCGACGACCGACAAAAGCATTACCACGGTGAAGCCGGAGACTATGCAAAGACCGCTCGGTGTCCGCGATCTAGGGCTACGCCAGACTAAGGGGAGAATGAAGAAGTTATTCTGGTCAAGCGACTACGAGGAGTCTTTTATTTAAATGCAGTATGCAAGTAACGAGGAGTCTCTTCATGGTCAGTATGAACGCATTTTAGAAGAAGTTGAATGGTCAGTATGAATGCGTGAGTCCATGTGTTCTATAAATAGCAGTAGCTAGGATCATTGTAAGTAAGCAAGTAGTAGTCTTGTTTCCAAGAGAAAAGCTTCAAAGAATAGAACCAGAAACTTGCCCAAGTTATTTGTTCTTGAGCTCTCTTCGTCTCATTGTTAGTCTTCCATGCTAGTGAGCGATCCTAGGCATATAGCCAACATTTGGTATCAGAGCTCCCCAGGTTCATGCCCAAGATTCTACGATTGAATCCAATGTCGATCGTTGCTACGGAGAGACGTCATGAGCACATCAAGTCGGCATGCGCTCCAAGACTATTAACCGACACACACGAATTACACCGCTTGGGTGATTCGTGTTCACGCCATGATGGAGGATCAAGGCGTTTGGGAGGTCAGTCGAGCCAACAGGCGATGCGTGTCGACGCCCGCTTGACAAGAAGGCGAGGTCGCACCTCCTTCAAGCGCTTCCTGAAGACCTCCTCATGCAAGTGGCGAAGAAGACGACGGCTAGCGGTGTGGGACCGCCTCAAACGAGGTTCGTCGGCGCGGATCGAGTGAAGGATGCGCGGCTGCAGACGTTGAAAAATGAGTTCGACGTCATGCACATGAACGACGGTGAGTCCTCGACCAAGATGCCGGTCGGCTCACCACCATGTCCGCGGTACTCAAGTCTCGGCGACGCCGAGCGATGCCATGCTCGTGAAGAAGTCGCTCGACACGATGCCGAGCAGTTTATCGGTGTGATAGCCGATCGAACAGTTCTTTGATCTCAACACTTTGGCATTCGAGGAGGCCGGGGACGGCTCAAGACTTTTGAGGAGCGCACGCGCAGGGAGACCGCATCGGGGGAACGCCGATGGGCAGGTGCTCCTCACTCAGGCTGAGTGGGAGGCGCGATTTAAGAAGAACAGCAGGGATTTGTCATCAAGCCAGAAGAACAAGGCTCCCGCAGATGGCGGGAACCCCGGCCAGGGTGGTCGTGGTCGCGGCAGAGGCCGTGGTAGAGGTAGTCGTGGCGGACCGCCACACAAAGATGGGGCAAGTGGCTTAGGCGGCGGTGGTCGTGACAAGAGTCACATTCGTTGCTTTAATTGCAATGAGATGGGGCACTATTCAACACAATATCGAGCCCCGAAGAAGAAGGAGGAGGCTTACCTCGCGCGAGCCGACGACGCTGAGCCGGAACTGTTGCTGGCGGTCTCTGAGGAGATACCGCTGGTTGAGCAGGAACGACAAGATGTCGCTATGCTCAGTGAGGAGAAGCTGTGGTCGGAGCTGCATAATGCCGAGCACATTCAAAGCAAACCGATATTTGGTACTGGACAACGGTGCAAGAACCACATGATCGGCGACAAGGAGAAATTCGTGAGTCGGACGAAGGAATCACCGGAGGGTGAGATTCGCGACGGATCATCGGTGCGAGATCAAGGGTAAGGGCTCAATTCTCTTGGCGTGCAAAATGGTGATCAATGGCTACCCGTGAGGTGTACTACATCCCGCACTTGCAGCAATATGGTGAGTCTTGGTCACCACCGAGACCGGTCACCGAAGTTCTCATGGATGAGGATGTACTCGAGGTGTCCATCAAGGATCCTCTGCGCTGATCATGAAGGTGAGACGAACTCGAATCGTCTCTATCGCATCGAGCTGCAGTTGGCGAGGCCGCTTTGTCCGCTGACAAGCCTCGATGACCCAAAGATGGTTGTGGCATGCTCGCCTCGCCATGTCAACTTCCAAGCCTTGAAGATGCTCGCCAACAAGGGAATGGCGGCGTGTGCGTGATTACACATCCCGACCGGCTATGTCGGACGTGTGCGGTGGCAAAGCGCATAAGATCGCCATTCTTGGCGGCACCAACTACCGAGCGAAGGAGCCACTCGAACTCGCATATTGATTTATGTGGACCGATCACGCCATCAACACCACCGGTAATCGTTACTTTATGCTAATTATTGATGACTACTCCGGTGGATGTGGTCGCATGTGATCGTGACTAAGGATCAAGCATGCTCGGCATTCATGAAGTCAAAATGCCGGTGAGAACGCGAGTGGTCACCGCGTGAAGGTTCTTCGATCCGATCGAGGTGGTGAGTTCTCGCGGTTGAGCTCGCAAAGGTGTGCGAGCAGCGTGAATTGAACGTCACTTCACCGCACCATATTCACCGCAGCAGAATGGTGTGGTGGAAAGGCAATAGGACGGTGATGGCTATGGCGCGCCACTTCTCAAGAGCATGAGCGTGCGGCAGATTTTGGGGAGGCGGTGCGGCATGCCGTCTATCTCTGAACCGCTCCCAACCAAAGCGATGGGTGATCGCACTCCTTCGAGGCATGGTCGGGAAGGAAGCCGCACCGCACACGTCCGTGTGTTCGGTGCACGGCCAGACGCCAAGGTGACCACGCCACACCTCAAGAAGCTCGACGACCGTAGTCGACGCCGTGTACTTGGGCGTCGAGGAGGGTTGCAAAGCTCACCGTCTGCCGGACCCACATCGCGGCAAGATCCATGTAAGTCGTGATGTTATATTTGAAGAGAATGTGGAGTGGAAGTGGTGGGAAGATGCAGGAGATGATCGGTCTCCCGACTTCGTGCTCAAGAGGAGGCCAACCCCGAGCGCATGTGAGTCAACACGGCCCGCTCATGGGCAGCTCGGCAAGCGAGCCGGTGCCCATGACAGCACTCGTCCCGACCATTCCACAAGTCGTGGTGACTAGTGCACCGGACGGCAGAGAGTGCCGACTGGGCAAGAACCCGCCCACACCGTGGTCGAGGCGGACACATCGGCGTGATGATGGACCCGTTGATGCACAGCACATGGAGGAGATCATGCGCGATGCACCGCGTGTGGAGTTGGAGTATGAAGAAGGCGATGAGGAAGCAATGCTTGTGGTGATGGAAGAGCCATCCTCTTATCGTGAGGTCGCCGGTCACCGGCATGGGAGGAAGCCATGTCCAAGGAGATTGAGGCCATCGAGAAGAACGCGACGTGGGCGCCACCACGCTGCCGGTCGGACATAAGGCGATCGGGCTTAAGTGGGTGTACAAACTCAAGAAGAACTCGGATGGTGAGGTCATCAAGCATAAGGCCAGGTTGGTTGCAAAAGGTTATGTGCAGCGGCAAGGCATTGATTTTGAAGAAGTTTTGCACCGCTTGCTCGCCTCGACACTATACGTGTCATTCTTGCTATTGCGCCAACCGCGGGTGGCAAGTACATCACCGACGTTAAGTCGGCGTTCTTGAATGGTGAACTCGAAGAAGAGGTTTATGTGACCCACCGAGGGGTTCACAATGAAGACAAGGAGCACTTAGTGCTCAAATTGAGCAAAGCGCCTATGGACTTCGGCGAGCACACCGCGTGGAATACGCTGACTCGATAAAAGTCCGAGCGACTTGGCTTCAAAAGGTGTGCAGGAGCAAGCCGTGTACACAAGGGCAAGGCCAAAGCCGCATCATTGTCGGTATTTATGTGGATGATCCGATCGTGACCGGGAGGATCCGTAAGCAATTGAAGACTTCAAGCAGAGATGATGGGTGAGTTCGAGATGAGCGACCTCGGCTTACTCACGTACTACCTCGGCATTGAGGTGGCACAAGGAGATGGTGGCATCTCTATCAAGCGCATCGCATATGCCAAGAAGGTATTGATTCAATTTGGCATGTTTGATTGTAATTCCACCAAGATTCCTATGGAGTCAAGAACCCAGCTGCACAAGGATCCAGAAGGACACCCGGTTGACGCCACCGAGTACCGGCGCGTCATCGGATGCCTACGCTATCTCCTTCACACCAGGCCGGATGCCTTGCGAGCGCCGCCGCCGCGATTGCTCCCTGCACCGCCGCTCCGAGGCCGCAGGCCGCTCGGGGCCTTGCCGCTATGGGCATCGCCGCGATGCCGCTCCGCTCGGCGCGCCACCGTAGCCGCCAAGCGCCTTCCGCCGGGCGAGCGCCTCGCCGCCGCCTCCGAAGGCGGCGACGCCGCCGCTGACGCTGCTCGCAGCTCGCCGCGACATGCTTCCGCCTGGCCGCCGCCGCTGCTGTTGCTCAGCGCGCGCGGGCCGCCGCCCCCACGCCGCCTTGCTCCTTCGGGACGCCGGGAGCCGTGCCGCCGGGCGCTCTCCGCCCGCCGCCGCCTCGCCCAAGCCGTCCGTTTTTTCCGGCCGAAATGGGTTAGGGTTAGGGTTGATGTTGCCCTTTATTTCCGCCACGGATCTCGGCCGTCCGATTAGATCGGACGGCCAATTTTTCGTGCCACGGTCGGTGTTTTGGGCGATGGTCAGATAGGGATGGGCCGAATGGCGAATGAACAAGAAACCGCTTTTTTTGTTTTAACTGATTTCAGAAGTATTATTTGAATGAATTTGATAGAAATTTGAATGAAATCTCTGTAATTTTTTGCACCAACGTGTTATTTTCCAAAGATTAAATATGTACAGTAATGATGCTTCTGAGAATGAATTATTTTTGAATAATTTCATGTTTCCGCTGCAAAAGTTAATGAATGATTGATTTTCATTATTAAATTCAAACCAACGGGAGAATTTAATTTTGGAAAAATAGATATAATTTCCAGATAATTATGATATTGTTATTTTCTGACCAACGTTGATAATAACACTATTATAATTTTAATTGATGATTTTTATGCATTATTTCTATTTCTGCCCAACGGTGATGTAGATTTAATGCATAGATAAAATTGTATGTTTTAATTTTAACCAACGTTGAAACTAAGACATGCAGTTATTGTTATTATAAATGTTCTCACTATATATGAATTGTGTTTTCAGGAGGATACTCTTTGATGGGCTACATCAGAGATATCCCTGTTCTCAAAGGAGACAACTATGGTGAATGGAAGAAAAGATTGACCTTGCATTCATCCTAGCCGAGGTGGATCAGTAGTCACCACACCGTGTCCCATGTAGCCTGTGGCACCGGTGAGGGTTGAAAATGAGGTCGATGTCGCTAAGGCGGACTGATGAGGGACTTTGCTCCCACAAAGATGTCATATGATCTTGATCATAAAAAGTGGGTCACTGCCAACAAGAAATGTTTGGCTGTGATAAAGAACACGATTGAGCCTGCAATTGTGGGCTCAATCTCAGAGTGTGACACTGTCACAGAGTACCTTGATAAAATAAAGAGTCGGTTCATCGCTCTTCAAAGACTTATGCTACACACCGATTAAGCGACTTGTGACAGAGAGGTATTCTGGTGGTGGCAGTGGCATAAGAGTGCACATACTAAGGATGAGCAATTTGGCATCCAAGCTTAAACCAATGGATTTGGCTCTCAAGGATGAGTTCCTTATTCATTTGATTTTTGCTTCTTTGCCGAAAGAGTTTGACACCTTTGTTGTCAACTACAATATGCAGCCTGAGAAATGGGATTTAGAAAAGTGCATAGCTATGTGTGTGCAAGAGGAGGAAAGATTTAAATCCTCACATGGTGGTTCTGTCAACTATGTGAAGGATAACAAGAAAAGGATATTCAACAGTAATTTCTCCTCAAAGAACAAGGGAAAAGCCCCTGTCTATCAGCCTCAACAGAATAAATTTGCAGTAGACAAAGATCAGTGTCTTCACTGCAAGAAGACAGGACACTACAAGAAAGATTGTCCCGATTTCTTGAAAATGATTATGTCAAAGAAAGGTGAGAACATCATTACGTTCATAAATGAGTCCCTGTATGTACAATATTCAAAATCTACTTGGTGGATTGATTCAGGTGCAACTGTTCATGTTGCTAATTCTTTACAGGGATTCCGTTCGACGAGGACTACGCAAAGAAAAGAAAGATGTGTTAAAGTCGCAAATGGAGTCCAAGCTGAAGTTGAAGCCGTTGGCGATCTTTCATTAGAACTAGCTGATGGTTTTAATCTTTTACTTAGAGATGTTCTTTATGTTCCATCTTTACAGAGGAATTTGATTAGTGTTTCAAATTTGGACAATGATGGTGATGGGAACGGGGTCCCGATCTTCCAACAGGTTCTGGATATGTTCGATTTGGTGGAGGCGCGACACAAATCAATCCGGCTTCCGAACGACACGTTCCGAACCCCGCAATCGCAGCACCACGTCTCCTCAGGTTATCAACCGTGCGCTGCCGGTTGACCTTGCCAAGAAGGCTAATCCCGCTGCGAATCGAAGAACACAAGCAAGAACAAGGAAGAACACAACCAAATTGCAGATATATTGATGAAGCACTCGAAAATTGGGGTTTCACAAACCGATGACGGCGAAACTGTTCAAAGACAGAATTAATCTAAGCAAAACCCAACCCTAATGGTGGGGGTGGCGGCTGTATATAAAGGAGTAAGGGGCGTGCAAAACCCCTGGACGCGTCCTTAATGGACTCCAACACGATACAAAGCCGAACGGCCCAAAAGACGGTGTCGCAGCACCCTAACAGATTCTGGACGTCCAATTGTTTCGACGATTCCCGTTGACTCAGAAGGAATTTTGATATGAGACTAGATTCATTGGAAAGGTTATCTTCTCAGCTTTCCATACATATGTGGAACGTCCAAAACGGAGTCCGGATGCGATCTGGGCGTCCGCTTTAGTGCAGTTTGGTCCTGGACTCCGAATTGGATTCGAAGTCGGTTTGAGTTGGACATCCAACATGATTCGTCCGCCCTTGCTGGACTTGTGCGCCTCGTAGCCCTTCTCCAAGTACTTCTTGATCCTCTCCATGGTTCCTAATCATAGTTAAATCATTAGGTAGCAATCGATTCTCAAATGAACCAAAAGAAGTACTTAGGAACGAGCTCACATGTAAATTCAATTGTCGGGCGCGAGCTCTAGTGATTGGTCCTTGAATATCAAGTGGAGGAGTGTTGTGTATATCCGAAGAAGTGATGTCCTCATCATCCTCCCCTCTTGAAGCGGAGTTGTCCTCAACTCGGTCTCATCTTCTTCTCCCAAGCATGGCTTCAAATCTGAAATGTTAAAGGTGGGACTAACCCCAAACTCGGGAGGCAACTCAAGTTTATATGCATTATCATTTATCTTCTCAACTATCTTAAAAGGACCAGCAGCTCTAGGCATCAATTTTGACTTTCTTAACTCAGAAATCTATCCTTTCGCAAGTGCAACCAAACAAAATCACCGGTTCAAGTTTAACTTCCTTTCTACCTTTACTACCAAGAATCCTATATTTTCATTCATCTTTTCAATGTTTGCCTTAGTAGTCTCATGCATTTTGAGAATAAAATCAGCACGCTCCTTAGCATCATTATGAACTCTCTCACTAGTAGGCAAAGGTAAAATATCAATAGGGCACGGGATTGAATCCATACACTACCCGAAAAGGACTTACCTTGGTGGTGGAGTGTTCCGCTCGATTATATGCGAACTCAACATGCGGCAAACACTCTTCCCATAGCTTCAAATTGTTCTTCAAAATAGCTCTCAACATGGTAGACAATGTGCGGTTCACCACCTCGGTTTGGCCATCGGTTTGTGGGTGACATGTGGTGAGAACAACAACTTTGTACCCAACTTGTTCCATAGAGTACGCCAAAAGTGACTCAAGAACTTGGCATCACGATCCGAAACAATAGTAGAAGGCATACTATGCAAACGAACTATCTCTTTGAAAAAGAGGTCAGCAATATGAACGACATCATCGGTTTTATGACATGGGATAAAGTGAGCCATCTTAGAAAAACGATCCACAACAACAAAAATGCTATCCCTTCCCCTCTTAGTCCTGGGCAACCCTAAAACAAAGTCCATAGAAATATCTACCCACGGAATAGAAGGAACAGGAAGTGGCATATATAAACCATGTGGATTCAAGCGAGACTTAGCTTTTTGACATGTAGTGCAGCGAGCCACAAACCGCTCAACATCTCGCCTCATCTTTGGCCAAAAGAAGTGTGTGGTCGAACGTCCTCCGCCTTCTTAGCACCAAATGTCCCATCAAACCGCCTCCATCGCCTCCTGCAACAACAAAAGACGAACGGATCCAACTGGAATGCACAGGCGGTTAGCTCTAAACAAAAAACCATCATTGATCACGAATTTATTCCATGCTTGACCCTCTTTACAATGCAACAAGACATCCTTAAAATCAACATCAAAAGCATATTGTTCTTTAATAGTTTCAAGACCAAAAATGCGGCAATCAAGTTGAGACAACATGGTATAGCGTCGAGACAAAGCATCGAGAATCACATTATCCTTCCCTTTCTTGTGTTTAATGACATAAGGAAAAGATTCAATAAATTCAACCCACTTAGCGTGTCTCGATTCAAATTGGTTTGACTACGAATATGCTTAAGTGATTCATGATCGAAATGAATGACAAATTCTTTAGGCCATAAATAGTGTTGCCACGTCTCTAAAGAACGAACAAGAGCATACAATTGTTTATCATACGTGGAATAATTAAGAACAGGACCATTCAATTTTTCGCTAAAGTAGGCAACAGGTTTGCCTTCTTGCATCAAAACACCACCAATACCAATTCCGCTAGCATCACATTCGAGTTCAAAAGTCTTACCAAAATCCGGAAGTTGGAGAAATGGTGCGTGCGTAAGCTTGTCCTTCAAATGATTAAAGGACTCCTCTTGTGATGGCCCCCAATAGAACACGACACCCTTCTTTGTCAACTCAATCAACGGTGTCGCAATGGTGCTGAATTCTTTGACAAAGCGGCGATAAAATCTCGCAAGGCCAAGAAAACTCCGCGCTTGGGAGACCTGGTGGCGTGGGCCAACTCCATATCGCCTCCACCTTGGCTCTATCAACCTCAATTCCTGTGGAGTCACAACATAGCCAAGAAAGAGACTCGATCCGTGCAAAGGTGCACTTCTCAAGGTTACCAAACAAACGTGCATCTCTCAAAGCATTAAAAACAGCACGTAAGTGAGTCGAATGTTCATCCATGGACTTGCTATAAATCAAGATATCATCAAAGTAAACGACCACAAATTTGCCAATGAAAGGACGTAAAACCTCGTTCATTAATCTCATGAAAGTGCTAGGTGCATTAGTTAAACCAAAAGGCATGACTAACCACTCATACAAGCCGAACTTAGTTTTAAA
Source organism: Bonia amplexicaulis (assembly GCA_036346245.1). Lineage (NCBI taxonomy): Eukaryota > Viridiplantae > Streptophyta > Magnoliopsida > Poales > Poaceae > Bonia > Bonia amplexicaulis. The sequence continues at coordinate 11,602,758 of CM070753.1, read as the reverse complement.
AGCGCTTCCATTCATCGCCAAGTTTCATTCTTATTTGGTGGTATCCACTACGCAAGTCAATCTTTGTGAAAATTATAGCACCACACAACTCATCAAGCATGTCGTCTAGCCTAGGAATAGGATGACGATACCATATAGTAATGTTGTTAATGGCTCTACAATCTACACACATACGCCAAGAACCATTTTTTTTGGGAACCAAAAGAACAGGAACAGCACAAGGACTAAGGCTCTCACGTACGTACCCACGGTCCAAAAGGTCTTGGACTTGGCGCTGAATCTCCTTAGTCTCTTCGGATTGGTCCCAGACGCCGACGGTTTGGCAAGCTCGCCTGTGGATCAAATCAATCTGGTGCTCAATCCCTCGAATGGGTGGAAGTCCCGAGGTATCTCATCGGGAAAACATCTCTAAACTCTGTAAAGGTTAGTGACGGAGGCGTGCAAAGTGCAAGGCATATTATCAAGAGAAAATAAAGCATCTTTGCACACAAAAGCATAGCATGTATCATTAACATCATCAATTGCAGCAAGGTCTGATTTTGTGGCAAGCATAATAGAATTTTTCAAATGGAGTACTTGCTGTTTTTCAGTTTTATCATGTTCCTTTGGATCATTAGCAGCAGCAGCTCGCCCTATCGGCCTCTATAATCTCACCGGGTCAAAGGCGAAAAGTAACTTTATTTCCTTATGCATAAAAGTGTATGTGTTACTACTACCATGGTGTAAAGCATCATTATCAAATTCCCAAGGTCGACCCAATAAAAGAGAGCATGCTTGCATGGGAACCACATCACAATCAACATGATCAACATAAGCACCAATAGAAAAATGGACTCGGCATGTTTGTGTTACCTTAGCTTTTCCAGAGTCATTTAACCATTGAATATGGTATGGATGTGGATGCGGTCGCGTGGTCAAGCCAAACTTCTTGACCAAATCAGAACTCACCAAGTTGTTGCAACTTCCTCCATCAATGATGACACGTGCACGCCGGTTCTTGATTGCAAAGAAGGTCTCAAACAAATTATGGCGTTGAAGTTTATCGGGTTGTTGTACCGTGTGCCGAGGACGCTTGTTGCACAATGATGCTCAGAAGCGTCGTTGTGGACGCCCACCAAGGACGCAGGTCGTCAACACCACCGCTATTGTTGTCCGAGGCGCAGAACATCATCATCCTCCTCGACATCCGGCGTCGATGTAACCTCCATCTTACGTGGCGATGTATGCCCGTTGGCTAGGGCAATTCTTTTGCACATGACCAAGCCAATGGCAGCGGTGGCAATCAATGCCGGAGGAGCGCCCGTTGAAGCCACGGAAGAAGAACTCTTGGCCGGACCACGCAAAGAATTTTTGTAGAATCTGCAAGGCGAGTCGTGGAAGGTGGCTTCGGTGGCGCTGCTGCCATCTTGGTCACAGGTGGTGTAGGAGAACGAAAACTCGAAGAAGACTGGGCCAGCAGTCCCATCGATGTAGTCGTTCGCGACGTGTAGAAGGGTCGTCCGGTGCGTGCCTTAGTTGATTCTCGTGCGTCCCTCGCAATTCTTTTTCGCAAGCATAGCAAGGTGGAACAACCGGTTGATGATGAGTAAATTCTTTATAATCAACAATGTCACGAATTTCACGCCAAACCCCCGTAGAAACGACAAATCTTATCCTCTGTGTCCTCAACAACCCCACAACGCACCATACCCTTTTGAAGCTCAAAGATAATAGTCTTGAATGAACTATCACCTTGTTCTAAGCGCTGCAATTTTTCTCAATTCAAGTTTATATGAGGGAGGAACAAAACGATTACGCATAGCTTCTTTTAAGCGCTCCCATGTATCGGGTTGTAGCGCATGGTACTTAGTTCATTCCACCGATAATAGCAAAGTCCTTAAACTCACTAGTAGCTTGTCTAACTCTATGTTGCTCGGGAACTAAGTGAGAGTTAAACTTACGCTCACCGTCATCTCCCAATCTAGATATATTTCAGCATCATAAAGACCGAGAAAAAGATGGAATGGTAAACTTGACTTTAGCAAAAGGATCGTCGTTACCATGACGGTTCTGGTTATTACCTCCCATACCATGTCGGTTTTGCTGAAGACGCCGACGTAGTCGTGCATCTTGTGTCGCCCGCTGATCAATGTTGCCATCAGTATCATGCAGTGTGTCATCATCATGATGATGGCCGTCATTGACAGTGGCGGCGTGCCTCAATGTGTCTATCCGACCGGTGAGGTCGACCATCCGCCGCTCCACCCGCTCAATGCCTTCCGTGGTGTTCAACTGGGTAATGGCGGCGACGATGGTGTCCAATCTCGCGTCGAGATCAGTGAGTGAAGCGTTTTGTTTGTCGAGCGCAGCTTGTAGCGGCGCGACTAACACACTCGTTGAAATCGACCTGTCCCGTCCTCTTCGCTTCTGCCATGGTTAGTGGAAATACAGGGAAAACAAAAGGATGATCCCTATCAACTACAAAGGAAGGGAAGTGGAAACCCGCAAAGGAAGTGGCTTACCAAGCTCTTACAAGTGTGCTTACCAAAGCGTGGTGGTACAACCGGTGGTCGGTTCGTGATACCTTGTCGAGCGTGGTACGATTGCAAGGTCAAAACGTGCTATCCGTAGTAGATATATGGAGTTTGGAAGGCCAAATATGTCAGTGGAACACAAATCAATAACAGATAGTAATGCTGAATAAATGTCCAAAGTATGGTCCTAGTTGCTTTGGTTTAAATGTGTCCTATATCAAATATGAGATGATGAACAAGGAGTCAAGAATGAATATGAAAGCAACGACAAGAACAAAGATGGCGAACCATCGAGAAGCTCAATTCAAAGATAAGCACAAAACAAATAAATTGTTGGCACCTAAAGCGTGCTCGTCAGAGTTTTCTCCTTTTTTCTCTCTTCTCTTTTTTTTTTTGTTGCGCCACGATAGTACTTTCTCTCCTCTCTACTATAGCCGAAATTTTTCTTTTTGTATTTTTTATATTTTTTCACAGAGCGAGCACGAAATAGGAACCACACAAAGTTGCAACTCAATCGGATGTAAGGAGTGGCCTACGAAAATAATGAATGTGTCAGTAAATTCGGTGATTCAATTTCGGAGCGCGAGTACTACACTTTCCAGGCCGTATGCGAAAGTTATGGCCGTGGGCAGATGTAAAATTTAATTTCACCCAATTTCAAAAAAAAAGCAACTGATTTCGAGTCCGTATGCGAAAGTTATGGCCGTTTGAAGATGGACCTCAAGTTATGGTTCTTGTGGGGTGAAACGAAGATCGGGTGGAGGGAATTTGTGGAATCGGTGGCGGAAGCTCGGGAAAGGTGGGGGATGATTCGGTGTGATCACGAGACGTGATGGATGACGAAAACAAAGGGTTAACAGAGGGTTAACAGAGGGTGGGATATGGGTGGGAAAACAAAAACAGAGGGTGGAAAACGCGATGGATGACGGCTAGGGTTTGAAGGGTGGTAGCGGAAGGAATACAACTCGAACAAAACACGATCTAAACCAGCAACACAACTCGACTAAGGACACAAACTCAACACTACGGACTCGGAATCAACTTGTGCAAAGGCTAAGCGAGGTCTAGGACAGAAACAACCTATGACTACAATTTTTGTAGGGCTTTTCATGGACTCTAGGACGAAACCGAAAATAACAAAGGAGGGTAACGCGAACTGAAGGAACACCAAGCTCGATTACCACTTGATGGGAACGGGTCCCGATCTTCCAACAGGTTCTGGATATGTTCGATTTGGTGGAGGCGCGACACAAATCAATCCGGCTTCCGAACGACACGTTCCGAACCCCGCAATCGCAGCACCACGTCTCCTCAGGTTATCAACCGTGCGCTGCCGGTTGACCTTGCCAAGAAGGCTAATCCCGCTGCGAATTGAAGAACACAAGCAAGAACAAGGAAGAACACAACCAAATTGCGATATATTGATGAAGCACTCGAAAATTGGGGTTTCACAAACCGATGACGGCGAAACTGTTCAAAGACAGAATTAATCTAAGCAAAACCCAACCCTAATGGTGGGGGTGGCGGCTGTATATAAAGGAGTAAGGGGCGTGCAAAACCCCTGGACGCGTCCCTAATGGACTCCAACACGATACAAAGCCGAACGGCCCAAAAGACGGTTTCGCAGCACCCTGACAGATTCTAGACGTCCACTTGTTTCAACGATTCCCGTTGACTCAGAAGGAATTTTGATATGAGACCAGATCCATTGGAAAGGTTATCTTCTCAGCTTTCCATACATATGTGGAACGTCCAAAACGGAGTCCGGATGCGATCTGGGCGTCCGTTTAGTGCAGTTTGGTCCTGGACTCCGAATTGGATTCGAAGTCGGTTTGAGTTGGACATCCAACATGATTCGTCCGCCCTTGCTGGACTTGTGCGCCTCGTAGCCCTTCTCCAAGTACTTCTTGATCCTCTCCATGGTTCCTAATCATAATTAAATCATTAGGTAGCAATCGATTCTCAAATGAACCAAAAGAAGTACTTAGGAACGAGCTCACATGTAAATTCAATTGTCGGGCGCGAGCTCTAGTGATTGGTCCTTGAATATCAAGTGGAGGAGTGTTGTGTATATCCGAAGAAGTAATGTCCTCTTCAGATGGTTATGATTGTTATTTTGGAAATGGCAAGTGTGAAATAATGTTTAATAAAGAATGTGTTGGTCTTGCCATTAAACAAGATGAGCTTTATTTATTGTCACTTCGTGAAAGTGTGAATTCCGTATGTGATGTGAATGAGCGTATATCCTCGCCTGAGAATACGAACAGAAAACGAAAGAGAACTCATAAAGAATCGTCGAAATTATGGCACTGTCGTTTAGGCCATATTTCGAGGGGGAGAATAGAAAGACTAGTTAAGAATGATATTCTTCCTCTATTAGAGTTCTCAGACTTAGAACAATGCAGAGAATGCATTAAAGGAAAATATGTAAAGAAAATTAAGAAAAACGCCAAAAGAAGCACAGGAGTTCTACAAATTATTCACACAGACATTTGTGGTCCTTTTCCTGTGAAAAGTGTGGATGGATATGACTCGTTCATAACATTCACGGATGATTACTCTCGTTATGGATATATTTATCCAATCAAAGAAAGAAATGAAGCCTTGGATAAATTCAAGATATTTAAGGTCAAGTTGAAAACCAACACGATTTAAAGATTAAGATAGTCCGATCGATCGTGGTGGGAGTACTACTGATCGACATACCCCATATGGACAAGTTCTTGGACCTTTTGCAAGGTTTTTACCGGAAAATGGCATAGTGGCCCAGTATTCTACACCGGGCGAACCTCAGCAAAATGGAGTAGCTAAAAGACGCAACCGTACCCTGATGGATATGGTGCGAAGCATGATGAGCTACTCCACACTGCCGTTGAGTTTATGGATGGAGGCGTTGAAAACCGCCGTTCATATTCTCAACAGAGTGCTTAGTAAGTCGGTGCCCAAAACACCGTACGAGTTGTGGATGGAAGAGTTCCTCACTAAACCACTTACGTGTGTGGGGAGTCCCACCGAGGCTAAAGTATTTAACCCAAATCTTGGAAAGCTTGATTCCAAAATGAAGTTGCCATTTCATTGGCTATCCTGAAAAGTCAAAAGGTTTTCGTTTCTACTGTCCAGACAGATATACAAAGTTTGTAGAAACGAGACACGCTGTCTTCTTAGAGGATGAAATGATGAGGGGGAGTATGGTAGCTCGAAAGATTGACCTTGAAGAGAAGCGGGCGTATCGCCCACTCGATGATTCAAGAGCCATTCTTCGACTACTGCACCGTCATTGCACCGACAAGACAAGACAACGTGGTGCCAAGACTGTTATTGTTCCTCCTGTGGCAACAATGAATGAGAATGAAGAACCTGTTCTTCGGATCCTATAGAACCAATTGCCACGAGATGAGGGGAGCAACAACCTCAAGCAAGATGTACCAAATGAGGAGGTCCCGGGAGGTCTCAAAGAGTAAGAAGATCAGCTATTTCTGATGATTATCAAATTTATCATACAGAGGAATTTCAAATGGAGGATGATCCCACCTCATTTGAAGAAGCCATGAGAAGCGAAAACTCTTCAAAATGGCTTGAGGCCATGGAAGAGGAAATGAGATCCATGAAGGCTAATAAAGTCTGGGACTTGGAAGTTATTCCTAAAGGAGCCAAAACAGTAGGCTGTAAATGGGTCTACAAGACAAAGCTTGACTCCCAAGGGAATGTAGAAAGATACAAAGCGCGACTTGTGGCAAAAGGCTTTACGCAAAGAGAAGGATTGATTACAATGAGACTTTTCTCCGGTCTCATGTAAAGATTCTTCGTAATCATAATGGCATTAGTAGCACATTATGATTTAGAGTTACATCAGATGGATGTAAAGACGACATTTCTTAATGGGGATTTGGAGGAAAATATTTACATGGCACAACCGAAAGGTTTTGTTGTGGAAGGAAATGAAAGAATGGGATGCCGCCTAAAGAAATCGATTTATGGGTTAAAGCAAGCTTCAAGACAGTGGTACTTGAAGTTTGACAGTACAATAAGAAAATTTGGGTTTAAAGAGAATGTAGAGGACAACGTGTTTATGCAAAGTTTAAAGATGGGAAGTTTATCTTCCTAATCACAGATGTGGATGACATCCTCATGGCTAGTAGTGATGTCGATGCACATCGGAGACAAAGAAGTTTTGTCCTCAAACTTTGATATGAAAGATCTTGGTGAAGCTTCGTTCGTTCTAGGGATCGAAATTCACCGGGATAGAAACAAGGAGATATTGGGACTGTCACAAAAGGCATACATAGAGAGAGTATTGAAGAAATTTGGTATGCATAAATGTAGTCCTTCATCTGCACCTATAGTCAAGGGCGATAGATATGGGGATTTTCAATGCCCCAGGAACCAGTATGAGATCGATCAAATGAAAGCGGTTCCATATGCTTCAGCTGTCGGAAGCTTGCAGTATGCTCAAGTGTGTGCGCGTCGACTTAGCGTTTGTTACCGGGTTACTTGGCAGATTCCAGAGCAATCCTGTAATAGAACATTGGAAATTGATAAAGAAAGTCTTGCGTTATTTGCAAGGAACAAAAGGCCTCATGATGACATACGTAAGATCGATTACTCCATATAGTGGGGTATCTGATTACGATTTTGCGGAGATGATAGAAAGTCTACATCCGGATATGTATTCACTCTCGCAGGAGGAGCTATATCGTGAAAGCTCAAAGCAAACCGTCACTACATCGTCCACAATGTATGCCGAGTTTGTAGCATGTTATGAGGCTACAGGCGGTGAACGGCTAAAGAAGTTCATACCCGTTTAAAAGTGGTTGGCGACATCAATAGACCACTTAAGTTGTCTGCGATAATGAACCCGCAGTAATGTATGCCCACAACAATAAGTCAAGTGGTGCTGCCAAACACATTGACATAAAGTATTATGTTGTGAAAGATAAAGTTCGGGATCAAATTATAAGTCTTGAGCATATAAGTACAAGAAAGATGTTAGCGGATCCGCTTACTAAAGGCTTACCACCCAACGTGTTCGAGAGAACATGTAGCCGGCATGGGTTTAAGGGAAAGCCTATGATTCCTGGACTAAAAGATGGCCCAAAAGTTTAAAGTAACTATTTCGAACAAAGAGGTGTATTGTAGTCATTAAATCTATCGGCGATTGACCGTGACGATGAGACATGTTCTATACACTAATCTGTGATGGAATGAGTAAAGTCAAAAGTAATTAAAGATAAAGTATAGATTGAGATCAAGGGGGAGAATGTTAGAATGATCTCAGGGGCATTTGGCCCAACGGCCAAATGCCCCCCTCTCCTTGACCGCGCCCTGATCGGGGTCGCCCAGCCCAATAGGCTGGTGGGCCCCTGTCGCCAGCTCCATATAAAACAGAGGTGGGGGCCGGGGTGGCACGTACGACGAGGTTCACCGTGCCGCCACCTTCCCCACCAACAAACCCCTACACCCGATCTGAGGGGGCGCTCCAGCGACGGGAACAACCCCACCAGCGGCCGCCTCTACCTCCGGGAGTTGACGCCGCCTGGAAGTCGCCGCTGATCTTCTCCACCGACCGTCGCTGCCCTAGCGCAGATCATCGCCATGTCCAACCTCTCCTCATCATCGGACGGTCTGTACCTCTACTCCCTCTCTCTCTCTCTCTCTCTCTCTCTCGGTTTCTCTCATGAACATCAAAAGACAAGAAAAGATTCAACAAACCCTAGATCGACAAGAACACAAAATAAAACTAAATGCGGAAGCGTTAAAATCACATACCCGATCCTGTAGTAGCCATAAAGATTGAAGTAAAAGTGAGGTCGGTCGGTGACGTAGAGGTGGTCGAAGACGCGCAGTCGTCCTGAGGTGGCCGACGGCGTGAAGGAGGTCGAAGGGGGGTCATCGGCCTTGCTGTAGTCGTGGACGGGGACGGACGGGGCACCGGTCTTCGTTCACCAAAAGCACCCGTAATAGATCGGATAATATTTGGGTTTGTTGAGGTGTGAACAACTCACGCGTATCACCCTTGCCGAAAACCCTCCTTTTTGTATGGCGCTAGGTGACCGGGACCGTGACCAATTAGTTGGCAACCGCCTCCGATCAAGGCGCATGGATGGAGACTGGGTCTCCCTAAAATCTCGGGGCGGTTAGCCTAGAGATCAATCCAACATTCTCCCCTTTGATCGTAAGGCTAACAGCATAAGCCCATCCTTTGATAAAACAGCATGCCAAGGTAATGTGTTGTATGGTCAATAAAGTATCATACAACCTCAGTACCTATAGTGTACTACTTTATCTTAGAATGGATATTCATTATACTTAATAGGAGTTGGTTTATTTTAGGGTCCTTTTATCCAGAATCAGAGGCTTTCCAATAAACTTATGCCGGCAACATGATCACAAAAAATATTGGGTGGTAAGCCTTTAGTAAGCGGATCCGCAAGCATTAACTTAGTACTAATATGCTTGATACTTATGGTTTGATCCTGGATTCTATCTTTCACAACATGATACTTAATGTCAATGTGTTTGGCAGCACCACTTGACTTGTTGTTATTTGCATAAAAGACTACGGGTTCATTATCACAGTATAAAGTGAGTGGTTTAGAGATGTTGTCTACCACTCTAAGTCCCGGGATAAAATTCTTAAGCCATACAGCCTGCCCGGTAGCTTCATAACATGCCACAAACTCAGCTTGCATCGTTGAAGATGTCGTAAGGGTTTGTTTAGAGCTTTTCCACGAGATAGCTCCTCCAGCGAGTGTGAAAATATAACCTGATGTGGATTTCTTAGTATCAACACATCCCGCAAAATCTGAGTCTGAATAACCAATAATTTCAAGGTTATCAGAAAACTTATATGTGAGCATGAAATGTTTAGTAGCTTGCATATAACGCAAAGCTTTCTTAACGGCTTTCCAGTGGTCCGGTCTGGATTTGACCGATATCGCCAAGCATCCGGTTACAAAAGCTAAATCGTATGTACATACTTGAGCATACATAATGCTTCCGACAGCTGAAGCATAAGGAACCGACTTCATCTGATCAGCTTCATATTGGTTCCTTGGACATTGAAATGTCCCAAACTTATCGCCATTGACAATAGGAGCAGGCGAGCCAGAGCACTTATGCATATTGTATTTCTTCAGTATTCTGTCAACATATGCCTTTTGAGATAAACCTAATACTCCTTTGGACCTATCTCGGTGAATTTCAATGCCAAGAACATAAGAGGCATCACCGAGATCCTTCATATCAATATTGGATGACAGAAATCTTTTGATCTCAAACAGCATATCCTTATCGCTGCTGGTCAATAAGATATCATCCACATAAAACACTAAGATGGTGAATTTACTCCCCTTGCACTTAACATATATGCAGTTATCAACTTCATTTTCTTTAAAGTTGAAACTTCTTATGATTTTATCAAATTTGAGGTACCACTGCCTCGACGCTTGTTTTAAGCCATAAATGGATTTCTTAAGTCGACATCCCATATGCTCCTTGCCTTTCACGACAAAACCTTCCGGTTGAGCCATGTAAACATTTTCTTGCAAGTAGCCATTAAGAAATGTCGTCTTAACATCCGTCTGATGCAGCTCTAAATCATAATGAGCTACAAGTGCCATAACAATTCTGAATGAATCTTTAGTTGAGACAGGAGAAAATGTGTCATTATAGTCAATCCCCTCTCTTTGTGAGAAGCTTTTTGCTACAAGCCTTGCTTTGAACCTTTCGATATTTCCCTCAGAGTCATGTTTGGTTTTGTAGACCTATTTACAGCCTACTGTTTTGACTCCGTTAGGAATTTCTACTAAGTTCCATACATCATTAGTGCTCATAGACTTTAGTTCATCCTGCATAGCTTCAAGCCAATTAGAAGAATGTTCACTCATTATGGCCTCATTATAAGAGGTGGGATCATCTACCTTCCCTATATCATTAATATCATCATTCATATAAACAACATAATCATTAGGAATGGTAGATCTTCTCTCCCGCTGTGATCTTCTAAGAGGTTCATTAGTTATTTCAGGAAGCTGTTGAGGCTCATCATTAGTTGTAACATTAGGAATTTCAGATACCTCAACAGTGGGTGCAACAACAGTATTTTCTACTGGAGGTGCAACCTCCTGAGGCACAGGAATAAAGATCTCTGGAATGAGCGATGCAGGAACATAAACCCGCTTCTCCTCAATCTATATTTTGGATCTAAGGAATGCATTAGTAGATAAGAAAGTGATTTCGAATGCATACCTCTTTAATTTCACATTTCCATCCAAATGAGACTAAACATAAATATACTTGAACAACAATATTAGTCTCATATATACATTTGTCATTATCACCAAAACATTATAAAAGTATTTATCATTAACATCAAAATCTCATAATGGCATTTGTCATTAACACCAAAACCAATTTAAACGGAGCTTGATCTTTCACCATTCTTGAATCCTTGAAGAGATGGAGACATTATTTCCTTGGAACTAGATTGGTGATCAAAACTGATCAGCAGAGCCTCCGGTTTATGGCTGAACAGAGGATTGGCGAAGGAATTCAGCACAAGCTTATGCTGAGATTGCTAGAATTTGATTATTCCATCGAATATAAGAGAGGGAAAGAAAACAAGGCTGTTGATGCTCTATCCAGAAGGGATTCCAATCTCATGGCTATCTCCATAGCTATCCCAACTTGGATTGAGGTCATAGAACGAAGCTACTTTGCTGACTCTCACTGCAAGGAGATTTTAGAACAGCTTACACTAGCGCCAGGGCAACCTACTAAGTTCACACTTCACTCGGGAGTGATCAGATTTAAAGGGAGAATCTATGTCGGAAGTGACGCCGAGTTGAGGCAGAACATCATTAATTCACTCCACGCCTCAGCCATGGGAGGGCATTCAGGTATGGTAGCCACTTACCATAGAGTTAAAGGGGTGTTTTATTGGCCGGGGTTAAAGAAGGAGGTCCAAACTTTTGTTCAGAACTGTGCCATCTGTCAAAGATCGAAGTCTGAACATTGTCATTACCCGGGGCTGTTGGAACCCTTACCCATCCCCGATATGGCATGGACTCACATTTCCATGGACTTTATCGAGGGAATGCCTAAATCAAAGGGATATGAGGTCATTTTGGTCGTTGTGGATAGGTTTACTAAATATTCACATTTTATTCCCTTGACACACCCATATTCAGTACAGTCTGTCACTCAAGCATTTATTGAGAATATCTTTAAACTACATGGGTTTCCTTTAGCCATTGTAACTGACAGGGATAGGATATTCACCAGCAAACTTTGGCAAGAGTTGTTCAAGGCTTTAAAGATTGAACTAAGATTTAGTACTGCATATCATCCGCAAACGGATGGGCAAATCAAGAGAATTAATCAATGCTTGGAGACTTATCTCCGGTGTATGGCTTTCGTTGAACCAAAGAAATGGGTTCTTGGCTAGCTCTTGCTGAATGGTGGTATAATACTACTTTCCACACCTCCCTCAAGGTAACTCCCTTTCAAGCCTTGTATGGATTTCCACCCCCTATGATTAATGAGGTGGTTATTCCGGGACCAAGAGAAGAAGAGATTCAGACCTTTCTACAGCAGAAACAGATGATGTTAAAGAGACTCAAGGAGAATCTCGCTCAAGCGCAAGCTAGGATGAAGAAATATGCAGATTTGAACCGTTGTGAGAGACAATTTGAAGTGGGTGACATGGTTTATCTTAAGATGCAACCTTATAGAACTTCAGCCTTTGGATTAAGGAATGTTCTAAAACTTACAGGTAGATTTTATGGGCCTTTCAGAGTGATGCAAATGGTCGATAATGTTGCTTACAGGCTGCTGTTGCCAGAGGGAGTAGGCATTCATCCAGTTTTTTATGTCAGCCAACTAAAAAGGCAATGTGGTCCTTCTGCCATTCCTAGTCCAGATTTACCTCTAGTCAGCGCAGACGGGAAGATCAAAATTGAGCCATTCGCTGTGTTAGAGACCAGAGCTTTACCCCAACGAGATAAATTGGTAACTCAGTGGTTAGTGCAGTGGGTCAATTTGCCTCCAGAAGATGCATCTTGGGAGGACACCGATTTTATCAAAGGCACGTTTCCAGAATTCTTCTCTCATACTATTAAGTCCTGGTTTCAGAGGAGAATACTTGAGGACAAGTATAGTTTCAAGGGGAAGGTAATGTCATAACCTGTAAGAGCTGAAGACAGAAGACAACGTTGAAGCCTGAAGAAATAACGCTTCGTAACGTTTCATACGAGTATGGATGGATGGCTGTGATGTGATCTGGCTCTAACGGTGGGAGACCAACGTATCTGATGACTTCAGGCAAAAGTGGAGCTGGTTATTAAGTGATCTCACTATGATTAATGCTTATGCTCGGTTAATCTGGTTGTAATTACCATAATCACTCTTAACGTTAATCCTGGGAATTATGTACTGATATATATATATATATACCTGTGGTGGAATGAAGGCATCGTCCTTCAAGACCAAATACTGTAGCCCTAGCTGTAGCGTATTTGCTTAGCGCGTTATCGGCGATTTTCCATCCCAGATTTCCTCTTCTCCTCCCCTAAGTCGGATCTTCCTCCCCGGGGATCTGACAAACACCCCCTCCTCCAGTATCGGCACCCACACCATCTCCCCCACCGCCGCCGCCATCCTCGCAGCCTCCTCCGTCACCCCCGCCGCAGGCGGAGGGCTTCCGCCGCAGCACCTGCAAGGCAAGCAACGACCATCACGCGTGTGATGAGCAGAGAGCAGATCGATCAATCCCCCATCGCGGATCGAATCGATCGGGGATAGCTCGGGCTAGGGATCGATCGATCGCAATTCGCACCTGAGAGGGAGGAGACAAGGGGATCTTGCTCTGCCTCGTAACTCGTGCTGATGGGAGTGAAAGCGATAGCGGAAGCGGGAGTGGGAGGCGAGCGGAGGTGCGGCGTTGCGGGTGGGCGTAACGAGCATCTCTTCTAGAGCCGCTTCTGTGTGGATTCAGGTTTGTTTAACGGGGGTAGGTAGGCGGGGTGGGAGGGAAAGAACTCCTTTGGGGTCTGACCCCAGATGCTCTCAATGGGGACACCGGTCGGATGGCCGACACGTCGCCGCACCAATCTCTGCGCGCGAGGGTTCTCTTCTTCTTTTCTCCGTGCGATCTCCCGTCTCGCGAGCCGCTTCAGCTCCTGAGTCCTAATGCCTCCCGCATTTCCCCCAAAAACCGAGCCCCCCCATGTTCTTCCCGCCTCCCAACCCGGTCTGCATGGAGGTGTTGGATCCGCGTGGTGCCGTCGACGTTCCGCCCCCCGGTGGCGCCGCCCCTTCCCCTCTCCCTTCGGCCACCGATCGTGCCGTCGACGTCAATTGCGTCACTCAAGGACCCGTACCACCGCTGACGAGCAAGCTCCATCTGCCAGCCTTCTCGTCAACTTCTTCAATTTGGGAACATCAAAATGATTGTGCCACCGACGCCGCCAGGTTCATAGCCAACCTGGCCATATGGAGCGTGCCAAGCAAAGGAGGGAGGTCGGGAAGGACGAAGCCAACCAGTACCGGTGCCGATTCTCGGGTCGGGGACGGCAGGGATTGTCGAGGAGGCGACGCGGAGGTGCAAGTGGCGGCGGATGGATCCATGAGCGTGGACCGGCGGGGGACGGCGGGGATTCTCAGGGAGGCCATGCGAAGGTGCCGACTCAGGGAGGCGACGGCGGCGGACGGATTCCATGCGCGTGGGCCGGGAGGCAACACGGTGGTGCTAGCTCGGGAGGCTCGCTCAATTTGGGAGGGAGGGCGGGCGGGCGGCGGGCTCGTGCTCGGATCCGGGAGGGAGGCGGTGGCTCGTGCTCGGATCCGGGACGGGGCGGGCGAGGTCGGATTGGGGGCTGAAGCACGCGGGAGGCATCAGGACTCAGGAGCTGAAGCGGCTCGCGAGACGGGAGATCGCGCGGAGAAAAGAAGAAGAGAACCCTTGAGCGCAGATATTGGTGTGGCGACGTGTCGGCCATCCGACCGGTGTCCCCATTGAGAGCATCCGGGTCGGACCCGGAGGAGTTCTTCGAGGTGGAGAGAGGCTTTTTTTCTTCTGATTTGACTGCGGTTTATAATTTTTAGATTATTCGTAAAAAAGTATAAAAGTAATAGAAACTTACATACAACTTTGGCTAATATAAATAAAGTCGATATATTATATTGCAATTAACTTATAGATATCGTCTTAAAAAGACACTCTATTTAAAGACTAGTTACTGTAAAAAAACCAAAAAACAACTTTTAGAAGTCGAAAAGAAGAAGCCCAGAGAGTAGAGAGTTGAGTACGAGAGCGAGTCCCGTTTCGGGTGGACGCGACTAGCTTGGCTCCACATGTTTTGACAGTACAGGCCAAGGTTGTTAGAATCGTGTCACGGGTTGTAGCATCATCGTACAATTCTACGATCCTACCAGAGATAGATGACATAGATTATAATATAGATCAAAATCAGGTAGTATCACAGTGAGACCGTGATATGACTCGTAGAATCATTAGGATCGCAGTGGGATCATGATCTTGACAACAAACTATATTAGAATATAAAATTTAATATTACCTATTTCTAGTTGAATTTGATTTGTTTTTGTTGTTTAGATATTATTCTAAGATAAAAATAGAGAAAAACTAGCGAACGGTATACCGTTCTAACAGTATACCATCCTCCTTCTCTCTCATGCTCCTTCTCACTCCTGCCCGCCATGTTGGGGGTTCTTTTTTCTTAATGCAGTATGCTAGACATTTATTAATATAGTGGCATAAAAACTATACATCTCTATTACTAGTATATCATCTCAAACATCTAGTGGGTTATTAATCTGTAACAGTAGAAATATTCTAGCTTCTTATATATTGCCCAATAAGCAGAAATTATATACTCAAAGAAAATGAACCCAGAAAACATATAATAACACCAAGTGCTAAAGAGATGATAAACAAGCTCATGTAATCTAAAAATTAATTTCCTTGCAAAATTCGATGTGCTAGACTTATTCATAATTTTGACAAACTTCAGGGTCAACATTATAATCATTTTCTTATTTTTCAGCAGATTTCTTGAATTTCCCAAAAACTATAGGGGCTTAACTGCAAATTCACCATTGACCAGTTTTTTCTTTCTTCTTGGGCTGAAGACAACCCACTTGGCCCATGTGGCCAGCCGACCCTAGCCACCATTTGCCGTTTCAGCGGTCGAACCACAAAAGGTGGTGGCAGACACGACGAGCAGCCTGACACGGCGGTTGGGTTTGGCGGCGGCAACTTCAGGCATGGGCTCGTGGAGGTGGCCTCAGGCGCAGGTGGACGGTCGGGAGACCGAATAGTGGTGGCCGGCGGCTTCGGGCACGGGTGGACGACCGAGAGCGGCGACGGCCAGTGGCTTTGAGCGTGGCAGACTGCCGGGAGGCCAAGCGGAGGTGGCCGGTAGGTTCGACCACGCGCGAATGCCCTGGAGGCCAGGCGGTGGCGGCTGAGGCGTGTGGGCGATCGGCGCGGGGCGGCGGCCATGTAGCGGTAGTGGTATACGCGTTGGGGCGCTGCATCGGTGCGCATGGCAACAAGGCGATGACAGTAGGGGTCCTAGCCTCGGCTGCGTCAACCGTGTACAGCGTGGTAGAGGCGTACGTGCGATGCACAATGAGGGCGGCACGGGGGCTGGCAGCTTCTTGCCGCAGTGGGGAGGCCAAAACTAGTGGTAGCCGACGGGGACTATGCATCGGCCAGTTCGTGCGCCTGATATCAGCTATCAGGGGCATGATGTGTGTGCTGCGACCGCCAGACTGCGCATGATGCTCGGATCGAACAAAGTCACATGCAGATAATCATTGTAGGGCTGTTCTTTTGGTCATGACTTATGGCTTTTGGTGAAATTTTGAATTTTGGTACATTTACTGATCTGATTACGGAGAGATCGATACTCATTTGCGATTTTGACTGGTACAGATGTTAAGCTTTTAACATGTACTACGTTTAACTTGTAGACCCCGTCATGAGAAAATACTCTGTTTAAAAGTTAGGTCTCAGAGCGATTATGAAAAGCCTACGGTTGGTGAGTCGAACATGGTCAGTATATTCATGCATTAAGCAATTAAACCAATCTAGATCATGGCATGGCAGGCAAGGCTTCCTAGCCATAAAGTAATATATTGATTCTAATGAATTGCTATCCAGAGGCATAATGCACTTACGGATTACTTGTGGAAATTGTGCATTAGTCTGGTGGTTTTCTTGGTACTCTTGACAAGGAAGCAGAGGGCTCTCAGCCATGCGTGGCGGCGTCATCACCAGATGGATGGAGACGAATTGATTCTCGTTGATGATTAATTCCACAATGCCGATTTGTTGGTCGTACGTGTACATGCATCGTATAGATCAAATATGTGATTAGTAATCATAGAAAAATAAAATTAATCTAATTGTCAACAAGAACAATATACCTGGATAGAAGAGCATTCGTGCTGATAACATATTGAGAAATATTTGGTGAATAGACGAACGGCAATATAATCCACGCAATTAATCAACAAGAACACAATAGATTAATCACCAAGAGACAATTGAGAGAGAACACTAGAATATAGGTTTTATTAATTTCAAATCTTTTCTTATTATATATAGATTTTTTATTTATAGTATAAACCCTTAAACGGAAGTTTTTTGATATTTCCCTTAACCGTCTTAACTTCGTAACCGTCAAGTTTCGTAACATTCTTTACATTGGCGAAATTGATTTTCCCAAACTAAAACGAACCCGTCGACCGATTCTTCCCAAGACCAACCACCTTCCCCGTGACCCCACCCTGCAGCCGCCCCGCAACACTACAGCAGGGCGCGGGTTTCCTCGCTTTTGTTTAATTGCACTCCTCCCCGTCGAATCGGTCCTCGCCAGCTAGTCGCGGAAAAAACCAACCAAAAAAACCACAAAAACAAGCCCAAAATCTCCCAAGTCTAACGCGCTCCCCGTCGCGATCTCGCGGTCTCAACCCCGACGACGGCGGTGGCTCCGACTAGGGCTCACGCGGCGATCGGTCCCACTCTCGAGGGCGGGTGGGCGGCGGCTGGGATCGCGCGGGCGGAGCCGCTTCGCACCTGGAGTCCTGGACGTCGCTGACCTCGATCCGATCCCGCGACCGGAATGGTATTGCTATCTTTATGTTCTATCGAATTTGTGTTTGTTCCGTGTGCCCTGAGTAGTAGCGCGTGCCATTTCGTGTTGGGGATTATTAGTCGCTTGATGAGATTGCCGAAATGCCAGCTTTATTGGGGTCTTGTGGCTGTTTTGCATTGTTCCGTTGTTCTGGCACTCGTGATCTGGTTTAAGCTGTAGTAGCTGGGAGTCCAATTGTGACCAGTACGTGTGGGATTCGTATCTGGGCATCACTGAGCTCACGAGGTCCGTGGAATGTTAGCTAGGATCTGTGTACCGATGAATTCTTGATCTCGTACCAGGAGAGCTGTACGTTGTTGTCAGGGTTCTTTCCTTCTTGCTGTGATGGTGCAATGTGGCGTGGTTCGAGCCGACTTGAGGGTGGAAGGCCATGATTCGCCACACCTTCGATGAACTGGACACCGTGATGATATGGAAATGTTACCGCAATGCTTATGGGGGTGGTGCTCACTGTTTCTTCCCTTGTTATGGGGTGGTGCTCACTGTTTTGTTGCTATCATGCTGAGTTGATGGGCTGCAAATGGGATATATATGGGGTGAATGAACACTATTGCTTGGTTATATTGTTTTATGTTTTGAAAACAAATGAGCTTGTCCAGAGCTAAATTTTCAAGCCGAAATGTAAGTCTTGCATGCATTTTGGTGTCATTTTATTATGGTGCCATTTATAATTAAGTCACTTGACCTAAAATTTGAGTAGGTTTTAGTCATGAAGACATATGTCTGATGATGTTTGATTCTATTCTGTTTCAGCATAAATTTTGCCATTGCGATATTTACATTTTGCAATTAATTCCCATAGCTGGTTTCTACTCCACTTTTGGACAGTTGGAAGTCATTGGTACATTTACATTTAGCTCAACAAATGCAATGTTCAAGAAAACATAAATGGGAAAACAGCAGGAGCTAGCAAACTATTGGAGTATAGCTGCAAACTCATCAATTCCAAACATATTACATAGTGAACTTACTTAGAATGACAAAGCACCAGTCCAACTATGTGATGCAACATTGCAACATCAGCTCAAATTATAGGACTTATGGGATATCAGTGAGCTAGAATCACTTGAGAAAATCAGGTTCTTTATACTCTCATTGGTGTTCCATGTCTTGAATTAATGTGCAAAATGGGCACTTAAATAACGGGATAATGTCTACTGATGCTTTCTGTAAATTTCTTTTCATTTTTACTTTACATTTTATTCTGTGGTGATTGGTGAATGAACTTAGGTTATGTATTTGTAGTTACTAATTATTAACGTTGATTTTGTACTTGTAAGTTGTTACACAATGGAACTGTAGCACCTGGCAATTCCGCAACTGCTCAACTATTCTTTCATCGGTAAATGTTGCTCCAGAGGTTGTGATTGTGAACTGAAATTTTGTTTATGTTGTTTTTCTCAGACTTGATTTCAGTCAATTTACTGTATCATTGGTTCACTGCCATTAGCCATCTTTATGTTTTTATGAATATTCTATTGTAGGCATCTCGAATCCGCTTTACAGTGGGTTCTCATGTTTGGGTCGAGGATGCTGATGTGGCTTGGATTGATGGGCTTGTAGAGGAGGTCCATGGGGATGAATTAATTATAAACTGCACTTCTGGGAAGAAGGTCAGTTTTCAATTTCATGATTCGTGATAACATACTTTCTTGTCGCCCAAAAGTGACATTTCAGAACTCATTTCTGTTCACTCTTTACTGGGGCTGTTACACCATTTTTCTCCTTTTTATCCCAGGTTAATTATTTTAAGCTAGCTCGCAACTGTGAATTTGTTAGTGCCAAAATCCAGTTCCTGTAGCTTGTAATTGTAAACTAACTCACTGAAAGAGATTAATAACTAAAATTGAAAATTCATGTATTTAATGGCAAGTGTTATATTTTTGTTACAGGTTACTGCCAATGCATCATGTGTCTATCCTAAGGATGCAGAAGCGGCGCTGTGGTGTTGAGGATATGACGAGGCTAGCTTATCTACATGAACCAGGAGTTCTCCACAACCTAAAATCTAGATATGGAATGAATGAAATATATGTAAGTTGAGTTGTCCAACACATCATCTCTTCCTTTTACGCTACTTCATTCATGCATTCTTAGAGCCACATTTGTACTTTAATCCTATGATTTGTAGGTTGCATTGACACTTGCATCATGCACACATGTTCTCTAGGCTGATTGGCTGACAGTAGAATTATTTGATCAATTTACACCTGCTGTACAGTTATGTTTCATAGCCTATGTCATTTTACTTGTGTTTAGTGTTTCTAGTTTGTAGATTACATGAGTTTGGATTTTTTCAACACTGTTGATGTTTTATGACCTGCTCTAATGGATTAAATTGTTAATTTGGCAACATTGACCTTCTCTAATGGATTAAACCGGCCTTCCAGACTTATACTGGGAACATATTAATTGCTGTGAATCCGTTTCAAAGACTTCCTCACCTTTATAGCAATCACATGATGGGAATTTACAAAGGAGCAGAATTTGGTGAGCTGAGCCCCCATCCCTTTGCCATTGCGGACCATGCATATAGGTGTGTTTTCATCAAATAAAGAACTTTTGAGTATGTTGTGCTTCAATTCGTATATGTATCTTAAATATCCACTGTGCAGGCTTATGATGAATTATGGTTTAAGCCAAGCCATACTGGTCAGTGGCGAAAGTGGAGCTGGTAAGACAGAAAGCACTAAAATGCTTATGCAATATCTTGCCTTTATGGGCGGCAAAGCTGAATCTGGAGGAAGGTCAGTGCAACAACAAGTGCTGGAGGTGAGGTCCCCATTAGCGCTTTCTGTTCCTACTTTTTAGCTCTATCACAGACATCTTAAACAGCCATGACATAGTGGATATGTGGATTATGGGCCATCATTTGGGATTGTTTGTAAATCAGGAACTTCATTCTGCAGGATTTCATCAAATTCGCACTTCATTAAAAATAATGTTATATTACTGACTTAAGTTTTACAAAATACCCATTTGATTGACACAGTCCAATCCCGTTCTTGAGGCATTTGGAAATGCAAAACTGTCAGGAATAATAATTCGAGGTGATGAACTTCAATAGCACTGCAATTCTATCTTTTCCTTTGTTTTTGTAGTTAGTATTTGCTCATTTATCACAACCTTTCATTTTCTTCTTAGCAATATGGCTTTACACATTTCTTTATCTCATAATGCAGTCATTTTGGCAAATTTGTTGAGATTCAGTTTGATCAGAATGGGAAGATCTCAGGAGCTGCCATAAGGACTTACCTTTTGGAAAGGTCTCGTGTCTGTCAAATATCTGATCCAGAAAGAAACTATCACTGCTTTTACATGCTATGTGCTGCACCACCAGAGGTAACAACATGGCTATTACAAATTAATTTCTTAAATATAATGTTGTAAGTAATATTTGCGAAGTACTATTTTGCTCACTTTCTACATGCACATTGTGGAACTAACTACTTCAAAATAAAATGCAAGTACACACCACATATCATCTGGACAACCTTTTAAGAGAAAACGCAAGTTGGGTATAAACATGCTATTCTTATATATAATGCATGCGATCGAGATTATTGAGTTATACATTCTTGGGAACCAATATTTTGGTAGTCGAGAAGCCACATTTTCAAAGTACTTGCTCTATAGGAAATAGTTATTTCTTTGTTAGGTGCTTGAGACATTGAATGGCAAGAATAGAACATGTAGCACATGTCTTTGTTAACTGTTACCTCTTGTTTGCTTTCCTTGTTCTGTTAGGTGACCATTGTAAGTTGTGCTCTGTGAAAACCTCTAGTTTTTTTAGTTATCTATTTGTGAACTGTATTGTTTTTAACTTACAATATGTGCTCAAATTGTAATACCCCGGAAATTGTTTAATTAATTGTTTAATTAATAGAGAGAGGGACTTTTGTGAAATAATTAAATTTATAAGAGTTTTGAGGGTTTTATGAAAATTTAAGACAACACGGGTCTAGACCTTGGACCGGTGGGTTTTCTTGGCCCAAGAGGGAGGAGGCCACCTCTTAAAACCCTAGGCGCCCCCACCCCTGCGCCTCCACCCTGCGCCTCCACCCCGCCAGCCGCCGCCCGTGCTGCCCCGACGTCTTCTTCCGGTCTTGCCGTCGTCGTCTTCATCGTCGTCGTCTCCTCCCGGTCTTGCCGTCGCCGACGTTCGTCGCCGTCTGCGTGGATCCGGAGGAAAGAGAGGAGGAGATCGCGGCGTGTTCGTCGCCGTGTTCGTCGTGTTCGTCGACGTGTTCGTCGTCGTGTCGTCAAGGGTAATCCCGGTAGTCTCTAGATTGGTTTTAATCGAGTTAGATTCGTCGGTTTTTGGGCTCTTGGGACGATAGTTGTTTCTCGGCGGTTTTGATCTAGTTTCGTCGGGATTCAGGTCTGGACCCTTCTAGAAAGTTGTAGAGGGTTTGATTATCTTTCCGGGAGTACAAGAACACATTATTTGGATCGTGTAGCAAAGTTATGAATTTTCTAGTGCGACTGTTCGCAGATCGGGTAGTTCTGGACGAGTTTAGTAGATCGGTTTGTGCGACGGAAATAGTGGCGATTCAGGAGTCCTTCAAATTGGGAAAGTTGTAGATAAGTTTCTTAGCTTTCAATAGAGGTAAAGAAGTCCGGATTCGAGTTTCGGGTGAAAGTTATGACTGTTTTAGTGCGCTGTCCGAGAGTCCGACGTGAATATTGATGCTTTAGAAAAGGGTTTGGATCGGCTAGTTAATGGCGAATCGAGAGTCTCCCCAACTAAGGTTTTGTAGATAATTTAATTATATTTCCGAGAGTCCAAGAATGCTTAATTTGGAGTTACGTCTTGAAAGTTATGATTTTTGGAAGTCGGTACGTCTGGTGGTTGGGCGATTTGGCCGAGGGAGTTGGGGATTTAATTGAGATAAATTGTTGGGTTAATTGGGGTTGCTGTTATTTTATATCTAGAAACCCGCTCTTGTCATGTTGGTAATTATTAATTAAATATTCGGAGGAGAGCGATTAGGGGTTGTGCCTTCTACGTGTTCTTCATTTTCTCGCGGTTGAGGCAAGTATATTTGTGATGTGAAAATCGTGTGTTTATGGATTTGTTGAATTGTTTGGATGATGGTTGAATCATGACTGTTTAAATTGTGGGTATGAGTAAGTGATGAATTGAGAATGCTATTTATGTTCATTTACATTATGGCATTTATGAGATTGGTTGATGCGTAGTATGGTGAATGCTCGTTATCTTTTGATACATTCACATATATGCATCATATTGAGAATTGTTGAAGTCTTGATCATGCGGTGATCAAGCATCGAGGTCCCCACACTTGCGGAGTGTGGGCAATTGGTCCCCATGCAGAGGGTGCAGGCATGGGTGTGCATTGACGGATGCACACCGCGTCTGGTAAAATGCGAAAGAGATGAGAAAGAGGAGCTTTTGATCATAATGCATAGCATGAAATTCATATGTAATATGTTTAACTTGAGAGTTAATGTTCATGCTTGCATTTGTTACGATTATACTTGCCGAGTCATTGGACTCACTCTTCTTTGTTGTTTTGTTGTTGTTGTTTGTTTATTTTAGGTACCTTCACGAGGTCGACATGCATGGGAATAAAGAGGATTAGTATTGTTGCACTTGCACGAAATATTCACCATGGAGAAGATAGAGAACTCTAATTATTATTTGTTGATTAGTTCAAGTGGTATTTGATTATGACCTTGATTAAGATGTAATAATGGATTAGAACTTCTTTATATTGCTTAGTGCTTTACTTAAGATTTATAGATGTTTCGCTTAGTAGCCAAATTACTTTGCTTGCGGTTATTCATACCTTTTGATAATATTGTTAGAACTTCATTTTTATCAATAAACAAAGGAGGCTCACGAAATTTTATAGAATGCCTTAGCATAGTTTTATTATGTTGTTAGTTTGGTAGCATTTCGTGCCATTGTTTGGTGGGGTGTTACACAAATGTTGTTGTACAGACCGTGAGAGATATAAATTGGGAGATCCGTGTCATTTCACTATCTCAATCGGTCTAAGCGCATTAAGCTTGATGGAATGGATGACTCTTGAATATATCGCAACTAGGAGAGCAATGGATATTGTGGGCGTTAGTTCGATGAGCGTAAGTCCAAGGTTATCTTTGAAACTAATTTTTCTCATCCGAAGAGCATCTTTGCTTAGGACTCTGTTGACATTTCTTGCGACATGCAATATTCGAGTTGTAGTTGCTATTCTTCATTTGGGCAATGTGGAATTTTCGAAGGGAGCGAGGCGATTCTTACGTGCCCAAAGATGATAAATCGCAGCTTTCATCTTCGACATTCCGAGCTTTTCATGTACTAGTCCTTTCACGGGTTCTATCCAAACTATTTTTCGGTATCTTTTGACATGGCATGCATTTCGCAACATTCTGCAGGTGTGATGAAAAGGCTCTCGAGGAATCTTTGTGTAAGCGTGTTATGGTAACACGTGGTGAAAGCATTGTAAAAAATTTAGACCCACGAGCAGCAGCTCTCAGTAGATACTTTGCTACCTGTGCTTATTGTTGATTTGTAAGGTTAGTTCCTTCGTGGGACTTTTGTCTTGTTGTGAATCATGACTTATTGGCTCGTTTGGTATTTTCTCTTGTTAATGCAAGTTTTGAGTTGCAAAACTCATTGTTATGTGAAAGTTTTGGATCTTTGTATTTACGTATCTCGGCGTTGAAGTTTATTGTTCCTCTTCTTTTGAAAGAGTGTTAAAATCATTTATGTTATTTTGCTATGCTTAAGTAGAAGGTGGTGATCATCTAAGCTAACTCGTATGGTATGAATTGTCAAGTTGTGAAGTTAGCGTGGTGCATAATTAATTCCAACTAGCATCCTTGGAAGTGTAGTTGATTAATTTTGATATTGCTTGTAATAGTTTATTAAAGAACAGTGATTAAGAAATTGCCTATACATGATTGGAACCCATGTAGTTATTGAGGAGAGTGCAAAAGGGTTACAATGATTATTATGATTGATTAAAATTCTATCATGTTGGATACATGGAATTATGTTTGTCGTTAGTGATTAATCTAACTGTTTGGAATTATTAAGAAGAAGGTGTGGAATATTGTCTTGGTAATATTAATCTTTAATATGTCTTTTATTTAGATACTTTATGAGCATGCACAATTGCTAGTTTCATCTATCTTTTACAATGCTAAATTGTTGAAATACGTATAAAGGAATAGATGAAGGTTGATGCATTGACTTGTAGAAACTTGTCTTCTGTTGGTATCATTGAAGTTTAAAGTCATTTCCATTCTAATTTCGAATGTAAGGTAGGATACAAAATCTATGCTCATGAATGTCTTATAATTGTAAAATGGAGTTAGGATCATGAATGTTGTTATGACCGAATAATAATCAATTATTGCCAATAGTGAATAGAGTACAATCAATTGGTGCTAAGTTAGAGTTGAGCACCAATAAAGAATGGAATATATGAAATCTAGTAAGAAATTTATACTAGCATGATTTCTGAGATTATCTTGTTCTAGTATCATCTTGTTTAAGAGCTTTGTTCTATTTATGTGGCTTATGCATTAGGTTCTCCTAGATCAAGTAGTTGCAACCTTACTTAGATATTAGAAACATGATGCAATGATTTCTTATGTTTCTTTTGGAAAAGTTTATGAAGGGAGTTGAGAATATGATGATGCTTGTTAAGAATGTATTATTTTGATGTTAGTATGTTGGTCAATTTGTGGTTATGATGGTAATGTTGAAGGTTCATTAAATATAAAAATTTGAATAAATTCTATGGTACTATTTAAATCAAAAGTTTTGATAGTGTGTATGCGATCTTTGATCTCATGACTTATGTAGTAGTGAAATTGTTTAAGCAAAGTGTTTGAGGGTTTTATTAGTTCTTAAAGAATTAATGTGTTGTGGTCTTCAACTCTTCTTTGTTGGAATTGTTAAGGTGATACCGTAATCAAAGAAGGTTGTTCTCTTTGTTAAAAGGAAAAAGTTTGATGAAAGTTTTGGAGGTTGAAGTCAAGTTGTGTAATCTTTGTGAAGTGTATTTGACTTCTTATTTTCGCCGCTTAAGAGTTTCTTGAGCTCAAATGATAATAATGTATTCGTATTGGTTGAGATTTGATGGTTTCTTCTCGAGGAGGCATGCGCCTTCAGCTGTGGTCTTAACGTTTGTTGTCCAAGATCTTTTGCTCTTTCCCTTGGTCTAGTGTTTATTGCGATTGGTAACACCTTCCCATGTGTTGAATTTACTTCTTCTTGCCTCTTTTAAGAAAGGGTAACCGATTTGGGTTGCAAGCCCTTTTAGGATATGTATGGCAACCGGTTGGTGTGGTTTTGTGATTGGTTTGGGTGAGATTGTGGGTATCAAGATGCTTGAGATTTTTTGGAGTGATAAATTGATGTCGACTAATTCTCGGTGAGGATTTGATTTAAAAGAAGATGTTGTCCTTGGGGCTAACTAGTTATATTGTCGCAACTAGAAGAACCTAGTTATGGTTCATGAGTGTTACGTTCATTTTGCTGGAACGTTGGAATTATTGAAAGTATGAGAATTTTGATCAATTTTATTGGACCATCATGATTGAGTACTTTGCAAGGACTAGTAGGATGATTATGATGGTGTAGTTAATGAGTATATAATCGTGAAGAAACCCAACCACAGAATTGTTGGGATAGTAAGGATTGTTGAAAATTATGGCCATGTATGACTTGGCTTTAGAAAGTAACCCTCCGTGAGTTAGAATCTTCTTCTGAGATAATCGGGTTGAGATTATGTTTTCATGTGGTTGTGAAGGATTGAGTATGGTTGATTGTGGAAATCTTAGTCACTGAATTTAAGAGTCTTTGTATTAAATATATCGAAGTATATGTATAGAAGCCTTGGAGATAGGAAATTTTGGTTGGTGATCTATGCTAGAACCTTGGAGGCTAATGTTATTGCGTGAGAATAGTGGAAGGAGTGGATTCTGAATATTATGATGTTCCTTGATAGTATCCTTTGGATGTAGTAAATGAGTGTCTTGATAGAATTTCATGTTGATTATCCTTAAAGATATGTGGTAAAGTGATGGTGGGTGAGAATAACGATGAGATGCATTAGAAATTATTCGTTAAAGTAACATGTGGGTAGAGGAGTTGACTAGAGTATGTTATTGTGAGAATAGTAGAGTCCTCTACAAAAGTGTGTCGGATGCACTCGGTTTGAACATAGAGTTGATGACGCCAATTTAAGAGAATTGAGCTAGTAGGGTATGGAATGATTTGGAACCTCGTGATTCAAGAGAAAGTTTATTCCTAAAAGAAAAAAAAATGGACGGGTTTGATATTTGAGTGATTCCCCGTTTACGTATATGTTGCTTATGTGCAAACTACCTACTTGAAAGTGGGGAGGTTTTTCGTGCTGAATCCTCATTTTCTCTTCTTTGATTTGATCCTTTTATGGGAGTTGGTTTTGCGTGATTGCAATAAGAATCCCTTATTTTCGATTGTATTCGTGTGTGAAAGAGTGGGTTTACCTTGACCCCGTGGTGTGCCCGTGTTTAAGGGGTGCTCATTGCTAAGGTAAAGAGATCGATTGAGAATGGAAACATGAGATATATGTCTTGTCTGATTGTGTGGGTTGGTACTAAAGGGAATGATAACTCGATGTGTATTTAATCGCTTTTGTTAATTGCGAAGTTTTAGGGTTTGTGTATCACTAGGACTACCTTGGGTTCTAGTGTGGGATACACGCTTTGTATGACTTCGGTATCGAGGAGAACTTGAAAGATCCGGAGCGTGGGCTTCGTTAAAACCGTTGACCAACGAGTAAGACCGACCACCATTCAAGAATTAAAGCTACACAATTCAAGTGTTGTAGGGCGTAAGTTCAACGAGTGGCCTTGGTGAGTCGAATCATTGGTGCCCAGAGCGGTGAAAAGTTATGCGGATGTAAGGAGCAAGGATCGGGAGGTTGGCAAACCACTTGGATCTTCAAGAACCTATGTGCGAGGTGCAAGCAATTAGGAAAAAATATTTAGTATGTCAAAGCGCTTTGGTCGCAGCAGACCGAGAGAGAAGCAACTTGGGAGTTGGAGTCTCGCATGCTGAGCGATACCGGCGTTGTTCACGTCGGTGCTAGTTAATTTCTAGTTGGTTGTTTTGTTTTCTGTTGAGGTTGCGGTTAGAATTGGGGTCGAATTACATTTAAGGGGTAGAATGTAATACCGGAAATTATTTAATTAATTGTTTAATTAATAGAGAGGAACTTTGTGAAATAATTAAATTTATAAGAGTTTTGAGGGTTTTATGAAAATTTAAGACAACACAGGCCTAGGCCTTGGCCGGTGGGTTTTCTTGGCCCAAGAGGGAGGAGGCCACCTCTTAAAACCCTAGGCGACCCCCACCCTGCGCCTCCACCCCTGCGCCTCCGCCCCTGCGCCTCCACCCCAGCCGCCCGCCTGCCCCGACGTCTTCTTCCGGTCGCCGTCGTCGTCTTCATCGTCATCGTCTCCTCCCGGCTCGTGCCGTCGCCGCGTTAAATCGTTGCATGCGCGTGGATCCGGAGGAAAGAGAGGAGGAGATCGCGGCGTGTTCGTCGCCGTGTTCGTCGTGTTCGTCGACGTGTTCGCCGTCGTGTCGTCAAGGGTAATCCCGGTAGTCTCTAGATTGGTTTTAATCGAGTTAGATTCGTCGGTTTTTGGGCTCTTTGGGATAGTAGTTGTTTCTCGGCGGTTTTGATCTAGTTTCGTCGGGATTCAGTGTCTGGACCCCTTCTAGAAAGTTGTAGAGAGTTTGATTATCTTTCCGGGGAGTACAAGAACACATTATTTGGATCGTGTAGAAAAGTTATGAATTTTCTAGTGCGATTTCGCAGATCGGGTAGTTCGGACGAGTTTAGTAGATCGGTTTGTGCGACGGAAATAGTGGCGATTCAGGAGTCCTTCAAATTGGGAAAGTTGTAGATAAGTTTCTTAGCTTTCAATAGAGGTAAAGAAGTCCGGATTCGAGTTTCGGGTGAAAGTTATGACTGTTTTAGTCGCTGTCCGAGAGTCCGACGTGAATATTGATGCTTTAGAAAAGGGTTTGGATCGGCTAGTTAATGGCGAATCGAGAGTCTCCCCAACTAAGTTTTTGTAGATAATTTAATTATATTTCCGAGAGTCCAAGAATGCTTAATTGGAGTTACATCTTGAAAGTTATGATTTTTGGAAGTCGGTACATCGTGGTTGGGCGATTGGCGAGGGAGTTGGGGATTTAATTGAGATAAATTGTTGGGTTAATTGGGGTTGCTGTTATTTTATATCTAGAAACACCTCTTGTCAGTTGGTAATTATTAATTAAATATTCGGGAGGAGAGCGGATTACGGGGTTGTGCCTTCTACGTGTTCTTCATTTTCTCGCGGTTGAGGCAAGTATATTTGTGATGTGAAAATCGTGTGTTTATGGATTTGTTGAATTGTTTGGATGATGGTTGAATCATGACCGTTTAAATTGTGAGTATGAGTAAGTGATGAATTGAGAATGCTATTTATGTTCTGTTTACATTATGGCATTTATGAGATTGGTTGATGCGTAGTATGGTGAATGCTCGTTATCTTTTGATACATTCACATATATGCATCATATTGAGAATTGTTGAAGTCTTGATCATGCGGTGATCAAGCATCGAGGTCCCCACACTTGCGGTGTGGGCAATTGATGCTGTGCAGGAGTACAGGGCATGGGTGCATTGACGGATGCACACTCCGCATTACCGTAAAATGCGAAAGAGATGAGAAAGAGGAGCTTTTGATCATAATGCATAGCATGAAATTCATATGTAATATGTTTAACTTGAGAGTTAATGTTCATGCTTGCATTTGTTACGATTATACTTCTTTGAGTCATTGGACTCACTCTTCTTTGTTGTTTTGTTGTTGTTGTTTGTTTATTTTAGGTACCTTCACGAGGTCGACATGCATGGGAATAAAGAGGATTAGTATTGTTGCACTTGCACGAAATATTCACCATGGAGAAGATAGAGAACTCTAATTATTATTTGTTGATTAGTTCAAGTGGTATTTGATTATGACCTTCAGATTAAGATGTAATAATGGATTAGAACTTCTTTATATTGCTTAGTGCTTTACTTAAGATTTATAGATGTTTCGCTTAGTAGCCAAATTACTTTGCTTATGGTTATTCATACCTTTTGATAATATTGTTAGAACTTCATTTTTATCAATAAACAAAGGAGGCTCTGCCGAAATTTTATAGAATGCCTTAGCATAGTTTTATTATGTTGTTAGTTTGGTAGCATTTCAGGCCATTGTTTGGCTGGGGTGTTACACAAATGTTGTTGTACAGGACCGTGAGAGATATAAATTGGGAGATCCCGTGTCATTTCACTATCTCAATCAGTCTAACTGCATTAAGCTTGATGGAATGGATGACTCTTCAGAATATATCGCAACTAGGAGAGCAATGGATATTGTGGGCGTTAGTTCTGATGAGCAGGTAAGTCCAAGGTTATCTTTGAAACTAATTTTTCTCATCCGAAGAGCATCTTTGCTTAGGACTCCTGTTGACATTTCTTGCAGCATGCAATATTCAGAGTTGTAGCTGCTATTCTTCATTTGGGCAATGTGGAATTTTCTGAAGGGAGCGAGGCAGATTCTTCTGTACCCAAAGATGATAAATCGCAGTTTCATCTTCAGACAGCTGCTGAGCTTTTCATGTACTAGTCCTTTCCTGGGTTCTATCCAAACTATTTTTCGGGTATCTTTTGACATGGCATGCATTTCGCAACATTCTGCAGGTGTGATGAAAAGGCTCTCGAGGAATCTTTGTGTAAGCGTGTTATGGTAACACGTGG
Organism: Bonia amplexicaulis; assembly: GCA_036346245.1. Lineage (NCBI taxonomy): Eukaryota > Viridiplantae > Streptophyta > Magnoliopsida > Poales > Poaceae > Bonia > Bonia amplexicaulis. Next base: position 11,572,230 of record CM070753.1, on the reverse strand, counting down.
TGAAAGCATTGTAAAAAATTTAGACCCACGAGCAGCAGCTCTCAGTAGAGATGCATTGGCCAGAATTGTTTACACCCGTTTGTTTGATTGGTAAGTTTTTAAACATTAGCCTAGAAGGTAATTGCCATGTTGTTGTCTATTATATCACTTCCATTGCACAGAAAGATAACTGACAACTATTATGTCTCCTGATCTTTCAGGCTTGTAAATAAGATCAATACTTCAATAGGACAAGATCCTAATTCAAAGCTTTTGATCGGTGTGCTGGATATTTATGGATTTGAAACTTTCAAAATAAACAGGTGCTTAACTGGTATGCTTTTGCATTTAGTCTTGTGTTTATCTTAATGTACTTAGAAGACAAAGCCACACTTATCTGCTGTTTGACTAGAATTATGTTTTGTTTTGTATCAGTATTTCTCCAAGGAACTTTTTTTTTCCAAATCTTTCTGTTTCATTGGATTTTGATGGCTAGGTACTTTTATCTGAAATGGAGTCTTTGGTTGCACCTTATAAACTATAAACTAGAATACTTGTTGAGTTCCTTTCAGTACAGCAGGATTGATTAAAAATAATTCATTGTCATTTCTTCAAGAAACTCCACTCCTTAAGTTGCACCTTTGCAAGGCATAAAAGTTGTCCTCTTCCAGCAAAGAAGATGCGGTGATTCATATATGAAAGAACATGTCCCAGACATGCAGAATCAGAATTATGTTCATATATTGAAAACATGGTGATTGCCAAGATTGGAAAGAAACATATTTAAGATTTGAGGGATGGTCTTGACTCTCTACAAGTGCCCCCAAGAAGAAAAGCTTGATGGAAAGTAAACATCATGTTGTGGACATGAATGAGGACATCATGGGTACAAAGCTAGGCTGGAAGTTATTTGCACTCATTTTTCGCAATTACATGGATTTTCTGTAGCAAATGGCTGCAGTAGTAGCAACTGCACAGCAACATGGGTTTCTAATACGATACTGACATTTTTATGCAAATATCATCATTGGATTGTAGCAACCACATCTTTGCTTGCAGTTGCTACAAGCTTCTATATAGCCAATTGTGCAGACAACACAATCAGCTACTACAAAAGAATGGGTATGATTTGTGATAGGCAAGGGAGCTTCAATATGATGGCAGCCAATAGCCTGATAGAGAGTGGTTCGTTCATGAGCAGAGGATGCGGTAGTTTCATTGGATTCAAAAGTTTGGAGAAAGACTTCCTCTTAATTGCTGTACTTGTTACAAGATGGTACATGTACTATGATGGTAGATGATCAACTTGTCACTAACTCTGTGTCTGCCAATGGTCAGTTTAAGACTGTCATTTTTCCTTGAAACACTATTAAATGCAGGAGATAATAATAGTTCATAGATGACGTAAACTCAGCTATGCCCACAGTTTTGCTGGTTTACCCCAGATGTTTTTAAAAAATACTGACTTTTCTGTACTGCTAATGCAATACTACCTCCATCACTAAAAATAGGTCACCATGGGATCCATGTGGTCAAACTTTTTAAATTTTGACCTTTAATATATGTAAAATTATGTAGACTGACCACATGAAAATAATGCTATTAGATTTGTCTTGGAAAATACTTCCATAATATAAATATATATATTATTTTTATTATTTCATTATTATGAAGAAAACTGTGGTGAAAAGCTTGCATTGAAGACGTGAAAAGTAAAAACAACTTATATTTAGTGACGGAGGAGTACCAATCTTGTATGCTTAGTGTGCATGTCTCACGATCAGATGACACATGGTGTGTGCCTCGGCGCTAAGTTGAGGTGAAACGAGGCAAAAGTGCCTTTAGCAACAAGGCACTAAGGCTTGTGCCTCTCGAGTCGAATACTAAACTTTAGGATACAAAAGTGGAGAACAACAAAATGTAAATGATCCACACTTCCACGAGGCACAGGCCAAACCGAGGCCTTATAAGATGCTAGAGTGGTCCTAGCTCTCAAGATCAAGTGATTGCCGGTGTTCACTTGCAGGAACCCACACCAGAAATTTGAACTCCTCATGTTTCCTGAGTGCATTGCCTTTGTGATGCGGATACGCATATGCTTAGCACTTTTAAGTCAAATACATTATTTCACTGGAAAGAAGCATTGAGCCGCATTAAATATTGTCAGGTGAATTTGTTTCTTAATGAATTTCCTTCTATTTGTGGGAACGATATACTACCTTATGCCAAATTCTTGTTTATTATTAGATTTGAATATTATGATGATTCCGGGCCAAAGTTATGGAGAAGCACAAGGAGGAAAGAAGCCACTGCGGTGGGAGAGCAAAAGGGAGGAGCCCAAGGACTTAAACTACAAGTTTTGGATAAGATTTTCAAGCCAAATTCGGACCTCCCACGTGCTCAATCCAATTCAAACTCGGATTCAACTCGAAATTCAATTCGGATTCGGTTCGGGACAGCTGACAGGCAGTTACTAAAAGGCCATAACTTTCACAAGCGGAGTCCGATTCGGTGTTCTTGTACTCGTTGGAAAGATAATTTCAAGTGCTACGCAATGGATCCGGCCCCACCTTCAAATTCGTCACAGATAAAAAGTTATGACCAAAACATTGTGGCGGTTTAATTTTAGGTTTTTCCTTTTATGTGAGTTTGTTTCCAAATACATGTAGGGATGTGTTGGAGTTTGTTTAGGACCTCTTGGCCAGCCATGAGGTGGCAGTACTATATATTAAGGGTTAGACCCCCATTGTAAGGAGACCACGTTTGAGAATAATCAATCTACTAAAGTATGTTCGAGTTTAGCATTGTTGCCTAAGTTCCATAGGGAATTAGGAGTTACTTTCTTCAATCAAGATCGTTCACCTTTCCGTTGGGAATTGGGTGCACGATAGATCTTCGCTTGGTGGTCGTGAAATCAACACGAGTGTGGTTTGGCGGATTAAAGAGTGTTCGTCCCTTGCATTGGCATTGGAGGATCATTGCGATTCATCAAGACTCCGTGAGTATCCATCCTCGTCGAGAAGATCGGGCGACCCGTATCATCTTGGTATCGAGCGCGGTTTACTCGGTGGGATCTTATCCCTTTAAATTTCGGTTTATTACTTGTCGTCCTATAGTCCATAAACCGAAAACACAAAAAAATCCAAACCCTAGTTTCGCATCTCGCTATTTTTTCGTGAGTTTTATTATATCTTGATCCATTAGAAATTTTGTTTACGTCTTGATCGTTCGTGTTTATTTGCGTAGCTTAATCTTTGTGTCGGTCAAAATTCAAACAAAATATCCGATCGCTACGATGCGTGAACAGATCTTCATGCGATCAAGTGAATGATGATGCTACTGATGCATACGAAAAAAAAAATAATTACGCTATTTTTATTTCATCAATTGAGACTAGTTGTTGAATATTGCATCTAGGGTCGCTCTTGAGTATTCTACATCTTCTTGAATATTTGTGACCTATGCAAAATCAAAGAGACAATTAAACCTAGTTCGCCCTTGAAAAGAAGAAGAAGAAGAACAAGAAAAAAAATTGCTAAGAAAAAAAAGAGAAAAAAAAACTTTGGCGAATCTAGGATGAGCTCTTAGTCCATAAATTCAACTTGTGTATTTAATTTCTTTGAGCAATCTTGTGCCCTTACATTCATATCATTGCAATTGGCTAGCGTCTCTCCTAGTACTTAGTGCAAAACGAGCTATCTAATATTTAATTTGATTTCCTCTAGTTAGCTCATTCCTTTGTTTGCATCGAGTCACATTGATCTTTGCGTGTGCGTTCATATACTTCACTTAAATCTTTTGGATCGGCACCTAGGCAATATTTTCTAACTTGGATTATTACTTAATTTTACAACATCGAAATTTCGGATCGTGTAGGATAAATACTTCCTAACCAAGCTCCACAAAACATCCTTTGCCGTGCAATTGTGAGTCACTTTTAAATCCGCTTGATCATCACTTGTTATGATAGCCACTACCAAGTGTAAGTTTCTTTTGGCCTCAATTCACTTGGAAGATAAGAACTTTACTTGGGAGAGGAAAGTGAGATTGAGTGAACTCCATATATTGCCCATATATTTGTGGTTTTGGTGTTTTCTTTATACAATCTAACCATGGCGGTAGAGAAGATAACTATGGTGATGAGATTAAAGTTAATCTTAATACCTCGATGACTCGATTTCAACATCGGTGGATATGCCGAATTTCGCATTGAGCTCAATCAACAAATGAAGGTGATACATAAAACATCGTGAATGATATTGTGCGAGCACTTGGTCCACAACAAGAAGAAGATAGCTTTGTTACTTTACGTGGCGTTGATGATCCGGAGGAGTATCTTGAGTGGGAATGGCAAATGGAGAAAGTGTTTAGATTTCCGAAACTTTCCAAAGATCAAGAGGTGAAACGTGCCACGAGGGAGTTTGAAGACTATGCTTATAGTTGGTGGCAACAACTAATTGGAAAACAATTCATTAAATCTTGGTCGATTTGAAGGCGTTCATGAGGAGCGAGTTTGTGCCATCCTATTATGCGCAGGAATTGCTTCACCATTTGGAGAATATCACACAAGGTAGTAATGTTGTCCAAGATTACTATTTTGAACTACAAGATGCGATGTGTCGTGCGGGTGTCACTAGTCCAATAAGGGAGAAGGCATACTTCAAGGGTGGCTTGAATTACGAGATCGCCGCTATACTTCAACATAAATATTTTAGTAACTTGCATGATCTTGTGAATTGTGCTATTAAGGAGGAGAAGAGACTTATGGAGACACGTACATCACGGTTCAATCCATGTCCATACTTCAGCTCGTATGGCTCCAATAGTGTGACAAATGAGAAGATGACCGAGTATGGGACTTTCCTTGATAATGGAGACATCTTGTCTTGTTCAATGATACATACAATAATTAAGATGCATCAAAACCCGTTGAGAATGAGAGCCACATAGTCAAATTGGTGAGAGTGTTAAAAGAGCGTGTGTGATTCCACCATATGTGAGTTTGAGAGCATCCAAACGAGAGTGTGAGGATACACCAAAAGAAAAGAGAGAAGTAGAAGATGGACAAAGTGAGGATGATTTTGAAACTAACACATTAATATCTACTTCTAGTATTGTTTCTCACATTGTGCGAGTTGATATTAAAGAAGAGGAGTCAAATGTTCAAAGAATCGGCACCATTGGAGATAAACGATGAGGAGATAATCATAGTTAAAGATGAAGTACTTGCGATCCGTTGTTACATCATGATGATTTAATACCTACAACACCTACATCAACTGAGGAGAACAATAAAGGTAACAATATTGGTGCTGAAATTAGTTATGAAACGGTGAGTACTTGTGAGAACTCATGTGTTCATTCGAAAATTCCATGTTCAAATTTCTTTGGTCAAATTACATAATGTGGAATTAATTACTCATAAGGAAGTTCTTTCTAGAATATCTCCGATGATTCTTTATATTATATTATGTTCGATGACCCTAAAGAGCTATCTAGTGTCATTGAGAATGTTCTTGAAATTGCATGTTTAAAATCACTAGTTAGTTCCTATGCCTATACATGTAAGTTCAATTTGATCGGAGATTATGGTGTAGATGACAACTTTTATGTTTATCGAATATGCATTACATGTGATAAGCTTGCCGAGTTGAAATTGCATATTTTGGACAAACAATCTTTTATACCACGTCATGATCACAATGAGATGAGGTTTAACAATAGTGCTTGTCTGTTTACAAAGATTTCTTGTGCCTACTTGTTCCTCTTCGATGAACAATCATGTACGATAATCGAGTAGCGCAATGAAGCAATGAAGGCAATTAAAATTTTATCTTCCATATTTGAACCGTTTGATCGGTTTTCCCCATTAATGACTTGTCCACGTGCCCAAAGTCGAGGACGACTTTTTCTTATGGGAGGAGAATGGTGTGAATGAAAACATTGCAATGTATGCATTTGATAGCTATTGTAGTATCAATTGGTTTGTGCAAAACAGTGAGAATGAGAATGACACAATAATTGATTCATACATATACCACGCATATGTGTTGTTCTTTTGCTTACTACACCTCCGGTAATAGTAATGTGAAAGACGAAAGGGTGTAATCGACCAATATATATACCATGCATACACGTTGTATTCTTTGTTTAGTACAATTTCAGGCTATCAAAAGCGAGGACGGCTTTTCTTGAAGAAGGGAGGATGATGCGGATACGCATATGCTTAGCACTTTTAAGTCAAATACATTATTTCACCGGAAAGAAGCATTGAGCCGCATTAAATATTGTCAGGTGAATTTGTTTCTTAATGAATTTCCTTCTATTTGTGGGAACGATATACTACCTTATGCCAAATTCTTGTTTATTATTAGATTTGAATATTATGATGATTCCGGGGCCAAAGTTATGGAGAAGCACAAGGAGGAAAGAAGCCACTGCAGTGGGAGAGCAAAAAGGGAGGAGCCCAAGGACTTAAACTACAAGTTTTGGATAAGATTTTCAAGCCAAATTCGGACCTCCCACGTGCTCAATCCAATTCAAACTCGGATTCAACTCGAATTCAATTCGGATTCGGTTCGGGACAGCTGACAGGCAGTTACTAAAGGCCATAACTTTCACAAACGAGTCCGATTCGGTGTTCTTGTACTCGTTGGAAAGATAATTTCAAGTGCTACGCAATGGATCCGGCCCCACCTTCAAATTCGTCACAGATAAAAAGTTATGACCAAAACATTGTGGCGGTTTAATTTTAGGTTTTTCCTTTTATGTGAGTTTGTTTCCAAATACATGTAGGGATGTGTTGGAGTTTGTTTAGGACCTCTTGGCCAGCCATGAGGTGGCAGTACTATATATTAAGGGTTAGACCCCCATTGTAAGGAGACCACGTTTGAGAATAATCAATCTACTAAAGTATGTTCGAGTTTAGCATTGTTGCCTAAGTTCCATAGGGAATTAGGAGTTACTTTCTTCAATCAAGATCGTTCAGCCTTTCCGTTGGGAATTGGGTGCACGATAGATCTTCGCAGTGGTCGTGAAATCAACACGAGTGTGGTTTGGCGGATTAAAGAGTGTTCGTCCCTTGCATTGGCATTGGAGGATCATTGCGATTCATCAAGACTCCCGTGAGTATCCATCCTACGTCGAGAAGATCGGGCGACCCCGTATCACTTTGGTGCCTTGTTTGTGCCTTCGGAAATTTAAAGACTTGCCCCTAAAATACCGCTTTTAACTTAGATTGCATTAATGCCTCACAACCCTTATTAGAGATATGTTGGAGTTGGACAATGGTCTTCTATTGTTAGAACAGGTGAACATGGAAGGAAAAGTAGGAAAATTGTTTTTTAGTCATGAAACAAACAGTAGAATATTGTAGAGCTATTCCATGGCCTGTAATATTGCTGAACTCGTTGCTTATTAAGAGCCTTAAATCTGTATATGTTCTCTAATTAGTAATAACTATTACATGACATGAAACCATCTGCTTATCTGTTGATGATATTAGGGATGATAACTTTTATGTGTTGATATTTTTCCATGCCGCAGTTTTGAGCAGTTTTGTATAAACTTAACTAATGAGAAGCTCCAGCAACACTTTAATCAGGTTAGAGAATGGAAGTCTCATTGATGGAAATATTCTACATTCTATGTTTTATTATGATCAATTAAACTTTACATTTTGCATCAATTTTTTAATTCTACATCTTTTCCATGAGCAGCATGTGTTTAAGATGGAGAAAGAAGAATATACAAAGGAAGAAATTGATTGGAGTTACATACAGTTTGTGGACAACCAAGAAATTCTTGATCTCATTGAGAAGGTGAACAACATCCAGTGTTTGTTGCAATGCCTTCTTTATTATCAATATAACTCCTGTTCTATATTGATACACTCTGTTCTACGCACATACTAGCCTGAAGCCCCGAACATTTTTCTTTCATCTGCATTCAACCAATTAGAATCATTTTTTTACTTTCATAGACTCATGTTAGAAACCCAGGATTGAATGTGGAATTAGCTGGTAGTAATTGGTGAACAGACTATGTAGTCTGAGTTCTATGTACATTTTTTAACCATATGTAGATACCATTGATGAGTTTCCAATGGGGTTGAGTTATGCTATGAAATCTCATGTCTGATTTCTGTTTTCTTGCAATACAGAAACCAGGGGGGATAATTGCTCTGCTGGATGAGACTTGGTATGTACAAGTAATTGTGAACGTTCCTTTTTCGTTTCACTATAACTCTGAGCCTTTCTAACAATGCCTTATTTTATACTTCTTATGTAAGTGACATACTTCTTATGTCTGCCCTAATGTCCCTTGAAAGAATAATTCTATGTAGAAGACATGTTGACTTGGTACTGCTGATACATGACTTATTCATTACTAACTCATGATAGTGACACATATGGTGGCATACCATAGTAGATGCTATGGTACAAACAACTTCTTTGAAGCCAGTGGGCCGCATCTTAGCAAAAATGGCATGCCACGCCATGTGTTAATTTGCAACTCAATATTAGTCAACCTTGTTTTTTGTTGAGCATGTACAGGTGAATACTAGTAGAGTTACATCAGATGTCATAAGTAAAATGGTGAAGCTCAGCAAATACCAGTATACTCTTGCTGAATGTTGATTATGTTTTGCAAAAAAATAAATAAAAAAAATACAGCTCTAAATCAGCTGGAGCATCATAGAGGGAGGCTGATAATTAAGAAATAACAGTAAATAAAAAATAGTTCTGTTCTGTAATGGGATTAGGTATTTTAAACATTAATTGAATGCAAATGTATCAAGTTGAACACCAAAAGCTTAATGGCTGGTAAAGAAGGTTTGGAGCGTGGCCTCTGATATATTAAATTGCTACTATTGGACTATAAACCATGGCGTGTGGCATGCTAAAATAAGTCAAGAAAGATCAACAAAATGTGAGGTATGATTGGTGAGTACTGAGTAATTATTTGCTAACACTTAACAGAACCATTTTTTTGCCATATGCCTTCATCTCTTGTCATTTGGACTAAAATTGGTATATTATCCATGCACGCATTCAGAAAGAGAAAACTTTTCTTCTCCAAAACAAACCTACAACACATGATCCGTATATCCAAACTGGAAATGGGTTAGTCTGTTGGGCAAAGCTGTTGACATCACATCTGGCTATCTACAGTTGACACCCACAGTACGCAGCACACACTTATGTAATCACAACTTTCTTCTTTTGCAGGTCACATATCAGACGGATCTATTCTTAGATAAGAACATAGATTATGCTGTAAACGAGCACCAGGTCTTGTTGCATGCTTCTAGATGTTCATTTGTTTCAAGTCTTTTTCCACCTTCTGAAGCATCAACTAAATCCACAAAGTTTACATCAATAGGTTCAAGCTTCAAGGTAAAAGAATGTTATTCCTTGATTTACTTCAGACATTGAATTTTGTTATACCTTTCTTCTTGTCATGATTTATCTCTTCCTTTTCTGTAACATCGCAGCAACAATTACAAGCTTTGTTGGAAACTCTGAGTGCAACAGAACCACATTACATCCGCTGCATAAAGCCCAATAATGTTCTCAAGCCAGCAATTTTTAAGAACAGTAATGTTCTCCAGCAACTTCGATGTGGGGTAAGAAATTGTACCATTCTAGTTATTTTAATGGAACTTGGACGGATACAAGGTCCAAGAAAAACATCAAGCCATTTTTTGTGTGTGTAACTAATGCATATACCAGATTAAAGTGATAAAGCTCTGGAAAAAGCCCCTATAACTAACAGATTCCTTACCCCCGTAATCCTTTGAAACTAGACCAATTAACCGTGTAACTCCAGTTTTTATAGTGGTTCTGCCATGCGGATCACAGATGTCATGTCACTGGTATTGCTACTGGGCATCACAGCTGGCTGCTATTGTAACCCTTTTGCCAGTCAAACCCCAGTACTACCACCTCCTATCTATATGACCCAATCTGGCATCCTCACTCCATTCCCCCACCTCGATCTCACCAGATTCAGGAAAGTGTGAGGTCATTTTTTATTTGATTTATTGGTCCATCTGAATGAAAAGGTTGAAGCCTCTACATCAACAACAAAAGTGGTCTAAACTATGCCAACGAAGCAAAACTGCCCAGAAAAATGAACTCAGGGTAAAATAGTACTGGTTTGTAAGTACAAGTAGCTCGATATCTGATTTTAACACATAATCTTGATTCCCATCGACATGATCATCTGAGGTAAAAAATTTGAGTTTGATTAAATCGGTATCTATCGTCTACCTTTTTCCGAGTAAAGCTGTAACCACTTTAGTTGTGGGCAACACCCATTTTAGTGGATGTTACTGGGGCTACATTTCTTTTCAATTCCATTCAAGAGTTTCGTATGTTTCCACACCTATTTTGATACCTCTGTCTGTGTAATCAAAAGAGCCCATATATTGCCTTGAGACAAAATAGTTACAAGGTATATGCAAGTGGGTAGGGCCGTATGGACCTCATGGGCAGTGGGTAGTTGGAACCATCTAGCTTGATGTCAATGATCAAGAGGGAGTCATCCTTTGCCATAGTAATAGAGAACAATAGAGGAACTGAGTCACCACAGCAGTGGTTAGCATAGAGGGCGATCCTTTGCTCGGTGGAGACGAAGAAGAGGCCGACGGCGACTCTCCTGGCAATGATGAATGAGAGGAAAGGGGCTAGCGGCAACTAGAAGACCCAGCGACTCGTTGGTGATGCAGCACAGAGGATGAAGAAATCGCGCCGAAAGCATTTGTGAACTCTTGGAGTTCGAGACGAAGGAGAGGCGAGACGGTGAAAGGTCGCCTGAAGCGATTTACGCCAATCGACCGGCAGGAAGGACCGCCGGTAACCGGTTTTACTGGTGCCGGCTAGGAGAAAAAACCGCCGGTTTTTTATTTAATGCAAATTTAAACTTTTGAATGTAAAAATTAGTTTTCCTAATGATATTTACATTGTTTAACACTAATAAAATGTATTAGGAGGATGCATGCACTTCTCGTGCTTGACTTCATACTTTTTTCCATGAATGTATTATGAATTTTCAAATTTTGAATGTAAAAGTTAGTTTCCCTAATGATGTTTATATTGTTTAAGACTAATAGAATATATTAGGAAGATCCATGCATCTCCCGTGCTTAACTTCATACTTTTTGCCATGAATGTGTTAGGAATTTTTAATTTCAAATTTGAAAAACCGGTTTTTCTCCGGTTTTTTGGGCGGTTACCGGCCGGTTTTTCTGGTTACCGATTTCAAATTCAAATTTTGACGCGTGAAATTCGACCGGTTTTTTTTCGGTTACCAGCCCTCCGGCGGGATTACCCCGGTAGCGGTTTTTGGAACCTTGGGTATATACAAGTGGGTATGGGCCGTATGGACCTCATGGGCCTAACTATATTCTTAACAACCTCCAAACAAGAAATGGACAAATTCCTTCTTAGGAACACATGTAGACCTTTAAATGGATGACATTCAGCTAATTGGACTCCTAATTTTGAAGTGTATACAGTCAATATTGGTAATGCTACAATTCTAGTTAATACTAGATTTCTGTTTTCCAGTTGTTCAAACTAGGTAAAAGGCTATTGGATGTTTTTCTTACTTGCACAACACTTCTTTAAACTTATTCCAACACAACAAAATTATTTCAGATTATGCTTCTTTCTGTTTCCAGATTACACCATATAGGTGAAAGCTGCTAAAATTTTTGTTCTTTTGAACTTGCATGAGGTCAATCCTGTAACATAGTAGAAAACACAAGTATATTAGAAACTATCTGGTCGTTCTGCAATATTGACATGGTGGCAGTATGCCAGGAGATAAATTTGATGCTGTTATTGTCATGTGTTTTATGCTGTTTTGTAAGAACTAGCTTTTTGAGATGATGATACGGTTAAGTTCTTTAATCTCGTAAACAGGAGTGCTAGAGGCAATAAGAATAAGCTGTCTAGGATATCCAACTAGGCGAGCATTTGATGAATTTGTTGATCGATTTGGTGTTTTACTACCTGAAGTTCTTGGTGAAAGGTAAATCTAGGGTATCTTGATTTGAATTTTTTAACCTTTTTTTGGTTATGATGTCTAAACTAATCGTTCATTGGCAGTTATGATGAAGTTACTGCTACAAACATGCTTCTTGAGAAAGTCAATCTCACAGGTTATCAGGTAACGACTAAGTACTGAAATAAGTGGCTGTAATGTGTTTAATGTAATCCATGTCCTTTTCCTGTTGTACTAGATTTGGTATTTCTTTGGCTTCTCTAATGCTTTCCTCTAATGTCAAAGCTTCCAATGTATTTCCTATCCCCCTAATCTTGTAAGTAGTTCAAGCAGACTAGCAGTTTAAATTGCATACTTACATGGTCTGTACATGTGTGTACTCAGTTACTCACCCTTTATGTGAGTTACTCTAAAAGTCTAAAAATGATAGAGAATGATATATCCTGTAGATATCATGTTATTCCATGTCAGAAGTTATTCTTTTGAAGGAGTGTTTTTTTAGTTTCGTAGTTTCGATGGCTAAGAAGACTGGGCCCAATCCAATTCAAACACAGGACCTTATTTTGATACTACGAGGAAAATGTTGTCAATGCCTTTAAAAAATCTTGAACCAATAGAGGACAGAGTCTCGTACATATTTTGTCAATAGATCATGGCAATTATTAAATAAGAGGAATACTAAGTTGAATGCAATATGTCCATGACTCAATCCTTAATTGGACGAGCCATTTCTTCTAAAGTTCTAACATTGATCTATTGGTTTCCATTCCTTTTGGTATATCCTACGGTCAAATGTCCAATCTACAGATAGGGAAAACAAAAGTGTTTCTGCGTGCTGGTCAGATGGCTGAGTTAGATGCTCGGAGGACCGAGGTTTTGAGCTGTTCTGCTAGCAAAATCCAGAGAAAGGTTCGGTCATACCTGGCTCGCAAAAATTTCATTCAGCTGCGAATATCTGCTACTCAGCTTCAGGCAATATGCAGAGGTATGTTCTCTTGGAGTAATATCGCAAAAAAATATATTGCACTCTTCCCTGATTTTTATGTGGAGATAATGACTTCTGAGCCGTGATTATTGAGTTGCATACACCAACCAGTTCACCCAAAAGCTTAGGCCGATGAGGAAAGATGGGCAATTCACTTATACTTCAACACTCCTCCTCACGTGTAGGCTCTTAGGCCTAATACGTGGAATAGAAGTGGACTGCAATTAATTTTTTTAATTGCGTCAGCTAGGTCTTGAACTCGGGACCTCTTGGCTCTGATACCATATTGAGTTGCATACACCAACCAGTTCACCCAAAAGCTTAAGCTGATGAGAAAAGATAGGTAATTCACTTATACTTCAACAGTGATAACTGAAGGACAAATTGCAAGACATTATTACGAAGACCTCCGTAGGAAGTCTGCTTCATGGACAATTCAGACCTACTATCGAATGCACTTTGCAAGGAAAAACTAAAGAGATCTCTGTTCTGCATCAACTACTATCCAGTCCGGTCTACGTGGTATGGCTGCTCGCAAGGAACTCCATTTCTGTCAGCAAACAAAAGCTGCAGTGATTATTCAGGTGTGTTTTCAGGTCTCATTTTGTTGTATCATTCATTTATGAGATGCTTGGGAACCAAGGTTTGCAGAATAGAAAGGTCAAACATTTATATTTTTGTACTCAAACTCATGTGAAGTCCTATCTTTCCATGAGTAAATTGTTTGGATCATACTGCTAACACAACCAAAATATGACGGTGTTGGCTTATTTTTGTAACCATATCTTTTGTTACCTTAATCTGTATTTGTGGCATTTGTACTCCCAAACAAAAGCTGTGCACTAAGTAGATATGTTAAATGACGCATCATATGATACAAGTACAACCAGACTCTTTTATCGATCATATGGTATACCCAGCTCAATTACTTAATATAGCATATATGATATTCAACATAGTATGAAACAATCCTTGTCTAGTAAAATAATATGAATTGTGATTCTTTTTTCTTATGTTAAAAATTTAAACCTTGGTGCCATTTGTCATAACTGCCACAACATTGTGCTAGTCTGCTAGATATGTATTACACTATTAGTTATCTAGTATAATTGACCATGTTTACCTGAGGATTAGTTCTATCTAGTTTTACACCTAGCATTTCTGAGAAAAGTTTGCATTCAGGAACACTATACTTTTAGATACATATTCTATTTGCTAAAGCAGTTGTTGGACACACATGCTCATGCAGTGACTTCATATTATAAACAAATTCTTAAGGGCCCGTTCATATTAATTTTTTGGCTTTAGCTTATGAATAATAACAGTTTGTAAAAAAAACTTGTAAATAGAGAGACACTAGCGTGCGATTTTGGCTAATATAAATTGATACGGGGTCACCCGATCTTCTCGACGTAGGATTGGATACTCACGTGCCCTCTCTTGAATCGTAGCGATCCTCCGTTGCCAATGCAAGAACGAACGCTCTTTAATTCGCAAGATCACAAGCGCCGGACTTCACGACCACCAAGCGAAAGCCCTATCGTGCTTCCAATTCCGAGCGGAAAGGTTGAACGATCTCAATTTGCAAGAACTCTCAAATTTCTATTGAATTTTTGGTGGCTATCAAAAAACTCAAAAACAAGCACATGGTTCTCAAATTATCTAGTCATGGGCACTGTTCATCCCTAACTCCCGTCACGTAGTGTTTCTTCATGGATTTCTAGTCGGTCCCCTCTTCCGTCCGTCCATGCATGTATTTATATGGCGGCGACCAGCTAATACACGCACAGACCTAAGGGCATACACGCACAGGCCTAAGGCCCATACAACTCTATTCGGAAGCCGAAGTAATTTATTATGCGGCCTACAAACCGAACCCAACTCTCTTAATACATGTTCACACGTATGCTTCAAACTAACAAAAGTGATGCTCTAATGGACGTAACATCTTGCTGGCTAATGGATGCTTGCTCTCCTTTCTTGTTGATGAAAGAAGTGTGTCTTCTTGTGCTCATCCACGACAACTTTAGCACTGGCCCCTCTCGTCTCCCTTGTAGTTCCAAAATATCCACATTGTTCAAATCTAAGAGTGCATAAAAAACTGGCATGAGGTAGTATAGTGTGCTCATCAATACAAAGAAATTCATTAAGAAACAAATTCACCTGTTTATTTAAAAACTTGGCTCTCGCTCTAGTCATTGGTCCTTGTAGTGCTTCGTGAATACTTGGACAATTTAGTGAAGACGACGACGTGGTAGTAATAGAGATGTCCTCATCATAAATGAAGTCACTACAGTGTGTACTATAATCGACTAATAGACCTCGTCTTGAAAAGACACCCCGTTAGAAAACTAGGCACTGTAGAAAAACCATTTACTGTAGAAAAGCAGATTTTAAAAGCCAGTACGAATATGGCCTAAAGACTTCGAGATATTGGGATTTCTAAATCTCTACTTCTTTAAGTGCATATGTATCTGTATCTTGCTAGATTAAACTGGTTGCCAGATTCAAGCCTATGCATATGTATCTTGCTTTCTTACCAATCATTCTTTACTCCATATATGTTACATTAGCTTAACCTCAGCTGTAATGATTTCGTCCAACACAGATTCAAGCCTATGTATATGTATCTAACTGGTTGCCAGATTCAAGCCTATGCATATGTATCTCGCTTTCTTACCAATCATTCGTAACTCCATATATGTTACATTACCTTAACCTCAGTTGTAATGATTTCGTCCACCACAGAGTTACTGCCGTAGTTATTTAGCACGCTCACGGTACATGGGCTTGAAGAAGGCAGCGATCACAACCCAATGTGCTTGGAGAGGAAGGATGGCCAGAAGAGAACTTCGAAAACTTAAAATGGTAAGAAGCACCGTGTAAATGGCCTGGCTATCTTTTTTTTTTCTTTGGCCCGTTGTTGCAGTATAATGTGATTCTTTATTTGCCCTAGACACTAGACTTGCCAATAATGTTTATCCATAATAAATCATTAAATCAATTGTCAAGCATGTAATGTAGATTCCTTTTTCGTATGAACTCTGGCCTAGATTTATCTCTAGCGACATACCTTGCTGTCACTGCTCATGGTGAACTACTGAACTGGTGTTGGTTGCATGTCAGGAGAATACATGAAATCAGAATTTCAACTTGGTCAATTTTTAAAACCTGAGTAGTGCTACTACAACTTATAGTATTCAATCATGTCTTCATTAACCTAGCTTGAACATGGAAAAATATGAGCGTGCTAGCTTCACAAGTTTGCTAAAACCCTTTACCTGCAAGCTCACTTAACGGCCGTATGTCCACAGCTGTCATACTTGACATTTCTGGTACTGAGGGTCGCCAATAAGAGCACAGATAGAGTTCATTATAACCCTAATTGGTTAAGCTACTTTGGTCTATTGACATCCACCTTTTTTTTACTACTTTCAGGCTGCAAAAGAAACCGGTGCTCTGCAAGCTGCGAAGAATAAATTAGAGAAGCGTGTCGAGGAGCTCACTTGGAGGCTGCAACTGGAGAAACGCATGAGGGTAAACTACTGGATCGCTGTATTTTACAGTTGTACCATTTATGTTGCACATGCCTACAGTTGATGTAGCATTTGCTATTATTTCATAAATACTACGTCGCTATTCTTGTCCATTATTATAGCAATATTTCCATGTTCAAATGAAACATAGCAATACCTTTCATACACTGTTGGCTGTTGAAATGCATAGAACCAGCGTACTACTGAAGGAATTGGGACATGCTTTTCCGATCACTGACTGTTCAAGAAATATTGAATATTTGCCCAAACATATTGGAGGGGCTTTCTGTATTTACATAGTAGGGATAAATTTGACAATGCAATGGTTAAGCCCCTATCTGAAAATACCACTGACAAAAAGAATAATAGCAAATCTGCCACTTGTTTTCTATGCCATGTACAATGCCTTTGTAGCCATTTTATCTTTTTTTTATCAAGGTGGTTAAACTCAGTCAAGGTGTTACAAAAGAATACTGAATATATCCTCGGATCTGCATTATATCAGTATTGCATCTATCTGTTCTTCCCCAGAACTTCGAATTTCACGACTTGTGCACTTGGTTGGCGAATTTTGTTTTTCATGTGTTTTCCATGTTAAGGGTATTAGAGATAGAATAGGAATCAGCAGAAACACAGATGCTACCCCTCCCCTCTCTCTCTTCACTCCATCGCACCCGTTGCCTCGCCTCTTTCTTCACGCCTCCTCCGCATTCTCCTGTCGACATTCCATATACTAAAACTTAAGTGACATAAGGAGTAACAGGTGCCATGTGAACAGTGGGCACTTGCACAGGATTGTTAAAGTTAATCCCAAAAACATTATGTACTTGATGAACATTATTTTTACCTTCATGGCTATGTAATATTGGGCTACATGGCACCATATTAATGACTACTGGCTTTAACACCTCCAAAAGCTGTCCAAATTAATGCAGTTGCTTGAACACATGAATGCATTTAAATGGGTGTTTGCAAATTGTGATCATCCTCATATTTTTATTTATCGTACAATATTATACAGTGAATTGCTAAAATGAACCTAGGTTCTTTCCAGTCCATTTTGAAGTTGACTGCAATTATTTTTTTACTTATACTTTATCATGTTCACTATTTCAGTATGATGTGCATATCATGAAGACTATTATATTTGTTCTTACTTAGTTTTGAACTCAACCACAGTCTGTTGTATGAATAATAGCATCACCATATAGCACAAAATTCACATTTGTGTGGTAAACTGGATACATCATTAAGTTAAAGTAAATATGTAACTATATGAAATGGATAATTACTGTGGCACAACCTAGGTCACAATAAACGTTCATTTTAGTTTCTTTTTTCTGATGTCTATGTAAGTGCCTTATGCACATTTTGCTGGCCTGCAGACTGACATGGAAGAAGCGAAGACACAAGAAAATAGGAAGTTGCAACAACAATTGCAGGAACTGCAATTGAAGTCAAGGAGGTAAAGATTTATTAAAAGGAACAGCAAACTGCTAAGGCGGCATTGGAGAAAGCTGCTTTAGTACCAGAGATCCATGTTGATACAACTCTGGTTGATGAGCTCACTGCTGAAAATGGGAAGCTTAAGGTAAATATGATGGAATACTTTTGATATTCACTGCTGTAGATTCATCGCATTAGTCAGTTTGTCCACTGTCATGGTAAAATGCAATCAAAGCCCTTCAAGGTGAGTGAAATGTATAATGCTAGTCAATATCTGTGGTGAGGAATGGATTAAAGGTACTGTCTTGCATCGCATTATGTGATGAGGGTTGAAGTACAATTCAGAGAGTGCAATACTCATCCTTCCCCTCAAGCACTTACTTGAAGGAAAGCTAACTCGAAACTGACTAATGCTGATTGGAAGTGCTTTCAAAGTTTTCTCAGTCCTTTTACTGAAGCTAGTGACATCATCAATTCATTTCTCTCTTTCCTATCTATATTGTGTTTTACCACAAAAGATAGTGAGTTAAGTGACTGAATCCTTTTCTTTTGTACTTTCAGATGCTGGTGGTTTCTCTCGAGACAAAAATTGATGAAACAGACAAGAAGTTTGAAGAAATGAAGAAAGCCAGAGAAGAGTGGCTGAAGAAAGCTACATATGCAGAGTCAAAGATAAATGGACTGACCAACACAATGCTAAGGTTCTTGCTATGGCATTGTCTACATGAATAACCTTCTTGATGTTAATAAATCCTGTACATGTGTCCTTTTTTCTGAATTTACCTTCTTTACATAACTTTCTTTTGTTGTGTGATTGGCAGTCTACAAGAAAAGCTAACTACTATGGAAGCTGAAAATCAAGTTCTCCGGCAGCAGGCGTTGTTCCGTTCTCCAGTGAGAACAATACATGAAAACACGTCTCCGAAATCTGTACGTAGTCTCTCTTTCTCTAACACTGTCCTACCACTCCATGCCTTCTTGCTCTCGTGATATTCTTTACATGCAAGAGTTTGAGCACAAACATAGGTCTGCTGGTGTTTCTTTTCTTTTGCTTTAATCCATGTTTTGTGTGTTTTCCACCTTTTCATTATTGACATGCTTCTATGTCTTCCCACAATTGCAGAATTTGACTAATGGCAGTCCACACAGTGAGGAACAGATGGTCGGAAGCAATTATCTTATACAATATGTTAAATACTATCTACTGTTTCTTTTATGTTTAAATCTAAATTAGTCATTTCTCTCCAGACACCTCGTGGCACACCTCCAGCTCCCAAGGAATATGGGAACTTCGCACAGCCAAGGGCATCCTTTTTTGAGAGGCAGCATGTACATTAACATTTTTTATATTTAAATGTTTTAAATCATTTAGTGAAGTTATAGGGACATGGAACATATGATGATTGGCTTCACCCTTACATTTTTTGCAGGAGAGTGTTGATGCACTCATAAACTGTGTTACTGAAAATGTTGGCTTTAGTGAAGGAAAGCCAATTGCTGCAATAACCATATACAAATGTCTCATTCATTGGAAGATCTTTGAAACAGAAAAAACATCTGTTTTTGATCGGCTTATTCAAATTTTTGGTTCTGCAATGCAGGTATTCTCTGCTGCTGTTGATTCTATACTCTAGTTCCCTTTTTTTTTGAACTTTGACTCTTGCTTTACAAGCATTTTTGTTCCTAGTACATTTCTGAGAGTTTAATCAATGTTCTTAAAAATATGGCATCATGTGTATTTCAGAAACATGATAGCAATGAGGATCTTGCTAATGCAATACTCCCTCCATCACTAAAAATAGGTCACCATGGGATCCATGTGGTCAAACTTTTTAAATTTTGACCTTTAATATATGTAAAATTATATAGACTGACCACATGAAAATAATGCTATTAGATTTGTCTTGGAAAATACTACCATAATATAAATATATATATTATTTTTATTATTTCATTATTATGAAGGAAACTGTGGTGAAAAGCTTGCATTGAAGACTGTGAAAAGTAAAAACAACTTATATTTAGTGACGGAGGGGTACCAATCTCAGTATGCTTAGTGTGCATGTCTCACAAGACAGATGACACATGGTGTGTGCCTCGGGCACTAAGTTGAGGTGAAACGAGGCAAAAGTGCCTTTAGCGACAAGGCACTAAGGCTTGTGCCTCTTAGAGTCGAATACTAAACTTTAGGATACAAAAGTGGAGAACAACAAAATGTAAATGATCCACACTTCCACGAGGCACAGGCCAAACCGAGGCCATATAAGATGCTAGAGTGGTCCTAGCTCTCAAGATCAAGTGATTGCGGTGTTCACTTGCAGAACCCACACCGTAAATTTGAACTCCTCATGTTTCTGAGTGCATTGCCTTTGGTGCCTTGTTTGTGCCTTCGGAAATTTAAAGACTTGCCCCTAAAATACCGCTTTTAACTTAGACTGCATTAATGCCTCACAACCCTTATTAGAGATATGTTGGAGTTGGACAATGGTCTTCTATTGTTAGAACAGGTGAACATGGAAGCAAAAGTAGGAAAATTGTTTTTTAGTCATGAAACAAACAATAGAATATTGTAGAGCTATTCCATGGCCTGTAATATTTGCTGAACTCGTTGCTTATTAAGAGCCTTAAATCTGTATATGTTCTCTGTTAAGTATATTAAGGCCCATATACTATAGGCCCATGTGGCCCATGTAGTCATCTATATATTGACAGCTCCACTATTGGAGTCACGTACTCTGAAATCCTAAAGTAAGTCACATGGTATCAGAGCCATGGATTAGGGTTAGGTTAGGATTATTTTTGTCCTCCTCCCACGATCCAAATATATCTTCCCTGTCCGTCCGTTTCCGGCCGTTCGACTTTCGTCCGTCCGCCCGTCTCGGCTGGCCAGTTGGCTCCAGTCGAACCCGTCGCCGGCTCTTCGTCTCGTCGCCCATCGCAGCCTTCTCCGCCGGTCGCAAACCGCCGCCGTCCGTCGCGGGTTGCCCGTCCCGGCAGCGACTTGCGGTTCCTTCGTCGGATCGGCGCCGCTGAAGGCGCCTCGTCGAATCCGCCGTCGCATCCGCCACCGCCGCGCCGCTCTGCTCGTCGTCTCTCTCTGGCGGATCCCGCCTCGCCGGGCCGCCTCCGCCGCTTCGGCGGATCTCTGTCTCGCCCTCCTCCCACGATCCGCGCTTCACCGCTCTGCCGGCTCGGCACTGCCTCGCCAGTGGCATCACCTCCGGGCGGTACGGAGGCGGAGTAGGCCGCCGCCGCTCGTTCATCTGGCGCGCTGCCGCCTTCGCATCGCCCGCCTCGCCTCGCCTCACCCGCTTCTGCTGGCGCCGCCGCCGCTGTTTCATCTGGCGCCGTCCCCGCATCGTCGCCTCTGCTGCTGGGCGCCTGCTGCTGGGATTCGTCCGCTACCTTGGGCTCGCCTCGTCTTCTTCTTTGGGGCTCACGTGCGGCGATCGTGGTAATCTGTTTACTTCGCTGCTTCGACTCTGCTGTTGCTCAAGTTCTAGCACTTCTCAACATGTCTCGGATAAATGCAATAGTTATCAATCTCACACTAGATGGTCGAATTATCCAGTGGGCTTTTGTGTAGAGACGCATTGAGGGCTATGGTTTACTCTTCCATTTAACCGAAACTCCACCGTGCTTAAGGATGATGGTAGTAATCTTCTGCAGATAAAGAATGGCATATTAATGATGGGAAAGTGATGGTCGCCATGGTCAATAGTACTAAGCAATCCATGATTATGAGTCTTTCTAAGTTCAAAACAGCCAAGGGCATATGGAGCAACTTGAAGGAGCGCTATGTTCAGGATAGTGGCGCTCTTTTGCATAATCTCATGCAGCAAACTCATGTGATTGAGCAGAATGATATGTCCATTGATGAGTACTACTCTGTTTTTGATCGTCTGATGGGATCACTTACTTCCATGATACCTGAGTGTACAGCTGCCTCATGTCCAGCACATAAGTTTATTGAAAAGTTTTTCACTTACAGATTTGTCATGGGAGTCCGGGCTGAGTATGATTCCATTCGTACACGATTGCTTCACAATTCTTTTGCTCTCACCATGGCACAGGCATTATCTGATTTACTTGCAGAAGAAACACGTCTCAAGTCTATGTCTTCTTCTGCATTTGTGACTCATAGTGTGTTGGCAGCTTCTCAGAGGACTAGTGCACCAAAAAGTTCCTCTTCAGCGCACTGTAAGCATTGTGGCAAGTCTGGTCATCTTCCAGAGAATTGTTTTTCTCATTATCCAGAGAAGTTGGCTGACTATCGTGCACGTCGTGCTGCTCGTGGTCGTGGTACTGGTTCCACTCCTAGAGGTTCAGTGTCTGTTGCTGCTGTTTCACCTGTTACTGCTCCTTCGTCGTCTTGGGTGCTTGATTCAGGAGCTTCTTTT
Source organism: Bonia amplexicaulis (assembly GCA_036346245.1). Lineage (NCBI taxonomy): Eukaryota > Viridiplantae > Streptophyta > Magnoliopsida > Poales > Poaceae > Bonia > Bonia amplexicaulis. Next base: position 11,549,872 of record CM070753.1, on the reverse strand, counting down.
CACGTGACATCTGATCAGTCCCAGTTGGTCGCTTGCAAGCCGGTCACTGATGGAGCTTCTGTTCAGACAGCTGATGGTACATCTTGTCATATCACTCACCAGGGTTCACTTTGCAATCCTCATTTTTCTATACCTAATGTTTCTTTTGTACCTCAGTTGTCCATGAATCTTCTTTCGGTTGGTCAAGTTACCGACCAAAATTGTTTTGTTGGATTTGATGACTCATCTTGTTTTATTCAGGACCGTCGAAGCGGGAAAGTGATTGGGACTGGCCATCGCCGTAAAGGTGCTCCTAGCCTCTACATCCTAGACACCTTGCGTCTTCCTTCTTCCATTGAGTCTCCAGCTCATGTGTCATCCGCTGCTTCGTCTTCCGCCTCTTCCTTCGCCCAGTGGCATCATCGTCTTGGTCATCTTTGTGGGTCCCGGTTGTCCACATTAATAAATAAAGGTTGTTTAGGTCATACACCTATTGAGTCTAGTTTTCATTGTAAGGGTTGCAAACTTGGAAAACAAATACAACTACCATATTCATCTAGTGTTTCTCATTCAGCTAGACCTTTTGATCTTATTCATTCAGATGTATGGGGTCCTGCACCTTTTACTACAAAGGGTGGTCACAAGTATTATGTTATTTTTATTGATGATCATTCTCGATATACATGGATTTATTTCATGAAACATCGATCTCAGTTGTGTTCCATTTACCAGTCTTTTGTTCGCATGGTTCACACACAATTTTCTACTCCTATTAGAGTTTTTCGCTCTGACTCTGGTGGTGAGTATTTGTCTGATGTTTTTCGCCAGTTTTTGTGCTCTGAGGGCACTCTTGCTCAGCTCTCTTGTCCTGGCGCTCATGCTCAAAATGGTGTAGCTGAACGCAAACATCGCCATCTTATAGAGACTGCTCGTACACTTTTGATTTTATCTTTTGTTCCTTCTCATTTTTGGGGTGAAGCTGTTTCTACTGCTGTCTATCTCATCAATAGACAACCCTCTTCCAAACTGTCTGGCAAAAGTCCTGGTGAAGTCCTTTTTGGTACCTCTCCCAGCTATGATCATCTCCGAGTTTTTTGATGTACTTGCTATGTTTTGCTTGCACCTCGTGAGCGAACTAAGTTGACTGCACAATCTGTTGAGTGTGTTTTTCTGGGGTACAGTCCTAAGCATAAAGGATATCGGTGTTATGACCCTTCTTCTCGTCGCATACGTATCTCTCGTGATGTGACCTTTGTTGAGGACCGTCCTTTCTTTTATAATCCCTCTACTCAGCCCTCATATTCTTCCACAGAACCCATATCGTTCTTGTGTCTTCCTCCTATTTCACCCAATAATGATGTCACTACACCTTCCCCATATATTACACCCATTCCTGCTCCTTCTATTTCCATCACGCCACCTTCACATGAAACACCACCTTCTGCACCATCTTCATTTCATTCTAAACCACCTATCACACGTGTTTTTCATCGTCGTCCCAAAAACCCCATATCGCCTCCATCTAGCCCTACCACCATGGCCAGTCCTGATACGACCGTTGTTGATGCTCCTAATGATACTATTGCTGATGAGTTACAGTTTGGTCCAAGATATAATCTACGAGACTGTACTACTATTGGTCAGGCTGACAAGTATGGTTTTCCTTGTGTGAATGCCGTTGTTGATGAGCCATCCACTTACCAGGAAGCTTCTAATATTCCGGAATGGCAGCTTGCTATGTCTGAGGAGCTTGCTGCCCTTGATCGTACAGGCACTTGGGATCTTGTTCCATTACCGTCACATGCAATGCCTATTACATCTAAATGGGTTTTCAAAATTAAGACCAAGTCTGATGGTTCTGTTGAGAGATATAAAGCTCACCTTGTTGCTAGAGGCTTTCAGCAAACTCATGGTCGCGATTATGATGAGACCTTTGCACCAATTGCTCATATGACTCATTTCGTACTCTCATTGCGTGGTCGCTACTTCTTCTTGGACTATCTCTCAAATGGATGTTAAAAATGCTTTTCTTCATGGAGATTTTCATGAAGAAGTTTATATGCAACCACCCCCAGGTGTTGATGCTCCTCCTGGTCATGTTTGTCGTCTTCGTCGTGCTCTATATGGTCTTAAACAAGCTCCTCGTGCTTGGTTTGAGCGCTTTGTATCTGTGATACATGCTGCTGGGTTTTCGCTTAGTGATCATGACCCTGCTCTATTTATTCATATCTCTCCACGTGGACGTACTTTGCTTCTTCTGTATGTTGATGATATGTTGATTACGGGAGATGATGTGGAACACATTTCTCATGTGAAGAAGCAACTTGGTGAGCAATTTCAGATGTCTGATTTGGGTCCTCTCAGTTATTTCTTAGGAATTGAGGTGTTGCATTCTGAAAAAGGCTACTATCTCTCTCAGTCCAAATACATACAAGACCTTATTACTCGTTCTGGCATTACAGATAGTCGAAAGGCTGCGACGCCTATGGATCTTCATTTACATCTTCGCCCTACCGATGGTACACCTCTTGAGGATCCCTCTCGATATCGGCATATTGTGGGCAGCCTTGTTTATCTTCTCACACTAGACCTGATATTGCTCATGCGGTTCATATTCTGAGTCAGTTTGTGAGTGCTCCTACATCAATTCATTTTGGCCATTTGCTTCGTGTACTACGGTACTTAAGGGGGACATCCTCTCAGTGTTTGTTCTATGCTCGTGAGAGTCCGCTTCAGCTTTATGCTTACTCGGATTCCACCTGGGCGAGTGATCAAACAGATCGTCGTTCTATCACCGGTTATTGCATTCTTCTTGGTTCTTCTCCTCTTGCATGGAAGTCTAAGAAGCAGGCGGCTGTATCTCGTTCTAGTACAGAGGCAGAACTTCGAGCACTTGCTACTACCACTTCAGAGATTGTATGGCTTCGATGGTTGTTAGCAGATTTTGGTATTTCTTGTGATGCTCCTACACCTCTTCTATGTGACAATACTGGAGCCATACAGATTGCCAATGATCCTGTGAAGCATGAACTTACAAAGCATATTGGCGTTGATGCTTTCTTTACTCGGTCTCATTGTCATCAGAAAACAATTGCTCTTCAAGATGTGCCTCGTAACTGCAGTGGCAGATTTTTTCACTAAAGCACAAACTCGAGAGCAACATCGGCTTCACTTGCTCAAACTCAATGCTTCAGAACCTCCGCTTCCACCTTGAGTTTGAAGGGGGGTGTTAAGTATATTAAGGCCCATATACTATAAACCCATGTGGCCCATGTAGTCATCTATATATTGACAGCTCCACTATTGGAGTCACGTACTCTGAAATCCTAAAGTAAGTCACATTCTCTAATTAGTAATAACTATTACATGACATGAAACCATCTGCTTATCTGTTGATGATATTAGGGATGATAACTTTTATGTGTTGATATTTTTCCATGCCGCAGTTTTGAGCAGTTTTGTATAAACTTAACTAATGAGAAGCTCCAGCAACACTTTAATCAGGTTAGAGAATGGAAGTCTCATTGATGGAAATATTCTACATTCTATGTTTTATTATGATCAATTAAACTTTACATTTTGCATCAATTTTTTAATTCTACATATTTTCCATGAGCAGCATGTGTTTAAGATTGAGCAAGAAGAATATACAAAGGAAGAAATTGATTGGAGTTACATACAGTTTGTGGACAACCAAGAAATTCTTGATCTCATTAAGAAGGTGAACAACATCCAGTGTTTGTTGCAATGCCTTCTTTATTATCAATATAACTCCTGTTCTATATTGATACACTCTATTCTACGCACATACTAGCCTGAAGCCCCGAACATTTTTCTTTCATCTGCATTCAACCAATTAGAATCATTTTTTTACTTTCATAGACTCATGTTAGAAACCCAGGATTGAATGTGGAATTAGCTGGTAGTAATTGGTGAACAGACTATGCAGTCTGAGTTCTATGTACATTTTTTAACCATATGTAGATACCACTGATGAGTTTCCAATGGGGTTGAGTCATGCTATGAAATCTCATGTCTGATTTCTGTTTTCTTGCAATACAGAAACCAGGGGGATAATTGCTCTGCTGGATGAGACTTGGTATGTACAAGTAATTGTGAACGTTCCTTTTTCGTTTCACTATAACTCTGAGCCTTTCTAACAATGCCTTATTTTATACTTCAGCATGCTACGAAATTCAACCCATGAAATATTCGCTGAAAAGCTATATCAAAAATTTAAGGGCAACCGACACTTCAGTAGGCCAAAATTTTCACGGTCCGATTTCACTATTCATCACTACGCTGGAAATGTAAGTGACATACTTCTTATGTCTGCCCTAATGTCCCTTGAAAGAATAATTCTATGTAGAAGACATGTTGACTTGGTACTGCTGATACATGACTTATTCATTACTAACTCATGATAGTGACACATATGGTGGCATACCATAGTAGATGCTATGGTACAAACAACTTCTTTGAAGCCAGTGGGCCGCATCTTAGCAAAAATGGCATGCCACGCCATGTGTTAATTTGCAACTCAATATTAGTCAACCTTGTTTTTTGTTGAGCATGTACAGGTGAATACTAGTAGAGTTACATCAGATGTCATAAGTAAAATGGTGAAGCTCAGCAAATACCAGTATATGCTTGCTGAATGTTGATTATGTTTTGCAAAAAAATAAATAAAAAAATACAGCTCTAAATCAGCTGGAGCATCATAGAGGGAGGCTGATAATTAAGAAATAACAATAAATAAAAAATAGTTCTGTTCTGTAATGGGATTAGGTATTTTAAACATTAATTGAATGCAAATGTATCAAGTTGAACACCAAAAACTTAATGGCTGGTAAAGAAGGTTTGGAGCGTGGCCTCTGATCTATTAAATTGCTACTATTGGACTATAAACCATGGCGTGTGGCATGCTAAAATAAGTCAAGAAAGATCAACAAAATGTGAGGTATGATTGGTGAGTACTGAGTAATTATTTGCTAACACTTAACAGAACCATTTTTTTGCCATATGCCTTCATCTCTTGTCATTTGGACTAAAATTGGTATATTATCCATGCACGCATTCAGAAAGAGAAAACTTTTCTTCTCCAAAACAAACCTACAACACATGATCCGTATATCCAAACTGGAAATGGGTTAGTCTGTTGGGCAAAGCTGTTGACATCACATCTGGCTATCTACAGTTGACACCCACAGTACGCAGCACACACTTATGTAATCACAACTTTCTTCTTTTGCAGGTCACATATCAGACAGATCTATTCTTAGATAAGAACATAGATTATGCTGTAAACGAGCACCAGGTCTTGTTGCATGCTTCTAGATGTTCATTTGTTTCAAGTCTTTTTCCACCTTCTGAAGCATCAACTAAATCCACAAAGTTTACATCAATAGGTTCGAGCTTCAAGGTAAAAGAATGTTATTCCTTGATTTACTTCAGACATTGAATTTTGTTATACCTTTCTTCTTGTCATGATTTATCTCTTCCTTTTCTGTAACATCGCAGCAACAATTACAAGCTTTGTTGGAAACTCTGAGTGCAACAGAACCACATTACATCCGTTGCATAAAGCCCAATAATGTTCTCAAGCCAGCAATTTTTTAGAACAGTAATGTTCTCCAGCAACTTCGATGTGGGGTAAGAAATTGTACCATTCTGAGTTATTTTAATGGAACTTGGACGGATACAAGGTCCAAGAAAAACATCAAGCCATTTTTTGTGTGTGTAACTAATGCATATACCAGATTAAAGTGATAAAGCTCTGGAAAAAGCCCCTATAACTAACAGATTCCTTACCCCCGTAATCCTTTGAAACTAGACCAATTAACCGTGTAACTCCAGTTTTTATAGTGGTTCTGCCATGCGGATCACAGATGTCATGTCACTGGTATTGCTACTGGGCATCACAGCTGGCTGCTATTGTAACCCTTTTGCCAGTCAAACCCCAGTACTACCACCTCCTATCTATATGACCCAATCTGGCATCCTCACTCCATTCCCCCACCTCGATCTCACCAGATTCAGGAAAGTGTGAGGTCATTTTTTATTTGATTTATTGGTCCATCTGAATGAAAAGGTTGAAGCCTCTACATCAACAACAAAAGTGGTCTAAACTATGCCAACGAAGCAAAACTGCCCAGAAAAATGAACTCAGGGTAAAATAGTACTGGTTTGTAAGTACAAGTAGCTCGATATCTGATTTTAACACATAATCTTGATTCCCATCGACATGATCATCTGAGGTAAAAAAATTTGAGTTTGATTAAATCAGTATCTATCGTCTACCTTTTTTCTGAGTAAAGCTGTAACCACTTTAGTTGAGGGCAACACCCATTTTAGTGGATGTTACTGGGGCTACATTTCTTTTCAATTCCATTCAAGAGTTTCTGTATGTTTCCACACCTATTTTGATACCTCTGTCTGTGTAATCAAAAGAGCCCATATATTGCCTTGAGACAAAATAGTTACAAGGTATATGCAAGTGGGTAGGGCCGTATGGACCTCATGGGCAGTGGGTAGTTCAGACGAGTGAACTCTTGGAGTTCAGACGAAGGAGAGGTGAGACGGTGAAAGGCCGCACGAAGCAGACGACGCGCAGTTGACCGGCAGGAAGGACCGCCGGTAACCGGTTTTACTGGTGCCGGCTACGAGAAAAAACCGCCGGTTTTTTATTTAATTCAAATTTAAACTTTTGAATGTAAAAATTAGTTTTCCTAATGATATTTACATTGTTTAACACTAATAAAATGTATTAGGAGGATGCATGCACTTCCCGTGCTTGACTTCATACTTTTTCCATGAATGTATTATGAATTTTCAAATTTTGAATGTAAAAGTTAGTTTCCCTAATGATGTTTATATTGTTTAACACTAATAGAATATATTAGGAAGATCCATGCATCTCCCGTGCTTAACTTCATACTTTTTGCCATGAATGTGTTAGGAATTTTTAATTTCAAATTTGAAAAACCGGTTTTTCTCCGGTTTTTTGGGCGGTTACCGGCCTTTTTTCTGGTTACCGATTTCAAATTCAAATTTTGACGTGTGAAATTCGACCGGTTTTTTTCGGTTACCGGCCCTCCGGCGGGATTACCCCGGTAGCGGTTTTTGGAACCTTGGGTATATACAAGTGGGTATGGGCCGTATGGACCTCATGGGCCTAACTATATTCTTAACAACCTCCAAACAAGAAATGGACAAATTCCTTCTTAGGAACACATGTAGACCTTTAAATGGATGACATTCAGCTAATTGGACTCCTAATTTTGAAGTGTATACAGTCAATATTGGTAATGCTACAATTCTAGTTAATACTAGATTTCTGTTTTCCAGTTGTTCAAACTAGGTAAAAGGCTATTGGATGTTTTTTTTACTTGCACAACACTTCTTTAAACTTATTCCAACACAACAAAATTATTTCAGATTATGCTTCTTTCTGTTTCCAGATTACACCATACAGGTGAAAGCTGCTAAAATTTTTGTTCTTTTGAACTTGCATGAGGTCAATCCTGTAACATAGTAGAAAACACAAGTATATTAGAAACTATCTGGTCGTTCTGCAATATTGACATGGTGGCAGTATGCCAGGAGATAAATTTGGTGCTGTTATTGTCATGTGCTTTGTGCTGTTTTGTAAGAACTAGCTTTTTGAGATGATGATACGGTTAAGTTCTTTAATCTCGTAAACAGGGAGTGCTAGAGGCAATAAGAATAAGCTGTCTAGGATATCCAACTAGGCGGGCATTTGATGAATTTGTTGATCGATTTGGTGTTTTACTACCTGAAGTTCTTGGTGAAAGGTAAATCTAGGGTATCTTGATTTGAATTTTTTAACCTTTTTTTTGGTTATGGAGTCTAAACTAATCGTTCATTGGCAGTTATGATGAAGTTACTGCTACAAACATGCTTCTTGAGAAAGTCAATCTCACAGGTTATCAGGTAACTACTAAGTACTGAAATAAGTGGCTGTAATGTGTTTAATGTAATCCATGTCCTTTTCCTGTTGTACCAGATTTGGTATTTCTTTGGCTTCTCTAATGCGTTTCTCTAATGTCAAAGCTTCCAATGTATTTCCTATCCCCCCCTAATCTTGTAAGTAGTTCAAGCAGACTAGCCGTTTAAATTGCATACTTACATGGTCTATACATGTGTGTACTCAGTTACTCACCCTTTATGTGAGTTACTCTAAAAGTCTAAAAATGATAGAGAATGATATATCCTGTAGATATCATGTTATTCCATGTCAGAAGTTATTCTTTTGAAGGAGTGTTTTTTTAGTTTCTTAGTTTCGATGGCTAAGCAGACTGGGCCCAATCCAATTCAAACACAGGACCTTATTTTGATACTACGAGGAAAATATTGTCAATGCCTTTAAAAAATCTTGAACCAATAGAGGACAGAGTCTCGTACATATTTTGTCAATAGATCATGGCAATTATTAAATAAGAGGAATACTAAGTTGAATGCAATATGTCCATGACTCAATCCTTAATTGGACGAGCCATTTCTTCTAAAGTTCTAACATTGATCTATTGGTTTCCATTCCTTTTGGTATATCCTACGGTCAAATGTCCAATCTACAGATAGGGAAAACAAAAGTGTTTCTGCGTGCTGGTCAGATGGCTGAGTTAGATGCTCGGAGGACCGAGGTTTTGAGCTGTTCTGCTAGCAAAATCCAGAGAAAGGTTCGGTCATACCTGGCTCGCAAAAATTTCATTCAGCTGCGAATATCTGCTACTCAGCTTCAGGCAATATGCAGAGGTATGTTCTCTTGGAGTAATATCGCAAAAAAATATATTGCACTCTTCCCTGATTTTTATGTGGACGCAATTTTTTAGGTTATGACATCCATGCAAGCCCGCTCGTCTCCCGCCCATCCACCTCCCGACGCTCCCCTTCCCCAGAGCTCCACGCCGGCAGCAGCCCCGGTGCCGGCGGCCACCCTCAAAACCGCGCCTCCTCCCTGGCCGACCACCCTATCCTTCCGTGCGTCGGGACCCCCCCCCCTCTTCCTCCCCGTCTCCTGCTGCGTCAGGGCGTTCCAAGGCGCAGCGGTGGAGGGATTCAAGTCCAACCTCGTCCGCTGGTGTCGTGTGCCCTAGGACTTCCGCCCCGGCGAGCTTCCGTGATGTCCTGATCGCGCCGGCCCCAGCTGGGCGAGCTCGGCCGCCGAAGGTCGTCGTGTGCCCTGAACCTCACCGCTTGATTCAGGTCGCGCAGGACACCGACGGCTGGCAAGAGTTCGAAAGCCGCCAAGCCCGCCGGAGGCGTCTCCGCCCTCCACGGCGTCCTCGTCGTCCAGTACCCAAAGACCTCAAGGGGAAGTGCTTTAATTGTTTGTCTCCCTCGCATCGTGCCGCTGCGTGTCGTCGCCGCCCGACGCCGCTGCTTTGTTCTGCCCCGGCCACCATTCTGCTGGGTGTCCACGTCGAGCTGCTTGAAAGACCCCAAATTTTCAAACCAAATTTTTCCTAGATTTTTTCTGAATTTTTGGTGAATTTTTGAAAACTTTCCCAATTCGGAAGTTCTCCCCGGAATGCGCTTTCCTTTTTCGGGCGCTCCGCCTCCCCTTCTCCGTTGACGCCCCCTCCTCTTTCCGCCTCCCTCTGCATGGCGCCGCTCCCCCTCCTCTTCCGCCTTTCCCTCCCCGGCGCCACCCGCGTTTCCCCTCCCGTTGGCGCCTTCGCCTCCCCACTTTCTCCCCCACCTCCAGCCAGCGTCCGCACCGCCTTAACCCCCGACCTGTTCGGACAGTAGCGCCCAGCGCCTGCGGTCCGGGAGGGAGCCCCGTGCCACGCGCCGCCACTCCCCTCCTTGGCCCCGCCGCCGCCCCTTTCCCTCCTTCCCATGACGCCCGCCCATGCCGCCTCACTGGCCGCCCTCGCGCCCGTACTCCGCCTTCACTTGCCGCTCGGTCGGACGACGCCACCCATGGAGGAGACGCCCAAAGAACTCCCCGTCCTCTGTTGACTCCTGCTGGCCTTGAGCCTTCTCCTCCACGCCTTCCCCTTCTCCCCGCGGATATAAATGCCCCTCACTGCCGCCCCCTCTCTCCTTTGCTTCCCGAGCTCCCCGACCACCTCCAATCACCTCCCACCACTCCCCAGAACCTCCCCGAGCAGCGATTGAGCTTCCATCGCCTCCAGCTCCGTCGTCATCTCTCCCCGCGCCGGCGACGCCCAGAACCGATCTCCTCCCTCTCCTCATTCTTCAATCTCTTGCTCCCGAGCATCCTCACTACTCCCTAATCACTTTGGTGCACTCTTTTGCCAGGTGATCGCCTGTGGAGCTCCAGCACCGAAGCTCACCGCCGGCCAAATCACCCACTCCGTGGCCGCCGCCAGAGGGCTCCGAGCCGCCACCAAAGACCAATGTGAGCCCCATGCTCCACTGACCATAAACCCACCGCCGATTTGGCCTGATCGCCGCCGGTGACCCTCCTCCACCGTCGGGAGGCCGATTCTCCCCGTCGGTCTCCTGCCCTCCCTGGTGGTTCTCCGGCCTTCTAGAGCCCCAAAATGGGTTCCCACGTCGAAACCTACCGGTGGTGCCCTCCACGCCGGGGGGACCTCGCCGTCGCGGGGGCGAGCCTCCCTTTCTTCACTCCTCTCGCTTGCCCCGGAGAGGTTGAAGACGACCGACGTGGCCGCATCGTCGCCGTCCTCCCCAACCGTTATCCTTTAAACTCGTGCGTCGGATGGTCGCATCCTCGCCGTCCGATCTTCATAAACACAACCTCCTCATCCGTCCGATCTCCCATACCGCCGCCCGCCCACCTCTATTCTCACCGTCCGATCTTCATAAACCCAGATCCGAGCCGCCCGCGCCATCCCCACCGGACGCCCCCACGCGTCGCCCATCCGCCGGGAAGGCGCGGCGCGTCGTGGGCGCTGACCTCACATGATGGGCCAGCGGCCTTCGGCCATGGGCAGGCGCACGATGCCGTGTCAAGACTGTTGCGGTGGGCGGCCCAAGATCGCTCATTCTGATTTTCCAGATTTATCAATTTCCAAAAATCCAGAAAACCCAAATAAATCCTAGAAAATCACAGAAAATCCCAAAAATTCCCAAATTTCATCACTTTGCTCCAAATAATATCCTGAACCCAGTGGTGACCTTCTTTTTCCCAAATTCATCCCAGAAAAATTCTCAAAATTCACCAAGTTGTTATTTTATGCATTTTACTTTCTTTTTCTTTCTTTTAATAGATTATTTTTCCTTGCTTGATTAGTCTCAAGCTGGATTTAATTGTTTTATGTGTTTACGCTAGTGTCGGAGATCCCGGAAGCTCAGGTGCAGTCCCCGGATCCCGAAGTTTCTTCGTTCGAAATCGCCGTGATCGTTCCAGTTCACGGTAAGTCGCAAATCCTTTGATCATATTGTGCCTTATGATGTTTATTTATGTTATTACATTATTTGCATTATGCTAGTTGAAAATAAAATAAAGTGTTTTAGAATGACATGTGATATAGATAAGTCCTACCAACGACAAAAGCCTTACCAAATTGTAGCCATGCCCTTGTAACCCTAGAAATAATTATCTGTTAACCTAGATAACTATAGGTTACTATTATCATGCAAAGTCTTATACTAATAAGGTTGTGGCTGCGGGCCGATAGACTTGAAAACCCGACCCTAGGGTGGGGTGGTATGGGACACCGTACCCTAGGGCGGAGAGTGTCGGTGTGCTGGGAAGGGTAAGGGCGTTGTGGGAAACCGCGAGTCGGTCATCGCCCACCGCTTACCCTAGGTTGTGGTCGCGGACCTGGAGAGGTTGCGGGCCATGTGAAAATATAAGGATGAAACCCTTATCTTGAGCAAGCATCACGATGATCGCTCAACCGCAGGAGTTGACTTGTCAACACTGGTTTAGTAGCTGCTCAACTCTTTTGAAACTCTACAGGTGTTGAGAAGTTCGGAGGTTGAGTAGTTGAATTAGGTATGCCGTGCTGCGGATACCTAATAACGGTAGGGTTCACTCGAAGCGGACGGGAGTTTCCATGTGCCAGACCCGAGTGAATTCTACCGGGTAGAGCCTATATAAAGAATTGAGCAGTGAAACGACCTGGCTTTCTTAACTCTGTCGCGGGAGTTAAGGGATCGTGTGGGTAAAGCTGAGCAAACTCTGCAGAGTCAAAATAAATGGTATTCGAATACGCCGTGCTCCCGGTTAATGGAGCTATGTCACTTGGGTGATCCCATCAGCAAAGCTTAAGTAGTTTTGTAAATGTTTTAATCTGAGTAGATGGTTAATTAACTCTTCATGAAAACCCCTGTTGATTAAGAAGTAGTTTTGTCGGCAAGTTTTACAAAAGATTTACAAACAAAACCGCATCCACTCAAAAATAATAAACCAAGTATATTCCATGCCTTTGTGAATCTGTGCAAGTAGTAAGATAGGCTTCCTTTGCGATTTGCTGAGCTGGTTGTTGGCTCACGGCTTGCTAATCCAACTCTTTAGAGGATCAAGACGAAGGTGAAGGTCTACCCGTGGAAGAAGTCCCCGAGGGTCTCTTCTTCGACGAGGATCCGTGGCTTTAGGTCTTCGCCGCGCTCAAGTGGATTCTGGAGCTTTTGTAATGTAATTATACTTTGGGCTTGCACGCCCCGCTGTCAAAACTCTGGATGTTAATCCATATGTGAAATATATGCTGGTCTTTTGTTGTAAACATGCAATGGTATACTCTTGCGCGACACTCCATAACTGTTCATGTGTGAATAGTTGCGGATTGCCGTGTCCGTACGCGCCCTCGGAAACGGGGGCATTACAAGAAGTGGTATCAGAGCAGGCTCTTTGACCGTAGGTTAAGACCTAAGGCAGTTTAGGAAGCGATTTTATCACAAAACCTAATTTAAGACATAAAAAGGGTTTATGAAAAATATAAGTACTACTGCTGTCTTTACCTCTCTTGTTGCTACCTTATCTGTCTTAGTCTACTTCTGCTTAAGTTTTGATTTATGCAAATGTTTACTGTCTTACTTGTCTAACTTCAAAATTTTCGTTTCCGGCAGATGGTGCACTTCGTGTTTTCCCGCCCCGACCGCATGGATGGCTGGCCCCGCAAGTTGTGGGAGCTTGAAGATGCCAGGAGCCACCGGGTACCACAGCCCAGTTTTCCACGCAGTCGGACGGTTTCGCCAGGAGCAGCGCTACGAGTGGAAGGCATGGGTGACCCTCACACCTTTGCCTGTCCGCCCTGACCTCGAGAGGTGCTTCATTGCGAGGAGGATCGATAAGGATGATGCAGTACAGGATGCAGCCCAGAAGGCTACACTCTACCTCCGAGACTACTACGACCTAGAGTCAAGGAGTCACCCTTCAACTCGATCCCGCGGCGTGAGTGGAGGCCTTGCGGTTCCTCGCCTCGTGAGGAGGACGATCCCGCTTTGGCGGGTGTCGCCGTTCTCATGGCCCAGCAGGTGATCCGCTACGACAGGGTAGTGGAGGAGTCCCGTTCACTGCAGCGCCAGCTCTGGGAGGCTCGTCGGCAGTCCAGCGGCCGTGGGTCTCTTGTCCGCCGAGGCGGTCGGCGGGCGAGGCCTCAGAGTGGAGAGGCGCCAGCGTCTCTTCCTCGTGTGCCTCTGCATGCGGTCTCCGTTGAGGCGTGGCGCGGTTGATCATGGCGAGTACTGTGCTAGGTTCCGCCTGCAGCCCTCTTGCCCTACCAGCTCCAGTGGCCATGGAGGAGTAGCAGCTGATCGCTAGTTTAGTCTGATCCTTTTGTTTTAGTAGCAGTACTTTTGTATTGTAATGCAAGTGTAATCATGAACCCTAAGTGGTCTGTGTACCACCTGCATATTGTAAATTTATGTTCATTAATCTTTATGTTGCTTGTTTAATTATCAGTACTTCCCCTGTGTTCAAAGCTTTCTTCTGTCCCCTTTCACTCTCGCTCTTACCTTTTTCGTCCTATACTTACCTTGAAAAATTCGAAATCTTACTTATCTACTCTTGGTTGCCAAAATTGCTGCAAAGCTAATTCCCGATTCCCAACCGCGATGGACCCAACACAAAGAGTGGATGCGGACCGGTGAGCGGTGCACCGCCACGATCAGCGACACTTGCCAGCGTTATAGCAATGTTAGAGCAAATCGCTATCAAGGGGAACAGAACATTTTACGGGTACTTGATCAGTAGGCCCGAATGCTGGAACAGATAGCAGCCAGATCTCTAGGCTTTCAAGGTGGAGGCAATATCCCTCGGGAGGGTGCACCAGTTTCCTCCCGATGGGCAGATTTTCTGAAGACCCGTCCACCGACCTTCTCCACCTCGGCTGACCCCTTAGTAGCTGAGGATTGGCTTGTGGACGTGGAAAGAAAGCTTCAGACTGTGCAATGTGATGACAAAGAGAAGGTGCTATACGCATCTCACCAGTTGCAGGGTGCTGCTGCAACGTGGTGGATCAACTACCAACGCACCCAAAGAGACCGAAAAATTGACTGGGAAGAATTCTCAAAAGCTTTCCGCAAGGCCCATATTTCTGACGGCATTATGGAGGCAAAACGCCGAGAGTTCTTGGCACTCAAACAAGGAGGTCGCACAGTTATGGAATACTTACACCAATTCAACCACCTTTCCCGATTTGCCCCCGAAGATGTCGATAAAGAAGAAAAGAAGATGAGCGATTCGTGGTTGGACTACGGCGAGCCTTGAAATTCCACATTTCAGCTATCAAATTCAAAGACCTGAATGATATGGTGGACAGCCTCATTACCTCAGAAGAAGCCCGTGGTGAAATGGAGGATTATAGGAAGCGTAAAGCAACATACAAATCACAGTCCTCCTCCCATCAAGTTCAGCGAAGCAAGACTATGGGATCGCCATCATTTCGACCCCAACCTTCTTGGCAGTTTGTGATCTTTGCCGAAGAGTCATCGAGGCGATCCACAAGAATACAACTCCCCTTCTCCTTTGGCAATCAGATGCCCCACTTATGGAGGAAATCACCTCGCTAGCAGCTGTCCCCGCAGATCAAATGCTTGCTTCCACTGTGGCGAAATTGGGCATTATAGAGACCAATGCCCCAGGAAGAACTTGCCCTCTGACGCTGCAAAACTTCAAGTCCAGAATCAGCAACAACAAGAGCAGAAATCACAGTGTGTTCCAAGACTCCCAAAGGAGGTTACCTTCAGATCAAGCGGTAGGACCGCAATCACCTGCGGGAACGGCAAATTTTACTTCTGCAGGCAAAGGCAGAGGCCGTGCCAGACCCACCTTTTATGCAAGGGTGAACCACGTATCCGCAGAAGATGCAGCTGGAGCCAGTGATATCATTGCCGGTATGTTCCCAATCAACTCCATACCTGCACTGATTTTATTTGACCCTGGAGCAACGCATTCTTTTATCTCGAAGAGTTTTGTCTCGAAAAACCAGCTACCATCAGTTTCTTTGCCAAGACCCTATGTGGTTGAAACTCCTGGGGTTAGAATGGAGTCCCACGGTGGGTGTGTCGGACTCAGTATAAACATCCAAGGGGTAGATTTTAAAGCAGATCTGCTACAGTTAGACATGACAGGATTAGATGCCATTTTGGGCATGAACTGGCTAGCCAAGAACAAGTGCAAGGTAGATTGTGAGGCCAAGACAGTGTTGATGCTAATTCTGAAGGCCAGAGAGTAGAGATAAAAACAGATCGAGAGGTGCTGAAAAATGCAAGAAGACGCATGATCAACATGTTGGCAGTCCCACCTGATCAAGTGCGAGTGGTGCAAGAGTATCCAGATGTATTTCCAGAGGAATTGCCAGGCAACCCCCTGACAGGCAGGTAGAGCTTGCTATAGAATTGGTTCCAGGCACAAAACCAATCGCAAAGCATCAGTACCGGATGTCAGCCAGTGAGCTAAAAGAACTCAAGAAATAGCTAGATGAGCTGCAAGAGAAAGAATTCATAAGACCAAGTGTTTCACCTTGGTCGGCCCCAGTCTTGTTTGTGAAGAAGAAGAATGGAGAACTGAGGATGTGTGTAGATTACAGAGGTCTGAATGCTGTCACCATCAAAAACAAATACCCGTTGCCAAGAATTGATGATTTGTTTGATCAACTCAAGGGTGCCAAAGTATTTTCCAAGATCGACTTGCGCTCAGGTTACCATCAACTCAAGATCCGAGAGCAAGATCGAGTGAAAACAGCATTCATCACCCGATATGGACTATACGAGTTCACGGTCGTGCCCTTTGGTTTAACCAATGCACCGGCTTATTTCATGAACCTTATGAATCTGGTGCATATGGACCAATTGGACCGATTCGTGATAGTCTTTATCGATGATATTCTGATATATTCAAAGAGTGAGGAAGAGCACAAAGAGCATTTGCACATGGCATTAACCAGATTGAGAGAGCATCAGTTGTATGCCAAGTTTGACAAATGCAGTTTTTGGCTAAAAGAAGTAGCTTTCTTGGGTCACATTATATCAGAAGATGGGGTCAAGGTTGATCCAGAAAAGATCGCCGCAGTTATGGAATGGCAGCAGCCCAAGACCGTGACAGAAGTAAGGAGTTTCCTTGGATTGGCGGGCTATTATCGCCGATTCATAGAAGGATTCTCAAAGATCTCTCGTCCACTTACTCAACTATTGAAGAAGGACAAACTTTCCTGTGGACAGATGCCTGTGAAGAGAACTTTCAGTTACTGAAGACCAAGCTAACAACGACACCAGTGTTGATTCTACCGAACCCAATGAAAGAATTTCAAGTCTATTGTGATGCCTCAAAACAAGGTTTGGGATGTGTACTCATGCAAGACAGAAAAGTGGTCTCTTATGCCTCAAGACAGCTGAAGAAAACTATTTAGAGCTAGCAGCCGTGGTGCATGCACTCAAAATTTGGAGGCACTACCTGCTAGGAAATCGTTGTGAGATATTCTCAGATCACAAGAGCTTAAAGTACCTCTTTACACAGCCAGAGTTGAACATGAGACAACGAAGATGGCTGGAGCTGATTAAAGATTATGATGTCGATCTTCAATATCACCCAGGCAAGGCCAATGTGGTTGCCAATGCCCTCAGTCGAAAGATTCGACAAGGCAAGCCAGCTACCGCAGAATATCCGCCAGAATTGCAGAAAGAGATACTGCGACTAAATTTGGTGATCACCGAACAAGGCAGTATGGCAGCTTTGGAACTTCAGCCGATGCTAACAATCAGATAAAGGCAGCCCAAGGTGAAGATGAAGAGATTCAAAAACTGAAAAAGAGAGCCCAAGAAGAGGATTCATCAGAATATGCAATAGACGAACATGGGATCCTTACCTTCCGTGGTCGTTATTGCATACCCAACCAGAAAGAGTTGAGAGAATTGATCTTATCCGAAGCTCATTCTTCTCAATTCTCGATCCATCCAGGAGGCACGAAGATGTATCAAGACTTGAAGAAAAAGTATTGGTGGAACCAGATGAAGAAAGAAGTGGCAGAATACGTATCTAAATGTGACGCCGCGGCAGATCAAGATTGACCACCAAAACCCTGCGATCTATACGACCTTTACCAATTCCGAATGGAAATGGGATAGTATCGGCATGGACTTCATTCTTGGACTTCCCAAGACTCGTGAGGATATGATGCTATCTGGGTCATAGTTGATGACCGACCAAGGTGGCTCACTTCCTCCCGATCAAGCAAACCTATGGGAAGGATAAACCGCGAATCAGATTTGACACGAATTGTGACACTTCATGGAGTACCCAAGAAGATTGTGTCAGATAGAGGATCACAGTTCACATCTAAGTTCTGGGAAAAGTTACACGAAGCAATGGGCACCGACCTCAACTTCAGCTCAGCATACCACCCACAGACTGATGGGCAGACAGAAAGAACAAATCAGATTTTAGAGGATATGTTGAGAGCTTGCGCTATTGTGTATGGAGCAGCATGGAATACTTGCCTGTCATTTGCTCAATTCTCCTACAACAATAGCTACCAAGCTAGCATTCAGATGGCCCGTTTGAAGCTTTATATGGCAGTAAAAGCAGACACCTCCGAATTGGTCGAAAGCAGGAGAACGACCCCTCATTGGGCCCCAAATTTCTCAAGATGCAGAAGCACATATCAAAATCATCAGAGACAGACTGAAGACCGCACAAGACCGACAGAAGAGCTATGCAGACAACCGCAGAAAGGACTTAAGCTTTGAAGTTGGAGATTTTGTGTATATCAAAGTCACCCCTTTCAAAATCGTCAAAAGGTTCCAAGTCAAAGGCAAGTTGGCTACGAGATATGTGGGACCGTTCCAAATCATCGGAAGAAGTGGAGAGGTAGCTTACCAAATACAGCTACCGCCCAATTTATCCAGAATCCACAACGTGTTCCACATCTCACAGCTCCGAAAAAGTTTACGCCAGCCTACAGATGAAGTACCACTGTCAGATGTTGAGTTACAGGATGACGGGACTTACCCTGAAGAGCCTTTGCAGATACTCGAATCGTCGAAGGCGGCTCGAAGCAGAATGTCGATTTTGCGAGTGCAATGGAGGAATCACACGCGACGAGGCCACTTGGGAAAGAGAATCGGTTTTGTGGGATTTTCCCAACTTAGTCCTCGACCAAGTTAATCTCGGGGTCGAGATTCTTTTAAGGGGGGTAGGTTGAAAGACCCCAAATTTTCAAACCAAATTTTTCCTGGATTTTTTCTGAATTTTTGGTGAATTTTTGAAAACTTTCCCAATTCGGAAGTTCTCCCCGGAATGCGCTTTCCTTTTGGCGCTCCGCCTCCCTTCTCGTTGGCGCCCCTCCTCTTTCCGCCTCCCTCCCATGGCGCCGCCCCCTCCTCTTCCGCCTTTCCCTCCCACGGCGCCACCCCGTTTCCCCCCCGTTGGCGCCCGCCTCCCCGCTTCTCCCCCCCCAGGCCAGTATCCGTCACCGCCTTAACCCCCGCCCCGCCTGCTTCGGACAGTAGCCCCCCGCGCCATGGTCCGGCGGAGGGAGCCCGTGCCACGCCGCCACTCCTCCCTTGGCCCCTTTGCCCGCCTTTCCCCCCCTTCCGCATGACGCCCGCCCATGCCGCCCCACTGGCCGTCCTCGCGCCAGTACTCGCCTTCACTGCCGCTCGGTCTTGGGACGACGCCCACCCCGCAGAGGAGACGCCTCAGCAACTCCCCCGTCCTCTGTTGACACCCTGCGCGCGCCCGAGCCTTCTCCTCCACGCCTTCCCCTTCTCCCCGCGCGGGTATAAATGCCCCTCACTGCCACCCCCTCGCTCCTTTGCTTCCCGAGCTCCCCGACCACCTCCAATCACCTCCCACCACTCCCCAGAACCTCCCCGAGCAGCCGATTGAGCTCCCATCGCATCCAGCTCCGTCGTCGTCTCTCCCCGCGCCGGCGACGCCCGTAAACTGATCTCCCTCCCCTCTCCCTCATTCTTCAATCTCTTGCTCCCAGAGCATCCTCACTACTCCCTAATCACTTTGGTGCACTCTTTTTGCCAGGTGATCGCCTGTGGAGCTCCAGCACCGAAGCACACCGCCGGCCAAATCACCCTCTCCGTGGCCAGCTCGCCAGGAGGGCTCCGAGCTTCGGCCACCAGCACCAATGTGAGCCATAAACCCACCGTCGATTTGGCCTGATCGCCGCCGGTGACCCTCCTCCACCGTCGGGAGGCCGATTCTCCCCTTCGGTCTCCTGCCCTCCCTGGTGGTTCTCCGGCCTTCTAGAGCCCCAAAATGGGTTCCCCACGTCGAGACCTACCCGGTGGTGCCCTCCCTGGCCGCCGGGGACCTCGCCGTCGCCGGGGAGCAGAGCCTCCCCCTTTCTTCACTCCTCTGCTTGCCGTGAGAGGTTGAAGACGACCGACATGGCCGCATCGTCGCCGTCCTCCCCAACCGTTATCATTTAAACTCGTGCGTCGGATGGTCACATCCTCTCTGCCGTCCGATCTACATAAACACAACCCTCCTCATCCGTCCGATCTCCCATACCGCCGCCCGCCCACCTCTATTCTCGGTAGTCAGATCTTCATAAACCCGTAGAGATCCGAGCCGCCCCCCGCGCCATCCCCACCGGACGCTTTGCCACGCGTCGACCATCCGCCTGGGAAGGCCAGACTTTATTGGGGTGGTAAGACCTTTGCTCATTCCGATTTTCCAGATTTATAAATTTCAAAAATCCAGAAAACCCAAATAAATCCTAGAAAATCACAGAAAATCCCAAAAATTCCCAAATTTCACCACTTTGCTCCAAATAATATCCTGAACCCAGTGGTGACCTTATTTTTCCAAATTCATCCCGAAAAATTCTCAAAATTCACCAAGTTGTTATTTTATGCATTTTACTTTCTTTTCTTTCTTTTAATAGATTATTTTTCCTTGCTTGATTAGTCTCAAGCTGGATTTAATTGTTTTATGTGTTTACGCTAGTGTCGAAGATCCCGGAAGCTCAGGTGCAGTCCCCGGATCCCGAAGTTTCTTCGTTCGAAATCGCCGAGATCGTTCAAGTTCACGGCAAGTCGCAAATCCTTTGATCATATTGTGCCTTATGATGTTTATTTATGTTATTACATTATTTGCATTATGCTAGTTGTAAAATGCTAGTTGAAAATAAAATAAAGTGTTTTAGAATGACATGTGTATAGATAAGTCCTACCACCGACAAAAGCCTTACCAAATTGTAGCCATGCCCTTGTAACTCTAGAAATAATTATCTGTTAACCTAGATAACTATAGGTTACTATTATCATGCAAAGTCTTATACTAATAAGGTTGTGGTCATGGTCGATAGACTTGAAAACCCGACCGTAGGGTGGGGTGGTATGGGACACCGTACCCTAGGGCGAGAGAGTGTCGGTGTCTTTGGGAAGGGTAAGGCGTTGTGGGAAACCATGAGTCGGTCATCGCCCACCGCTTACCCTAGGTTGTGGTCGCGACCGGAGAGGTTGCGGGCCATGTGAAAATATAAGGACTGAAACCCTTATGCTGAGCAACTGTCACAGTGATCGCTCAACCGCAGGAGTTGACTTGTCAACACTGGTTTAGTAGCTGCTCAACTCTTTTGAAACTCTACAGGTGTTGAGAAGTTCGGAGGTTGAGTAGTTGAATTAGGTATGCCGTGCTGCGGATACCTAATAACGGTAGGGTTCACTCGAGCGGACGGAGTTTCCATGTGCCGCACCGAGTGAATTCTAGGGTAGAGCCTATATAAAGAATTGAGCGGTGAAACGACCGGCTTTCTTAACTCGTCGCGGGAGTTAAGGGATCGTGTGGTAAAGTCGAGCAAACTCTGCGAGTCAAAATAAATGGTATTCGAATCTGCGTGCTCCGGTTAATGGAGCTATGTCACTTGGTGATCCCATCAAGAAAGCTTAAGTAGTTTTGTAAATGTTTTAATCTGAGTAGATGGTTAATTAACTCTTCATGAAAACCCCTGTTGATTAAGAAGTAGTTTTGTCGGCAAGTTTTACAAAAGATTTACAAACAAAACCGCATCCACTCAAAAATAATAAACCAAGTATATTCCATGCCTTTGTGAATCATGCAAGTAGTAAGATAGGCTTCCTTTGCGATTTGCTGAGCTGGTTGTTGGCTCACGGCTTGCTAATCCAACTCTTTAGAGGATCAAGACGAAGGTGAAGGTCTACCCGTGGAAGAAGTCCCCGAGGGTCTCTTCTTCGACGAGGATCCGTGGCTTTAGGTCTTCGCCGCGCTCAAGTGGATTCTGGAGCTTTTGTAATGTAATTATACTTTGGGCTTGCACGCCCCGCTGTCAAAACTCTGGATGTTAATCCATATGTGAAATATATGCTAGTCTTTTGTTGTAAACATGCAATGGTATACTCTTGCGCGACACTCCATAACTGTTCATGTGTGAATAGTTGCGGATTGCCGTGTCCGTCTGCGCCCTCGGAAGCGGGCGTTACACTCTTCTTGCACCCCGCGCTCTCCCGGCCGAGGAAGATGGTGCAGCGCCAGTTCACCTTTACTGCCGCGGTGCCGCCTTCCTCGGTCCGGTCGAAGGTGGCGCGGTCGTTGTGGGCCTTGGCGGTGGAGAAGGACCTGCTGGCGACCGTCGCAGAAGGACGCACCGTCGGACCCGGCGGCGGCGTGCGGATGGTCTGGACAATCGCCCCCCTTCTCCCTCTCGCTCTGCTGATGGCAATGCGCGTTCGGTGTCGCCACCTCCTCTGTTTTCCGTGGGAGTTGGAGGTCCAGCTGTTCAAGATATTATGAGAAGGCCACAACGTTTCATTGCGCGCTCTGACAGTTTAGCGGAGAGGGAGGATGAGCTCCGCCGCGCCCTTGTCATTATCTTTGTGGGAGAGTGCTCCGGTATTATTGTTGAACTCCTCACGGCGCAAATCGCCCATAGGTTCGGTCTGGCTGAGGAGGCGCTGGTCTTTCGTCGCAATTCTCCGGCAAGTTTTTTGCTTTTCCTCCCGGATGAAGTGACTGCCACTCGCGTCTACAATGGTGGCCTTCCTTTCGTCACCTCCTATCTCAGGCTTCTCATTAAGCGTTGGTCTCGTTTCTATGGCTCTTTCGGCGCCTTTTCTGCCGGCGCGGTTGAGGTCACGATCAGTGGCATCCCGGCGCATGCCTGGGAGCCTGCTACGGCGGAACAGTTACTAGATGAATTACGCTTGGTTGGAGATTCACCCGCACACAATCAACCAAGGGATATTTTTCGTCTGATGGCCTGGTGTACGCAGCCGGATCTCATCGCCACGGTAATGGAGCTCCTGATTGAAGAACCTTCATTGCATCCGCGCAATACGGTGATGGGCCCGACGTTGCGGGCTTTGTCTTACCCCATCGTCATCTCGTCTCGTGGCCACCTGTGGGACGGCGGCGGTTCCTCCTCGTCTCCTCCCGGATGCGAGGATCGGGTAGCGGCAATCGGCGTCGCGGGCGTTCGCCGTCGCTGGCGTCCTTCGGGTCCTGGTTCGGGCGCGCCCTCGGCGTTAGCCCTCTCCTGACCGTCCGAGCCACGTGGCAAACATTCCGGACAAGGTGCGATGTCCTGTGCGTCGCCTCCAAAGATCAACACCGAGCCCGGTGGTGTTGCACCCCAGCGTCCATGCCCCATCATTTATTGCTCCTCGATGATGGCGATTCTCCCGCCGCTCCCAAGATCTGCATGAGGATTTTAATCCGCTACCACTTTGCCCCGCTTGATCACCCCGAACCATCATTGCAGGCTTCTTCTTGATGGGCCTGGCCAAACTATTGCGCTCCCGGTGGTCGAGTCACCTTCGACTCCCGGATTACGGGTCCGCTCCCGGGTTGAGCGGTTGATCGTCTTGAACCGGTGGACCCTTTGCTATGAATGCTTTGGTGAGAGGAATTCGCTTATGCCTCTTGAGGCCCCTACGTCGAGTGAACATATTGCTACTCGGATGCTCACGTCAAGATATGCTATCTCGCCACGTGTGTACTCGCTGACGACGCCTTTTCGCGTGGCAAATTGATGTCACAACCCCATGTTGAAGCTTCGCTTCGGTGCCCCCTCCACACCAACCTCGGCAAAGACAAGATTCATTTCAGATCTGACCAAGAGTGCAAGAGCTCTGCTGCCACCACCAAAAGTTCAGAAGCGTAGGCCCAAATCCTATCTGTTGGGAGCTAGTCCACCTCGTCGCAGCAGAAGGTTGGCCGGTCTCGGCGTTGATCCCTCTGAAGCAAATCCCTCAAAAAAGATTGTGATGCGCTCCTTAGGCCTATCCTCAGAAGATGTACAGGACAACAAGAAGGCTTTGGAAGATTATGGTAAACTTTTCCGGCAGCCTCTGACTGCGTCTCATATCAGGGCACTGGCAGCACTCTTTGGCTGGGCACCTTCGGAGCTTGAAGCTGCTTCCGTGGAGGACCTGTCTTGTGTTGTCTAGTTCTTTGGACGCAGTCGCTTTTCTTTTCCTCTTTTCCTATGGATCCCTCCCGCATCATATTTTGGAACGTCCGCGGTTTAAATTCAGCCGCGAGATAGAATTCAGTAAGAAGCTTGGTTGAGTCTGTTAAGGGTGATATTGTTTGTCTCCAAGAAACAAAGATGGGTGATATTTCTGTGAGGTTTCTGCTTTCTATGCTTGGGCCTTCTTTTCCCCACTTTACTTTTCTTGCGGCAAATGGGGCCAGTGGAGGTATTTTGATCTGTTGGCGGGATAGGCTTGGTGCAGCTCTATCTATGCGTGTGGTTTGTATTCACTTGATTCGGTTTGCTACGCTCGGGCGGCATTGGTGGTTAACATGTGTTTACTGGACCTCAATCTTGAGATGACAAGATTCTTTTCTTGCAAGAGCTCGGGAAAATTAGTGCCCAATGTCTTGGCCCCGTTGGTAGCAGGAGACTTCAACTTGATTTACCGTGCTGAGGATAAGAATAACACTAACCTTAACCGAGCAATGATGGGTAGGTTTCGCCGGTGTTTAGATGACCTTGCGGTTAAAGAGCTCCCTCTTTTTGGTCAAAAATTTACTTGGTCTAATGAGCAGAGTTCTCCCACACTTGTAAAGTTGGATCGAGCCTTTTGTTCTGTGGATTGGGAACTTATATTCCCTTTCTCCCTGTTGCAAAGTACTGCCACGGAGGTCTCGGATCATTGCCCTTTCTCGCTTGGTCTTTATGATATGAACAAGAGAAAAGGAAGGTTCCATTTGAAGCCTTTTGGCCGTCCATCATTGGGTTCTCCGAGGTCGTCTCCCAGCGTGGTCTTGATCCACCAAGATTATGCCCGTTGAGACCCTCTCCTTCAAGTTCAAGGAAGTATCCCGTGCATTACAAAGCTGGAGCCAGAAGCAGGTCGGCCATGTTAAAACACAGCTCAGCTTGGCTCGAGAAGTTGTACACCAACTCGAGATTGCTCAGGATTTTCGTACTCTGTCTGTTGAAGAAGCAGCCCTGCACCGTATGCTCAAGAAACACTGTCTTGGTCTTACCTCGCTGCAGCGTACCATGGCACGGTCAAGATCCAGAATTGCTTACATCAAGGATGGTGATGCAAATACTCGTTTTTTTCACCTCCATGCAAAGCATAGAAAAATGAAGAATTTTATCCCTAATTTGGTGGATGGTGACCGAATCCTCACAGGTCACGCTGAGAAGGCACAAGCCGTGTTGGATTATTATCACAATCTGATTGGAACAGCAGAAGAAAGGGACTTCTCTATTGATCTGGAACATCTGAACCTACCTCACTCTGATCTTTAGGACCTCGAGCTCCCTTTTTCTGAACAAGAAGTCTGGGACACGATTAAAGAAATGCCTTCTGATAAGGCCCCTGGGCCGGATGGCTTTACAGGCCGTTTTTTTAAGTCTTGTTGGCATATCATCAAAGAAGATATCTCGGCTGCTCTAATTGCTGTCCAGCTGGGTGATTTCAGGCATCTTAGGCTGCTAAATTCAGCTTATCTAACCTTAATTCCGAAAAAGGAAGATGCAGACCAGGTCAAAGACTTTAGGCCCATAAGCCTGATCCACAGCTTTGCAAAATTGGTTACTAAGATTCTTGCTAATGAGTTGGCGCGAAGACTCCATGAGATTGTGGCCAAGAACCAAAGTGCGTTTATTAAGGGAGGTGTATTCAAGATAACTTCATGTTGGTCCAATGATGCAAAATTTCTAAACCAAAAAGGCCCTCGAATTCTCCTCAAGCTAGATATTTCAAAAGCTTTTGACTCAATTTCGTGGTCGTTCCTTTTGGAGGTTTTACGGCATCGTGGTTTCGGACCTATTTGGAGGAATTTGATTTGTGGCCTTCTTAATGCATCTTCAACAAGGGTCCTTCTCAATGGCATCCTAGGTGAGGAGATTCAACATCAAAGGGGACTCAGGCAAGGCGACCCGCTTTCTCCGATGCTATTTATTTTGGTTATGGATGTGTTGAATGCAACTATTCAAAAAGCGATGACGAAGGTCTCCTCCAACCACTTGCAAATCGCCCCTCAAACATAGTCTCTCTTTATGCGGATGATGTGGTTCTTCCTCGGACTGTTGCCTCGATTTGGAGTTGATCTCTTTGTCCTTGCTTGTTTGGCACCGCCTCGGTCTCAAAACCAACATTCAAAAGAGTAGTGCCTCCCCATACAGTGTTCGATGAGGATATTGCCATAATCCAAAGAACATATGTCATGTGTAGTTCAGATTTCCTTGCAAGTACTTGGGCCTCCGCTTTCGTTTAAGAAATTGACCAAAGGGCAAGTCCACCCATCATAGACCGCATCACGCCCATTTGCCATGTTGGAAATCGATCTAATGAATGAGTGGGAGGTTGGTAATGGTCCAATTTGTAATGACATCTATGGTGATTTATCGGCTATAGCCGGATCTTCCCCTTGGGCTATCAAGGAAATCGACAAGATTAGAAGGAGTTTTCTTTGGAGAGGAAGAAGAGAAGCTAATGGGGTCATTGTTTACTCACTTGGCCTAGAGTTTGCCTACTAAAGAGCTAGGTGGACTTGGTATACATGATCTAAAATCCCTTGGTCGGGCCTTGAGATTGAGATGGTTGTGGCTTGCTAAGACCCAACCGACGAGTGCCATGGGCGAGTTTAAGATCTTGTTACACCCTTCCATACATGCCTTCTTCTCCATGGCGGTGTTCATTGTTGTCGGTGATGGAACATCTACTCTCTTTGGGTGATAAGTGGCTGCATGGGCGGTCCATTGAGCTACTGCTCCTCACCTTTTGCTCGGTCTACAAGAGGACGACCAAGCGACGCACGCTTTTGATGCTCTGTTGGACAATTCTTGGATCGAGGACTTGCGAGGTGCCCTAACTATGGTGCTCTGTTAGATTATTTTGTTGTCTCGAATCTTGTTTCGGATGTGCAAAACAACGACTTAGCGAGATGTGCACAATTGGTGCCTCACCGCCTCGGGCGATGACTCGACCAAATCGCCTATAATGCTCTCTTCTTTGGCTCGGTGCGGTTTGATCCTTGAAACTCATTTGGAATACTTGGCGTAGAAGAAGTGTCAATTTTCCTTTGGCTTGCTTTCCATAATAGATCTTTGGATGCGGATAGGCTGGCCAAGAGAGTTTACCTCATCCCGCTCGATGTCCCTATGTGACCGGGAAGATGAGACCATCCAAAGATATCCTTTGTGGGTGCGTGGTTGCAAGACAAATCTGGTCCCTTGTCTTCCGTCGCTGTGGGCTACCGGATTTCTCTCCACTCCCTGATGACAAGATCCTCCATGTTTGGTGGATGCGTATTCTAGAGTTGTTCCCTGACAACTGCAAGAGAGGGCTAAATTCGCTAATTATTTTGGTCGTCTGGTTCTTGTGGAAGCACCGTAAT
Organism: Bonia amplexicaulis; assembly: GCA_036346245.1. NCBI lineage: Eukaryota > Viridiplantae > Streptophyta > Magnoliopsida > Poales > Poaceae > Bonia > Bonia amplexicaulis. Next base: position 11,522,658 of record CM070753.1, on the reverse strand, counting down.
GATATAGTGTTTAATGGAGCTGCTCTCAATGTGCAACGTATTCTTATGCAGATTTGTGAAGAGGCTAATCTCGGTGTCTAGTCGGTGCTAGTGGGTTAGCTCACTTAGCGGTCGCTGCTAGATAATTTGGCGGCTTTTGTTTAGCCGGGTCGTTTCTGGTCTTCTCTTTTCTTTTCAGGCGGTTCTTGTGGTGTCTTGGCTCCTTCGGGAGTTTTGGGTGTGTGTGTTTTGGGTGTGTTGTACTCTTCTGAGTTCTTCTTCCTAATGCAATGATACGCAGCTCTCCTGCGTATTCGAGAAAAAAAAATAATGACTTCTGAGCCGTGATAACTGAAGGACAAATTGCAAGACATTATTACGAAGACCTCCGTAGGAAGTCTGCTTCATTGACAATTCAGACCTACTATCGAATGCACTTTGCAAGGAAAAACTACAGAGATCTCTGTTCTGCATCAACTACTATCCAGTCCGGTCTACGTGGTATGGTTGCTCGCAAGGAACTCCATTTGTCAGCAAATAGTTCGCACTGAACTGATTGACGCTACAAAAATAAATAGTTCAATAGCGTATATATGCAAGTGCTGAAAAATTGTATGTAATGATGCGCTAACATAGCACAGAGATCTGAGAGATATCAGTTGACACCTGTAGGTAGTATTCCTTCTGTTAATCTCTGTTTGTAGTCTCTTCATTATTTTCTAGCATAGGAGAGCGTTTTCAAGGGATGAGCTCATGTAAGAGAGAGCGTCTTCAAGGGATGAGGTCACGTAAGAAACAATTATCTCGTGCTAGTGATAAGTTAGTTTTTTTATAAATATAAACTTTGTGTTGTTCGTATTTATTCATACATCTGTTTGATTTACTCTCATATGTTGTCTTTACAGATTCTGGTTCATGTCTAACTATCAATGAAGAAATAATAAGATAGAATAGAGAGTAAATCTTCGTAATTTAAGTACTCAAATTGTATCTCTATTATGTTATATTTTTTATATTTTGATATTATGCCATGTTTTTCTTATTATGTTTTATATTTATTTGTTTAGTATTGAAACTCAAGTTTCATATCAGTAATGCAATTAGCTAACTATGGTATACTTTTGTTATATCGTGGTATGGGTATAAATTGGTGTTAGTTTTAGGTTATTAGAGTTTAGCCTGGGGCATAGCTAAATTCTGATTCCGCTACTAATAGGGGGTGTTTAGTGCCGGCTCCGACGGAATGCAGGCTAAAGCCTTCCTGTTGAATTCACCCCTATACTAGAGGATTTAAACCTTTTAAACCTAATTTGAGCGCTTGAGGATGATCACCCATGTGCAAATGAACGGTATAGTAGTCACCCGTCGAACTAAAACCTTTTCCCTGTCGTCCTTGTTGGAAAATCATGGATGGGGAATTAATGGCCGTGTGGCTGGGCGATGCAGTTCCGATTTCAAAACGGGTAAAAAAATTTGTTGTTTCCTTCTCTACTTTTTTTTTCTCGAACACACAGGAGAGCTACGTATCATTGCATTAAGAAGGGGAAAAAGAGCCCATACAGAGAAATTACAGACTCAAAAACACACACACACACACCCCACCTCAAAAGCTAAAGGAGGCTAGCCTATGAAACACAAGCAAGATCGACCTCGACCAGAGGGGATCTAAACCAAGACCTGAGGCGGGGCAGTTAGGTATGAGATACCCTTTGCACCGGCCATACCCCAAATCCTCATCTCCTCGTTGACAGAAGACACGAGGGTCCTAACATCCCAAGACAAACCCATCAAAGACACAGCGGTTGCGAAGATTCCAAAGAGACCAAGCCCCCAAAATGATGATGGAGTTAAGGCCTTGCCGGACGTGACCATGAGCTGCGCTGTGAGATCTGGACCACCAATGTTCAAAGGAAAGCTCTCCCAGCTGGGGGGAAAGGTTTTGTAATCTGACCCTTAGAAGTAAGTCAAACCAAAATTGGCGGGCAAACACACAAGAGATCAAGAGGTGGTTAATTGTTTCCTCCTCTTGGTCACAGAGAAGGCAGCGGGGGGGTGTTGCAAACCCCGGCGTGCCAGACGATCTGCAGTCCAACATTTATCGTGAGCAGCCAGCCACATAAAGAATCGACATTTATTTGGGGCCCAAGATCTCCAAATTCGCTCCCAGGGGCTAAAATCAATGCCTCCTTGAAAAAAGCCTTCATAAGCTGATTTTGTTGAGTAAATTCCATTGGGAGTGAAGCGCCAAATGTGTTTATCTTCTAAAGCGGGCTGCAGCTCCACCTGAGAGAGGAGATCCCAGAGCTTTAAAAAATCAACAATGGCTCCAACCGTCAAAGCTCCTATCAAATCCGCAGTCCAGTTGTGCCCCGGGAGAGCCTCCCTCACCGTGCGCTTATTGGCATGTCTTTTGGGAACCAATCAAAAAGACAGGGAGTCATATCAGCGATCCTTTTTCCATGGATCCACCTATCTGTCCAGAAAAGGGTGCGAGCGCCATTACCGACCTCAGTGTAGGTTGCAATAGAGAAGAAGGACCGAACGCAGTGGTGAACCTGGATCGGAAAGGGGCCCAAGATCCATGCGGATCAACCTTCAAGCCAAAGCCATCTCATTCTAAGGGCCCATCCCATCCACCGGAGGTCAGAAATACCAAGACCCCCGAGATGAAGAGGCCAGGCAAGTTTTGCCCCATGCCACAAGACAATGTCCTCCCTTAGTTTCTTTTCTGCCTCTCCACAGAAAACTTCTACGGATTTTGTCAATTTCTTTAATAGCCCACTGGGGGAGGTCAACTGCCATGGCCAAATAGATCATCATGGAAGTTAACACAAATTGCACCAAGGTTTTCCTGCTCGCTCTTGCTAGCAACTCTGCTTTCCAACCCGGAAGACGATCAGCAATCTTATCAATAATAGGCTGAACTTCAGTTCTTGTTAGCTTCCAGAGAGAGGGCACACCAAGATACTTGCAAGGAAAATTCATCACTTGCAGGAAGATGCTCATTGACAATATCAATCTCTGTTTCGGAACAGTGGATGGGGAATATGTTGCTCTTTTGCATATTGGTTTTGAGTCCGGAAGCTTCCCCAAACAAACGAAGAAGACCCACAGTGACCTCCAAATCCATGGTGTCTGGCCTAAGGAAGATGACTACATCATCGGCATAGAGAGAAATCCGGTGTTGCAAGGCTCGAGTAGAGAGGGGCTGAAGGAAACCCTCTCTAGAGGCCTTAGAAAACAGGTGGCTTAAGATGTCCATGACAAGAATGAAAAGCATTGGGGAGAGGGGATCTCCTTGCCTCAAACCACGCTTATGAAGTATGGTCTCCCCGGGAATGCCATTGAGAATGACTTGCGAAGAAGAGGTGCCCAGTAGCCCACAGACCATGTCGCGCCAAATGGAGCCAAAACCCAAGTTTCTCAAGACCTCAAGGATGAAGGACCAGGAAACTGAGTCAAAAGCTTTTGTGATGTCTAGCTTGAGAAGTAAACAGGGCTGCCTTTGATGATGAAGAAACCTTGCCATCTGCTGCACCATCATGAAGTTGTCTTGAATAAACCGCCCTTTTATGAAGGCACTCTGATTTGAAGAAACCAACTGATGGAGCCGGGTAGCAAGTCTATTGGCAAGGATTTTAGTGACTAATTTGGCAAAACTGTGCACCAAGCTAATGGGTCGGAAGTCCTTGACGTGCAAAGCCTTAACTTTCTTTGGAATTAAAGTGATGTAGGCTGAATTGAGCAAACCAAGATTGCCAAAGTTTCTACTCCAAACTACTGACAAGGCTGCCATAAGATCCGGCTTCATAGTTGGCCAGCAAACTTTATAAAAGCGACCAGTGAAGCCATCCGGTCGGCGCTTTATCCATTGGAAGTCGATGATAGTTTTCCAAACCTCATCCTCAGAGAAAGGGGTCTCAAGATCAGCAAGATCATGAGACAAGAGATGCAGGTCCTCTAGATTAATGGTGTGCTCTCTGTCTAGACTTAAACCAAGGAGGCCATTGTAAAAATCATAAACAGCCCGCTCCTTATCATCATGACTGGTAAGCAACTGCCCTTCATTAACAAGTCTGGGAATGAAGTTTTTCTGCTTGCGGTGTCTAGCAAACGCATGAAAGAGGCTCAGATTGCGTCCCCTCATGCACCACCAATTCTCGAGCGGCTTCTAGCAATAGTGCGGAAATAGAGGATAAGGCCGAGAGTGTTTCAAAGGTTGCAGTGACGGTCCTCCTCTCTTGACAGTTCGAAAATCCTTAGCAATCTCCAGCTGATGAAGCACTTCTCTAGCAAGACTAAGCTGCATTTTAACAAGACCAACTCTTTTTTGACTCCAGCTTTGAAGTGCTTTGGCAGTTGCTTTGAACTTCTTGTCTAAATTAGCAAAGGGGCAGCGGGTCACAGAAACAGAAGACCAAACAAGAGCAACAGTGTCCTGAAAACCTTCCACTTTGGTCCAGAAGGATTCAAAGTGAAATCTCAATTTGCCCGTCCTGCTGTCATGCAAACCCAAAAGGAGAGGGCAATGATCAGAACCATCTGTAGAAGCACTTTGAAGCAGGGAATTGGGGAAAAGAGACTCCCAATCGAAAGAGCAAAGCACTCTATCCAGCCTGACAAAAGTTGGGGATTCCTAACCATTAGACCAAGTGAATTTTCGTCCGCGAAGAGGAATATCAATCAAGGCCAGATCATTGATAAGGCATCGGAATCTACCCATCATTGCCCTATTCAGCAGACTGTTGTTCTTATCCTCCTGCTAATATATAAGATTGAAATCTCCCAATATCATCCAAGGACCTTGACAAGCCTCACGGATATCTCTTAACTCCTGCAGGAAACTGATCTTTGCATCATTTGACTGCGGTCCGTAGACGCACGTCAACCACCAAGCTTGGCCGCCGCTTGGGCAAAACTTCCTCGAGACACTATAGGAATCTAGTCTAATATCACCGGTAGGGCCATGGCCATGCCTCCAAGCCACGAGAATTCCACCAGAAGCGCCAACCGAAGGAAGAGAGATGAAGTTATCAAAATCTGACCCTAGCAGGGAGAGGACCGACCCCTGGGAGGTAAAGATCATTTTTGTTTCCTGCAGACAGACCACATCCACCCGAGCCGAAGCTACCAGGGTGCGAACAACATCTTGCCTTGGTTTAGAATTAAGCCCTCGGACATTCCAGCACAAAATGTTGGAAGGATTCATCGAACAAAGAATGAAGACGACCAAAGCGATGGAAAAACTGTCAATTCAGACTGACCTCTACCGGTGGCGTCCGGTAGAAGAGGCGACTAAAGCTGAATATTCGAAGTCGAAAGAGGTCACGTAAAGAGCTTGTCAGAGTCCTCTAGCGCTTGCGGATGGAGTTTTCCGATCATCACCGATGTTCGAGCTTGCAACACTTGCATTTCAAAGACTACCGGTGGCGAGACCAAGGCCGAGAATCCGTTCGACTCGGAATGCGGTGCACTGCCGAGGAGGGGCGACGAGGAGGGAGGGCCGAGGCTTCGCCTTGAGTGTGTGGATTGGGAGGAGCAAGCTCGTCTTTTGGTGAGGTTGGAGATGAAGGAATTCCCGGCCCGCTGGGGAGGGGCTTCTTGCCGAGGAGGCGGAGAACCATCGCTGACGGAAGCCACCGAGCAAGTTCTTCGACCTCGAGCGGCACGGCCGAACATAGACCTTGGAGATGAATCTCAAAAGCCTCTTAACCAATGGAGATGGTGGCGACATCGGCGGCCGGACGGACCAGCCAGGCCACCGAGGCGAGGGAAGAACATCGGGAGGAGCGGGGAAGAGCGCCTGGCCGGGAGCCGCAGGGTCGGCCATCGCGATCGCTTTCTCCAGAGGATCAGCCGGGGCGGGGGAGGAGGACGAGGAGACGGCGCAATCAGCCTCGATCCTGGAGACAATTCCCGTTGCCGCCCTCGTCTCGGGAAGAGGCGGTTTGGAGCTGTTGCCGCCATTAACTGTGGGGGGAACCGAGGGGCTTGAGGAGATATCGCAGATCTGGGAGGGCTCCACGAGGCCGGCTTTGGATGCCACGTGTCCAGCATGCAACCCAGAGGGTCCAAGGCGAAGTTTGACCGGGATGCGACCCCTCGGGAGGTCCCCGGCGTTCCTCCTCGCCGGCGAGCTGCTTCGGGATTGCGGCGAGGCTTTGGCGCTTCTTTGTCGACCGCCGTCGCGATCGATGATGGTCGCAACACGATCGATGATGATCGCCGCTGGTCGATGGAGGCGACGGAGGCGCCGACGGAGGATTCCTCGGCAGAGACCTCGGCCGGAAGCACGACCCCTACGTCCAGAGGAGTGACGTCGGTGCTTTCGGCGCGCCAAGTCGATCACCGGTTTAGCCTCATCCACCGCCGCCCGCACGAAGAAGTCGATCCGCCGTCGGCAAAGGAGATCGGAAGCCTCGGTCGTCGGCGAGATACACCGCCGATCGAGATACGTCCCGCGACGAGGGAGCACCGGGCGGCGAGTAAAGGTGGCCAAGGTTCTTGCAACGGAAGCAGGCAACCGGAGACGACACTCCGCCGCGCGGTGCGAAGCGGAGAAACAATTGAAGCACTTTCCACGGAGGTCTGCCGGAACCGGACGTCGAGAGTCGCCAGGTGGGTGACGGAGCCATCTCCGAGGCCGGCGGCGACCAACCACCTCTATCCAGTCTTCTTCACCCGGGCCTTGAGACAACACCCGTTCGTGAGGAAATCCAGCGCGGTCGGCAAGGGAGCGGGAAGAGCATGGCACCGGCTCTGACACCGCCGGGGCCTCGCCAGCCGAACTGGGAGAAGACAACAGCACGTCGCGGAAGGACGGGATAGAGGTAGGTCTGGAAACTGCAGGGGAGACGGGAGGAGAAACTTCATTCCAGCGCTCCAGCTTCGAGCGGCCGACCGTGGGGGAAGTCGGCGCCTGGAGAGAGGGAAGAGAGGCCAGCGCTAGGAGAGGCGCGGACGAGGAAGTGCCCGCCAGGTCCGAGGTGGACGTCGGCGTGCTGGGGGTGGTCGCCGGGTCCAGGGTGGACGTCGGCGTGCTGGAGGTGGCCGCCGGGTCCGGGAAGGACGTCGGCATCATGTTTACGCAGCTTGGATGAGGTCACGTAAGAAACAATTATCTCGTGCTAGTGATAAGTTAGTTTTTTTATAAATATAAACTTTATGTTGTTCGTATTTATTCATACACCTGTTTGATTTACTCTCATATGTTGTCTTTACAGGTTCTGGTTTATGTCTAACTATCAATGAAGAAATGACAAGATAGAATAGAGAGTAAATCTTCGTAATTTAAGTACTCAAATTGTATATCTATTATGTTATATTTTTTATATTTTGATATTATGCCATGTTTTTCTTATTATGCTTTATATTTATTTGTTTAGTATTGAAACTCAAGTTTCATATCAGTAATGCAATTAGCTAACTATGGTATACTTTTGTTATATCGTGGTATGGGTATAAATTGGTGTTAGTTTTAGGTTATTAGAGTTTAGCCTAGAGCATAGCCAAATTCTGGTTCCGCCACTAATGGGGGGTGTTTAGTGCCGGCTCCGACGGAATGCAGGCTAAAGCCTTCCTGTTGAATTCACCCCTATACTAGAGGATTTAAACCTTTTAAACCTAATTTGAGCGCTTGAGGATGATCACCCATGTGCAAATGAACGGTATAGTAGTCACCCGTCGAACTAAAACCTTTTCCCTGGCGTCCTTGTTGGAAAAGCATGGATGGGGAATTAATGGCCGTGTGGCTGGGCGATGCAGTTCCGATTTCAAAACGGGTAAAAAATTTTGTTGTTTCCTTTTCTCTACTTGCGGCCACGCATACCTTGGCGCTTTTCCTTTTTAAGGGAACGCAATTCTTCGCTTAGCGGCTTCTTTTTTACACGTGGGAATTTACCAGTTGGGAGAATAATAACTACTCCTGATCTAGTCAATTAGATCCAACGGTCAACATCCTAAACGGCAGCAATCGGCTGGTCATTAGATTTTTGATGATGTGGCACAATCAGAAGGCTGTTTTTCTGGCCAATAATACGAGAGAAACATTACGATGGCAACATATTACATACCTCGCTCGTACTTTATTATAGGTGTAAGTTGCGAACAGCTGCAGTCATTACATAGCATGATACTAAGAATCGAGGTTTCAGCAGAGCGAGCGTCCTCCCAAAGATCCACCATTAACAAGGATGTTTGCAAGTTTTGGAAGCGTTGGTGTTAGGGCTAACGACAAGGCACCAACACACCAAGAAATGAGTATTGGTCTAGTCCGCGAAACAAGAGCCACTCCTAAACATCCTCCGAAGTGGCATAGCTATTTCTGCTCCAGGCAGGATTTAGCTTGTTTGTCTCACCTCATACTTGTGGCAAATTCCCAACGGGGTATCCTTAGAAACTGGCCTTTCCTCCGACCAAAGCTCCATGTTCAAATCACCCGTTCCCCAGTGCACCAAACATTTGCTAACCTGGCTGGGATCAAAACGATTTACCAAACTCATCCCTGCACACTTGTCCACTAGCATCCATTCCCCTGAGAGTTTGCCAGATGATGGAAAATTAAGAACAAGGATTAATAGAAATGTCCACAAGGGCATGCTGAAAATGTTGATCGGGCAATAAATCTCAAAATGCTGCAAAGATTAATTTACCATTGGGCCGGAGGTCTCCCTCTAATGTTACTTCTCCAGACTCCGGGGAGATCTCTTGCTTTGAACCATTGATCGCCGTAAAAGCAACTACCACGTCAGTTGGGTGTAGAAGAGTGAAAGTTGGATGAACTCGCAAACAGACCAACCTTAAGAGGAAAAACATATTTCAACGTGTCAAAATATTCTAGCGCTTCAAATAATCAATTATGATCAACAATTGGAAATTTGCTCAAAAAATAATATCAACTATAGCTAAAATTGCTGAATAGTAGAAACAAGCAGGAGAAAATTCCAAACAGACAATCTATCATATAATAGAATCTTAACAAATTTACTTTCCTGGCATCAGTACAATGCGTGGGAGCATTCAAGTGTGTCGTGTTCAAATTGCATGAGTTGCACAATTCCTGATTAAGGATTTACCAAAGTAATATGCTAAATAAAACTTAGCACTCACCTGGAAAAGCCACCAGAACCAGCTCCAACGTTTCTTGCTTGAATGCTAGAGTCAATCTGGACAATCTTTGGGCTGTCTTTCAAAATGGATATATGGCGCTGAAGAACCAGACCACCCCCAATATCTCCTTCCAAACAAATAGATTCCTCCTCTCCTGATTGCCCAAGATGCCTCCTGTACTTTTCTAGTAATAGTTATTTTGTGACTAAAACTGTAACTAAGCGACAAACTATTAACCGACAGGCCAAAGGGCATGAAGAAAAAAATGAAAATTCAGTCCACAATGATGATTTATCTTACCTAATAACTTTGTACTCTTCTGTGCAGCCAGCAGACCTATATTCAGTCCCACTGTATTCTTCGTAACCATTGATTTCAATCCTGCTGTGAAGCCACTGGGAATCTGCAGAGATCAAGTATAAATGATACTTAAGCTAACAAGAAAATAATTACTGGATCTATTTGCAATTCATTCGTAATCATCAAGGACACATAAGCAGTGCATCCACATTACTCAAACTTTAAAATATCTCAGGACAACTTTAATATTACCCTTTTTCACTCATGCGTACCGGCAGATCAACAACAATTCAAGGCACTCTCTATCTCACAAATAGGATATCCTATCAGTACACAGATATTACTAAACTAATGGGGAGTCCATTAATCATGTAACACAGATGAAGCATACCAGAAGGAAGATGTGTCATCGATATAATACGACCGCCAATCCATGGTACAACCTTAAGCAACCAGTCTCCACTCTTCAAATCAACAGGTGTTTTCGAGAGCTCAGCACCTTCCTGTCCTGATGGTTCGTCTATATCAGGTATAGGCTGAATCATCTCTGTACAACCATCAGAAGATACCACTGTAAGCCGAGTTCAGACTATTTAACTACAGCAATAGTAAGCACTTCCAGATCTGAAAATACCCAAACGGTTCTTGTGCTCAAGTTCACTTGTTGCAACTAAGCTGGACACTTCAGACTCAGAAGGCATTGTAAGATGTACTTCTTCACCATCAACACCATGTGAACTTATCTGAGTGCAACAAAATAATAATTAAAACACTTACAATCAAGACCTCTTTATGTCCTGATGTGGCAAAAACATAGTTAACCAATAGACATACCATAGCACCTCCACCAAGTAATATACTTATGTTTAAGTTACGTCTTGGTCTCTTCCAGGATCCTTCAGTTTTCAGAACTTTAACAGAAACCACTGATGAGTGGAGTTCGGCAACATAATATGTCAAAAGATAGTTCCCCTGTGTGAACCCATATCCATCCCCAGCATCTTCGAAGTGGACACCTTCAGCTTTACCTGTAAAACCAGTCAGTCATGGCGCAGAACAGAACATATGCACACAGTATGACATGAAATTTCAAATCAGTAGCTTGAACACATATGCACACAGTATGACATGAAATTTCAAATCAGTAGCTTGAACACAGAAAATAAGGCTAACTAATGCAAAGAAACATGAGATATAATGGAAATGCAGATTAGTTTGTTGCAGTGAAGATTCTGTTATCTTATCCGTTCAAACACATATGAGCATTTACAGATTACTAAAAGTAACTAGATCTGATCTTCACGAAGGGGAAATGGAGGTTTGGTTGTGAATGGCATTTCAACAATAACAAACCTCCCAATACACCACACAAATTACAAAGCCAAGTTATTCAAGGCAGAAGTTAAAGGAACTTAGCGAGAAGGGTGCGTACCATTTTCATCCAGTGCAATAAGTAGTGACAAATCATCCTCCAAACTTGCTTCACAAACATGTTTGATGGGAAGGCCTACAGTAAGAATTGCTCCACCTTGTAAATACAGCAGTGGCAAATCCTATATAATTATTCATTCATAAAGAAAAATTAGTTCCAGAATATCATTCAAGACAACATAATAAAAGTTTATCAAGCAACTTACAGGGTGCGAATCTCCAAAATCGAAAGGCAACCAAATGCCCTTTGGCAACTTATGTGTACATTCATGAGCTCCTTTATTAGGTAAAGTGCTGCCAAAAGACCGGAACAATTGAAGTCAAACCAAAGCATAGAAAAAATAAAAAAAAACCTTCATTATTTGGCTACTTTAGCTATATATAATAGATGGCAGAAAATTGATCATTGTTCAGTCAAAAATGCAAAATCAGCTCAAAACACACGCTTGAACACACAAGTTGTTATGAATTTTAGTTCATAATAGGATAAACATTCGTCGAGAGGATGGCCGGGCGGCGGTGGCATGGTTGTGAGAGAGAAGAGACTATAGATGAGAATGACTTTGTTATTTCTTTGCTTTATTTCAATAGCATGCGGCAGCCCCCTTATATAGATAAGTTCCCCCTAACATATCGAATATAATCTTAATCATATCTCTAACAAATAGAAACTAATATCATATCCCTAATCATATCCTTAATAAATAGAAACTAATCTCTAATTTCCTAGTAATGAACCAGTTGGGTTGGTTGGGCTCAAGGCCTACGCCCATGACGCAAGCCCAATGACACACAACAACATGCATGCACATAAACACAAGCAAGCCAGGAGCAGATTGTTAAGAGAATTAGAGATAAGGTCTTAGAGATAGAATAAGATCAGCATATTCCCTTTGTACTCCCTATATATATTGCTCATTGGGCCTCTTCAATATACACACAATATTCATAACATGGTATCAGAGCTTAGGTTGAAACCCTAACCTCATCTACTTCCGCTGTTGCTGCTGCCCCCGGGAGGTCGATCTCCTCTCCCGGGGGCGGTCATCTCCAAGTGACGCCGCCGCCGACGCTGGGTCCCACCGGACCGCTGCTGGCCCTCATCGCCGTCGGTCTCGGCACCGTCGCCTCGCCACCGCCGCTCCGCTTGGTGCCGCCGCCGCCGGATCCCGCCACCGCGTCTCGGATCCGGCCGCTCCTCCTGGCACCACCGCCCATGGCCGCTGCCGCCTCGACCGCTTTTCTTGCCGCCGCCGTCCCCCGGATCCGTAGTCTCGCCATGCCGTGAGCCAGATCCGCCTCCTCCGACGCCAGAAAGCCCGATCCGTGGGATCCGGCATCTCCGCCGCCAAAGTCGCCTCGGTCTGCCGCCGCGCCGCCATGGTTTCTCCCGACCACCCGCACCGATCCGGCTCCCGCCGATCCAACGCCTCCTTGCCGCGGTGCCTCAATCTCCTCTTCTTGGACCGCCGCCCGCCTTCTGCGCCAGATTTGCCGCCGACGCCTCCTCCGCCGGGAGTCTCGCGCCCGGCTGCCTCTCTGGTTACCACCGAGGTCGCGAGTGGAGGCGAGGAGAGGGAGAGACGGGAGGGAGCGAGGGGGAGACAGGAAGGAAAAGATCGGGGTTTTGGCTTGGGCTTCTTCGCCTTTGTCACTCCGCTCAAGCCAGACATGCTCGAATAGCTTGCTCGTGTTGTCCACCACAATGCGGTACACGTCCTGCGGCCGTGGGATTGTGGGGATGTGGAAGGGCACCTTCGTTTCGTTCGGCCGGTGTGGTGGCGCCTATGTGCGTGGGCGTGAGGGGATCGAGGTTATAGTAGGAGCGTGATGCTATATTTTTTTTACTGCTGATTTTTAGTCAATCTTTAGTTATTTTTCTCGTGAGTCTTTCGTTGCGTCCATCCAAATCTATAGTCTTTAATTTTAGTCCGTCTAAGCCGTGCGAGTCCACAAATTTATTGTCAGTCATAAAAGTGTAGGAATTTTCTTTTGCATGGCAGCAGCCGCCGCTCTATTCTTTGAGTCGCGTGCAGATCGTAAGAGTCGTTATGATGCCGCCGCTTTTCTTGCCGCCTAGAGCTTTTAAGGCCGCGCTTCTTCTCAGCCGCTTCTTGTGCCTTTGCTCCGCCGCTGTCTCGGGCTTCGATCTGTGCCGTCATGCTTCTATCTATTCCTCTTCGGCTTGATTTGACAATTTATTCAAAAGCGCATAGCAACGACGACATTATCAAGACTCGGACGTCGGATATTTCTTGTTTTAGTATTAACCCTTTTTCAAATGCAATGCTATTGCATACGCTTTGCATTTGAGGCGGGGTGTTAAGGGTATTAGAGATAAGGTCTTAGAGATAGAATATGATCAGCATATTCCCTTTGTACTCCCTATATATATTGTCTATTGGGCCTTTTCAATATACACACAATATTCATAACACAGATATCATGGTTTCCAAGAGAACAAATTAAAAAAGTATGTTGTGAGGCCATTGATGTGAAACCATTACCTTGCACAGACCAAAAGTGGTCCCAAGAGAAAGGAAGTCTCGATTTTCCTTAATTCTGGATCTTGTGGATCTATAAATAAAGCAAGGAATGAGATTTTCTATCAAATAATAAAATGCATCCTAAGAAGACCGTCTGCTATCTGCCCCACTGATGGGATAGTCCCAGTAAGGAAGAATGCAAATATTTTCAATATCTAGTCTTGAACCATATATTTCAGTAACTGTCATTTGTTTATAAGGTGGTAATTTCACATGTTTCCTATATGGATCACACTATTTCTTGCAAAATTCCTGTGAACGTCTTGCGTTCCAAACATGCCCATATCATAGTAGCGCAATAATCCATTTTTATTTTATAGATACACATCAACAAAAGGACAAAAAAAGGATTTGCTACATTTCATTTCTTCCTAAAACCTACAAACATCTGAGCCAACTTAGACTATGGGACTCCACTTTGATACATTAGTGAATGGTAAGACAACCATTATTACCAGCAAAGAAAACTGGAGCAGCAACTGGGATACCCTTTGCATGTGAAAGGTAAAACAGAGTGTAGATGTGTGGCAATAACCGGTACCGTCTTAGTATCGCAAGACGACAAACTTCCTCACACTGAAATATGCATTCACTGTTAGAAGCAGCCAGTGCTATCTCCATTAAGAAATTAACAATGCTAAAAGCCTTGAAGGACCTTGATCATTCGAATACTTAAAACATCGACACGATTACCAACCAGAAATATTACTTCTATTATACAATATGCCCAACTTCAGTTTTGGTTGTCAGTTAATGTAAAAACAAGACCTGTTTAAACAATGGTAGGTGGACCGAGTTTTGCTACAACATTAAAATATACAACCAGTTATCAAAAGGCAGGAATTATTGATAGTTGGACAGAGTTTACTTGCACCACAGAAAATTAGGAATTGGAGGAAGCCATCAGTTCACTGCTGATAATTGACCACAGAGCTATGAGGATGTTTTAGGAATAACAAGATAAAAACAGAAATTTCTGTGGGCTTATATGTAATTTCTCTTATTTTATTAGCAACCAAGTATTGATTCATTTGTTACTTCTTGGTGGAAAAAATAAAATGTCTAAAAAAATTATTTATTGCCATGGCAAGTTAGGCTGGGCCTAAAACTTCTGTGGCTCAAAAGTCAGATGCGAGCCTGCCAAAGTCCAGGAAAGTCGAGCCATGATCACAAGGCCAGGCTGCTCACGACTACATCTATTTGTTGTGGACATGGGCTAGCCAGGCCGGCTCACAGCAGCAGCATTCCTGCATATTATGTACAGCCGGTCGGCCGTATGGGCAGAGGCTAACTCGATCAGGGAATTGGCCAAGTAGTTCGATACAGATTCTATCTGTTAGTTGCATATCGATCTAGCTGTTAGCAGAGTAAGTGCATATCTTGTCTAGTTAGTTGCATATCTCATCTAGTTAGGTGCATGTCGTTCCATTAGTTCAGATTGTTTGGGACTCTTCTATTTAAAGGAGACTTCATCTGTTGAGAAGGCTAAGCAAAGAACAAACAATGTTGTTCCTAGTCTCCCTCTCTTCTTCAACCAAGCCTCAGAGCCTTGCCAGCCGACATCAGAGAACAGCTCTCAATTGGCCACTAAAGGGTGAGTGCCCTACCATCGGTCCTCAAACCCTTACCAACAAAGGTTCACAACACTACCGTATACTATGAGAAACAGAAATTCCTATCATAGTAATAACCCCTTTAAGACACAAAAAGTTGAACTCATAGTGCATATCAAACGAACCATAAATCATGATGGGTGACTAAAGGACTGACATAATGAAACGAAGGAAATGCTGAAGGAAAAGTATGGCAATATCAAGAACAAGTAAGCTCACCTATAAATGTGACATGTATACTAAACAAAAAGATATTAATGGAGAAAAAAACTTTGTTAGCAATTTTTGTATCATATGACAAAGGGAAAATGTAGCAAAGCTGCAAAGAAGAAACATGCAAAGAGATCCAAGCTTCTTGGAGTGCAACAATATCTTGTTTGTGTGCATGCACACTCATGTGTGGGTGTAGGGCGTGAAGCAGTACCTCTTCACCGAAGGACCATGGCTCATGGTCAATGCTTCCGGTTTCAGAATGGCCACGTGAAAATGGAAACAACGCACCCACACCCATCCATCTTCCAAAAAGTTTTGGGGTAGCATTTCCAGCAAACCCACCAATGTCAGGACCTGACAATGGCTGACCACTGAGACCCTGCTCGGATAAACACGTCATTAGATTACTAAAAAAATGTATGCTCAAGTCTTTTCAGTAATTTGGCCATAGTTATAGTTCTATTTTTATTATGTAAACATATTAAGAATGACTTGCTTAAAAGTAATAGAGAAACAAGTATAACAGAATTGCAATGAAAGTACAGCTAAAGAAGCTACCAAATTTGGAGGCAATGGTCCTCATTCCTCAACAGTAATAAAATCCACAAATTGTATGTTTCTTTAAGGTTATAAGATTGTACTCACAGTACAATTAAATCCCATCATTAAATACTAAAATAACTTGCCAGCACATAGTTATATGTGACAGTCTCATACTGTTCATTTGTTCATTAAAACAATTAAAAACATTTTAATTTTGACATGAACAGGGAAGATATTGTAAAAATTGAATGACTAGCTGCTACATAAAGTTTTGAGAGGGAACTATTTTGGCCACTTGGATAAATATTTCACTTACCAACTGAAGAACCATTGGTAGACTCATGTGTAAATGCTCCCAATTTGACAGATTATCACCAGTCCATGTTGCAGCGTAGCGCTGGCTTCCCATAAAACCAGCTCGTGTAAGAACAAACGGTCGTTTATCCGTATTGGCCATCACCATTCCTTCATAAGTAGATCTTGCCATGAGCATTCCATAGACCTGAAAATTATAAACATTAAAGCATACAACACATAAAGTAGCAAAACTATGTGACTGCATTCCATGGCCAGTATCCTTTTATTGCCAAAGTGACAAAAATGTTACATTATGATAGTAAGAATGATTCTGGACACCACCAATATCGGCATCTCCTCTATGTATATTGCTTTCAGGCATTGTTTTGGTCGTAGTCTGCAGGTTGACACCATCACTTTCGGTTACATAGGAACAAATGAAATAAGATGATATACAACAAGTAATTCATGGTAGATCATATACTTTGAAAACAGCAGGCTCGTTCATATCATTCCATATTCCATCAACGCCATTGGAGATGAAATCCCTTACCAAACTAGCCCACCAGGTTCGTGTTCTTTCACAGGTAAAATCAGGGAAAACACAGTCACCAGGCCATACCTCCCCTGGATTTAGAGTACATGAGGCATGTCCTACAGATAAGCTCATGAAGATAACAAAGGAGCTGATTAAGTCAGCAAAATGTACCAATGAATGGGCTGCCATCGGCCTTGTTAATCCAAACATCATTTTCTGAACCACTTTCATATACAAAGTAACCCTTCTCTTTCTTGATTCCTGGGTCAAGCATCCAGATTGCTTTGCAACCGATGGAATGGAGATCACGGACCATCGATGTTGGATCAGGGAAACGGTTCTGTAACATATCAGATGCCAAACTAGTCAATCAGGTGCAAACAAAATCAATGGCCATGGAATAAACTTGTAAAAAATGCACTCAAAATAAGACTATCTGGTTCATCTAAAATAAACGAATTCTAGTAGACAATACTAGGCAGAATAAAATTGCAGGCTCTATTTGGCATTTTGAAGCAATATACATTATAAACGTGCAGAGAAATCTACCTAATGTAGATGTGTAACAATACTACTTTCATGTAGGAAATATGATAGAACAGGAGGTACTTACACTATCAAATGTGAAGCATCTAAAACCATCCATATAGTCAATATCCATCCAAACCACATCGCAAGGAATGCCTTTTTCTCTAAATGTTCTAACAACCTGTGGAAGCAATGAATAAGTATCAGCATGAAAATATCATCGCTAACATATTCTTAAGCAGTTAAGCCTCAAAATGCATTCAGAGATAACACTGAGGAATCAGGAGACATTTATGTAAAGCTAGCGGCACATAGATCAACTGTCTGAGCAGTATGCTCCACAAATGAACCTCTGGAAACAAATGTGTTACATAGCATCAATAGGCCCAAGAAACGGAAAGACAGTTTTTTCAACATTATGATCTACTACTCTCCAACAATACATAGTTACAAACACTAATCAGATTAGGAAGATTATCAGTGTTTTAAAACTACATCGTGCTATGTAAAACAAATAAATCAGGGGCAAAACAACAATTGCTTTACTCCATACGCTTGTTTAGGTGACAAATTGCATTGTTGGTCAGGGTGGATGGTTGTGACAGAGCAAGGGGCATGTCCCAAACCACATCTGTGACATCACATGATAGATGATAGTGTAGGTTCAGAGTGAGACGGTAATGCATTGAAGGGTCCAGGTTTTACCAATGATACCAAGCATGTGTTACCACTACCGTGCTTCTTCTTTTTTTTACAGTTCTAACTTCTCTTGTGAGTGTTAGTGTATACATTATTAGGATAGGACTAGGACTAGGGTTATTGGAACCTTTCTGGAGACTTCAGTGTAAGGGCTAAGCAGAGCAGCAGCAGGTTGCTGGAGGAGGTCACCAGCAAGTGACGGCAAGCAGCAGCATAAGGAGCTGGAGCAGGGACGATGTGGTTGTATAACTGGATAAGTGTCAGGGTGGGTAAGAGTTTTGGATAACCTTGCTTTGATACATATTATGTTTTGGCCTTTTGGGATAAACAATGATGTCATTATCATAAGACCAATGGGGTCTATTCCTCTATATATAATATACATGTACAAGAGATAGAAATGGAATAGTGAAGGTAAATAAGATGTGCGCCCGAATCCTATCCTAATATAGGTATACATTAACAATGAGAGTATAGGCTGACACTTTCTACGGAGTCCACAGTGGACTCTCTTGCTTGGTCCGCAGTCAGCCCCCTTCTTAGTTCATATACGTGCACTTCAAAAATAAGGTTCTAACATTGCATCTTGGAATTAGAGTACATGCAAGATACTAAACTGAGACCCTGTCCATATTGGCTTCTGCTTAGAAAAGCCAATACGAACACCCGGCTTCTCGAAACGGTTTCTCCCCTCCTCTTGCTACCGTTTCGCTCCAGGGATACGACAGAGGGTCACGGGTGCATCACGCACCCCACTCCTCTCGCTCTCATTACGCACATGCATCTCTCCCTTATTTTTTCCACCGTTCACCTCCTTCTTCTAAAAGTCACTTCTTTCAGTCATTACTATTTATTTTCAACCAAAAGTCATAAGTCACAACCAAAAGTTATCAGCAAAAGCGAATACGAACACCCCATGAACATTACTTAAACAGGACTAAATATTTACACTCTATTCACCATAACTAAACAGTACAAATTGCTGCCGCCGATATTTCCTTCAGAAAAAATACACATAGAAGATCAAAATCCACTCTGACAAGAAAATACCTTGAGTACTTTCTCAAAAGAATCATAGCTCCAACGACATTGATGATAGCCAAGCGACCATTTTGGAGGCATGGACACAGTTCCTACAATGGAAATTTTTATCAAAACCTTAAGTGGGCTACAAGTTATATAATATATTAACATCTAATATGCAATTCTGTGTTCCGTTATGGACAATTAGATATGGATGTAAGTAGCAAAAAGAAGAAAGGATGCTGTCTTAGATCGCTCATGTCTTTCAGGAACAAACTGCAGACACAAGGCCTATACAGATAGCAAAGATCCAGATCACACATCCTACTGCAACATTAAAATCTTCCAGTAGTTCAATTTCACTAACAGAATAGCTCTCTTGAAATGTCTTGAACAGAGCCAACTAATAATGTCAGATCAGTTGACTGCAGAACTAAATGTTTTGCTCACCAATACCATAACATTAACATAATTTACTTTTTTATCAATTAAATACTTCATATCAGAATATCTGCTTTCACACTAAAACCAAGATATACAGCTTCACAGTTTTAAGTACGGTATGAAAATTTGACTTGTTGAAGCACTTGTCATGTAAGGCACATGTGACAAACATAATATGGATTATATCATTTCAAGTTTATGAACATTAGTACTGCAAGAGATTGGTTATGAGAAATACCAATTGCATGGGACAAGGATGTCATAACTTCAGCTGGCGTATTAAATGGTCCAAAAATAATGACAGGGTAAGCAGATGAGGCAGAAAACTTTATAGTCGACTCTTCTCTTAAGTCAATCTGTCATATTACACGATTATTGCGTTAAGAGAGACAAATCAGTCCATTTATCAACAATCATAAGCTATAGAGAAATGCAGGGACCATACCTCACATCGTCGTGTGGTGTCAGCAAGGACACCCAATGCCTTTCCATCAGGGAGGACAGCCAACACCCATGGGTGTGACTGATATAATGAAGTTGTTCCTGGCCCAAAACCCCATGCGTCTGTGTTCCAAGTAAAAACCTAATGGAAAATATACCATGAGAGGTCAAATGTTTGTTAACGAGCAGCAATAAGAAAACATAATAAATAATTTCTTCAGGCAGATGCCATACTCGTTTCCCAGTTCGTTCAAGCGGGCCACTTGCTTCTCCAGTGCCATAGAAAGACGTCCCAAAAGGAAGCTGCTTGATTAAAAAGAATATAAGCCTACATAGTACATGCATCCAGTTTTTGAGAAATATTATAGTTTTCAAGGAGACAGTATCAGGGGCATATACATCATGAGTAAAGTAAACGGAAGTCATGGTTTCTAATTATAATACTTTGTCATCTTTGGTAGACTACTAGGATGTCAACTTAGTAATATTGACATGTTTGCAACATGATGGTGTGCATGACAATACAATGGAACACCATCAACATCTGGGCTTTTGTTTTCCCCTTTTCGGAAGAACATGTAGCTTTTAAGCTACCACAAAATCCCAAATGTTCAGATATCTCAACTTAAACGATCTTATGATTGAAATTTGACTACTTGCATTACAATGTACTAATATATGGTTTCCAGGATAGTTATTGTTATCAACCATTGAGCAACGGAAGTCTACAAATTAATGGCTAAACAATCATCAATTTCGTCCAGCACAGCCACCCCCCCGCCGCGGGAAAACCTCGCGTCGCCTAGTACCGTACCTTAATCAGAACATTCTGGACATCCCCCACCATCTCGCACACCGGCACGACCGCCGGGCCGTTGCCTCCCTCCCGCGGCACCTCCCGCCGCCGCGGCTCGGCGAACGAGAGGCTTGGCCCGGCCGCCGCGCGTGCCGCCTCCGACGTGTCGAACCGGAACACCCCCTCCTCCAGTATCGGCACCCACACCATCTCCCCCACCGCCGCCGCCATCCTCGCAGCCTCCTCCGTCACCCCCACCCCCGCCGCAGCCGCAGGCGGAGGGCTCCCGCCGCAGCACCTGCAAGGCAAGCAACGACCGTCGCGCGTGTGATGAGCAGAGAGCAGATCGATCACTCCCCCATCGCGGATCGAATCGATCGGGGATAGCTCGGGCTAGGGATCGATCGATCGCAATTCGCACCTCAGAGGGAGGAGACAAGGGGATCGTGCTCTGCCTCGTAACTCGCGCTGATGGGAATGAAAGCGGTAGCGGAAGCGGGGGTGGGAGGCGAGCGGAGGTACGGCGTTGCGGGTGGACGTAGCGAGCATCTCTTCTAGAGCCGCTTCTGCGTGGATTCGAGTTTGTTTAACGGGGGTAGGTAGGCGGGGTTGGAGACAGAAGGCTTTTTTTTCTAACGGTATTTGACTGCAGTTTATAATTTTTAGATTATTCGTAAAAAATATAAAGCAATAGAAACTTATATACAATTTTGACTAATATAAATAAAGTTGATATAGTATATATTACAATTAATTTATAGATATCGTCTTAAAAAGACACTCTATTTAAAGACTAGTTACTGTAAAAAAATCCAAAAAACAACTTTTAAAAGCCGAAAAGAAGAAACCCAGAGAGTAGAGAGTGGAGTGGGAGAGCGAGTCCTGTTTCGGGTGGACGTGACTAGCTTGGCTCCACATGTTTTGACAGTACGGGCCAATGTTGTTAGAATTGTGTCACGGGGTCGTAGCATCATCGTACAATTCTACGATCCTACCAGAGATAGATGACATAGATTATAATATAAATCAAAATCGGGTAGTATCACAGTGAGATCGTGATTTGACTCGTAGAATCATTAGGATCGCAGTGGGATCATGATCTTGATAACAAACTATATTAGAATATTAAATTTAATATTACCTATTTCTAGTTGAATTTGATTTGTTTTTGTTGTTTAGATATTGTTCTAAGATAAAAATAGAGAAAAACTAGCGAACGGTATACCGTTCTAACAGTATACCATCCTCCTTCTCTCTCATGCTCCTTCTCACTCCTGGCCGCCATGTTGGGGGTTCTTTTTTCTTAATGCAATATGCTAGACATTTATTAATATAGTGGCATAAAAACTATACATCTCTATTACTAGTATATCATCTCAAACATCTAGTGGGTTATTAATCTGCAACAGTAGAAACATTCTAGCTTCTTATATATTGCCATATAAGCAGAAATAATATACTCAAAGAAAATGAACCCAGAAAACATATAATAACACCAAGTGCTAAAGAGAGGCCAGTGGCTTTGAGCGCGGCAGACTGCCGGGAGGCCAAGCGGAGGTGGCCGGCAGGTTCGAGCATGGGCGAATGCCCCGGAGGCCAGGCGGTGGCGGCTGAGGCGCGTGGGCGATCGGCCTGGCTTTGGGCGTGTCGGCGTGGGGCGGCGGCCATGCAGTGATAGTGGTATGCGCGTCGGGGCACTGCATCGGTGCGCATGGAAATAAGGCGACGACAGTAGGGGTCCCAGCCTCGGCTGCGTCAATCGTGTTCAGCGCGGTAGAGGCGTACGTGCGATGCACAATGAGGGCGGCACGGGGGCTGGCAGCTTCTTGCCGCAGTGGGGAGGGCAAAACTAGTGGTAGCCGACAGGGACTGCGCATCGGCCAGTTCGTGCGTCTGATATCAGCTATCAGGGGCATGATGTGTGTGCTGCGACCACCATGACTGCGCATGATGCTCGGATCGAACAAAGTCACATACATATAATCATTGTATATTCATGCATTAAGCAATTAAACCAATCTAGATCATGGCATGGCAAGCAAGGCTTCCTAGCCATAAAGTAATATATTGATTCTAATGAATTGCTATCCAGAGGCACAATGCACTTACGGATTACTTGTGGAAATTGTGCATTAGTCTGGTGGTTTTCTTGGTACTCTTGACAAGGAAGCAGAGGGCTCTCAGCCATGCGTGGCGGCGTCATCACCAGATGGATGGAGACGAATTGATTCCCGTTGATGATTAATGCCACAATGCCGATTTGTTGGTCGTACGTGTACTGCATCGTATAGATCAAATATGTGATTAGTAATCATAGAAAAACAAAATTAATCTAATTGTCAACAAGAACAATATACCTGGATAGAAGAGCATTCGTGCTGATAATATGTTGAGAAATAGTTGATGAATAGACGAACGACAATATAATCCACGCAATCAATCAACAAGAACACAATAGATTAATCACTAAGAGACAATTGAGATAGAACACTAGAATATAGCTTTTATTAATTTCAAATCTTTTCTTATTATATATAGATTTTTTATTTATAGTATAAACCCTTAAACGGAAGTTTTTTGATATTTCCCTTAACCGTCTTAACTTCGTACCCGTCAAGTTTCGTAACATTCTTTACGTTGGCGAAATTGATTTTCCCAAACTAAAACGAACCCGTCGACCGATTCTTCCCAAGACCAACCGCCTTCCCCGTGACCCCACCCTGCAGCCGCCTCGCAACACTGCAGCAGGGCGCGGGTTTCCTCGCTTTTGTTTAATTGCACTCCTCCCTGTCGAATCGGGTCCTCGCCAGCTAGTCGCGGAAAAAAACCAACCAAAAAAACCACAAAAACAAGCCCAAAATCTCCCAAGTCTAACGCGCTCCCCGTCGTGATCTCGCGGTCTCAACCCCGACGACGGCAGTGGCTCCAACTAGGGCTCACGCGGCGATCGGTCCCACTCTCGTGGGCGGGTGGGCGGCGGCTGGGATCGCGCGGGCGGAGCCGCTTCGCACCTGGAGTCCTGGACGTCGCTGACCTCGATCCGATCCCGCGACCGGAATGGTATTGCTATCTTTATGTTCTATCGAATTTGTGTTTGTTCCGTGTGCCCTGAGTAGTAGCGCGTGCCATTTCGTGTTGGGGATTATTAGTCGCTTGATGAGATTGCCGAAATGCCAGCTTTATTGGGGTCTTGTGGCTGTTTTGCACTGTTCCGTTGTTCTGGCACTCGTGATCTGGTTTAAGCTGTAGTAGCTGGGAGTCCAATTGTGACCAGTACGTGTGGGATTCGTATCTGGGCATCACTGAGCTCACGAGGTCCGTGGAATGTTAGCTAGGATCTGTGTACCGATGAATTCTTGATCTCATACCAGGAGAGCTGTACGTTGTTGTCAGGGTTCTTTCCTTCTTGCTGTGATGGTGCAATGTGGCGTGGTTCGAGCCGACTTGAGGGAGGAAGGCCATGATTCGCCACACCTTCGATGAACTGGACACCGTGATGATATGGAAATGTTACCGCAATGCTTATGGGGGTGGTGCTCACTGTTTCTTCCCTTGTTATGGGGTGGTGCTCACTGTTTTGTTGCTATCATGCTGAGTTGACGGGCTGCAAATGGGATATATATGGGGTGAATGAACACTATTGCTTGGTTATATTGTTTTATGTTTTGAAAACAAATGAGCTTGTCCAGAGCTAAATTTTCAAGCCGAAATGTAAGTCTTGCATGCATTTTGGTGTCATTTTATTATGGTGCCATTTATAATTAAGTCACTTGACCTAAAATTTGAGTAGGTTTTAGTCATGAAGACATATGTCTGATGATGTTTGATTCTATTCTGTTTCAGCATAAATTTTGCCATTGCGATATTTACATTTTGCAATTAATTCCCATAGCTGGTTTCTACTCCACTTTTGGACAGTTGGAAGTCATTGGTACATTTACATTTAGCTCAACAAATGCAATGTTCAAGAAAACATAAATGGGAAAACAGCAGGAGCTAGCAAACTATTGGAGTATAGCTGCAAACTCATCAATTCCAAACATATTACATAGTGAACTTACTTAGAATGACAAAGCACCAGTCCAACTATGTGATGCAACATTGCAACATCAGCTCAAATTATAGGACTTATGGGATATCAGTGAGCTAGAATCACTTGAGAAAATCAGGTTCTTTATACTCTCATTGGTGTTCCATGTCTTGAATTAATGTGCAAAATGGGCACTTAAATAATGGGATAATGTCTAATGATGCTTTCTGTAAATTTCTTTTCATTTTTACTTTACATTTTATTCTGTGGTGATTGGTGAATGAACTTAGGTTATGTATTTGTAGTTACTAATTATTAACGTTGATTTTGTACTTGTAAGTTGTTACACAATGGAACTGTAGCACCTGGCAATTCCGCAACTGCTCAACTATTCTTTCATCGGTAAATGTTGCTCCAGAGGTTGTGATTGTGAACTGAAATTTTGTTTATGTTGTTTTTCTCAGACTTGATTTCAGTCAATTTACTGTATCATTGGTTCACTGCCATTAGCCATCTTTATGTTTTTATGAATATTCTATTGTAGGCATCTCGAATCCGCTTTACAGTGGGTTCTCATGTTTGGGTCGAGGATGCTGATGTGGCTTGGATTGATGGGCTTGTGGAGGAGGTCCATGGGGATGAATTAATTATAAACTGCACTTCTGGGAAGAAGGTCAGTTTTCAATTTCATGATTCGTGATAACATACTTTCTTGTCGCCCAAAAGTGACATTTCAGAACTCATTTCTGTTCACTCTTTACTGGGGCTGTTACACCATTTTTCTCCTTTTTATCCCAGGTTAATTATTTTAAGCTAGCTCGCAACTGTGAATTTGTTAGTGCCAAAATCCAGTTCCTGTAGCTTGTAATTGTAAACTAACTCACTGAAAGAGATTAATAACTAAAATTGAAAATTCATGTATTTAATGGCAAGTGTTATATTTTTGTTACAGGTTACTGCCAATGCATCATGTGTCTATCCTAAGGATGCAGAAGCGAAGCGCTGTGGTGTTGAGGATATGACGAGACTAGCTTATCTACATGAACCAGGAGTTCTCCACAACCTAAAATCTAGATATGGAATGAATGAAATATATGTAAGTTGAGTTGTCCAACACATCATCTCTTCCTTTTACGCTACTTCATTCATGCATTCTTAGAGCCACATTTGTACTTTAATCCTATGATTTGTAGGTTGCATTGACACTTGCATCATGCACACATGTTCTCTAGGCTGATTGGCTGACAGTAGAATTATTTGATCAATTTACACCTGCTGTACAGTTATGTTTCATAGCCTATGTCATTTTACTTGTGTTTAGTGTTTCTAGTTTGTAGATTACATGAGTTTGGATTTTTTCAACACTGTTGATGTTTTATGACCTGCTCTAATGGATTAAATTGTTAATTTGGCAACATTGACCTTCTCTAATGGATTAAACCGGCCTTCCAGACTTATACTGGGAACATATTAATTGTTGTGAATCCGTTTCAAAGACTTCCTCACCTTTATAGCAATCACATGATGGGAATTTACAAAGGAGCAGAATTTGGTGAGCTGAGCCCCCATCCCTTTGCCATTGCGGACCATGCATATAGGTGTGTTTTCATCAAATAAAGAACTTTTGAGTATGTTGTGCTTCAATTCGTATATGTATCTTAAATATCCACTGTGCAGGCTTATGATGAATTATGGTTTAAGCCAAGCCATACTGGTCAGTGGCGAAAGTGGAGCTGGTAAGACAGAAAGCACTAAAATGCTTATGCAATATCTTGCCTTTATGGGCGGCAAAGCTGAATCTGGAGGAAGGTCAGTGCAACAACAAGTGCTGGAGGTGAGGTCCCCATTAGCGCTTTCTGTTCCTACTTTTTAGCTCTATCACAGACATCTTAAACAGCCATGACATAGTGGATATGTGGATTATGGGCCATCATTTGGGATTGTTTGTAAATCAGGAACTTCATTCTGCAGGATTTCATCAAATTCGCACTTCATTAAAAATAATGTTATATTACTGACTTAAGTTTTACAAAATACCCATTTGATTGACACAGTCCAATCCCGTTCTTGAGGCATTTGGAAATGCAAAAGCTGTCAGGAATAATAATTCGAGGTGATGAACTTCAATAGCACTGCAATTCTATCTTTTCCTTTGTTTTTGTAGTTAGTATTTGCTCATTTATCACAACCTTTCATTTTCTTCTTAGCAATATGGCTTTACACATTTCTTTATCTCATAATGCAGTCGTTTTGGCAAATTTGTTGAGATTCAGTTTGATCAGAATGGGAAGATCTCAGGAGCTGCCATAAGGACTTACCTTTTGGAAAGGTCTCGTGTCTGTCAAATATCTGATCCAGAAAGAAACTATCACTGCTTTTACATGCTATGTGCTGCACCACCAGAGGTAACAACATGGCTATTACAAATTTATTTCTTAAATATAATGTTGTAAGTAATATTTGCAGAAGTACTATTTTTGCTCACTTTCTACATGCACATTGTGGAACTAACTACTTCAAAATAAAATGCAAGTACACACCACATATCATCTGGACAACCTTTTTAAGAGAAAACTGCAAGTTGGGTATAAACATGCTATTCTTATATATAACCTGTGCTGTCAGAGATTAGTGAGTTATACATTACTGGGAACCAATATTTTGGTAGTCGAGAAGCCACATTTTCAAAGTACTTGCTCTATAGGAAATAGTTATTTGCTGTTAGGTGCTTCAGACATTGAATGGCAAGAATAGAACATGTAGCACATGTGCTGTTAGCCTGTTACCTCTTGTTTGCTTTCCTTGTTCCTATTAGGTGACCATTGTAAGTTGTGCTCTGTGAAAACCTCTAGTTTTTTTAGTTATCTATTTGTGAACTGTATTGTTTTTAACTTACAATATGTGCTCAAATGTTGTTGTACAGGACCGTGAGAGATATAAATTGGGAGATCCCGTGTCATTTCACTATCTCAATCAGTCTAACTGCATTAAGCTTGATGGAATGGATGACTCTTCAGAATATATCGCAACTAGGAGAGCAATGGATATTGTGGGCATTAGTTCTGATGAGCAGGTAAGTCCAAGGTTATGCTGGAAACTAATTTTTTCTCATCTGAAAGAGCATCTTTGCTTAGGACTCCTGTTGACATTTCTTTCAGCATGCAATATTCAGAGTTGTAGCTGCTATTCTTCATTTGGGCAATGTGGAATTTTCTGAAGGGAGCGAGGCGGATTCTTCTGTACCCAAAGATGATAAATCGCAGTTTCATCTTCAGGCAGCTGCTGAGCTTTTCATGTACTAGTCCTTTCCTGGGTTCTATCCAAACTATTTTTCGGGCATCTTTTGACATGGCATGCATTTCGCAACATTCTGCAGGTGTGATGAAAAGGCTCTCGAGGAATCTTTGTGTAAGCGTGTTATGGTAACACGTGGTGAAAGCATTGTAAAAAATTTAGACCCACGAGCAGCAGCTCTCAGTAGAGATGCATTGGCCAGAATTGTTTACTCCCGTTTGTTTGATTGGTAAGTTTTTAAACATTAGCCTAGAAGGTAATTGCCATGTTGTTGTCTATTATATCACTTCCATTGCACAGAAAGATAACTGACAACTATTATGTCTCCTGATCTTTCAGGCTTGTAAATAAGATCAATACTTCAATAGGACAAGATCCTAATTCAAAGCTTTTGATCGGTGTGCTGGATATTTATGGATTTGAAACTTTCAAGATAAACAGGTGCTTAACTGGTATGCTTTTGCATTTAGTCTTGTGTTTATCTTAATGTACTTAGAAGACAAAGCCACACTTATCTGCTGTTTGACTAGAATTATGTTTCGTTTTGTATCAGTATTTCTCCAAGGAACTTTTTTTTTCCAAACCTTTCTGTTTCATTGGATTTTGATGGCTAGGTACTTTTATTTGAAATGGAGTCTTTGGTTGCACCTTATAAACTATAAACTAGAATATTTGTTATGAAGAACCATTCAGTTTACTTGTTGAGTTCCTTTCAGTACAGCAGGATTGATTAAAAAAAATTCATTGTCATTTCTTCAAGAAGCTCCACTCCTTAAGTTGCACCTTTGCAAAGCATAAAAGTTGTCCTCTTCTAGCAAAGAAGATGCGGTGATTCATATATGAAAGAACATGTCCCAGACATGCAGAATCAGAATCATGTTCATATATTGAAAACATGGTGATTGCCAAGATTGGAAAGAAACATATTTAAGATTTGAGGGATGGTCTTGACTCTCAACAAGTGCCCCCAAGAAGAAAAGCTTGATGGAAAGTAAACATCATGTTGTGGACATGAATGAGGACATCATGGGTACAAAGCTAGGCTGGAAGTTATTTGCACTCATTTTTCGCAATTAC
Source organism: Bonia amplexicaulis (assembly GCA_036346245.1). Lineage (NCBI taxonomy): Eukaryota > Viridiplantae > Streptophyta > Magnoliopsida > Poales > Poaceae > Bonia > Bonia amplexicaulis. Next base: position 11,493,758 of record CM070753.1, on the reverse strand, counting down.
ATGGATTTTCTGTAGCAAATGGCTGCAGTAGTAGCAACTGCACAGCAACATGGGTTTCTAATATGATACTGACATTTTTATGCAAATATCATCATTGGATTGTAGCAACCACATCTTTGCTTGCAGTTGCTACAAGCTTCTATATAGCCAATTGTGCAGACAACACAATCAGCTACTACAAAAGAATGGGTATGATTTGTGATAGGCAAGGGAGCTTCAATATGATGGCAGCCAATAGCCTGATAGAGAGTGGTTCGTTCATGAGCAGAGGATGCGGTAGTTTCATTGGATTCAAAAGTTTGGAGAAAGGCTTCCTCTTAATTGCTGTACTTGTTACAAGATGGTACATGTACTATGATGGTAGATGATCAACTTGTCACTAACTCTGTGTCTGCCAATGGTCAGTTTAAGACTGTCATTTTTCCTTGAAACACTATTAAATGCAGGAGATAATAATAGTTCATAGATGACTTAGACTCAGCTATGCCCACAGTTTTGCTGGTTTACCCCAGATGTTTTTAAAAAATACTGACTTTTCTGTACTGCTAATGCAATACTCCCTCCATCACTAAAAATAGGTCACCATGGGATCCATGTGGTCAAACTTTTTAAATTTTGACCTTTAATATATGTAAAATTATATAGACTGACCACATAAAAATAATGCTATTAGATTTGTCTTGGAAAATACTTCCATAATATAAATATATATATTATTTTTATTATTTCATTATTATGAAGAAAGCTGTGGTGAAAAGCTTGCATTGAAGACTGTGAAAAGTAAAAAACAACTTATATTTAGTGACGGAGGGAGTACCAATACTGTATGCTTAGTGTGCATGTCTCACAGTACAGATGACACATGGTGTGTGCCTCAGGCACTAAGTTGAGGTGAAACGAGGCAAAAGTGCCTTTAGCAGCAAGGCACTAAGGCTTGTGCCTCTCAGAAGTCAGAATACTAAACTTTAGGATACAAAAAGTGGAGAACAACAAAAATGTAAATGATCCACACTTCCACAGAGGCACAGGCCAAACCGAGGCCTTATAAGATGCTAGAGTGGTCCTAGCTCTCAAGATCAAGTGATTGCCGGTGTTCACTTGCAGGAACCCACACCAGAAATTTGAACTCCTCATGTTTCCTGAGTGCATTGCTTTTGGTGCCTTGTTTGTGCCTTCGGAAATTTAAAGACTTGCCCCTAAAATACCGCTTTTAACTTAGACTGCATTAATGCCTCACAACCCTTATTAGAGATATGTTGGAGTTGGACAATGGTCTTCTATTGTTAGAACAGGTGAACATGGAAGGAAAAGTAGGAAAATTGTTTTTTAGTCATGAAACAAACAATAGAATATTGTAGAGCTATTCCATGGCCTGTAATATTTGCTGAACTCGTTGCTTATTAAGAGCCTTAAATCTGTATATGTTCTCTAATTAGTAATAACTATTACATGACATGAAACCATATGCTTATCTGTTGATGATATTAGGGATGATAACTTTTATGTGTTGATATTTTTCCATGCCGCAGTTTTGAGCAGTTTTGTATAAACTTAACTAATGAGAAGCTCCAGCAACACTTTAATCAGGTTAGAGAATGGAAGTCTCATTGATGGAAATATTCTACATTCTACGTTTTATTATGATCAATTAAACTTTACATTTTGCATCAATTTTTTAATTCTACATATTTTCCATGAGCAGCATGTGTTTAAGATGGAGCAAGAAGAATATACAAAGGAAGAAATTGATTGGAGTTACATACAGTTTGTGGACAACCAAGAAATTCTTGATCTCATTGAGAAGGTGAACAACCTCCAGTGTTTGTTGCAATGCCTTCTTTATTATCAATATAACTCCTGTTCTATATTGATACACTCTGTTCTACGCACATACTAGCCTGAAGCCCCGAACATTTTTCTTTCATCTGCATTCAACCAATTAGAATCCTTTTTTTACTTTCATAGACTCATGTTAGAAACCCAGGATTGAATGTGGAATTAGCTGGTAGTAATTGGTGAACAGACTATGCAATCTGAGTTCTATGTACATTTTTTAACCATATGTAGATACCACTGATGAGTTTCCAATGGGGTTGAGTCATGCTATGAAATCTCATGTCTGATTTCTGTTTTCTTGCAATACAGAAACCAGGGGGGATAATTGCTCTGCTGGATGAGACTTGGTATGTACAAGTAATTGTGAACGTTCCTTTTTCGTTTCACTATAACTCTGAGCCTTTCTAACAATGCCTTATTTTATACTTCAGCATGCTACGAAATTCAACCCATGAAATATTCGCTGAAAAGCTATATCAAAAATTTAAGGGCAACCCACACTTCAGTAGGCCAAAATTTTCACGGTCCGATTTCACTATTCATCACTACGCTGGAAATGTAAGTGACATACTTCTTATGTCTGCCCTAATGTCCCTTGAAAGAATAATTCTATGTAGAAGACATGTTGACTTGGTACTGCTGATACATGACTTATTCATTACTAACTCATGATAGTGACACATATGGTGGCATACCATAGTAGATGCTATGGTACAAACAACTTCTTTGAAGCCAGTGGGCCGCATCTTAGCAAAAATGGCATGCCACGCCATGTGTTAATTTGCAACTCAATATTAGTCAACCTTGTTTTTTGTTGAGCATGTACAGGTGAATACTAGTAGAGTTACATCAGATGTCATAAGTAAAATGGTGAAGCTCAGCAAATACCAGTATACGCTTGCTGAATGTTGATTATGTTTTGCAAAAAAATAAATAAAAAAAATACAGCTCTAAATCAGCTGGAGCATCATAGAGGGAGGCTGATAATTAAGAAATAATAGTAAATAAAAAATAGTTCTGTTCTGTAATGGGATTAGGTATTTTAAACATTAATTGAATGCAAATGTATCAAGTTGAACACCAAAAGCTTAATGGCTGGTAAAGAAGGTTTGGAGCGTGGCCTCTGATCTATTAAATTGCTACTATTGGACTATAAACCATGGCGTGTGGCATGCTAAAATAAGTAAAGAAAGATCAACAAAATGCGAGGTATGATTGGTGAGTACTGAGTAATTATTTGCTAACACTTAACAGAACCATTTTTTTGCCATATGCCTTCATCTCTTGTCATTTGGACTAAAATTGGTATATTATCCATGCACGCATTCAGAAAGAGAAAACTTTTCTTCTCCCAAACAAACCTACAACACATGATCCGTATATCCAAACTGGAAATGGGTTAGTCTGTTGGGCAAAGCTGTTGACATCACATCTGGCTATCTACAGTTGACACCCACAGTACGCAGCACACACTTATGTAATCACAACTTTCTTCTTTTGCAGGTCACATATCAGACAGATCTATTCTTAGATAAGAACATAGATTATGCTGTAAACGAGCACCAGGTCTTGTTGCATGCTTCTAGATGTTCATTTGTTTCAAGTCTTTTTCCACCTTCTGAAGCATCAACTAAATCCACAAAGTTTACATCAATAGGTTCGAGCTTCAAGGTAAAAGAATGTTATTCCTTGATTTACTTCAGACATTGAATTTTATTATACCTTTCTTCTTATCATGATTTATCTCTTCCTTTTCTGTAACATCACAGCAACAATTACAAGCTTTGTTGAAAACTCTGAGTGCAACAGAACCACATTACATCCGCTGCATAAAGCCCAATAATGTTCTCAAGCCAGCAATTTTTGAGAATAGTAATGTTCTCCAGCAACTTCGATGTGGGGTAAGAAATTGTACCATTCTGAGTTATTTTAATGGAACTTGGACGGATACAAGGTACAAGAAAAACATCAAGCTATTTTTTGTGTGTGTAACTAATGCATATACCAGATTAAAGTGATAAAGCTCTGGAAAAAGCCCATATAACTAACAGATTCCTTACCCCCGTAATCCTTTGAAACTAGACCAATTAACCGTGTAACTCCAGTTTTTATAGTGGTTCTGCCATGCGGATCACAGATGTCATGTCACTGGTATTGCTACTGGGCATCACAGCTGGCTGCCATTGTAACCCTTTTGCCAGTCAAACCCCAGTACTACCACCTCCTATCTATATGACCCAATCTGGCATCCTCACTCCATTCCCCCACCTCAATCTCACCAGATTCAGGAAAGTGTGAGCCTGTGAGGTCATTTTTTATTTGATTTATTGGTCCATCTGAATGAAAAGGTTGAAGCCTCTACATCAACAACAAAAGTGGTCTAAACTATGCCAACGAAGCAAAACTGCCCAGAAAAATGAACTCAGGGTAAAATAGTACTGGTTTGTAAGTACAAGTAGCTCGATATCTGATTTTAACACATAATCTTGATTCCCATCGACATGATCATCTGAGGTAAAAAAATTTGAGTTTGATTAAATCAGTATCTATCGTCTACCTTTTTTCTGAGTAAAGCTGTAACCACTTTAGTTGTGGGCAACACCCATTTTAGTGGATGTTACTGGGGCTACATTTCTTTTCAATTCCATTCAAGAGTTTCTGTATGTTTCCACACCTATTTTGATACCTCTGTCTGTGTAATCAAAAGAGCCCATATATTTTCTTGAGACAAAATAGTTACAAGGTATATGCAAGTGGGTAGGGCCGTATGGACCTGATGGGCAGTGGGTAGTTGGAACCATCTAGCTTGATGTCAATGATCAAGAGGGAGTCATCCTTTGCCATAGTAATAGAGAACAATAGAGGAACTGAGTCACCACAACAGTGGGTAGCATAGAGGGCGATCCTTTGCTCGGTGGAGACGAAGAAGAGGCCGACGGCGACTCTCCTGGCAATGATGAATGAGAAGAAAGGGGCTAGCGGCAACTAGAAGACCCAGCGACTCGTTGGTGATGCAGCACAGAGGATGAATAAATCGCGCACGAAACAGACGAGTGAACTCTTGGAGTTCAGAGGAGTTGCGGAGCCAGCGCGACCACGAAGGAGAGGCGAGACGGTGAAAGGCCGCACGAAGCAGACGACGCGCAGTCGACCGGCAGGAAGGACCGCCGGTAATCGGTTTTACTGGTACCGGCTAGGAGAAAAACCGCCGGTTTTTTATTTAATTCAAATTTAAACTTTTGAATGTAAAAATTAGTTTTCCTAATGATATTTACATTGTTTAACACTAGTAAAATGTATTAGGAGGATGCATGCACTTCCCGTGCTTGACTTTATACTTTTTTCCATGAATGTATTATGAATTTTCAAATTTTGAATGTAAAAGTTAGTTTACCTAATGATGTTTATATTGTTTAACACTAATTCCCTAATGATGTTTATATTGTTTAACACTAATAGAATGTATTAAGAAGATCCATGCATCTCCCGTGCTTGACTTCATACTTTTTGCTATGAATGTGTTAGGAATTTTTAATTTCAAATTTGAAAAACCGGTTTTTCTCCGGTTTTTAGTGATTACCGCCGGTTTTTCAGTTACCGATTTCAAATTCAAATTTTGACGCGTGAAATTGACCGGTTTTTTTTTCCGTTACGGCCGGAACTGTACTGCCTCCGTGGGATTACCCGTAGCGGTTTTTGGAACCTTGGGTATATACAAGTGGGTATGGGCCGTATGGACCTCATGGGCCTAACTATATTCTTAACAACCTCCAAACAAGAAATGGACAAATTCCTTCTTAGGAACACATGTGGACCTTTAAATGGATGACATTCAGCTAATTGGACTCCTAATTTTGAAGTGTATACAGTCAATATTGGTAATGCTACAATTCTAGTTAATACTAGATTTCTGTTTTCCAGTTGTTCAAACTAGGTAAAAGGCTATTGGATGTTTTTTTTACTTGCACAACACTTCTTTAAACTTATTCCAACACAACAAAATTATTTCAGATTATGCTTCTTTCTGTTTCCAGATTACACCATATAGGTGAAAGCTGCTAAAATTTTTGTTCTTTTGAACTTGCATGAGGTCAATCTTGTAACATAGTAGAAAACACAAGTATATTAGAAACTATCTGGTCGTTCTGCAATATTGACATGGTGGCAGTATGCCAGGAGATAAATTTGATGCTGTTATTGTCATGTGCTTTATGCTGTTTTGTAAGAACTAGCTTTTTGAGATGATGATACGGTTAAGTTCTTTAATCTCGTAAACAGGGAGTGCTAGAGGCAATAAGAATAAGCTGTCTAGGATATCCAACTAGGCGAGCATTTGATGAATTTGTTGATCGATTTGGTGTTTTACTACCTGAAGTTCTTGGTGAAAGGTAAATCTAGGGTATCTTGATTTGAATTTTTTAACCTTTTTTTGGTTATGGAGTCTAAACTAATCGTTCATTGGCAGTTATGATGAAGTTACTGCTACAAACATGCTTCTTGAGAAAGTCAATCTCACAGGTTATCAGGTAACTACTAAGTACTGAAATAAGTGGCTGTAATGTGTTTAATGTAATCCATGTCCTTTTCCTGTTGTACCAGATTTGGTATTTCTTTGGCTTCTCTAATGCGTTTCTCTAATGTCAAAGCTTCCAATGTATTTCCTATCCCCCCCTAATCTTGTAAGTAGTTCAAGCAGACTAGCCGTTTAAATTGCATACTTACATGGTCTATACATGTGTGTACTCAGTTACTCACCCTTTATGTGAGTTACTCTAAAAGTCTAAAAATGATAGAGAATGATATATCCTGTAGATTGTTGAAGTATAAGTGAATTGCCCATCTTTCCTCATAAGCTTAAGCTTTTGGGTGAACTGGTTGGTGCATGTAACTCAATATGGTATCAGAGCCAAGAGGTCTCGAGTTCAAGACCCGGCTGACGCAATTAAAAAATAATAATTGCAGTCCACGTCTATTCCACGTATTAGGCCTAAGAGAGCCTACACGTGAGGGGGAGTGTTGAAGTATAAGTGAATTGCCCACCTTTCTTCATCAGTTTAAGCTTTTGGGTGAACTGGTTGGTGCATGCAACTCAATAAGTGTTGAAGTATAAGTGAATTGCCCACCTTTCTTCATCAGTTTAAGCTTTTGGGTGAACTGGTTGGTGCATGCAACTCAATATGGTATCAGAGCCAAGAGGTCTCGAGTTCAAGACCTGGCTGACGCAATTAAAAAGAATTAATTGCAGTCCACTTCTATTCCACGTATTAGGCCTAAGGGAGCCTACACGTGAGGGAGTGTTGAGTATAGTGGTGCCCATCTTTCCTCATAAGCTTAAGCTTTTGGGTGAACTGGTTGGTGCATGTAACTCAATAGCATATTGAGTTGCATGCACCAACCAATTCACCCAAAAGCTTAAGTTAATGAGGAAAGATGGGCAATTCACTTATACTTCAACATAGATATCATGTTATTCCATGTCAGAAGTTATTCTTTTGAAGGAGTGTTTTTTTAGTTTCTTAGTTTCGATGGCTAAGCAGACTGGGCCCAATCCAATTCAAACACAGGACCTTATTTTGATACTACGAGGAAAATATTGTCAATGCCTTTAAAAAATCTTGAACCAATAGAGGACAGAGTCTCGTACATATTTTGTCAATAGATCATGGCAATTATTAAATAAGAGGAATACTAAGTTGAATGCAATATGTCCATGACTCAATCCTTAATTGGACGAGCCATTTCTTCTAAAGTTCTAACATTGATCTATTCGTTTCCATTCCTTTTGGTATATCTTACGGTCAAATGTCCAATCTACAGATAGGGAAAACAAAAGTGTTTCTGCGTGCTGGTCAGATGGCTGAGTTAGATGCTCGGAGGACCGAGGTTTTGAGCTGTTCTGCTAGCAAAATCCAGAGAAAGGTTCGGTCATACCTGGCTCGCAAAAATTTCATTCAGCTGCGAATATCTGCTATTCAGCTTCAGGCAATATGCAGAGGTATGTTCTCTTGGAGTAATATCGCAAAAAAAATATATTGCACTCTTCCCTGATTTTTATGTGGATATAATGACTTCTGAGCCGTGATAACTGAAGGACAAATTGCAAGACATTATTACGAAGACCTCCGTAGGAAGTCTGCTTCATTGACAATTCAGACCTACTATCGAATGCACTTTGCAAGGAAAAACTACAGAGATCTCTGTTCTGCATCAACTACTATCCAGTCCGGTCTACGTGGTATGGCTGCTCGCAAGGAACTCCATTTCTGTCAGCAAACAAAAGCTGCAGTGATTATTCAGGTGTGTTTTCAGGTCTCATTTTGTTGTATCATTCATTTATGAGATGCTTGGGAACCAAGGTTTGCAGAATAGAAAGGTCAAACATTTATATTTTTGTACTCAAACTCATGTGAAGTCCTATCTTTCCATGAGTAAATTGTTTGGATCATACTGCTAACACAACCAAAATATGACGGTGTTGGCTTATTTTTGTATCCATATCTTTTGTTGCCTTAATCTGTATTTGTGGCATTTGTACTGCCAAACAAAAGCTGTGCACTAAGTTGATATGTTAAATGACGCATCATATGATACAAGTACAACCAGACTCTTTTATCGATCATATGGTATACCCAGCTCAATTACTTAATATAGCATATATGATATTCAACATAGTATGAAACAATCCTTGTCTAGTAAAATAATATGAATTGTGATTCTTTTTTCTTATGTTAAAAATTTAAACCTTGGTGCCATTTGTCATAACTGCCACAACATTGTGCTAGTCTGCTAGATATGTATTACACTATTAGTTATCTAGTATAATTGACCATGTTTACCTGAGGATTAGTTCTATCTAGTTTTACACCTAGCATTTCTGAGAAAAGTTTGCATTCAGGAACACTATACTTTTAGATACATATTCTATTTGCTAAAGCAGTTGTTGGACACACATGCTCATGCAGTGACTTCATATTATAAACAAATTCTTAAGGGCCCGTTCATATTAACTTTTTGGCTTTAGCTTATGAATAATAACAGTTTGTAAAAAAAACTTGTAAATAGAGAGACACTAGCGTGCAATTTTGGCTAATATAAATGAAGTCACTACAGTGTGTACTATAATCGACTAATAGACCTCGTCTTGAAAAGACACCCCGTTAGAAAACTAGGCACTGTAGAAAAACCATTTACTGTAGAAAAGCAGATTTTAAAAGCCAGTACGAATATGGCCTAAAGACTTCGAGATATTGGGATTTCTAAATCTCTACTTCTTTAAGTGCATATGTATCTGTATCTTGCTAGATTAAACTGGTTGCCAGATTCAAGCCTATGCATATGTATCTTGCTTTCTTACCAATCATTCTTTACTCCATATATGTTACATTAGCTTAACCTCAGCTGTAATGATTTCGTCCAACACAGATTCAAGCCTATGTATATGTATCTAACTGGTTGCCAGATTCAAGCCTATGCATATGTATCTCGCTTTCTTACCAATAATAGCAAATCTGCCACTTGTTTTCTATGCCATGTACAATGCCTTTGTAGCCATTTTATCTTTTTTTTTTATCAAGGTGGTTAAACTCAGTCAAGGTGTTACAAAAGAATACTGAATATATCCTCGGATCTGCATTATATCAGTATTGCATCTATCTGTTCTTCCCCAGAACATCGAATTTCACGACTTGTGCACTTGGTTGGCGAATTTTGTTTTTCAGGTTTTTTCCATGTTAAGGGTATTAGAGATAGAATAGGAATCAGCAGAAACACAGATGCTACCCCTCCCCTCTCTCTCTTCACTCCATCGCGCCCGTTGCCTCGCCTCTTTCTTCACGCCTCCTCCTCTCCTGTCGACATTCCATATACTGAAACTTAAGTGACATAAGGAGTAACAGGTGCCATGTGAACAGTGGGCACTTGCACAGGATTGTTAAAGTTAATCCCAAAAACATTATGTACTTGATGAACATTATTTTTACCTTCATGGCTATGTAATATTGGGCTACCTGGCACCATATTAATGACTACTGGCTTTAACACCTCCAAAAGCTGTCCAAATTAATGCAGTTGCTTGAACACATGAATGCATTTAAATGGGTGTTTGCAAATTGTGATCATCCTCATATTTTTATTTATCGTACTATATTATACAGTGAATTGCTAAAATGAACCTAGGTTCTTTCCAGTCCATTTTGAAGTTGACTGCAATTATTTTTTTACTTATACTTTATCATGTTCACTATTTCAGTATGATGTGCATATCATGAAGACTATTATATTTGTTCTTACTTAGTTTTGAACTCAACCACAGTCTGTTGAATGAATAATAGCATCACCATATAGCACAAAATTCACATTTGTGTGGTAAGCTGGATACATCATTAAGTTAAAGTAAATATGTAACTATATGAAATGGATAATTACTGTTGGCACAACCTAGGTCACAATAAACGTTCATTTTAGTTTCTTTTTTCTGATGTCTATGTAAGTGCCTTATGCACATTTTGCTGGCCTGCAGACTGACATGGAAGAAGCGAAGACACAAGAAAATAGGAAGTTGCAACAACAATTGCAGGAACTGCAATTGAAGTCCAAGGAGGTAAAAGATTTATTAAAAAGGGAACAGCAAACTGCTAAGGCGGCATTGGAGAAAGCTGCTTTAGTACCAGAGATCCATGTTGATACAACTCTGGTTGATGAGCTCACTGCTGAAAATGGGAAGCTTAAGGTAAATATGATGGAATACTTTTGATATTCACTGCTGTAGATTCATCGCATTAGTCAGTTTGTCCACTGTCATGGTAAAATGCAATCAAAGCCCTTCAAGGTGAGTGAAATGTATAATGCTAGATCAATATCTGTGGTGAGGAATGGATTAAAGGTACTGTCTTGCATCGCATTATGTGATGAGGGTTGAAGTACAATTCAGAGAGTGCAATACTCATCCTTCCCCTCAAGCACTTACTTGAAGGAAAGCTAACTCGAAACTGACTAATGCTGATTGGAAGTGCTTTCAAAGTTTTCTCAGTCCTTTTACTGAAGCTAGTGACATCATCAATTAATTTCTCTCTTTCCTATCTATATTGTGTCTTACCACAAAAGATAGTGAGTTAAGTGACTGAATCCTTTTCTTTTGTACTTTCAGATGCTGGTGGTTTCTCTCGAGACAAAAATTGATGAAACAGAACAGAAGTTTGAAGAAATGAAGAAAGCCAGAGAAGAGTGGCTGAAGAAAGCTACATATGCAGAGTCAAAGATAAATGGACTGACCAACACAATGCTAAGGTTCTTGCTATGGCATTGTCTACATGAATAACCTTCTTGATGTTAATAAATCCTGTACATGTGTCCTTTTTTCTGAATTTACCTTCTTTTACATAACTTTCTTTTTGTTGTGTGATTGGCAGTCTACAAGAAAAGCTAACTACTATGGAAGCTGAAAATCAAGTTCTCCGGCAGCAGGCGTTGTTCCGTTCTCCAGTGAGAACAATACATGAAAACACGTCTCCGAAATCTGTACGTAGTCTCTCTTTCTCTAACACTGTCCTACCACTCCATGCCTTCTTCCCTGATAGCTCTCGTGATATTCTTTACATGCAAGTGTTTGAGCACAAACATAGGTCTGCTGGTGTTTCTTTTCTTTTGCTTTAATCCATTTTTTTGTGTGTTTTCCACCTTTTCATTATTGACATGCTTCTATGTCTTCCCACAATTGCAGAATTTGACTAATGGCAGTCCACACAGTGAGGAACAGATGGTCGGAAGCAATTATCTTATACAATATGTTAAATACTATCTACTGTTTGTTTTTATGTTTAAATCTAAATTAGTCATTTCTCTCCAGACACCTCGTGGCACACCTCCAGCTCCCAAGGAATATGGGAACTTCGCACAGCCAAGGGCATCCTTTTTTGAGAGGCAGCATGTACATTAACATTTTTTATATTTAAATGTTTTAAATCATTTAGTGAAGTTATAGGGACATGGAACATATGATGATTGGCTTCACCCTTACATTTTTTGCAGGAGAGTGTTGATGCACTCATAAACTGTGTTACTGAAAATGTTGGCTTTAGTGAAGGAAAGCCAATTGCTGCAATAACCATATACAAATGTCTCATTCATTGGAAGATCTTTGAAACAGAAAAAACATCTGTTTTTGATCGGCTTATTCAAATTTTTGGTTCTGCAATGCAGGTATTCTCTGCTGCTGTTGATTCTATACTCTAGTTCCCTTTTTTTTTTTTTGAACTTCGACTCTTGTTTTACAAGCATTTTTGTTCCTAGTACATTTTTGTGAGTTTAATCAATGTTTTTAAAAATATGGCATCATGTGTATTTCAGAAACATGATAGCAATGAGGATCTTGCATACTGGTTATCGAACTCATCGACTTTATTGATTATGTTGCAAAAGAGCCTAAAAGCTGCTGGCTCATCCGGAACCACTCCACATAAACGACCACAGACTCAGTCATCATTCCTTGGGAGGATGGTATGTTTTGTCCCTAACTTTATTCTTTTGAAAAGTGTTGTTAACTTTTAGGAAACATTTTTTATCACTTATGTATCTACATGGGCCACATGAAAATGATATAACTAGATTTATTGAGAGTACTATCACAATATCATAATTTGATAATTTTACCAACATATTACAAAAGTCAATGATTAAAGTTGTGTCTAAGAAGTAAAAAAATTTCTTGTAAGAAACAAGTGAGGGGTATAATTAATTGTGGATGAAAGTTCTTGAAAGTGATCTTGGGGATGAAATAGTTAGTGCTCCCTCCCTTCTTCTAGCGATTTTTTATATTCCGTGTAGTCAAAGTCTTTCAAATTTGACCTCTGATATATAAAAAAGTATCAAGATTGACCAGATGGATATTGTCATTGATTTTGTTGTTAAAAGTATTTTATATTATAGTTTTCCCATTTTATACTATATTGCTATCAAAATAAATGAGTAAGCCAGGCTGTATCCTGACTCTTAGCATGGCATAGTTTGCACTGTTATGAATATTGTGCATGTATTCATGAGGCCCAAAAGACAATATATATAGAGTACAAGAGGGTATACAGAAGGAATACAAGTCGTATAAGGAAACAAATAAGAGTCCTATTCTATTTCCTATTCTTATCCTTAACACCCCCCCTCAAACTCATGGTGGATCACACACACTGAGTTTGGAGAGAAAATACAAATGTTGTGCTCTAGTCTGTGGCTTCGTGAAGAAGTCAGCAATCTGTAACTCTGAGGACACAAAATGAAGAGCAAGTACACACTCCTGCACCTGGGAGCGAGTGTATGAAGCATCCACACCAAAATGCTTGGTGAGCTCATGCTTCACTGGATCACGAGCAATGCTGATAACTCCTGTACTGTCAGTCATAAGAGTAGTAGGTCCCCTCATAGGTACGCCAAAATCTGCAAGTAGCCATCTCAACCAAGTAATCTCTGTTGTCACAGCTGTCATAGCTCTCAACTCGGCCTCTGCACTCGAATGGGAAACTGCAGTCTGCTTCTTTGTCTTCCAAGCAATCAGAGAGGAGCCAAGAAAAACACAGTAAACAGAAAGGGAACGATGATCAGAAGGATCACTAGCCCAGGTCGCATCAGAGTACGCCTGAAGCTGGAGTGAGGTAGAGCTAGGGAAAAACAAGCGACGAGAGATGGTCCCACGCAAGTAGCGAAGAACACGAAGAAGATGATTGTAGTAAAGATGAGTAGGACAAGCCATGAACTAACTGAGGGTATGGACAGCATGAGCAATATCAGGACGAGTGCTCACAAGATATACCAAACTCCCAACAATATGGCGATACCGAGTAGGATCCTCAAGAAGATCACCATCAGTAGCACGGAGCTGAAGAGAGCTTCATAGGAGTCTCAAGAAGCGAGTATCGGTCGACTGCACCGATCAAGAAGATCCTGGACATACTTCTGCTGGGGGAGGTAGTAACCCTTAGGCGTGAAAGAAACCTCAATCCCAAGGATGTATGTAAGTAAGCCAAGGTCAGTCATCAGAAACTGCTCACTGAGATGCTTCTTCACATATGCGATGAATGAGGAATCGTCACTAGTAATGAGCATATCATCCACATATAGAAGAAGCAGCGTCCTACCTCAAGGTGAGATATGGAGAAATAGAGCAGGATCATGGGCACTGACAGTGACACCGACAGCGGTGATCACTGAGGTAAAACGCGCAAACCAGGCACGAGGGGCTTGATTTAGACCATAAAAAGCACGGCGAAGACGACGGACATGACCAGCTGGAACAGAATACCCGGGTGGTGACTGCATGTAAACCTCCTCATGCAGGACGCCATTAAGAAAGGCGTTCTTAACATCCAGCTGAGAGATAGACCACCGGCGAACAGAAGCAACCGCAATAAGCGTGCGAACAGTGGTCATATGAGTGTAGGACCGGATGAGGCAACAGAGGGGGGTGAATGGTGCCCATAAATTTTTCCTCTAAATATTCACATATTCCTTATTCTCCAATAGCTACAAAGCTATGAAGATCCAAGATATGAGGTCTAGTAGAAGACAGAGGAATTTAGACTATCTAATGACCAAATCAGAGCACTGTGTGGTTAGATTACGACCACTTGGCGGAAGCTCAAACGTAGTCGAATACATCCACTCAGCAGAGACACAGGGCTGTCGGTAACAGGCGACGTTGTTGGGCAGACAACGTGGTCTAGACCGACACCATGGTCGAAACCGACAACTTGGTTGATAGCTCGCATCATGGGTCGTAACTTTGACCACTCGATCAAGAGCATCTTGGTAGGCAATCGATGATCAAACGAATTCAATGAAGTCGATAGCCACCAAAACAAGACTGACAAGATCGAAAGATGAGTCCGGTCGGAACCGTCGTGGTCGTAAGCCAATGGCATGGTCGTACGATCAACATGGTCAAGACCGACTTGCACCTATAATCGATCGCGGTCGCAGACACCTCATGAGACCGTGGGGCACACGACTACGAGATATACGACCATCAAGCACTCGAAACCAAAGCAAAAGAAAGCGATGATCTATGTCTTGGCCGGTCGAAAATCGGTGAAGAGCGTAAGGCCAAGACTTCGTGATCGCAAGTCGTGGTCAAATCTCCAAAGGAAAGCCGGTCGACCGATGAAACCCGAGAAGACCGGTGACTTCACACTAAGTCTTTTCCGTGATCGATACCGACCGGGGACTGAGTCACTTGACAACAGAGAACCGAAAATAGAATCAGGTCGTGAGGTCTTAGCTGTGGCCGATCGCCAACTTGTGGTCGATAACCAAAGCCGAGAAGATATCTGCAATCGAATCGACGTCGCCGACCACACAATCGAAAGACTCGATTCAATGACCTTGGTCGTAAAACCGAAAATCGGATGACGAATGTGAATACTCTATTTTGTCAACAGACGATAGTAGAGCAAAATTTGAGGAATCTTTTGCACGAGGTCGAAACCAAATGAGACTTGAACTCTAACTTGTATATGATCTCTAGAAGTGAATTTACCAAGAAAAGGAAAGTCTTTGTTTCGCCAAAGAAAATTGATGCAATCGAAAAATAGAACAGAGACTCATCAAGGCGGCAGATCGAAGACACGTGGATTTTTCCAAATCAACTGCTCTCCTGGAATGAACGGCCAACTAGCCTTGAGACAGATTCCCGCCTCGAGCAAAACAAATATAAGCCAACTCTCAAAGGAAATACGAAGGAACTAAGAATGAAGAGATGGCAAATAAATCAATGAAAACATCTCAAGAACGACCTCTCAACCCGGATCACAAACATGCACCCATCTCATAGATAAACTCTAACAAGTACAGAGAGATGAGTCCTCTCAAATCATAACACGGAGGTTTCGCAACCACTCCCCACAGGAGGACAAGCTCTAGCCCTAGAGCAATCACACACACGATATACTCCCAAGGGAGGGAGGCGGCGCCTCCAAGGCCTAGCCGACCAACTCCAACATTCTCGTGCCTCCTCTCCCTTTTATAGCCTCACACCGAGACTAACCCTAATGGATCCATCCATTAGTCCACACTGGGATAACCCAAACCCCACCTAACACCGGTTTTACCACTCACTTTGCCCGCTAACTCAAATGCTTTGCTCGCTATCCCAACAGACCCGCACTTTGCCCGTTAGCGCCAACCGAATCCACTTCTTTTATCGGTGCTTTCCCGGTGGATGGGCTTCCCTTTGCGCCTTTGACATTTCTCCAAAATACCCTCCAACCGCCTCCGAAGCTTCCTTTGCGGCTTTGGCATTTCTCCGAATGCCCTCACACCGCCTTCCTGTCCACCCTTGCAACAACCTCGCAAGACTAGGTCTCCTTCGGCTTCCCGGCCGCTCGGACCCCAACACCACCGTGTCTCGTCCCGACCATCCTAGCCTCGCCAGACCTATCTCCGACCGGCCGCACCAGCTCGGTTCCTCATCGACCACCTTGAGCTTCAAGTCTTCTTTGACTTCACCCACTGCTCGGACCTCAACATCTCCCATGTCTAGTCCCGACCACTCCAAGCCTCACCAAGACTTGTCTCGTCCATCTCGTCACACACGATCGCACCGACCTCCGACCATCGGACCTTAGCTCCTCCCCGAGCCTAGTCCCGATCCTCCTCGTCGTTGCTCGTCGTGTCCATCATGGGTAGCTACAGACTCGGTTCCTCATCTCCCGGCTCGCAACCACCTCACCACCTCGATCATCTTGGCGTCTCGACCGTCCTCGACCTCAACACCTCCTCGTGCCTAGTCCGGTCCTCCCATGCCTCACCATGAAATAGCTCAAGTCCTGCAGCCACAAGACAAGCAAACCATCACATAGCACCGCCAAACCAACAAAGCAGACTCTGCAACTCAACAGAGCTCACACCTTTCCTCGAAAATAGACATTGACAAACCACATCAAGAAGATGAACCAACAAGTCCACAAGGTCCACAACATCACCGAAACCCAACCGACCGATTCCCACCATAATCGGACACCATATGTGCCCACACGACCGGTTTAATGAGCTCCATCGACCACGGTCGACATCCGCTAACGTGGTCGAAACAATGGCGCCCAACGTGATCGAACGCCCGATCTCCCAATGTGGTCGAAGACCCACGCGCCACAACGTGGTCGAAACGCCAGGCGCCCAACGTGGTCGACGCTCCCAAGCGCTCAACGTGGTCGTAAACCCTGGCGCCGACTACCGATCACGACCAACGCGGTCGAAACTTCACAACGTGGTCGTAGATGGCCCTAGAGACCTCCGACCACGGCCAACGTAGTCGTAGAGACCACAACGTGGTCGTACGCTACCTCACGGTTCTCGATATCACCAATGTGGTCGTAGCCTTCCGACCACGGTCATAGTACTCGAACGCCTCCGGCCGAAGCGTGGTCGTATAACCTATCGACCACGACCAACGTGGTCGTATGACATCCGAAACAACCCGATTGCTCTCAACGTGGTAATAAGTGTCGACTCGCTTCCGACCACGGCCAACTCGATCGATGAAGCCGTAACGTGGTCGTAGACTCCCGAGACTTCGATCACGCCCGAATGGTCATACGTATCCCGATAGACCTCCGATCGGTTCCAAAACGGTCGTACACCATTTGATCATGGTCTAAATGGTCTTAAACACTTCCGATCACCATCAAACCTGGTCGTACGGACAAAGTCATGGTCGTAGACCTCCCAGCCGACCTCCAACCACGCCCAAAGTGGTCGTATACGCCTGCTCAAACCTCAAAAACCAAACTTAATCTTTCTAGATCAAGAGTCAATTACTCATCACAACCATGGGTGACCTCCACATGGTCTCACAATCTCCCTTGATGAGTATATTGACAAACACCGAAAAAGACATGAAGATGAGTTTGTTTTGAAAAGAAGAAAAAGAAAGAGAAGCAAAAGCCACACATGGTCTAAAAAAGAACAAAGAAGGAACTCATGACCATGTTGACAAGGAATGAAATGGAGCAGACAGAGAAAGATCTCCAAATCATACAGGAAAGTCCAATCTTGCTCATGGTCCAAAAAGCAGATGCTCACATGACCATTGTCATAGCAAGATGACTAAACATTCTCCTAAAAGCTTTTTATCCTTTTCCCATCCCTTAAACCTTTTTCTCTATTCTTCTCCCCCTTTTGGCAATAGAGTCATCAAGATGCAAGGAAGAGCAATAGAGTATGAATGAAATGGAGTCTTAAGCATTTGATTTGATTTAAGCGATAAGAGCTAAGGAGTCATGTAGATTATCTAAAGTGACTTCACAGAAAGTTATACCAAGCCATAAAATGTAACAATGCTATTTAGATCATAACAAACCATGTATTACCAAGCTCAAGCCAAATAAGTCATGATCTTTAAATTAAATGGTTTGATTAGCATGTCGAGTCACTCAAGATTATAGTCTAGAAGAAGGTATCCAAAAGTGAGTCAAGCCATGTCAATATTCTAAGTGGAACCAAGAAGCTATAGTTGAGTCAATTTAGAGTGCTATAAGTTCAAAAATGAGACATTTTGTTCAAGCACTAGATATCACAAGTAATTCATTACTTGTAGTACTTTGGATACCACTTGTAGCTGAGCAAAATTAGCACATTCGGCACTTTTCATAAATTAATGGTTGGCTCCAACCATTTTTCACAAAGATTTGTTTTCTTAGCCATGTGCTAGATCTCAAGCCTTATGTGATCACTCCAAGCAATAAGCTTAAAGAGGTGATCTTGGTCATCCAAAACTCCCCCTGAGTTCATGCCGAGTGCAATGACAAGCCGTCTCATGAGAAAGAATTGGTGAGATCGGTTTTTCGCACAAAGAGATCTTTTGCATTTACTTGAATTAGTTCATGAACAAGGAGTTAAAACTTAACTCATGCATCATTAATGAACTAACTTAGCTCAATCTAAACCTCAAAAAGCGATTCAAGACTCAACTTAGCCTATTCGACATGGCCTGAATCAAGAGAGGATCACTAAAGCCAGACTATTCATAAGATTGAACAAGACATGATTTGATTCAAGTTGTTCACATTTAATTAAGCTAGTATGGCAAGAGCTAAGCAACACATAAAAGGGCATGATAAATCAAGCTATCACAAGACATGGCAAGATATAAATCATGATATCATGTCACATAAAGATAATATTCGTGGCTCCAAGATCAGACAGGCATTCATTTGAATGTTACGCACTATTGACCAAAAATGCACATGAGATGAACTCCCCACGAAACATAGCCCGAATAGACAGAAGGATCCAACTCCCTAGAGAAGGCAAAAGAGAAGAACCAAGAAATTTGGCACAAAATCCGAGAAGAGAAGGTTCTAGCTCAAAGAGGTGATTCCCAAACACATCCTATCCTCATGGTCTCTAGTCTATAACCTCATACCACGGGGCAAAAAGCACACTATGTCAATGCAAAAGACTCTAGTGGCCAAGAAAAGTTCAACCTAGGTAGAAGAGAATCCTAGAGAACCAAAGCCCAAACTAGGTAGTAAATAATCCTAGAGAACCATTTGGATGAGAGGTGTGAATGAGACAACATCACCTAGAGTTGGCTTCTCTTCGTCCAAAAGACCCTTCTTACCACTAGAAGACATATACTATGCAAAGCCAAGTGGCGGAAGCGAGCACTCGAAAATCATAAGGAGAACCAACCTTTGTAGCAGCTTGCTCGGTTGTTTAAGCCGTAGTCGTAGCCGAATTCCATGTCCAGAACGTGGTCGTAGTCAAGTCAGGACGTTGTCGTAGTCGCGTCCTTCTCGTGTTCAAAGTCGAGTCCGAGTCGTGGAAGTAGATGAGTCCGGATCGTGGTCGCGGCGTCCCGGTCGTAGCGCCATGTCCCGCGGTGGTCGTAATGGTGTCCCGGTCGTAGTCGTAAATGAGTGCGGTCATTGCGCCCTGGTCAAGTCGTAACACGAGTTCGGTAGAGGGTCCGCACCATGGTCGTGGTTCCTACGACGTGGTCGTAATGACCGGAGCGGTCAGAACAACAGTATCACTCTCCCTCATTCATACAACTGCAGTTTAATCATGGGGAACAATCGGTGTCCTAGTCTGGGGTAAATGATATACAACATGGAACCAAGATCGAGACAAATGATAACAACAAGAGCATCACTAGTATTAAAGACATAGAACACATGAGAACACGCACCGCCACAAGCTCAATCTAGCCCTCAACAAAAGCATCTAGAGCGGCAAGCCTAGAGCCACCAAATACTAGAAGAAGCTTGTGACCTAACCACAAATCTCATGATATCTAAGCATAAGCACGACTAATGCTACAAAGATGTTGTACAGTTTATTTCATGCCAAAACTTAAATGAATAAGATCAAGATATACATGTATCACAATGAATCACAACCATACACATAGCGGTGTGAGAGCAGATCCGAAGCATATGCTAGCATGGATAAAAGCATGTATAATAGAAAATATACAAAGGCATGAATAAACGCAGATCATGACACGTAGAAACTATCCAAGATATACCCAAGCTCATCTCGTCCATACATATGCATACATCATGTAGACATACAACATGACAAATCAAAATCATGAAAAGTATGCTAACATGTATAAATAATGATGAATGAACATAAGGAGCAAGATGTGAACCATGATAGATACTACGAGCACAAGGTCATGATGATACTTGACTTCTAATACACACATTCTACTTAGCTCATGAAGTCAAGTCAAAGCTTAAATATCTAACAAATACAACAAGGTACATGGATACTTAAGCAACATACACATAAAGGCATGACATGAAAGCATTGAGAGAAAACATGCCAAGATGGAACATGTGAGCACATGAACAAGCACAACATGCCAATATGGTCAAACATGAGTATAAGGGCATGAGGGTATAGAGTAGCTCACAAAGTAGGTGGAGACGCCAAACGTGAAGGTACATACCTCTTGGAGGCCATGAAGTGGAGAACCAACAAATGTTCTAGTCACATGATGAAGCAGAAGACTAAAATCCATTCGATCCCATGTTCTCCATCCAACGTCTGGACACCTACAAAAGACAAGAACAAAGTGCCCAAGTCTTGGATCCCAAGGGTTAGTAAGCAAATGCTTGAGACCCCAAGACGACACACGGCCACTCGCGAGAAAAAGAGTGGTCGTTACGCATACTCGACTACGGTCGAGAAGAAATGAGCGTGGTCGTAGCACGAGAGGCATAGTCTTGAACGACTACGGTAGAGATGTGATCGTTGGTCATTACAACCATGACCGGAATTGCGGTGTGGTCGTAAGTCGCTTATGACCACGGCAATCGAGCGGCGGCCCGAACCGGCGATCGTGATCGTAGGGACTTTCGACCACGGTAACAAGCGGAAGTGTCTCGCGAACAGCATGGTCGTATCGCCACGACTATGTCGAGAAGTCGGTTGTGGTCGTAATGCATTACGACTACAACGACGACACAAACAGAGGAACTCGACTTTACTACACTCTAGCAAGCTCACACTCCTCTACACATGTGCGGTGAGTCAAAGTTTTAATTTCTCATTTGCAGATTTTAACATTCAAGTAGAAATTAAATTTTCACCGCTCTGAGAAAGACTCACAACCTACACATGAGAAATGAGATTTCAACCTAGCAAGAACAATCTAGCAATTTATAATCTAGGCACCTCACAATATCCCAAGAGCAAGTATATTCATCTTGGACAAGGCCAAGGTCATAATAAGTTTTACCTTGCTCATGATAAGTCGACGCTCGTCCTTATCATTATCATCCGTGTGTTCTCCAAGGCTTTCTCCTTCCGGCACTTGATTAACCAAAGGACAAGAATGTACCACAAAGCTTACACTTGTGGTTTCTTGCAAATAAAATCATCCTCTAGCCGAAATCAAACCTCTTGTCGCAAAGGACATCATTTGCAAAACACCCCAATAAGATTCAAAGGAAAGTTTACAAGATTCCCTACTAGTTGCCAAGCTCCAGATCGGTTAAGATCAGATACAGAGCCAACCTTGCTCTGATACCAATTGTAGGACCGGATGAGGCAACAGAGGGGGGGTGAATGGTGCCCATAAATTTTTCCTCTAAATATTCACATATTCCTTATTCTCCAATAGCTACAAAGCTATGAAGATCCAAGATATGAGGTCTAGTAGAAGACAGAGGAATTCAGACTATCTAATGACCAAATCGAGCATCGTGTGGTTAGATTACGACCACTTGGCGGAAGCTCAAACGTAGTCGAATACATCCACTCGCGAGACACGGGTCATCTTTACAGCGACGTTTGTTGGGAAGACAACGTGGTCTAGACCGACACCATGGTCGAAACCGACAACTTGGTTGATAGCTCGTGCGATGGTCGTAACTTTGACCACTGATCAAGAGCATCTTGGTAGGCAATCGATGATCAAACAAATTCAATGAAGTCGATAGCCACCAAAACAAGACCGACAAGATCGAAGATGAGTCCGGTCGGAACCGTCGTGGTCGTAAGCCAATGGCATGGTCGTGCGATCAACATGGTCAAGACCGACTTGCACCTATAATCGATCGCGGTCGCAGACACCTCATGAGACCGTGGGGCACACGACTACGAGATATCGACCATCAAGCACTCGGAAACCAAAGCAAAAGAAAGCGATGATCTATGTCTTGGCCGGTCGAAAATCGAGAAGAGCGAAGGCCAAGACTTCGTGATCGCAAGTCGTGGTCAAATCTCCAAAGGAAAGCCGGTCGATCGATGAAACCCGAGAAGACCAAGACTTCACACTAAGTCTTTTCCGTGATCGATACCGACCGGGGTGAGTCACTTGACAACAGAGAACCGAAAATAGAATCGGTCGTGAGGTCTTAGCGGTGGTCGATCGCCAACTTGTGGTCGATAACCAAAGCCGAGAAGATATCTGCGATCGAATCGACCGTCGCTCGACCACACAATCGAAAGACTCGATTCAACGACCTTGGTCGTAAAACCGAAAATCGGATGACGAATGAATACTCTATTTTGTCAACATACGACATGAGCAAAATTTGAGGAATCTTTTGCACGAGGTCGAAACCAAATGAGACTTGAACTCTAACTTGTATATGATCTCTAGAAGTGAATTTACCAAGAAAAGGAAAGTCTTTGTTTCGCCAAAGAAAATTGATGCATCAAAAATAGAACAGAGACTCATCAAGCAGATCGAAGACACAGGATTTTTCCAAATCAACACGCTCTCGGGAATGAACTGGCCAACTAGCCTTGAGACAGATTCCCAGTTCTGAGCAAAACAAATATAAGCCAACTCTCAAAGGAAATACAGAAGGAACTAAGAATGAAGAGATGGCAAATAAATCAATGAAAACATCTCAAGAACGACCTCTCAACCCGGATCACAAACACGCACCCATCTCATAGATAAACTCTAACAAGTACAGAGAGATGAGTCCTCTCAAATCATAACACGGAGGTTTCGCAACCACTCCCCACAGGAGGACAAGCTCTAGCCCTAGAGCAATCACACACAGATACACTCCTAAGGGAGGGAGGCGGCTGCCTCCAAGGCCTAGCCGACCAACTCCAACATTCTCGTGCCTCCCCTCTCCCTTTTATAGCCTCACACCCGAGACTAACCCTAATGGATCCATCCATTAGTCCACACTGGGGATAACCCGTAAACCCCACCTAACACCGGGTTTTACCACTCACTTTGCCCGCTAACTCAAATGCTTTGCTGCTATCCCAACAGACCAGACTTTGCCCATTAGCGCCAACCAATCCACTTCTTTTATCGGTGCTTTCCCGGTGATGGGGCTTCCTTTGCGCCTTTGACATTTCTCCAAAATACCCTCCAACCGCCTCCGAAGCTTCCTTTGCGGCTTTGGCATTTCTCGAAATGCCCTCACACCGCCTTCTGTCCACCCTTGCAACCACCTCGCAAGACTAGGTGCCTTGGCTTCCCGGTCGTTCGGACCTCAACACCACCGTGTCTCGTCCCGACCATCCTAGCCTCGCTGCACCTATCTCCGACCATTTGCATCGACTCCCTTCCTCATCGACCACCTTGAGCTTCAAGTCTTCTTTGACTTCACCCACTGCTCGGACCTCAACATCTCCCATGTCTAGTCCCAACCACCCAAGCCTCACCAAGACTTGTCTCGTCCATCTCGTCACACACGATCGCACCCGACCTCCGACCATCGGACCTTAGCTCCTCCCCGAGCCTAGTCCCGATCCTCCTCGTCGTTGCTGTCGTGTCCATCATGGGTAGCTACACTCTGGTTCCTCATCTCCCGGCCGCAACCACCTCACCACCTCGATCATCTTGGCGTCTCCGACCGTCGGACCTCAACACCTCCTGTGCCTAGTCCCGGTCCTCCCACGCCTCACCATGAAATAGCTCAAAGTCCTGCAGCCACAAGACAAGCAAACCATCACATAGCACCGCTCAAACCAACAAAACAGACTCTGCACAGCTCAACAGAGCTCACACCTTTTCCTCAGAAAATAGACATTGACAAACCCTGTCAAGAAGATGAACCAACAAGTCCACAAGGTCCACAACATCACCGAAACCCAACCGACCGATTCCACCATAATCGGACACCATATGTGCCCACACGACCGGTTTAATGAGCTCCATCGACCACGGTCCGACATCCGCTAACGTGGTCGAAACAATGAGCGCCCAACGTGATCGAACGCCCGATCTCCCAACGTGGTCGAAGACCCACGCGCCACAACGTGGTCGAACGCCAGCGCCCAACGTGGTCGACGCCCCAAGCGCTCAACGTGGTCGTAAACCCTGGCGCCGACTACCGATCACGACCAACGCGGTCGAAACTTCACAACGTGGTCGTAGATGGCCCTAGAGACCTCCGACCACGGCCAACGTAGTCGTAGAGACCACAACGTGGTCGTACGCTACCTCCTGGTTCTCGATATCACCAACGTGGTCGTGTAGCCTTCCGACCACGGTCATAGTACTCGAACGCCTCCCGGCCAGCAACGTGGTCGTATAACCTATCGACCACGACCAGCGTGGTCGTATGACATCCGAAACAACCCGATTGCTCTCAACATGGTAATAAGTGTCGACTCGCTTGACCACGGCCAATCGATCGATGAAGCCGTAACGTGGTCGTAGACTCCCGAGAGACTTAGATCACGCCCGAATGGTCATACGTATCCCGATAGACCTCCGATCGGTTCCAAAACGGTCGTACACCATTTGATCATGGTCTAAATGGTCTTAAACACTTCCGATCACCATCAAACCTCGGTCGACGGACAAAGTCATGGTCGAGACCTCCCACCGACCTCCAACCACGCCCAAAGTGGTCGTATACGCCAGCTCAAACCTCAAAAACCAAACTCAATCTTTCTAGATCAAGAGTCAATTACTCATCACAACCATGGGGTGACCTCCACATGGTCTCACAATGAGCAACAGGGGCAAACGTCTCATCGTAATCTCGACCATACTCCTGTTGAAAACCACGAGCCACAAGACGAGCCTTGTAGCGCTCAATAGTATCGTCAGACATGGTCTTAATCTTGTACACCCACTTGCATGTGATAGGACGAGCGTGCACAGGTGTCGGTACAATATCCCAAGTCTCTGTATGACGAAGCGCATCAAGCTCCTCTGCCATAGCGAGCTGTTACTCAGAATGAGAAGCAGCCTCACGATAAGAACTAGGCTTAGTGACAGAGAGAGCATGAGCTGTCGAAGTAAAAACAAGACGATCAGAGGCTGAATGGTTGCCCGGTCACGAAGGGCGTAACGAGGAGCATCATCAGATGAATCAGACGTCGGTGTCGGCAAGAGACCAGGAGAGAGATCTGGTGAAGTACGAGTACGTCTAGAGTAGTGCACCATAGAGAAACGAGACGGTGGTGCCATAGGAGCAAGAGGCGGTGCTGCAGGAGGCAACACAGGAGGTGAAGGTACCGAAGGCGGGGAAAGGGGGAAATGGGTGAGGAGTCAGGGAGAGACAACCAGGAGATCGTCTCGATGGTGGAAGCAATGAGAGAAGCCGATTCTCGATAGAAGTAAGGTCGAGATTCGTCAAAGACAACATCTCGTGAGATCCTAATCCATCGAGTAGAAGAATCATAGCAACGATAACCCTTATGCTCAGAACTGTACCAAGAAACACACACTCGACTGACTGAGCTGTCAGTTTAGTGCTCTCACGAGGCGGCAGCAGGACAAAACATGTGCAGCCAAAAACACGAAGATGACTGTATTGGGGGTTTCTAGAGTAAAGACTCTCTATAGGACTGACATCCTTAAGAGAAGTGGAAGGCTGCATATTAATGAGATATGCAGCTGTAGAAACAGCCAAGGTTATCACGGCGTCACCTAGGCGTCGCCTAGTTGCGCCTAGGCGTCCCGGCGGCCGACGGTAGACGCCGTGGCCCATCGCCCGATCCCTCCGGTTAAGCGACGCCAAGGCGTCCCAGAGACCTCTTGTCGGCCGTGGCGGCCGCTGGGCGCGCCGCGGCGGGGGACTCAACACGGACATTACCCGACCGGGGGTCACTAACCTCCGATCGAGTCCAGCGCCGCCTTAGGGTTTCTCTTGCCACCGCCGGATCGCCACGCCAAGTCCGAGCTAGCTGCTCCTCCGCCGAAGTCCCCATCTCCTCATCTCCCGCTCTCGTGCTCGCTTTCCTCCGCCTGGCTCCTCCGCCATGCTCCTCAGAGGCGGTACTGACGGCAAAGAACGAGTCGAGGCGGCGGCGACATCGAGCCCAAGGCGACGAAGAGGAGTCGGTGGGGAGAGGAGGCGGGCGGGGAAGAGGCGGCGGGAGGAGGCGGCGGGAGGGAGGCACCCAAGGGGAGGAGGCGGGAGGGGAGGAGGCGGGGGGAGGCACCAAGGGAGGAGGAGGCGAGGAGGGAGGCGGCGGGCGGAGGAGGGCGGGAGAGACAAGATGGGGAGAGCGCTGTGATCAGTGGCGTCGCAGCTAGGTTAGATATTTGTTTGGTCTTTTTGCGATTAGGTCCTCAAACTTCCTAAAAATTACAAACTGACCTCTTCTTTAATATATTACTTCTGATTTAGACCTCCTGAGACATGGTTATTTGAATTATTTGTGATATTTTCTGTCGTATAATGTATTATTTATCGTCTAACTATCGCCATGGCGGACGCCTAGTCGACTAGGCGTCCAGCGCCCGAGCTCGCCTCGACTTGCCGAGCCGTGACAACCTTGAAGCGACCTCGGCCCGAACGTGGGGAACATGAGAAGCAAGAAGAAGAGTGCGAGCAGTCTCAATCAGATGACGATGCTTGCGTTCAGCAACCCCATTCTGAGCATGGGCACCAGGACAAGAAGACTGATAAAGAGTGCCACCTTTCGAGAAGAAATTGTCTAAACGCACTAGAACAATACTCGCCAGCAGAGTCACAGTGAAAAGTACGAATAGAGGACTCAAACTGAGTATGAACCATCATGGCGAAGCTACGATAGATCGCAAGAAACTGACCACGATTAGACATAGGGAAAAGCCAAGTAAAACGAGAATAGTCATCGATGAAAATAACATAGAATTTATGCCCGCCTTTGGAGATAATAGGCGCAGGTCCCCATACATCTGAATGAACTAAATCAAAAGAACGAGAAGACAAGGACTCACTAGAATGATATGGAAGTTGTAGCTGTTTACCCAGCTTACAACCTCGGCAAAATATGGACGTGTCAACATTAACACGTCCAAGGGCACCCTGAAGAACTAACGACGAAAGACGAGACCCACACAGGTGACCTAAACGGTGATGCCACTGCACAAAAACTCCAGGGGTGGTGGCAGCAGTGGCAGCGGAGGTCGACGTGGTAGGAGCAACTGAAGTGGATGGAAGATGAAGAGGTCGAGAATGTAGAGACCCTGACGATCCCTACAGCGCCGGCTAGTCCCAAGTATCGTCCCGTCCGTCGATCCCGAACGAAGCAGTGTGAGTCAAAACCAACCACGCAACCAAGGTCGGTGAGTCATCCCACCGAAAGAAGCTGCATGGTTAGTTGGGGGACATGAGAAACAGCTGGAACAAAAAAAATCAGTGGTCAAAAGAGTGCCCTGACAACTAACAGACAAGGAAGTACCATCCGCAGTCTGTACAGAGGTAGAAAGGGTAGGAGGTCCCACTGAAATGAGAGATGTGGAATCTGGTGTCATGTGGAAAGATGCACCAGAATCTAGAACCCAAGAAGTACCTGGGGGAGACGTCTGAGCTAGACTGGCAGAACCCATGGAGCTGTGAGAGCTGCTGAAGTAAAACCTGGCAGAGCTGCTGAACAGAGTCACCTCGCTGAGATCCTGATGAGCTGGTCTGTCCTCCTGTGAAGGAAGTGGATCGTCCACCCCCACGCGCCTTATTCCGCTTTTTTCGCACCGCACAACTCTGGTAGTCATGCCCGAAGTTCTTGCAGTAGTTGCATTGAGCTCCAGTTGGTGCAAAGGCAGGAGCGGAAACAGGCACTTGGGAAGGAAACGTAGTCGTAGCAGGAACCGTCGGTGTAGTCGAAGAAGGAGCAGCAAACACGGTTGGAACAAACTGTGCTGCTAACTCGAGAAGAAGCTCCTCAGTCCGAAGTGTCGAAAGAGCCTCGGTGGCAGTTGGTCGTGGTGAGCAGCTCAGCAGTTGAGCTCTGACAAGCTCAAACTCTGAGCGAAGACGGCAGACGAAATCATAAAGACGAAGACGATCATGATCCGCCTTCTGAACTCTGTCGCACTCCTAGCACAGTGGAGAAGCCAGCTCATCTAGCTGACGCCAGAGGCTAGCCAGAGCTCGGAAGAAGTTGTTGACGGAAGATTCTCCCTGGCGAAGTGTCTCCAACTCACGCTGAAGCGAAAAGAACTGAGCATCAATGCTCTGCTGGCATCGCTCACGCAAGTACTCCCAGATCTGTCGAGTAGACCGCAGACCAACGATATCTGGCTGAATAGTCGTCAACGCTGACCACAAGAATGGCACGAGCACGGGCCTCATCAGCACACCAGCGCTCGAAAGCGTCAATGGCATACTGAAAAACCTCATCAGCAGCATCGGTAGCAGCAGCAGCCTCTGTCTTCTCTTTAGCAGCCTCAACTGCTCCAGGAGGTGCAGAAGTAGACTGCCTAAGAGGAGGCTGAAACAGCGGTGACGGAGAAGGGCGTGCACCGGTAACATGTCCCCAAAGATGAAGACCATCAAGCGTGATCTCCATGAGGGAAGACCATAACCTGTAGTTCGTTCCATGGAGCTTTGTTCCCGAGAATGGGATCGCAGCAGATGGAACGGAAGCCATCGGTAGGCGGCGCTGGACGGCGCGGCGACCAAGGCAACGAAGTCTAACAGGAGGCGTTGGACGGCGCGGCGGTTAGAGCAATGTTTTTTTTTATTTACAAAATATCCGACCTTTTATTTGGCTGAACGCTAGCCGACTCCTTTTACAAAATATCGTGTGCGATACCAGCCAAGAGGGAGGAAGACCCATGAGCGGCGGCGGCGGCCGGCGGTTCAGCGAAATCGACCGGCGGCGGAGGCTCGGCCGTGGCGACAACGGTGACGACGTGAAGATGGGCGGCATCGGATCCGCAACGGCGGCGTCGGATCAGGCTGCGTGCGGCGATGGCGGCGGTGGAGACAAGAGCGGCGGCGGGCGACGGCGTCCCACGCCAAGCGGCAATAAGCAGATCGGGCGATCGAAGCGGTGCGGTCGGGACGAAGACCAGTGCGGTTGCTCGGGCGTCGTCGCTCAGGGCGGCAGCCAGCAGATCGGGCGCCGGCGGCGGCGGTCGGGACGAAGACCTAGGTGGCGGTGCTCGGGCGTCGTCCACCCGGCCGCCAGCGGGCGACAACGGATGGCGGCGGCGGCTCGGGCAACAACAGCCCAGGCGGCGGTGGCGGCAACAGCGGCAGCAGAAGAAAACAAGATCAGAACCCTAGCTCTGATACCATGTTATGAATATTGTGCATGTATTCATGAGGCCCAATGGGCAATATATATAGAGAATACAAGAGGGTATACAGAAGGAATACAAGTCATATAAGAAAACAAATAAGAGTCCTATTCTATTTCCTATTCTTATCCTTAACATGCACTACTGTTTTACTTCTTCCCTTCATCAGATAGTTGGTCAGTACTTGATGGCTGCATTGTTTTGCTTGTCATGGGGTCAGGTATTCCGCTCTTCAAACATCACTGTTGATATGGACCTTGTGCGCCAAACCGAGGCCAAGTATCCTGCTTTTCTTTTTAAGCAGCAACTTACAACGATTGTGGAAGGCTTGTATGGAATGATCCGTGACAACATGAAGAAAGAACTATCTTCACTGCTCGCGCATGCTATTCAGGTATCTTACTTCCCATGTGATCTTCATCGGTTAATCTCATGCCAATTGAACCAGCAGTGGAAAAGACATGATATTGTGCAGTCACGAATGAATAAGAATATTTGTTCATGATGTGCACCTTTGTTCTAAATTCTAATAAACTCATGTTATTTGTTGACTAGTTTGTCCTTTATTGCATGCAATATTTTGCTGTTTCAATGCCTTGCCCGCAAGTGCTTGCAATGATTTATTATTAGCCTTTGTGTTAATTTTTGGATTATGTTGGAACTGCAGGTCCCAAGAACCATTAAAGCCAGTATGGTAAGAGGGCGTTCATTTGGGTCATCAAGTTTGCCAAGGGGACGTTCATTTTCAAATCAAGTTAGCTATTGGCAGGCGATTGTTGACAATTTGAATGAAATCTTGCAAATCTTGCAAGAAAATTGCGTAGGTGTTAACTACTTACTCTACATACGCCCTACAACTAGTGGATTGTGTTCTAAACATTCTGCTAAAATTTTAGGTCCCTGCAATTTTTATTCGGAAGATATGTACCCAGATTTTCTCATTTATCAACACACAACTTTTCAATAGGTAATTGTCTGCTAATTATAGCATTAGCCTTTCCATTTTTTCCCCAATGCATAAATCTTATTCTATCACTGTGCTATTCTGCAGCCTTCTTGTACGTCATGAGTGCTGCTCTTTCAGCAATGGAGAATATGTTAAACAAGGATTGGCACAACTGGAGGTCTGGTGTGGAGAAGTCAAGCCAGAGGTAATCATATGAGTGCAATTGCAGCATACGCTTGAGATTATTGGCATTAATTCAGTAATATTATTAGTTAAAATCTTTTTTGAATTCATGTGGCAACCAACAAATGCACTTTTTTGGTTTTTCGGTGGCAATTTTAGAAATACAGGGCTTTCTATTGGTATGGAGCAAAAATGCCCATTAAGCTGTACCATCTCACTACTGTGAGCAACAAATGTTCATCTTGTTAAACCCATCAGATTAACTGTTTTTCCTCTAATCTGTAATCCTGCATCAATTTATGGGATTTTTGTTTTATTTTTCTTGTTTAACTCAATGTTTTTAACACAAAAATCTCAAGATTAATTATCTATTTTTTTCTTTTAGTCCCCACTAACTGTTAAATGCTAACAGTACGCAGGACCTGCATTGGATGAACTCAAGCACATAAAGCAAGCTGTTGGTTTCTTGGTACGTTACACCTGCATGTGCTTTTTTATATCCACTCTTTATTACTAGACCAATTCCTCCATATCATCATTGCCTATCAGAACTTAAATTGCCCCCAAGTCATATACCTCATGGTGGAAGCTAATGCGAGAACTATTGTCTGGAAATTGTTAAAGAAATAACAAGAGATAATGTTGACTCAGTGGTTATGGTCAGTGTAGAACGTATTATTATGGGATTAAATCCAGTTCTAATGTGTCCAGAGTGTCCAAAATATCGATCTTTACATCTGTACCTGAATATACAAGTGAAATTAGCATACTTAGTTTTCTAGGATGGAATTAAATCCGTTTTGTTTTGTTGGATCAAAGGAAAGATATCAATGTTTCGTACTCATGTAATAGGCTATCTTTTAAAAAAGATAATTGCATGCTATTCTCTGCAATGTGATCTACAATTTCCGAAGTATCATTTTATTCGAAAAGGAAAAGAACGCATTTTGCAAATCCATATTGCTACTGGAACAGTTTTTGCAACTTTTACAAACCAAATTCATACGACTACATATGGGGCAGTTCAGCATAACCCCTTTCGGTAGGAACAGCGCTGAAATTGGGCACCAGGGTGCCCGGGCACCTTGATTTCAAATGCGTGAATTCAATCCAAATTCGGGTATATTTTTTGAAAATATCAGTTTTAGGGTATATACCCATCTATAACAATTCAAATGAAACATATACCTTTGAAAAAATATACTCGAATTCAAAGTTTTGAACGAATTTAGATCACATGCTTTGCTGATTTATATATATAATCAGCACATACCTACAATCAAACTATCAATAAAAAAAACAACTACAGTTCAAATTTCAGTTCGAACTTATTTGAACTAGTTAGTAAACTAGTTAAACTTGATATCCACGAAATTTTAAAAATTTTCGCACGTGATACATACCTATTTTAGACTATGGTGCGGGACACCAAGGAGCACTCGTTATTTTTATATATATATATATATATATATATATATATATATATATATATATATATATATATATATATATATATATATATATAGGAAGCCTCTTTTCTACACCCGGGTGTAGTTACTCCTATGTCGTATCTCACAACGTTAGAAGTATCTCGAACGAGGGTATGTACATGTAGTATCTGAGTATTTAAGACCATCTAGGTGGTATGAACAATTTTTCGTGAGGTGGTATGTACATTTTTAGACATACTCCTTTTTATGTGTGTATATGAAGGTATTTCTAAAATATGGTAAAACTATGGTTTCCTTGTAATTTTTCTTGTGGTTCACATCGAGTATCTTATAATTACTATCTGAGTATACCTAAAGTGATAAAGGAGTATTTTATATTTGTTTAGGTGGTATATTAGAGGTGGGAGTAACTACACCCGGGTGTAGAAAAGATTTTTCCTATATATATATCCGATATTATATTTGAAAAAACACGAATGTGGTAAGCAAAATCCATATTTGAAAATGTTTGTATTCGTATTCGAGAATATTCATATCTGTATTTGAGAATATTCGCATTTGTATTCATATTCGAGACTATTCGATTCGTATTCGATCCGTTTCCGGAACCCAGGAAAAACCCGGACGAATATTGTGATTCGAAGTTTGAATTTGGGCAGTTTGAAACCGGTAACCGGTCAAAAACTGGTGAAAAACCATCAAAACCGTTAGGAATTTGTTCTACCGAGATTTGTTACAGAAGTTGTAGAAAGATATTCATATTTGACCGAATTAAGTACATATTCAATTTGAATTCGTATCCGTTACGATATTCTATTTGTATTCGTATTCATTTTAAAAATATGGATTCATATTCGTATTTGAGACTATTTGATCATATTTGATCCGTTTCCATCCCTAGATATGATAGTTGATGTTTGTATATTGTGTCCCACATGGCGATGCAAGTGGGCTGACCGACCGACCCATTTCACTTAATTGGTGGCCCACTTTCCACTTATATTGGTGTTTCACTTTGTGCACATAGCCCTTCCATTAGTGGTGAAGCAAAATAGCTAGGATGGGTCGGTGGGTCGACCCCACCCGCATCTTACATGAATACTACTGACATATTTGTGTTGTGTAGGTCATATTCAAGAAGTTCAGGATTTCGTACGACGAGATAGTCAATGATCTCTGCCCAGTAAGCTCTCTCTCTCTCTCTCTCTCTCTCTCTCCCGCGCGCTCGTGCACGGGAAGAGTTAATGGACATTGCATCTTCTGGTATTATGCAGGTACTAAGTGTCCAGCAGCTCTACAAAATATGCACTCAGTACTGGGATGATAAATATAACACAGAGAGCGTGTTTGAAGAGGTAAGTGGACAAAGTCTGATGTTTTATATGTTTCAATGATAATCATGATAGTTAACCTTCTTAGTTTACTGAATATGTTATACAATTGGCTATATAATAAAATAATTTGACACAGGTTCCTACATTTTTCCAGTTTTTTAAATCCAAACCCTATTTTTCTATTTTTGCCAATGGAGTACCTCTTTCTGAGAGGGTTGCAAATTGCAATGGGGTCCTTGCTGTTATGTACCATCAGAATAGTAACAATTGTGATGACGAATTGGCAAAGTGGTAATGTTGTGATATGGAAAATACTTTCTAAAGCACCAAAAATCACCTCACCACAACCTGCACATGCTTCTTGAGGTGGTACTCCATGCTCCATGCAAATTCTAGCTTTCCAATCAGCACTGTGCATAGAGAATGTCTGCCAGAGTGGACTGACGTTCAATGTGAGCTGTTGGGACCGGATTTCCGAATCTGAACCCTCTGTGTATTTACCGTATTAGTCCTAGATCAAAACTAGTGCACGCAGTCAAACAATGATAATTACATAACCAATAACGCTTAATTTCAATAATAAAGAGTACAGACCTTATAGCTACTTATTACAACTGAGCTTATAAGACCTCTCAAACTTTGAAAACACAGCGAAATCAAAATAAATAGACTTTGAAGATAGCCTATCAATACGCTATAAGTAGTTGACTAGGGAAGTGCAACCTAGAACTCGCCATAAGTAATTAACTGGGGAAGTGCAATCTAGAACTCGAGGATCATTTGTTGAAGCCACACGCAAAGTAGTCGTAGTTTCCTTCTGCGTCTTCATATTTCTCTGAGATATTTTTGTAGATTGCAAGGTAAGTACATAGAGTACTTTACAAGTTTTGGGAAAAATGCAATTATATGGAAGGATTAACAAAGGAAGGATAATATGGTTCTTTTGCACAAAGCAGCACTTTTAAGTTCAATTACCATTATAGATTTCTAAAATATCAATTTAACAAAGTATTTGCAGAAAGGAAACTAAAATACATTTTTCTAGCGAAGGTTCTAGCCACCTACACTAGTAGACAAGCTCTAACTGCTAAGGTTCAAGTACTACTAGCTCTATCCACGCACACTAGTTCTATCCACCAGGATACACTTGAGAGTTCTAACCACTCTAAGTTTCCAAAATTTTTACTTTGAAACCAAAACTAAACATCTACCATGTGAAAACGCATATTGCCCGCCCTTGGCCATGGACACGACTATTCAAATAGTTTCACTCTGCAGAGGTGGTACAACTTTACCCACAAAACATGATTGTTCTATATTGCCACTGGATAAGCACACTTGCTTTGGTATGCGGTGGAGAGATCATGACAAGATCTTTACAATGCATCTCCCCAACGAGGCTACATATGCTAAGGTTTCCATCACTGTTGGGTTATATCCACCCACTCTAGAAGCTCCCTCTTGCGCCATCACGTCAAGGACGTCTATCCCTCACTTAACCGTGTGCCACCGAATGGCGCAACACACGTTGGGTCGATGTAAATAAGTTGGCCAAGTCGTACCCATATAGACTTGTGGTTGTACGGTAATGCTCAGTTTGAATAATCACAAGCGTCGGTCCTTAATTAACTAGTGCAGTACATTCACAGTTCAGGATCACATGCTACATCCATACTAGCCCAAATCTTACCATTCGCCCAATTCTAAAATCATCTTTACCATTTTATTTTACTGTAAAAACGGCAGCAATACCTATTGCCACAAAGTTATTGCAATGAAGCGATTAAAGCATATGTTATCAATTTTTCACCGTAAGGGTTATAATGACCGAATATCTTATCTAAATAGTTACTACCTTTCTAAAGTTAACAAATAGTATAATAATCTCAATACTGAGACAAGAGAATCCTAAGGTGATAAAGGTACAAGGATTACAACATCAAATAAGGGCATAACAATGTCGGTATAATTAATGACCTTAAGACAACTTATCATTTTATGTGAAATAGCAATGCATATAAATTTAAAACAGTAAAAAACTTTGATAAAACTTGGATCAATATGTTCAAGGAAGACTTGCCTTCTGCGACTAGGGTCTCTTCTTGCTGGTCGGGAAGATTTTCGACGACGCCGAGTTCTATACGCAAAACAAGAAAACACAAATAAAATCACAAAAATATAAAATATATACTGGAAGAAAGATTAGGATTTTAGATGAATTAGAAACTCGAATCACTGGATTCGGAGTTCGGATGATGGAGAACGAGCGATCGGAAGATCGAATAGAATGGAAATTCCAGAAAATGCACAAACGAGGAATATTCCCTAGTATCTTATTTTTGTTGGATTTTGGGGATTAATTGAGAGTATGACTGGTTGGTCCTGCTTGTCATTGGCTCAAGGAAAAATTATTTGGGGAACACCACAATGCATGCGGTCCATGGGTTTGAAAGACCTAGGGTCTCCAAGCCACTGACCTCACCACGAGGCCATGCTCTCACATGTGACTTAGGCTCACAACAAATTAGGTGAAGCAATCAACAGAGAGCATCTCTGGAGACTTCAGAGAGCAGCTCTTCGGCCGTGGCTTGCACACGAGGGAGAAGCCAAGGAGGCCGGCCAAGGGGCAAAACAGATTGCTAGAGACCCGAGGAATGCACGGGAGGTGGCGGTGCGGTCTAAGACACGACACAACGACGACAATGGTGCTCGGGGCATGGCGAAGTGCGGGCTCGCGTGGGTGACGGCGTTTCAATGGAGAACGCAGAGAAAAAGCATGAGCACGGGCTAGAACGCGTCATGACGAAGCTAGGAAAGTGGTCAGCTAAGCTAGGGACTCACCGGAGATGACACAATCGACGATTGAATAACGACGGTGGGGAAAAAGGGAAAACTCCAGATCTCAGTGCTTGGTGAAGGAAAACCAAATCTACTTGGAGGGTAATTATATGGGAAGGTATAATATGTTTTGACACGAAAGGATTGAAGAGAATCTCACAGGATAGATGGTTACGCGAGGTGTCCTAGACGGTCATGGCTAGGTGTCGGAAGTGACAAATTTGTGGCAGGTTTCCGGGGAAAGTAAGGGAAGCACCATGTAGAATGTGACAAATCTTACAGTGGTGATGGCACAGGCTAGAGCTCACCGAAGATGACGAATCGACGACGGGAGACGATGTAGATCGGTTTCAGGAAAAACTCGATTCCAGGTGATAGGTTGCACCAAAACCAAATTAATTCGACAAGGAGGTGGACGATACACATGAACACGATGTGACGTGAAAGGATCATGAAAAACTCACCGGAGTGCTCGAAATGCGAGTTGGAGCGTCGATCGATTCGGGAATGGAGGGCTCTCGGTGGTGGTGGCGTTCTGGGATTTAAGGAGACTTGGTAGGGGTTAAGAGGGGTCAAGGGATCACGTACAAAGGCTCGGAAGAGATGGAAACAGACTCTAATATGCGGGATTCGGTTTGGAGTTGGTTTGGGAAAATACGGGATAAAATGCAAACGAATGAACGCATCACGAATTGGCCGGAAGGAATGAATTCCTTGCGAGATTTGGCACAGCTTTTGTTTTGGCGAGACGTCGAGATAAGGTCTGCTTGAGAAGTTGGCTTGGGTGGGAAGTTGGAGCCATGCTCTGATATTTCTGCTATGTTCGGATCGGTCAGACCTTGAAGATAAACACTGCATGCGGCAGGATAGAAAATGAAAAGAGAGGAAGGAAGGAAAAGGAAAAAAGAAAAGGAAGGAAAAGAAAAGAAAAGATGGGCCAAGAAAAATAGATTGGACCCAGAAATATAGAAGAAACATTTTTTTGGAGATTCGGATTTTTGGAGATTTGAATTTGAATTTTTCGGAATTCAAATTCAAATTTGGAATTTTGGATGGAATTGGAATTTTGAGATTTCCTTCCAAAATTACACAAAAATCTAAATAAAATCCAGACATTTTTAAATAATTAATTTGGAATTAAATTTTTAGAAAAGACGAATTTTTGAGATGTTACATGATCTTTGCCATAAGCAGTGCGGGCCTAACAACACATTTTTACATCTATACTGCTACCTTTTCCTCCCACACCATCTTAATTTAGTTAACCACCTGGGTGTGTATATTAGAGTCTGTCGAACTTGTGAAAATTAGTCAAATATTTAGCACAGATTATTCTGCCCCAAACGCAACTGGGATGTAACAAGCACCATTTCTGCAAGCAAATGTATGGAAATTTAGTTAGGTGCCATTCCATAGTTTGCATTTCAATGAAACGCTACTCCAAAGTTTTAAATCTATTCAATACCACTCCAGAACCACTTATACATCAGTTAAATGCAAGGTTGTCACTTGTCAGGATCGCCTTTTTTGGTAAGCAGGTTTAGATTGTAGAATCGCGATCCTATGAGATGTTTAATTTTAAATATAATAAAATTATTTATTATACAAAAAATGACATATGGAATTATGGATTGTTGATTGCAATCGTATATGAAAAGAGAGTAATATACAGTATGCAAATACTATTACTCAGAAATAGGATGATATTTGTCACAACAAATTGGAGGGCACACTGTAGTGAAAGATGGAATCTTAAGGTACAGACTGAAAGTATGAAAACGCATACACAAGTTCAGAGTTCTGACATTGAAGAGCTGAACTAGCAGCACGGTAGCATATAAATTTGAAAGATTACAACAATGCAACAAGAGGCAGTCAAGTATGCACATTTTCTCCTGCCTGTGTTAGCACCCTGCGATGCACGAGGCCCTCGTGTCACCTGCAGGCTGCAGTAGCTCTGGTGAGGCCATGAATTCATGCGGCGCAGGGATCCTGTGAGTGCAATGCTGGATCTCAGAGCCCATGGGCCCACCGCGGTGCTGGAGATGGCACCACCATGAAGGGATTCGCTCCCTCCCCTCTCTGCCATAGCAGCTGCCTCAACAACCACCCACCCTCTGTGCCACAGTACACCGATCTGATCCGTTGAGCCCTAATCAAATAAGTTCTTTTTGTCCCGAGTCTGGGATCACATAGAATCGGATTTGTGTCTATCGCAATTACGATATTACCAAATTCTGATTCCGTGTTGTTTACCTCTCGTAGCATCATACCGTGTCGCGATCCTACCGTGTCGCTATCCTGACAACCTTCATTTCTTCCGAATTTTCACCATTTTTCTTGTTTTCCTGGTTTCCCATTTTGAATTGACCTTTGCCTTTTCATAGAACATAGAGTAGCCAGCTAAAATTTAGAGCTCATTGATTTGCTTCTTGATTGTAGGTTCTTGAGGAGATGAGAACATTGATCACAAAGGAATCGGGCCAGGATACTTCAGACAGCACCTTTTTACTGGATGATGAAATAAGGTGCTTGAAAAAAACTTACTATGACATTATTCTGGTTCTGGCATACTTTTAAGGATATGATAAACACCAGGGTTTTGGATTTTGTGTGTTTGTGTCGCAGCATGCCCATATCACTTGAGGAGATAGCAGATTCTATGAATGCCAAGGAATTTCAAAACGTCACCCCACCACCAGAACTTGTGGCAATCCCTGCCTTCCAATTCTTGAAGAGATGAGCCCTCAAAGAGCCAAAGCTGCGGCCTATTCATTCCTGCTACACCGGCATCTGTATTGTTCCATCAATGTTGTAAATTCAACTTAGGGTTTCCTTTCTACTCTCTATCCTTGCAGTCCCTGTTGTGCCATGTAAATTATTTCTTTCCTAGCTAGGTTGGTTTTTTTCTCCCCAAGTTTCTGTTGGCTGGGTTGGGAATGATTTTTCTGCCCTCCCAAAATGAATGTGTGCAATGCATAAAGTTAAAAAAATTATTCATTTTTTGTAGTCATGGGGTTGTACACACAAACGCCATGCTGGGGAACCTGAACGAGATAGCAGTGAGGAAACCCAAACAACATTTTTTATCCATGTTCTATTGCATTTGATTGTACAGAACTATTGGAAAATGTGAATAACTGGTATAGTTAAATCATTTTTAGAAGGAATTCATGTGTTGTGAATTTGTCTGTCTGTGTTACCTTCTGTTTTCCTAAGATAATGACGCGCACAATGTCCTCTTACATATACTTGGTTTTTGGCTTGTGGCTGATTGAGAAAAATAATAATTTAGGATTGTCTTGTGTGTTATGAATATTGTGCATATATTCATTAGACCCAATGATCAGTATATATAGAGAGTACAAGAGGATATTATAAGAGAATATGTTATATATATATATATATATATATATATATATATATATATATATATATATATATATATATATATATATATATATATATATATATATATAAAGAAATATAAAGGCATATAAGAAAATACATTTAAGAGTTGGAGCTAGGGAAAAATAAATAACGAGAGATAGTCCCATGTAAGTAGCGAAAAACACAAAGAATGTGACTATAGTGAAGATGGGTAGAACGAGCCATAAACTGACTCAAAATATGAACAATATGAGTAATATCAAGACGAGTGCTCAGAAGATGCACCAAACTTTCAATAAGATGGCGATATCCAGTAGGGTTCTTAAGAAAATCACCATCGGTGGCACGAACCTAAAGGGACAACTCCATGGAAGTCTCAGCAATATGAGTGTCACTCAGACTAGATTGATCAAGAAGATCCTGGACATACTTTTACTAAGAGTGGTAATAGCTCTCAAGCATAAAAGAAAACTCAATCTCAAGAAAGTATGTAAGAGAACCAAGATCAG
Source organism: Bonia amplexicaulis (assembly GCA_036346245.1). NCBI lineage: Eukaryota > Viridiplantae > Streptophyta > Magnoliopsida > Poales > Poaceae > Bonia > Bonia amplexicaulis. The sequence continues at coordinate 11,453,334 of CM070753.1, read as the reverse complement.
GCATCAGAACTGTTCACTGAGATGCTTCTTCATATATGTGATGAACGAGGAGTCATCACCGGGGATGAGCATGTCATCCACATACAGAAGAAGCAATGTCCTACCCCGAGGTGAGACATGAACAAAAATAGCAAGATTTTCAGAATTGACAGTGAAATCGACAATAGTAATCACTAAGGTAAAATGCACAAATTAGACACGAGGAGCCTGTTTGAAGCCATAAAGAGCATGACAAAAACAACAGACGCGCTCATCTAGAACAGAATACCTAGGTGGTAGTTGCATGTAGATCTCATGCAAAACACCATTAAGAAAAGTATTCTTAATATCTAACTAAGAGATAGACCACCGATAAATAAAAGCAACCACAAAAAGAGTATGAACATTGGTCATATAGGCAACAAGGGCAAAAGTCTTATCATACTCATGACCGTACTCCTGCTAAAAGTCGTGAGCCACAAGACGAGTCTTGTAGCACTCGATAGTCTATCAGACCAGGTCTTAATCTTGTAAACTCACTTGCAAGTGATAGGGCGAGCATGAACAGGTGTCAGTACAATATCTCAAGTCTCCGTACGTCGAAGAGCATCAAGCTTATCTACCATAGTGAGCTGTCACTTAGAAAGAGGAGTAGTCTTACAAAAAGAATTAGGCTCAGTGATAGAGCATGAGATGTCGAAGCAAAACCAAGACAATCAGGAGGCTAAAGGGGTGTCCGGTTACGAAGGACGTAACGGAGAGCATAATTGGGATGATCAGATGTAGGTGTCGACAAGATACTAGGAGAGGAGGCTGGTAAAGGACGAGGACATTTGGAGTAGTGAGAAAGAAAGAAATGAGATGGTGATGTTGAAGGAATGAGAGGTAGTGCTGCAGGAGGTAGCACCGGAAGTGGGGGTACAGAAGAAACCATTGGAGACAGACTAGGGAGGCTATGATAGTAGAGAAATCGGTGAAGAGTCAGAAAGAGATCCATGAGATCGTCTCGACATTGGAAACGGGACAAGGAGCCGATGCTCGATAGAAGAAAGGTCAAGATTCTTCAAAGACAACGTCTCGTGAAATCCTGATCAGTCTAGCAGAAGGATTGTAGTAGTGATAACCCTTATACTCAAAACTACAACAAAAAAACACATACTCAACTGACTAAGCCAACAATTTGGTGTGCCATGAGACTGTAGCAGAACAAAATAGATGCAGCCAAAAACACAAAGGTGAGTGTATTGGGGGCTAAAGTGTAGAGACGCTCTGTAGGATTGACACCCTTAAGAGCAGTAAAATGATGTATATTGATAAGATATACAACCATAGAAATAGCCTCAGCCCAGAACTATGATGGAACATGAGAGTCAAGGAGAAGAGTACGGGCAGTCTCATTCAGATAACGATGCTTGAGCTCACACTACTACAGAAGAGGCTATACTGGACGGGTACATCACAGACGGTTTTACTGGCAACCGTCTGTGATATTTTCATAGACGGTTATTAACATGAACCGTCTGTGATAATTGAGACATCACGAGCGGTTTTGTTAATAACCGTCAGGAACTTCCTGACGGTTCTTAATACGAACCGTCTATACCATCGAGATAACACGACGGTCTGTTAGAACCGTCAGTGAAAGTTCCTGAGCGGTTATTAACACAAACCGCCTCGTGAAAAGTTGAATAACACGACGGTTCTGTTAAGAACCATCTGTGATAATCCCATGTCACTGATAATTGGTGTGTAATAGTCACATGTCACCAATAATTGGCGTATACACAGGATTTCGATCTCACCCGTCTATTCTCTCCACATCGAATGGTGGCACCGGTTCCTCCACGGCCAGCCCTTATTAATAACTCCCCATCAACCTTTCCACGGTACTAGTCACGCGTGAGTTCATCCACTAGCTAGCTTCCCGTATGCATCTCCTCCGCCGTGAGCTAGCACCTCCATCGCGCACGACCGGTTCATACTAAAGAACACACTCTTGCCGTAAGTGTCGTAAGTGTGTCTTGTTTAGTGTGGACCGTCGTGCCACGAAGGGTTTGTTAGCTTGTCATCCCGTAATAGATCGATCGATCAATGTGTTGTTGAGTTTTGTGCTTGCCTCTGTGTTTGCATGTTCCTCGGCGATGCCGACTCTCGTCGAGATGTGATGTCCACTCAGACAATCCTTCTTTTCCCGCAAAATTCAAGGCAATTTTATTACAAAGTTCAAAAAAGACATTTCAGATTCTTGATGGCGGTAGGCAAACATACCGACTTCTTGGGTGACGATATCCATCCGCTTCTTCTCACTTCTTTTCTTGTGGGAGAAGTGGGAAGAAGCGATGGATAGTCGGCACCAAGAAGTCTGCATGTCGGCCTACCGCTCACCAAGAATCTGAAATGTCTTTTTGAACTTTGTAGTGGGACCCACATGTCGTGACGGATTTAATAGAAATAGCTCGACCTCGGTACCGCGTGAGCGGGGCTCGAGCAGCCGAGGGAGCGGGGGAGACAGAGATCGCACCGATAGCCGGTGGTTCAATCGGTGTTGCTTACTCTATAAGGGTAATAATCCCTTTGAGATATCTCGATGGCGGGGTTGAACTATCACGCAGACGGTTGTTACTTATGAACCGTCTGTGATACTTAGTATCACAGACGGTATGTATTAAAAACCGTCTATCACAGATCGATCTGAATGTGTTGTTGAAGAATCGAAGCATCACAGACGGTTGTATTAACGAACCGTCTGTGATAAAACAATCACGCACGGTTATTAACACGAACCGTGCGTGATAGTATGCATCACGAGCGGTTCGTGTTAAGAACCGCTCGTGATAATGTAACTATCGCGACGGTTATTTATGTGAACCGTCTATGATAGGCAACAATCACCGACGGTTATTAAGTTGAACCGCTCGTGATATTGCTTGTATTACAAGCAGTTCATATTAATAACCGTCACGCAGGCGGTTATTATCTGAACCGTCTGTGATATGTCATTTTCACGACTGTTTGTGGTTGGAACCGTCGTGATATTCTCGCATAGTATTAATTGCTTGGCGTGCTTGCTTGAAGGATGTCGACACCGATCTGCCTTCATTCATTGTTGCATCGGTGGAGCAAGGCGGCTTTAGGAAGTTGGGGGCGGAAAAATATCACCGTCTTCTTAGTGATCTGATCAGAGGTTAGTATACTTAATTACTTAACATTCTTAGTGATCTGATCAGAGATTAGTACTCAATTGCTTAACATTCTTAGTGATCTGATCAGAGGTTACTAGTAGGGGTAATAATCATTTTTGACACCCATTTGTCACTTGTGTAGCGTAGATGGACCGAAGCTGGATGTATATTGAGAACCGTGTGAGTGAAGAGTACATTCTTGGCGTGTACGCTTTTAGAAGGGCGACCGAGTGGATATGTTGAAGAAGGGATGAAATATATGTATTGCCCATGTATTGATTGTGATAATCTCAAGATGTTTAGCAACTCAACAGATTGAAGCTCACTTGATTCGAAGGGGTTTCAGAAAAGGGTACAAATGTTGGACCAGTCACGGTGAAGAGAAGAGTACACAAGAAGGTAGTTATGACATAGTCGAGGGAGACAACGATATGCCGGTTGTGAACTGTTCTTTCGATCATGAGGAAAGGTCGCAGGATGACAATGGATCATGAGGATAGGTCGCAGGATGACAATGGATCATGAGGATAGGTCGCGGGATGACAATGGATCGGATGTTACGTGATGCGAAGGGAACTATAGTGAGAGAGTTTGGTAAATTCGAGGGCTTGATGGAGGACTCTGAGAAACCTTTGTTCCCGGCCGCAAGCCGCAATACACGAGGTTGTCATCGGTTCTAGAACTGCTAAAATTGAAGGCAAGCAATGGTTGGTCCGACAAGAGTTTCACGTCATTATTAGGTCTCCTAGTGGACATGCTTCCAACGGAAATGTGTTGCGAGAACCACCTACCAAGCCAAGAAGATTCTTTGTCCATTAGGAATGGAAGTAGAAAGAATACATGCATGTCGGAATGATTGTATCTGTCATCAGTAAAGAGTATGGTAGCTTACATGTTTGTCCGGTGTGCAAAGCATCCCGTACAAGCGTAAAATGACTCGATGATGGGAAGGACATCGAGGTGAAGCAAGGACCTCCTGCTAAGGTCATGTGGTATCTTCCTGTAATCCCCCGTTTGAAGCGTTTATTTGCAAACCGCAAGGATGCAAGATTGATGCGTTAACGCTGCGGCGGTAAGAAAGACGGAATGATAAGACATGTTGCTGATTACGCGGTGGAGGAACATCGATAGGATGTTTGTAGATTTCGGTGTGGAATCGAGAAATATAAGGTTTGGGTTGAGTACAGATGGAATGAATCCTTTTGGTAACATGAGCAGCCGACATAGCACTTGGCCCGTGACTGTATGCATGTACAACCTTCCTCCTTGGTACGTGTGTGAGCGGAAATATATTTTGATGTCACTACTTATCCAAGGGCCGAAGCAACCTGGCAACGATATTGATGTGTTCCTAGCCCCATTGGTGGAAGATCTTGCAATACTTGGAATGAAGGGGTACATGTATGGGATGCGGACAAACGAGAGAACTTCACTCTACACGCCATGTTGTTCTGCACCATTAATGATTTTCCTGCCCTTGGTAACCTGTCAGGGTTGAGTATAAAAGGAGCCAAAGCGTGTCCGCACTGCTTAGATTATACCGAGAGTGTGTGGTTGAACAACTCGCGAAAAACTGTGTACATGCGTCACCGTAGGTTCCTTCCAAAGTATCACCCATACCGCAAGAGGAAGAAACAATTTGACGGAAAAAAAGAGGATGACTCAGTACCAAGACCTTTTAGCGGGAAAGAGGTGTTTGATATGGTCAAGGATATAAATGTTGTGTTTGGCAAGGGCGTAAATTGAGGAAGAACATGTGGAAAAAGAGGTCAATATTTTGGGACTTGCCTTATTGGGAGCACTTAGAAGTTCGCAATTGCATCGATGTCATGCACGAGAGAAGAATGTATGTGACAGTTTGATTGGTCTCTTCTTGAACATTCACGATAAAACAAAGGATGGTGTTAACGCATGAGGCGTGACTTGGTCGCTATGAACATCGGGACCGAGTTAGCACCGATAGAGACCGATAAAGGCGGACGTACCTTCCCCAAAGATGTTACACTGCCTAAGTCCGAGAGAACTGGTTGTGCCGGTCCTTAAATGGTGTGAAAGTTCCATCCGGTCACTCCACAAGCATGAAGAAACTTGTTTCCATGGAACATTTGAAATTAATTGGCATGAAGTCTCACGATTGTCATGTGCTAATGACTCAAATGCTACTGTTGCAATTAGAAGTATTTTGCCGAACAAGGTTCGAGTGACAATCATAAGGCTATGTTATTTCTTCAACGCAATTGCTCGAAGGTCATTGATCCGATGGACTAGATGCTCGCAAACCGAGGTGGTGACAACTCTATGTCATCTAGAGATGTATTTCCTCCATCATTTTTGATATCATGGTCCATCTCATTATCCACCTTGTGAAAGAGATAAAAATATGTGGCCCGTGTTTCTCGTCATATGTACCCTTTCGAGAGGTACATGGAATTCAAGTCCTATGTACGCAATCGATCTCGACCGGAGGTAGCATCACCGAAGGTTATACAACGAAGAGGTCATTGAATTACGCATCGGCTACATGGCTCGGTAGCCGATGGGTGTACCTCTATCTCGTCACGAGGGAGGTTAGAGGTATAGGGACTATCGGGAGGAAAGCAATAACTCCGGATCAAAATACGTATGCTCAAGCCCATTTCATGGTTTTACAACACATGACCAAGTGACCCCATATATTGAAGAGCACAAGGACATGCTACGTCGGAGAATGCAGGCCGGTCGAAGTTTGGATCACAAGACAACACAACCGTCGAGTTCAACGAATGGTTGAAGGCGCAATTGACTAGGAGGTCGTCAAATGAAACACTACAATGGTTGGCAAAGGGCCAAAATTTACAATTGTGACATGGCAAGGATACGACATTAATGGCTACACATTTTATACAATGTATCAAGATAGAAAGAGCACGGTCGTAACTCGGTGTCGCATAGATGCCTATGATTCGCACGGCGATCTCGCTGGCCCAAGCTCGTACTACGGGCTTGTAGAGGAGATTTGGGAGCTTGACTACGTAATTTTCAAAATTCCTCTATTTCGGTGTCGTTGGGTCCAACTCCACGGGTGTAAAGGTTGACAAGTACTGGCGTCACTACCGTGGACCTCGAATGTGTAGGATACAAAGACGAACCTTCGTATCATGAGGCAAGTTGTTCAAGTATTTTATGTAATCGACCGGCAAATAAGAAGCGCCATGTAGTTCTTGAGGAAAAAGAAGGATTGTCGGGGTTGAGAATGTTGTGGATGAGGAAGAGTACAATCAATTTGATGATTTGCCTCCATTCGGAGGCGGCATCGAGCTCGATGAAGAACTAGGCGATGAAGCAAGCTATATGCGACGATCATCGTGAAGGGCTTTATTTAAAATGATATAGCCAAAGTGTAATAAATGATATAGGTTATACTTGTGTTTTTCATAAATGTATGTATGTTCCATTGTAATTGTAAAATGACTAAGGAACCCATGCATTGTAATTGTAAATGACTAAGGAACTATGAAATAGTTATATTTATGGTTATGCTTGCGTTTTCATAAATGTATGTATGTTCCATATTGTAATTGTGAAATGACATAGGAACCTAGCTAGTCTGGGTATTTATAGTGAACTATCACAGCGGTTTATAAAAAGAAACCGTCAGGATAACACATCACGTATGGTTATATATAGAACCGTGCGTGATAATATGAATATCACGAGGCGGTTATATATATAGAACTGCGTGATAATGCATATCATGAGCGGTTATATATATAGAACCGCTGCGTGATATCGCATATCGCGACGGTTATATTGATAGAACCGCTCGTGATAGATCATCTTTAAATACCGCAACTAGGTCTCGGAGTCCGCCATCTGCCGCAGCTCTTGTCTCCACTCTGCAGCGCGCCCTGCTAGCTAGGTTTTGCTCCTCCCACCGCCGGTCCTCCCGACGCCGCGGTCCCTCCCGACGCCGGTCCCTCCTCCGGACGCCGTCGCTCCGATGCCGGTCCCTCCCGACGCCGCTCCCGACGCCGGTCCCTCCCGACGCCGCTCCCGACGCCGGTCCCTCCCGACGCCGCCTCCTCCCGACGCCGCCGGGGTCCCTCCCGGCCGGTCCCTCCCGACGCCGGACCTCCCGACGCCGGTACCTCCCGCCGCCTCCTCCCGACGCCGGGTCCCTCCTCGTGCTTCACATGTTAGTCAGATGATATATATATGCTTCACATGTTAGATGCTTCACATGTATTTTATGTTATATGCTTCACATGTATTTTATGTTATATGCTTCACATGTATTTTATGTTATATGCTTCACATGTTAGCTTTATGATATATGCTTCGATGTATTTTATGTAGCATATAATATATCTTGCACTTGTTAGTACAAGGTCTATTTGAAGGCCCATAGCTCACCGCAATTAGCTAATCGCTTTGACAAGTCGGGTCCATAGCTCACTTCGCTAGTTTTTCTTAGAAGAGATGGCGTCCACGGTCTTCATCGTCGCCATCCGGGTCTCACGCTCCCAAGGCTGCGAAATCTAAGCGTGGCGAGGAGTATCGAATGGCCACAGCAGAATGACCATCACGGTGGTCTCTCGGATGGGGTCCCTCTGGAACCGTCGAAAGCGTCATCATTTCGACTACCATGGTATAATTGGAAGGCAACGGGTCCCCATCACCATAGCAAGCTGGAAAGATTTGACAAAGGATCACAAAATCAGCTATGGGAGGAACTTACAAATTGCTCGAGTTCAGTGACAGGCTACGGGACTCGTGCAGCAGGCGCTCTCGCGATGGGAAAAGCATGGAAGAATTTTAAGAGCACTCTTGTGACAAAGTGCGTGGCCGAGGATGTCACGCCTTCACGAAGTATCCTTTCGTGTCGCCGGAAACATGGGAGGCCTTTGTGCAGATGAAGACGACGACCGAATTTGAACAACAAAGTGCCGCGCACAAGGACCTCCAGTAAAAAAACACGCACCCTCACAGACTCGGCGCTGCTGGTGCGCGGTAAAATCCCGCAATGGAGGATGCAAGATGAGGTCGCAATCCGATCGGAGGCCTCTCGCCATTTGCCGGGATCGCAAACGAGCGCGCTCGAATCGGTTAGGCGCGGTCATCAACCACATCTTCGGTGTCTCTTTCAAAAACCCGCAGATGAGGAAGTGTCCCAACACCTGTAAAATATGTTCAACAAAGATAGTTGTTAACACCTCTTGAACTTCATGGGTTGAAAATAACATGATTAATTGCCTCTTGCGAAGAATCATTGACTACCGAATCTTCTTGTGGCTCCTTTGAAGAATATAGGAGATAGATTTACTATCACAGCCTTGGGAAACAAGGAGCACCTGTGTCGCACACGAGGCATGGGGGTTTATGTACCTTGGAGGCACGGATTTCCAGTTACTCGAGACATATAGGAGTAGGAAGAGATCCAAGGCGTCAGCAATGAACAAATAAAACAGAGCTTCATGCTCAACTTGAGGAACAACTATCCGCCTCACTTCAAGAGCGAGGCGGCCTCACTTCGAGGAGAGATAGATTCGTTGCGGAAAGAACGAGACAAGTCCGCAACCAATCGCAACCCACTCCTAGTACCGCGGTACCAGTCCCACTCAACGTCGCGATGGTGGCGTCCACCAATTTCTCGAACATAGCAACGACCGCCACGTATTGATGACATTCGGTAATGTACCTCTTTAGAATGGTACATAGATCTCTCTCTTGGACGCCTTAACTCATCTCTTGTATCGTTATGTAGGAGCCCATGCCTTGCGCCTCAAAGTCGCTTGTTGGCTCTATTCCGTTGACGCCGGAGAGGCATGGTGTATCCATTCTTTGCCGAGGACGGGTGCACCTACAAGTAGACACCGGTTTCATAAAGGTCCGTGGACACGATTAATGATATTTTAATTCCGTCCCTCTTGAGAAGCCCCCAAACGAAGAGATTAAGACATTAGGGATGCCGTCCACACATTCATTCGATGGCCCAAGAGGACATCGTCCTCGACATGTCCGTGCCACAATCTTCACATCCGGTGGCCCAAGAGGGACGCCGCCTCGACACAGCACATCGGCTCGGTGGCTCCACCTCCACCTCCAAATCCAAGAAAGTCATGCTGCATCGGCTCCCCGAGACGCCACCGAGAACATATCACAAGCGAGGCTCCAAGCCTCCAAGGCTCATGCGAAGAAAATTAAGCCGTCCCGCCATGGACGTTTACTCTAGGAGTGTCGTAATGGATCGCGAGAAGGCTACGAGGCGTAAAACAAAATTTTCTACCGCGCACACAAGAACATCATGCTTAGGAGGGATCATGGATCGTTACCACTAGAGGCGCAATACAGCGAAGAAGAGTTGGAGAAGCCGATCCAACCACGCACGTCGAGTAGTAGTGGAAGTAGTCGATCGTCCGAACCGATCGTCTCCTCCACGCGATCAACCACACCACGAGCGGATCTAATCAGGGTTGTTGATGCCGATCAACGCCGCAACGAGCAGCGCCTCCACCGGTATCCACACGTCCGGTGGGCAACGCCGATCGCGAGTGTACCAAAGACTCGCGAGCGGCTAGGGTTTGGCTCGGAGGTGGCGGCTACGGATTAGCTCGGGATTATCGGTGCGTTCCTCACCCTCGCCTCCATATATAGACCTCCTCACTTGGGCCTCGTGGACCGAGGCCCAATAGGAGTCTATCCCATCTCTATCCGAATTGAGCCCATATCCCAATCACATTGAATTAGTGTTCCAACCCATTAAGTGTGCGACCACAGCAGGTTCACGTATACTTGGTCGCGACCGAAACACCTTCCGATCACCACATTAATAGCGGCCTCTAGCAAGACATATTAACCCCAAAGTATACGTAAAGATCATATCGGTTTGAACTGTAATGTTCTCATGTACTAATCCCTTTGCCTCACGATATAGATTAAGCTCAAGGCGAGACCATGTCATCCTCTTAATAGCTCAATCACTCTCTCGATTCCGTGATGGATTATAAACTCGTGATTGACTCCTCAATCACCTTGGCATGGCCATGCACTTTCATAATCCATTACATCGAGGGCCCGTAGATATCTCTCCCATAAGGAGGGCAAATTCTATCTTGATCATTCACATCTCACTACATGTTTCATGGCAAACCCAAAGACTACTTTTATGACTACCCGCCACGGAGTAGTGTTTAGTAGTCCCAAAGTAGCTACTACGCATGTTGGGAACCATGATGATCTCAAGTCTAAGGATTCCACATAAACACTACTTGAGACCAACCGATGACACTTGGAATCTCTGCGGTGTCTCATGGCGGTCTATCCAACATATGTTCACTAACACATGTCCATATTATTGATTTGGTATCTCCATACCATGATCCATGAGACATGATCATCAATCAATACATATGTCGATCTTTGAATCATATTTGTTCCTCATATGAAATATAATCGGGGATCATTTAGAAATAGCAACATTTTGGCATTAAGAGTCTCATGAATAAGTCACATACTCATTGATCAATAATGATAATGTCTATTTCAAGGAACAAAGCAATGTATCATAAACATAGTATGTGATATATTCAACATCTCCATGTTGCCTCTAGGGCATATCACCAACAGCCTCCCACTTGCACTAGAGTCAACCATGTAGGTATCTAATACCCATTGCCCTAGTGTGAGCCTCATGCTTTGGTGGGAAGCGGCTTTGTCAACGGATCCGCAATGTTCAAACTGTGTACTTTGCATATCTTAACATCGCCTCTCCACAATCTCGCGGATGAGATGAAATCGCCAGTAGAATGTGCTTGGACTTACAGTGCGATCTAGGCTCCTTGGCTTGCGAATGGCTCCACCGTTGTCACAAGAGAGGTCCATTGGGTGGAGGCACTAGCCATCACACCAAGCTCGAAACAAATTTCTTGATCCAAACGACCTCTTTAGCGACTTGAAGCCGCTATGTACTAAACTGTAGAATAGAATCGAACTGCTGTCTCGCTTGGAACTCTTCCACCACCGCACCGCCATTCGTGCGAACACAAATCCCGATTGCGATCTAAAATCATCTTTGTCGGTTTGGAAGCTAGCATCGGTGTAACCATTTACAACGAGCTCTTCCTCACCCCATAGACGAGGAACACATCTTTAGTTCTTCTCAAGTACTTCAAGATGTTCTTTACGGTAATCGATGACTTTCACGGATCGGTAGTATCTACTCGTAGCACTTAAAGCATCGAGACATCGGGCGTGTACAAAGCATGGCATACATAATGGATCCAATAGTGAAGCATATGGAATCGCATTCATTTATCCGCTCATCGGTGTACTAGGACGATTCTTGCTAAGATTTATACCATGTGACATAGGTAGGAAGCCTTTCTTGGAATCTGCATGTTGAACCTTTTCAACACCTTGTCAATGTCGTATCTTGGCTTAATCCAATCGACCTTTTGATCTATCTCTATAGATCTTGATGCCCAGAATATATCGCCTCTCTAAGTCTTTCATAGAAACTACTTTTCAATGAAGACTTAACATATTCGAACATAGGAATGTCATTTCCGATCAATAATATGTCATCCACATATAAGACCCGAAACACGAGTGCGCTCCGCTAGCCTTTTGTAAACACAAGGCTCTTCTTAGTTCTTGATGAAACCAAACCCTTTGATTACTTCATCAAAGCAGATGTTCCAACTCGAGATACTGCTTTAATCCATAAATGGATCTTTGCGACTTGCATATCTTTCTAGGCGATTGCGGATCGACAAAACACGTAAGTCGTGTCATGTACACATCCTCACTCAGTTTCCATTAAGGAAAATTGTTTTGACATCCATTGCCATATTTCATAGTCGAAATAGCGACAATTGCTAGAATGATCCGAATAGACTTTAGCATTACGACGGCGAAAAAGTTTCATCATAATCAACACCTTGAATTTGTTTGAAACCTTTGGCCTGTCGCGCTTTATAGATGTGAACATTTCCATCTATGTCTATCTTTTCTTGAAAACCCATTTGCACTCAATGGTTTTAACACCATCGGTGGATCAACCAAGTTCCAAACTTGATTCTTGTGCATGGATTCAATTTCGGATCTCATGGCTTCAAGCCATTTCTCGAGTCTGGTCCCACCATCGCTTCTTCATAGGTCTTAGGTTCATCGTTGTCTAACAACAATATATCCCGTTGTTGAGTAGTCAAGAACATGTACCTCTCGGTACCTGACGTGACCTCTCGACCTCGTGGTGCGGTGTGTCCTAGCAGGTTCTTCAACAGTTTGTTCATCTGTTGTGGTTACTTAGGGGCTGAAACGTTTTCGGTGTTTCTCGAATTTCTTCAAGTTGCACCATGCTCCCACTATCCCTTCTTGAGAAAACTCTTTCTCTAAGAAGACACCATCTTGAGCGACAAACACTTTGCCTTCTTCTTGATTATAAGTAATATCCTTTTGTTTCCTTAGGATGCAGATAAAGAAGCATTTATCGGTTGGGGTGAGCTTGTCGGTTATGGCGTTTTACATAAGTCTCATCCCCAAATCTTAAGAAAAGACAAGCTAGGGCGTTGTCTGTCCACATCTCATATGGTGTCTTTTCTCGATTTTGATGGAACTACATTTAGTGTGGCGGTACATTTCAGGCGTACCCCAAAAGACAACGGAAGATTCTTGTGGCTCATCATGGGCGCACCATATCTAATAGGTGCGATTTCTCGTTCGAATACCCCATTCCATTGAGGTGTTAGGGCGGAGTCAATTGTGGAGCAATTCCACAATCCTTGAGATGATTACCAAACTCATGGCTCAAATACTCGCCTCCACGATCGGATCGTAGAAACTTGATTGTCTTGCCTAAATGATTTTGCACTTCATTTTGGAATTCTTTGAACTTTCAAAGGATTCGGACTTATCTTCATCGGTGAATATATCCATATCTACTAAAGTCATCGATAAAAGTTATGAAATCTTGAAAACCACCTCATTTTATTGAGCTCATTGGTCCACATACATCGAGAATGTACGTGCCAATAAGTCACTTGCGTTCACCTTGACCGGTGAAAATTGCTTTTGTCATCTTGCCAAGTAAACAAGATTCGCATGTCTCAAATGATTCAAAATCAAATGAGTGCGAATACCATCTCTATGGAGCTTCTCCATCGTTTCTCATTTATGTGACCTAGCGGCGATGCCAAATAAAGTGGGATTCAAATCATTTGATCGTTGCCTCTTTGTATTAATGTTATAGACCGATGACTCTTCAAGAGTAAGAACATATAACCCATTCATCAATGGAGTATGACAATAGAACATATCTTTGAAATAAAGAGAACAACCATTGTTCACGGATCTAAAGTCATAACCTGCAACTTGTAAACATGAGCGAAATAATGTTCTTGAAGAGATGGAACACAATAACAATTATTCAATTCCAAAACTAATCACGAAGGTAAAGACAATGGCATGGTGCCAACGATACCATGACAACTTTGCTCCATTGCCAGCGAAGATCCACTTCGCTCCTCCTCAAACTTCTACTTCTTCTTAGCCCACAGCGATTTGCAAATGTGAGCAACGATCGGTATCAAATACCCAGAATCGGTAGATGAAGTAGCAAGATTGATTTCTATAACATTTATACACAGGCGGTAGTACTTCCCTTCTTTCTCAAGATCCTCCAAGTACTTTGGGCGGTTCCTTTTCCAATGTCACGATTGCTTCGATGGTAGCAATGCGCATCGAGGCGAGGCCCTTCTTGACTTGCTTGGCCTTAGAGCGCTCGCGATCTCGCCGGGGCTAACTTTCTTTGTGGCGCCTTTCTTTACATAGGGCTTGCCCTTGCCTGCATCATCATCACATGATGGTGCTTTTCTTAATGCTTTCCTCGGTGATTTTAGCATCCTATGCAGCTTTCGGCCAGGTCTTCATCCATGTTGTTCATGTGATAGTTCGAATGAATGGCTCAAAGCTCGAGGGGCGAAGAATCACATCGTAGCCAACTCTTGGCTAAGGGAAAACCAAGCTTTCGGACTCTCAATGTAGCCAATCATCTTAATCACATGAGGGTGACGAGTTCCCATACGCAAGCACACTGCATAAACAAGGACTTTGAAGTGTTGAACCTCTCGCCCTTGCTTGGTTCTCAAACATACCACGCAACCCCACAATGATATTGTAGGCATCGTGTTCTCATATTGCTTACGAGCTCGAGAGGACATTGTGGCAAGCATGAGGCGACTCACATCAAGGTAATCATTCGTTTGCTTCTCATAAGCTTTCCGTGCGACCACGGTAGCATTATCGGGCAAGTCATCGGGATAAGGAGACTCAAGGACATGCTCCTTGCGCTCTTGTGAGAACAATTCTCGGGTTGCGATACCAATCCAAAAGTTCGTTCCATTGAGTTTTCTTTCTCAAGAATAGATCGCAAATTAAAAAAAGCTGGATGCGGCATTAGTTGACATGATCTACAACAAAGAATATGCAAAGTTTAGCACTATGTTCATGTTTGATCTTCCATTAAACAATTTAACAAAAGATACTCCCACTATATGTTTTGTAATCGTCTTCCCTCTAACGACATATAGTGGTCAAGATCCATGTTCATCTAAGTTCTAGTGAGCTTTGGCATCACTGCTAGAAACCTAGTGACGTAGGTAAGCAACACATGCTAATCACATCTTATGTGACTCTTGTTTGTTGGGTGGCATCCAATGCCCGACTCCCAACACCATGCCCCAAGGCCCAAATCTAATTTGATAGCCTTGTCAAGTAAACCAATACTATGCATGTGGATGTCAGGCATCCACCCTATTAGATCAAGATAGTTGATGGTACTACTTTGGCGGACCTACCAAACAATGATCATGATTCTTATAGGCGCAGCAATTGGAAGGGCATCAAAACAAATTCTTAATTTTTTTTTCTTGAGAGAAGCTATTCTATCATGAAAAACACATGTGATTAATAGATTGTGAGTCGTAGCCTTCTCGCGATCCATTAGTGGTATCAGCTTCTCTCAATGTAGCCAATCATCTTAATCACATGTGTTTTTCATGATAGAATAGCTTCTCTCAAGAAAAAATTAAGAATTTGTTTTGATGCCCTTCCAATTGTCGCTACTATAAGAATCATGATCATTGTTTGGTAGGTCTCGCCAAAGCGTAGTACCATCAACTATCTTGATCTAATAGGGTGGATGCCTGACATCCACATGCATAGTATTGGTTTACTTGACAAGGCTATCAAATTGGATTTGGGCCTTGGGGCATAGTGTTGGGAGCCGGGCATTAGATGCCACCCAACAAACAAGAGTCACATAAGATGATTAGCAAGTGTTGCTTACCTACGTCACTAGGTTTCTAGCAGTGATGCCAAAGCTCACTAGAACTTAGATGAACATGGATCTTGACCACTATATGTCGTTAGAGGGAAGACGATTACAAAACATATAGTGGGAGTATCTTTTGTTAAATTGTTTAATGGAAGATCAAACATGAACATAGTGCTAAACTTTTCATATTCTTTGTTGTAGATCATGTCAACTAATGCCGCATCCAGCTTCTTTTTAATTTGCGATCTATTCTTGAGAAAGAAAACTCAATGGAACGAACTTTTGGATTGGTATCTCAACTTGAGAATTGTTCTCAAGCAAGAGCGCAAGGAGTATGCCCTGAGTCTCCTTATCCCGATGACTTGCCTCGATAATGCTACCGTGGTCGCACGGAAAGCTTACGAGAAGCAAACGAATGATTACCTTGATGTGAGCTATCTCATGCTTGCCACAATGTCCTCTCGAGCTCGTAAGCAATATGAGAACACGATGCCTACAATATCATTGTGGGTTGCGTGGTATGTTTGAGAACCAAGCAAGGGTCGAGAGGTTCAACAATTCAAAGTCCTTGTTTATGCAAGCAAAGCTTGTATAAGGAACTCACCCTCATGTGATTAAGATGATTGGCTACATTGAGAGTCTGGAAAAGCTTGGTTTTCCCCTTAGCCAAGAGTTGGCTACTGATGTGATTCTTCACCGCCCCCGAGCTTTGAGCCATTCATTCTCGAACTATCACATGAACAACATGGATGAAGACCTTGGCGAGTTGCATGGGATGCTAAAATCACCGAGGAAAGCATTAAGAAAAGCGCACATCATGTGATGATGATGCAGAAGGCAAGGGCAAGCCCTATGTAAAGAAAGGCGCGTCAAAAGAAAGTTAGCTCCGATGAGATCGCGAGCGCTTCTAAGGCCAAGCAAGTCAAGAAGGGCTCGCCTCGATGCGCATTGCTACCATCAGAAGCAATCGTGACATTGAAAAGGAACTGCCCAAAGTACTTGGAGGATCTTGAGAAAAAGAAGGGAAGTACGACTTCCGCTCCAGGTATAAATGTTATAGAAATCAATCTTGCTACTTCATCTATCGATTCTTGGGTATTTGATACCGGATCGGTTGCTCACATTTGCAAATCGCTGCGTGGGCTAAGAAGAAGTAGAAGTTTGAGGAGGAGCGGTGGATCTTCGCTGGCAATGGAGCAAAGTTGTCATGGTGGTCGCTGGCACCATGCCATTGTCTTTACCTTCGTGATTAGTTTTGGAATTGAATAATTGTTATTGTGTTCCATCTCTTTCCAAGAACATTATTTCGCTCATGTTTGCAAGCGTATGGTTATGACTTTAGATCCGTGAACAATGGTTGTTCTCTTTATTTCAAAGATATGTTCTATTGTCATACTCCATTGGTGAATGGATTATATGTTCTTACTCTTGAAGAGTCACCGTCTATAACATTAATGCAAAGAGGCAACGATTTAATGATTTGAATCCCACGCTTATTTGGCACCGCCGCTAGGTCACATAAATGAGAAACGCATGGAGAAGCTCCATAGAGATGGTATTCTCGCACTCATTTGATTTTGAATCATTTGAGACATGCGAATCTTGTTTACTTGGCAAGATGACAAAAGCGCCTTTCACCGGTCAAGGTGAACGGCAAGTGACTTATTGGCACTCGTGACATTCGATGTATGTGGACCAATGAGCTCAACACCAGAGGTGGTTTTCAAGATTATAACTTTTATCGATGACTTTAGTAGATATGGGTATATCTACCGATGAAGATAAGTCTCGAATCCTTTGAAAGTTCAAAGAATTCCAAAATGAAGTGCAAAATCATTTAGGCAAGACAATCAAGTTTCTACGATCCGATCGTGGAGGCGAGTATTTGAGCCATGAGTTTGGCAATCATCTCAAGGATTGTGGAATTGTTCCACAATTGACTCCGCCAGAACACCTCAATGGAATGGGGTATTCGAACGAGAAATCGCACCTTATTAGATATGGTGCGCCCATGATGAGCCACAGGATCTTCCGTTGTCTTTTGGGGTACGCTTGAAACACCGCCACATTAAACAGGTTCCATCAAAATCAAGAGAAAAGACACCATATGAGATGTGGACAGACAACGCCCTAGCTTGTCTTTTCTTAAGATTTGGGATGTGAGACTTATGTAAAACGCTTACAACTGATAAGCTCACCCCAACTCGATAAATGCTTCTTTATCTGGGTATCCTAAGGAAACAAAAGGATATTACTTCTATAATCAAGAAGAAGGCAAAGTGTTTGTCGCTCAAGATGGTGTCTTCTTAGAGAAATAGTTTCTCTCAAGAAGGGATAGTGGGAGCATGGTGCAACTTGAAGAAATTCGAGAAACACCGAAAACGCTTCAGCCTCCCACAGTAACCACAACAGATGAACAAACTGTTGAAGAACCTGCTAGAACACACCGAACCACGAGGTCGAGAGGTCACGTCAGGCACCGAGAGGTACATGTTCTTGACTACTCAACAACGGGACACATTGTTGTTAGACAACGATGAGCCTAAGACCTATGAAGAAGCGATGGTGGGACCAGACTGAGAAATGGCTTGAAGCCATGAGATCCGAAATTGAATCCATGCACGAATCAAGTTTGGAACTTGGTTGATCCACCGATGGTGTTAAAACCATTGAGTGCAAATGGGTTTTCAAGAAAAAGATAGACATAGATGGAAATGTTCACATCTATAAAGCGTGATTGGTGGCCAAAGGTTTCAAACAAATTCAAGGTGTTGATTATGATGAAACTTTTTCGTCCGTCGCAATGCTAAAGTCTATTCGGATCATTCTAGCGATTGTTGCTTATTTCGACTATGAAATATGGCAATGGATGTCAAACAGCTTTCCTTAATGGAAATCGAGTGAGGATGTGTACATGACACAGCCCACGGGTTTTGTCGATCCGCAATCAATCGAAAGATATGCAAGTCGCAAAGATCCATTTATGGATTAAAGGTGCATCTCGAGTTGGAACATTCGCTTTGATGAAGTAATCAAAGGGTTTGGTTTCATCAAGAACGAAGAAGAGCCTTGTGTTTACAAAAAGGCTAGTGGGAGGCACTCGTGTTTCTGGTCTTATATGTGGATGACATATTATTGATCGGAAATGACATTCCTATGCTCGAATCTGTTAAATCTTCATTGAAAAATAGTTTCTATGAAAGACTTAGGAGAGGCGATATATTCTGGGCATCAAGATCTATAGAGATAGATCAAAAGGTCGATTGATTAAGCCAAGATACGCACATTGACAAGGTGTTGAAAAGGTTCAACATGCAGATTCCAAGAAAGGCTTCCTACCTATGTCACATGGTATAAATCTTAGCAAGAATCGTTGTCCTAGTACACCGATGAGCGGATAAAATGAATGCGATTCCATATGCTTCAGCTATTGGATCCATTATGTATGCCATGCTTTGTACACGTCCAGATGTCTCGTATGCTTTAAGTGCTACAAGTAGATACCAGTCAGATCCAGGCAACATGGAGATGTTGAATATATCACATACTATGTTTATGATACATTGCTTTGTTCCTTGAAATAGACGTTATCATTATTGATCAATGAGTATGTGACTTATTCATGAGACTCTTAATGCCAAAATGTTGCTATTTCTAAATGATCCCTGATTATATTTCATATAAGGAACAAATATGATTCAAAGATCAGCATATGTATTGATTGATGATCATGTCTCATGGATCATGGTATGGAGACCCGCCATGAGACACTGCAGAGATTCCATGTGTCATTAGTTGGTCTCAAGTAGTGTTTATGTGGAATCCTTAGACTTGAGATCATCATGGTTCCCAACATGCGTAGTAGCTTACTTTGGGACTACTAAACACTACTCCGTAACTGGTTAGTCATAAAAGTAGTCTTTGGGTTTGCCATGAAACATGTAGTGGGATGTGAATGATCAAGATAGAATTTGCCCCTCCTTATGGGAGAGATATCTCTGGGCCCCTCGATGTAATGGATTATGAAAGTGCATGGCCATGCCAAGGTGATTGAGGAGTCAATCACGAGTTTATAATCCATCACGAATCGAGAGTGATTGAGCTATTAAGAGGATGACACAGGTCTCGCCTTGAGCTTAATCTATATCGTGAGGCAAAGGGATTAGTACATGAGAACATTACAGGTTCAGCCAATATGATCTTTACATATACTTTGGGGTTAATATGTCTTACTAGAGGCCGCTATTAACGGGGTGACCTGAAAGGTGTTTCGGTCGCGACCAAGTATACGTGAACCTCTGGTCGCACACTTAACGGGTTGGAACACTAATTCGAATGTGATTCGGATATGGGCTCAATTCGGATAGAGATCCGGATAGACTCCTATTGGGCCTCGGTCCACGAGGCCCAAGTGAGGAGGTCTATATATAGAGGCGAGGGCCGAGGATGCATCCGATAATCCCGAGCTAAACCACGCCGCCACCTCCCGAGCCAAACCCTAGTCGCTCGCGGTCTTTGGTACACTCGCGATCGGCGTTCCGACCGGACGTGTGGATACCCGTGAGGCGCCGCCGTTGCGGCGTTGATCGGCATCAACAACCTGATTGGATCCGCTCGTGGTGTGGTTGATCGCGTGGAGGAGACGATCGGTTCGGGACGATCGACTACTTCCACTACTACCTCGACGCGTGGTTGGATCGGCTTCTCCAACTCTTCTTCATTGCTGCTGGCGTCTAGTGGTAAGGATCCATGATCCTCCTTAAGCATGATGTTCTTGTGTGCGCGGTAGAAAAAGTTTTGTTTTCTGCTATCGTAGCCTTCGCGCAATCCATTAACATCGTCGTGACATTCGAAGATTTATTCTTACTATTCAATCTCGCTTCTACGATGCTGGACACTGTAAGTGTACTGTACAATGAAGTTCTACATTCACGTTATACAGATAAATGTCATTACTCTTTCTTTATGTATAGATACATGATCCAACAAGTCCGCAATCGCGACGACCGGTGGGTTTCCTCGACCCTCGCTTGGTCTCCGAGCAATCTATCAACACGATGCATCCTTCGCAAGGTTACATAACGAGGGATTGATTGCTCACACCGACAAGGAGTACATCATGGTACCCTTCAACCAAGGGTAAGTGCTTCACTAGTTGCCACACATATGTTTCATTTGTACTTTACATGCAAGATGAACTTAGGATTAATCATCGTGGCGACACACATAACTAGGCATCACCGGATTTTGCTTGTGATTGTACCAAAGTGGAGCAAGGTAATATACCTTGATTCCCTCCTTAGAGCAACCACGACTTCGTCGGTGCAAGAAGTACTTACGTAAACTCATTTCCTCCATACATAACCGTATTGTAATATTTCTTTTGTTTGCCACGGCGAGGCTAAGTTTTTGAATCACGAGGGCGTTTGCCGATTATGTTGCCCAAGGAGGAACACACGACAAAAATCCAAAGGACACGCTACGACACAACACGCGATTTCCTAAGACCGCTACAACACAACAATCCTATATCATACTTTGTTATAATGCCTCTAGAATTGACAATACCGATGTATGTAATTCTATTTTTGCGATGCCACCAGTGACTACATGGCAACGTATGTGATTCTACGTTTGCCGCCATATGAAGGAAATCATGGGTACTAAGATCAATGATCTAGAGGTTTGTCGTCCTTCCAATAATTATTATTTTCGATTATATATATGTATTTATATTACACACATGCTAATTAATGACTTAACATTGCTCCTAGCGACAATAAGGTGAACTTCGACAAAGTGCATATGATCTTGACAATCTAAATCGATATTCGTGGAATCATCTCCCAATTCTTGCTAGCGAGGTCATAAATAAGAATGGAGAGTTCCACGCGGCAATGGTGATAATTAGATGTTGAAACATTGGATTCAACTGCATAATCAAACAATTCTCCTTCAATTGAATTCATTTGTCGATGTTGTGTAACGATTTTCATTCTATATATATATGTATGTGATCTGCGGCCGCTTGTTACATTCATCCGTGTATCGAATTTTGTTGTAATTTACTATGAGTTGCAATTAACTTATATCCGCATTTATCGTAATCGCACGCTTGTCGCTTTCGAGGGCATGGCTAGCATATCCCGAGGCTAGCCAAAAGCAAAGAAATAAAATGGATGATGCATATGGTATCACAGACGGTTCGTTGTTACAAACCGTCGTGGTGTGAATGATATCACGACGGCCTTTACAATCGACCGTCAGGATATACACAATATCACGCAGCGGTTAGTAATACAAACCGCTCGTGATATTGTGTATATCACGACGGTCTTGATTATTAACCGTGCGTGATGAGACGAGTATCACGAGCGGTTGTTTAAATAAAACCGCTCGTGATAGTCTCTATCACGATTTGTCTTGACTACTAACCGCTCGTGATAGTGCGGTATCACGACGGTTGTTTATAAAAAACCGTCTGTGATACCGCACTATCACGGACGGTTAGTAGTCAAGATCGTCTGTAATGTATTATCACGCACGGCTCAGAACCGCTCGTGATAACCACCAACTATCACTGACACCTAAACACTGACGGTTCAGGAACCTTCTATGATGACGGTTCCGAACCGTCTGTGATAGGGCTGTCTATAGCAGTGTCAGCAACCCCATTCTGGGCATGGGCACCAAAACAAGAAGACTAGTAAAAAGTGCCTTACTAAAAAAGAAACTGTCTAAAAGCACCAAAATAGTACTCATCAGCAGAACCACAGTGAAAAATACAGATGGAAGAATCAAACTGAGTATGAACCATCGTTGAAAAGCTACGATAGATCATAAGATACTGACCATGATTAGACATAGGAAAAAGCCATGTAAATTGGGAATAATCATCAATAAAGATCACATAAAAACTTATGCCTGCCTTTAGAGATAATAGGCATAGGTCCCCACACATTTAAATGAACTAAGTCAAAAGTACGAGAAGACAAGAACTCACTAGGATGATAAAAAGTTATAACAGCTTGCCTAGCTTACAACACTGACAAAACATGACCGTGTCAATAGTAACACATCCAAGAACACCCTGACGAACTAATAAAGAAAGGCGAGACCCACACAAGTAACCTATACGACACCACTGCGCAAAACCTCTAGAGGTGATGGCAGTAGAGGTAGACATAGAGGTGGTAAGGGCAACTGAAGTGGATGGAAGGTGGAGACGGTCAAGGATATAGAGACCTTGATGATCCCTACAGCACTGGCCAGTCCCAACTATTGTCCCTGTCTATCGATCCTAGATGAAAGAAGAGAAAGAGTCAAAACCATCTCTACAGCCGAGATTGGTGAGCTGACCAACTGAGAGAAGCTGCATGGTAAGTTGGGGAACATGGAAAACAGTTAGAATAGAAAAGTCAGTGGACAAAAGAGTGCTTTGATAGCTGATAGATAGAGGAATACTGCAGCTATCGAAACAGAGATAGGAAAAACAGGAAGTCTTACTGAAGTGAGAGATATGGAGTCCGGTGTCATGCTGAAAGAGGCACTGGAATTCAGAACCCAAGAAGTACCTAGAGGAGACGTCTGAGCTAGACTGGAAGAACCTGTTAAGCTGTCAAAAAGCTGCTAAAGTAGAGTCTAGCAAAGCTATTGAACAGAGTCACTTCACTTAGAAGGTCCTAACGTGATGGTCTGTCCTCTCGTCGAAGAAGGGCCTCCCTGCCCCCCTTGGATCGTCCACCCCCATGCATCTTGTTTCGCTTTTTGCACTGCACAACTCTGGTAGTAATGCCCAAAGTTCTTGTAATAATTGCACTAAATCCCCATTGGTGCGAAAATAGACACCTAGGGAGGGACTGTAGTCAAAGCAGAAGCCATCGGTGTAGGCAAAGTAGAAGGGGTAGGAAACACAATCAGAATATGTTGTGTTGCTAACCTACGGCGAAGCTCCTCTACATGAAGCGTCAAAAAGGTCTTGGTGACGATCGGTGATGGCGAGCGGCTCAGTAGTTAGATCAATGTGCAAAAGAACAAAATATTTTTTCTTTTTCTTTGCTCTTTTTTATAAAGACTATGTTTTTAGAGAAACCGAACATGGTGTCTAAAAAATTCCTACTCGATCCAATTGTAATCCCTATGGTGGCGACGGAGGCGATACGGTACAGCAACGACGAGCTTGGTGACGTTCTCTTGGCAGCGTCCTCCTCGGTGGAGAAGGCGTGAGGAGGAGCTTGGCGGCATCCTCCTTGGTAGAGAAGGCATGGAGAGCATTTGGTTGGCCTTGAGCTTGACAATGCCAGTGACGAGCGGGTTGGAGACGAGCTTGGTGGCGTCCTCCTGTGGATGATAGAGGTGACGAGCAACGACACAACGTGGATCTGCACAAGAGACAGCCGAGGCGACTGTGGCCTAGGCGGTGACAGCCTGGGCAGTGATGGCCTATATGACATTAGCAGCCTGGGAGGCAGCGGCCTGGACGGTGACGGTGGGATGGTAGCGGAAAAAGCTAAGTTAATGTCGTAGCTCTGATACCATGTTATGAATATTGTGCATATATTCATGAGACCTAATAGGCAATATATATAGGGAGTACAAGGGATATTACAAGAGAATATACCATATACATATAACAAAATACAAAGGCATATAAGGAAATGCATATAAGGAAGGGCAGGGAGGCCTTCCCCTCGACAGGAGGACAGACCAGTATGTTAGGACCTTCTCAATGAGGTGACTCTGTTCAGCAGCTCTGCTAGGCTCTACTTCAGTAGCTCTCTCATAGCTCAGCAGGTCCTGCGAGTCTAACTCAGTCGTCTCCCCCAAGTATTTCTTGCGTTCTGGATTCTAGTGCCTCTTTCCACATGACACAGACTCCGCATCTCTCATTTCAATATGATCTCCTATTTTTTCTATCTCTGTTCAAACAACTGATTGTACTCCTCTGTCTATCAGCTATCAGGGCACTCTTCTGTCCACCAACGTTTATGTTCCAGTTGTTTCCCATATTCCCTAACTTACCATGCAGCTTCTCTCGATGGATCAGCTCACTGATTTTGGCTGTAGGGTTGGTTTTGACTCTCACTCCAATTTTGTCTAGGATTGTAGGACCGAAATGGCAACAGAGGGGGGGGGGTGAATGGTGCCTTTAAAAACCGCCCCAAGTATGCACGCCTATGCTTCTTCTCCAATAGCTATAGAAACTATGAAGACAGAAGGTAAACACTCACTAGGAACTGTCAAGAGGATCGGCAAAGAAGGCCAAAGAGAGACAATTCCATAAAAACAGAATCAGACTTGGTCTGACCACAAGTGGTAGTACCGTTGTGAGGAGCGGTAGTACCGCTAACCGGTAGTACCGTTGAGTCGAGCGGTAGTACCGCCTATGAACTCAGTCACTGAGCGGTAGTACTGTCGAGCCAAGCGGTAATACCTTTGAGCGGCAGTATCGTCGAGCTAAGCGGTAGTACCGCCGATGAACTTAGTTGCTGAGCGGTAGTACCGTCGTTGAAAAAGCGGTAGTACCGCACGAAGAAATTCGGCGACAACAGAACCGAAAACTGAAAATTGATCAATTTCACTCTGCTCTTCTCAGGTCAATTGAATAGGACATCATCCTAAATAGCATATTGACCTCATTGAGAAGGAATTGCAGACAAAGATCAATCAAACACAAAAAATTTGGATTCTACAGGAAGGACACAACAGGAAGTGACAAAATCCGAATTACTCGCGATTCTTGGATTCTTGGCTCAAGAAACTTTGAAGATAGCAAAGAAACAATCTCAGAAGAATGAGCCAAACTCCAATTTCAAGATTCCTCTCAGAAAATAAAGGGGGCACAAGAACTTTGCCTCCTAGCCCTAGAAACTTACGAACAGAGCAAAACTTGCGCCAGATTTGGGAAGAGAGGAAACTTGTTGATTCTTTCTTTTGTTTTCGAAAATGGAATGCTCAAGCGATCTCGAGAAACTTCCTAGTTCAAAGCACAAACATTTAGCAGCTGAAGGCTCAAGAAATCAACAAAAGGAAGAAATAAGGGGAAAAGTAACGAAGAATAGAGAACGAACTGAATAATCAAAACATATCAAAAATATGATTTCTCAGATTGATTAAGAGAGATGAAGGATTACAAGAGTTGCTACAACCAGTTCATCCCAATCTACAGCCCCATACGCATGTAGGAAATCAAGAACTGGAGAACACACCCAAGAACACAAAAGAGCAAGGGCAGAACAACCTCTGCCCTTCTCACCAACTTCCCAAAAGAAAAAGAGAAAGTCTCACACAACACATGGAGAGAAAAGAAACACTAATTGCTCTCATGCCTACCCCTCTCCTTTTATAGTCTCCACTAATGGGTTCACAAGCACACTTTACCCATTAGTGCCAACAACTTCTGTTCTTTATTCACTAACTCGAACCGAATCCGCTTTCGCTTTTGTAGCCTTGCGCATTTACCACAATGCCCCTGCAGCTCCTTCTAGGAAGTTTCCTCGTTTCTTGCCGTCCAAGCCTCGCAACCACTTCGAGTCTCGCCGTCTTCGACACATCCCGACCGATACGACCTCAGCACCACCTGTGCCTAGTCCGGTCATCCCGTGCCTCTCCACGACTCCGCCTCAAAGTCCCGCAGCCATCGCAGACAAGAAAACACATCACATAGCACCACTCGAGATAGTGGAATTAACATTTGCACTAGTCGATACTTAAGTATAAAACACTCAAATCAAACTCAAACTTTCAGAACAGGCCTCAATTACTCATCACAAACATGGGAGCGCCTTTCACATGGTCTCTCAATCTCCCCCTTGATGAGTATATTGACAAACACCGAAAAAGCATATAAAGCTAAGTTTGCAAGTCACACATGGTCTAAGAGAAAAGCAAAGAAGCTTATGACCATGTTGACACAAGAGAATACTAGAGCAAAAACAGAAAGAGCAAGTTTTCCTCAGAAGCTAAATAAAATCCCCATGAAATAGCTTTTTCTTCATTATTCTCCCCCTTTTGGCAATAATATCATCAAGATGCAAGGAGAAAAATAAGTCATGCTTTGGATGAAATGATTGTATTTTATTTAAATTAAGCATTAGAGCTATGAAGATTATCCAAAATGACTTTTGAAGTATTACACCAAGCCATAACACTAGAGAATGCTATCTAGATCATGACAATGCACGTATAGACAAGTTAAGCCAAATAAGTCATAATCTGAAATTTGTCGAATTTCTTAGCATGTCAAGTTATCCAAGATCATAGTCTAGCTAAAGGTATCCAAGAATGATGCAAGCCATGTTAATATTCTAAGTGGAACCGAGAAGCTAGAATTGAGCCAACTTAGAGTGCTACAAGTTCTAAGATGAATCATTTGTTCAAGCACTTGATCATTTTTTATAATTAAGCAATTTTAGCACAATTGACTTGTTTTCCTTTTGAGAAACTCATGGTTGTTTCCAACTAGATTTTTGTTTAGTCATGTGCTAGATCTCAAGCCTTATGCGACCATTCCAAGTTAGAAGCTTAAGGAGATGATTTTGGTCATCCAAAACTCCCCCTGAGTTCATGCCTAGTGCAATGGTAAGCAGTCTCATGAGAAAGAAATGGTGATATCAGTTTTTTCGCACAAAAGAGATCCTTTTGCTTATGCTGAATTTAGTTCAAGAGCAAAGAGTTAAAAACTAACTCATGCTTCATAAAAGAACTAGCATAGCACACTCTAAAGCTCAATAGAGATTCAAGACTCAACTCAGTCTATTTGACATGACATGAATCATAAAAGGATAACTAAGGACAGACTAGTCTCAAGAGCTATCATGACATGAATGAATTCAAGTTGTGCATTTTAATCAACTTACAATGGCAAAGACTAGTCTACACATATAAAGTCATGATAAATCTAGCAAGTAAGCACACATCATGGCAGGATGTAATATATTGTAAACATGTCATAACAAAATAATAATCAAGGCTCCATGTAGTTATATTACAATGCAATATGAAATGCAAGAAAATCCAACTGCCCCTCAACATGTGAAACAATTTTAGTTCAAGTAGAGTTATGTCAACATTAAGATCCAGAAAATCCCAAATGTACTCCCCCTGAACCAAACCAATAAATACGAGAAGCTGGCAAAGAAAACAGAAGGTAGTCCTTAAGGCATAGGCAAGGTATAGAGAAGACTATGGCTCAGACTAGCTCTCACCTACCCCATAGTATCCAGGTCTAATAGCTGGTCTACTAACACACTAGGGAGTAAACACATTCGCTAGATCGCAAGAAGTGAGTGAACTCAATCTAGTGAGAAGAGAAGCAACTAGAATCAGCAACCTAGAAACATAAGATGAGAGGAAGTGATCTAAGCAACTAAGCAAGAGAATCACTCTAACCTATGCTAGAAGGACTAACCCATATGCACCCTTATGCAATGCATCAGAAGGAGAAAAGAGCATAATAGATAGAGCATAGAGTACGAAGCTCCCCTCACAGCAGTCCATTAGGACAAACCACCCTAAGCTCTCCCCTCAAGGCTGAAAACCTATAACTATCCAAAGGCTTGGTAAAGATATTAGCCAACTGGTGGTCACTCTCCACAAACTGGAGCACTATGTCACCTTTCTCTACATGGTCTCTAAGGAAATGGAATCTGATATCAATGTGCTTGGTCCGAGAATGTTGCACTGGGTTCTTGGCAATGTTAATGGCAGAAGTGTTATCACAAAGAAGTGGAACAGTCCCGCAGGGTTGAAGCCATCCAAAGTACCTGGCTGTAGCAACTGGCTGCGGTAACGTACTCGGCCTCTGCAGTGGACTGTGCAACACCGGACCGCTTCCTAGAAGACCAAGAGACAAGAGAAGTGCCAATGAATTGGCAGGTGCCAGAAGCGCTCTTCCTATCTATCCTACAGCCAGCAAAGTCTGCATCGGAGTAGGCTCTAAGGGAAAGACAAGAAGAGGAAGAATACCAGATACCATAGTCTATGGTAGCTCAAAGGTACCGAAAGATACGCTTCACTGCCTGGCGGTGAGACACGCGAGGAGAAGCCTAGAATCGAGCACACAGACACATGGAGAAGTGTATGTCCGGTCTCGAGGCAGTGAGGTACAAGAGGGAGCCGATCATGCTTCTGTACTATTTTTGATCAACTGACTCGCCATCCTCATCTGGGTCAAGTGAAGCTGTAGAAGCCATCGGAGTTGACATAGAC
This sequence comes from Bonia amplexicaulis, assembly GCA_036346245.1. Classification (NCBI taxonomy): domain Eukaryota; kingdom Viridiplantae; phylum Streptophyta; class Magnoliopsida; order Poales; family Poaceae; genus Bonia; species Bonia amplexicaulis. The sequence goes on along the minus strand of CM070753.1, from coordinate 11,424,651 downwards.
TTACCATCACTCATGTCAAAGCGTCTCAGGAGGTCACGAGTGTACTTGCCCTGATGCAAAAAAGTACCCTCCCGAGTCTGCTTGATCTGGAAGCCAAGGAAGAAGGTCAACTCGCCCATCATGCTCATCTCAAACTCGGTGCTCATGACATCCGAGAACTGTGAAACAAGAGCATGAGAGGAGCCACCAAAGATGATGTCATCCACATAAATCTGGACGAGCAGAAGGTCGGTGCCATGCCTACGAATGAACAAGGTCTTATCCACCTTACCCATCTCAAAGTCATGACTCAACAGATAGGACTTAAGCCTCTCATACCAAGCTCTAGGGGTCTGTTTAAGTCTATACAAGGCTTTGGAAAGTTTGTAGACATGGTTTGGGTATTTGGGGTTCTCGAAAGCTAAAGGCTGTCTCACATAGACTTCTTCCTCAATAAACCCATTGAGGAAGGCACTCTTGACATCCATCTGGTAAAGCTTGAAACCCTTAGAAGCTGCAAAGGTAAGCAGAATTCTAATAGCCTCAAGTCTAGCTACAGGGGCAAAGGTCTCCTCAAAATCGAGACCCTCAACCTGGGAGAAGCCCTGAGCTACTAGTCTAGTCTTATTTCAAATGACTACCCCATCCTCACTCTGCTTATTTTTGAACACCCACTTGGTACCAATGATATTGTGACCTCTAGGGGGCTCAACAAGTGACTAGACCTTGTTTCTTTCGAAGTTCTCTAACTCCTCATGCATGGCATTGACCCATGACTCATCAGAAAGAGCATGACAGACACCCTTGGGCTCAAAGGTGGCAACAAAGGCAGAATGGAGACAGAAATGTGACATGCCAGACTTTGAGCATGTGACGAACTCAAAAAGGTCTCCAATCATCTGCTCGGAAGGATGATCTTTATGGATATGTAGGAGAGGTTCTGGATGAGATGAAGAGGTGGCCTCTACCTCATGAGCTGATGAGGTAGGAACAGAGCCACTAGCTCCGGAAGAAGCAGAAGGCATGGGCTGATCTTCTCGAGGTTTAGTGGAAGAAGACACCTCAATGGGAGGATGAGGAACTGGATCAGGTAGACAACCCTCATCACCATCGTCCTCATTATTCATAAAGATAGTCTCGGACTGCTCTAAAGAACCTGAGATATCATGCCTAGTCCCTGGATGTAACACCCTAGGACCCACATTACCCTGGGATGCTACTAAAACCACTCCACAACTAGCCAATTTACAAGATAAATTAAACTGGCAATAATTACTAAACAAGATAGTGTAAGCGAAAGCATAATCAACTAAGGAATAACATGTAGTGATAACAATTTAATATTTAAAACAATCTCCAACATTTTAATCTAAAACATAGTTCACAAATTTAACATTATTAAGTTAATGTAAACAAATCTATGCAATGGTATAGAATCCTTTCAACTTTATTACAGCATAAAAATATGATTCACGTGCATCAGTGTGGTGCCGCTCTACCATTTTCATGCATGCTCAAAGTCCACCTGTAGGGAGGGGGAAACAAAGGTGAGATAAAATCTCAGCAAGCAACCTGTTTAACAAGCTAATTAAACTACAATAGTTTAATCATCAACATTTTAATTTCCACAATTAACAATGTTTATATCCTCAACTTCAAATTACCATCAACAACGGTAAAGCAAATAACAAATAAATCTTGTTTGACTACTTTAAAACCTCTACCACTACCAACACCAAAGATAATAAAACATATGTATATTTCACTTCAATACTTTATTATTTCTCACATCCACAATTGCTACCAACAATTACTATAAGATAGAAGAATCTCATGCCACAATCATAACCCTTACCATTCGCAAGGGACGAACCCCATTCCACGACCACATCCACATTCCTCATACCACAAGTAGCTCTCATGAGCCAATTCCACATTATAAGTATGAAGTTGTATATTCCACATTGCAACTATGAAGTTGAATATTCCACAAAATAACTTCGCCACAATACATTGCATATGTATGCAAATGATCTTTCACAATTCAATGCATATGAATGCTTTCATGCTATGCTCCACATCACTCTTTCCCAGCAGGATAAGATGTGCATCGTATTACGACAATATACGATGTTGTACCGGTACGGTCGCGGCTAGGTGCGGCGACATCCACATATGCAAATGTCATGATATGATAATCATAAACCACATGAATTCTAACCACAAAGGAGCATCAACATGCTCACAACATATCCACAACCACACATCCACCACATATTTGTTTTCATACTCCGCATTAGCACACTAAATAAATTTTCACATGATTACGAGCAATTTATCTAAACATATCAATTGATCAATAATTGCTACCACCACAACCACAGGTATTCAATAAGAATACTACCACTTAGACCACAATATACTCGTATAGGTTTCTACCCCACAACTATTTAGATTCATCAAGAACAATCCCGCATATCCACAATTAATCCATCAAGATCATAAGCAACTAAATTCATAAACATACTACCATCTGTACCACGATTAGGAAGCATGTAACAAAGACATAGCATTACCAATTAATAGAATTAATCAGTGTGAAGGTAGAATAATTAATGAGTTAAACAGTAACACAACCGCTACGTTTACTTTCCTCAACCGTTGAAGCGAAGCAGTCACGTGCGCTCAAGAGCAAAACCACCTGTCCACAAGGTATCTCTCAGCACAATGCTACAACATACAAAGTGCGACTTAAAAATTAAAGACGTCGCTAGAACTCCGATCCCACACATACACCTCTCCACTCAACGATTCAACAAACTACCCACTGCAGCAGCGGTATTTAATATTTTTGTATCTTTAAAAATATTAATCCAATTACAGCAAACGATATATCTCCGGATTCATCACTTGAATACCTACATTTTTTATGTAGATCATATATTTTATTTTGATCATAGCTAGGTGTAACTTAATGCACAAAACAGAGGAAGTTCTCTATTCTGTCAGACTGGACAGAAAGATTAATTCGCGTCCCAACAATAGTACAGGTGTCCAAAAAATATAATTTTTATATAGCAGCTATGTTTATGAATTCCCTACAACTTTACAATTGCGACCATAAACATAAAAATCATTTACTACCCTTAAATCATAGTTGAACAGCAGTCTATCCCAATTTGCTCCCTTGACAGATAGCGGTATTCCCGACTTTGCTACGCACAGATCCCACGGCCAAAAATGCTGAAACAATTACAGAAGATGAGTTTCAAAGTCCTTTACAATTTTCCTTTTGGGAAGATCCACAGGAAAAGCGTTTCTTGGGTCAAAACCGCGCAAACAGACGCGCTGCGCGAATTAATCTACAGACAGACAATATGTAATCTCTAATCGGGTAATCAATCTATTAATTCCTTTCAAATTCCGTGCCAAGAACCCTAATTACTCTATAAAACAGAGGGTTTAGAATGGAAAAAAATTACCTAGATGATCCCTTGGGATCACCCATCTTCTTTTCTCCTCTTCTTCTTCTCCTTCTCTTCTTCTTCCTTTTCTTCCCTTTCTTCTCTTCCCTTGCTTTTTCTCCTTGGCTCTAATGGCGCAACAGTTTTGGGGAGGGAGGCACCAATCTGAAGGGGGTGGCGGCCAAAGGGGTGGAGGTGGCGGCTATGTGGTGGAAAGAGGGGGGGCGGCTAAGTCAAAAGGGAGGGAGGGAGGTGCGGCCACCCTTGGGCCTCGGCCCAAGGTGGTCGGCCCACTCCCCAGGCATCCCACTCCGAGTTTATTATTTAATTTTTATATTTTTTTATTCATTTTATACTATTCCACAATTTTTATTTTTCCCTTGCCGCGATTTACCGAAAAACCGGCGACTCCGCGATTATTTTAAAACTTACGTCGTAACGACGTTCAGGATATTACACTGGACTGGCCTCATCGTAGGTCACTTCACAGGTCTCTACCATCTTACTAGACTCGCAGTTCCAGGCCCTATAAGTCCGCGAAGAAGTCGAGTAGCCTAGAAAGATACCATCACAAGAACGTGACTCGAACTTGTCTAGGTTCCCGGACTTCAAGATAAAGCACTTGCATCCAAACACATAGAAATGAGATACACTGGGCTTTCGCCCATATCTCAACTCATAAAAGGTGCGATGCAAGTGTGCCCTAAGAAAAACTTTGTTCGAAACATGGCACGCGGTGGCTATAGCTTCAGCCCAAAACTTCCTTGGTGCAGAGTACTCATCAAGCATCGTCCTGGCCATCTCGACCAAGGTACGGTTCTTCCTCTCCACAACGCCATTCTGCTGAGGGACGTATGGAGAAGAGAACTGATGCTCTACACTGGTCTCATCGCAAAACTTCTCAAAGTAGGAATTCTTGAACTCCGTGCCATTGTCACTGCGGATCGCTCGTGAGGCACCCGGGAGCTCAACAGAAAGCCTACTAAACAAACCCCGAAAATGGGTAAATGTCTCATCCTTCAAGGCTAAGAAAAACACCCAAGAGTACCTCGAGAAGTCGTCGACCACGACAAGAACATACCACTTCCCTCCTGCTGACTACACTCTAGCTGGTCCAACTGTGTCCATATGGAGCAGCTGTCCTGGTGCATCGGTCACAGTCACTGTGACCGGATGATGAGAGGCGGCAACCATATTGCCGTGTCGGCAAGGAGCACAAACTAGATATTTGACCATCTTGAGTTTGGGCAAACCACGAATGAGATTATGGCCGCTAACTCGAGTCAAATGGTCAAATCCAATATGACCAAGTCTCCTATGCCAGAAAGAGAGGTCACGGGACTCAGAAGTAACTAAACACCTGAGAGCATCACTAGAAGACTCAACAAAATCAGCACGAAAAATCCTCCCATATCTAGAAATCCCGCAAACCAGACTCCCCGAAGAATCAAGAATTTTGCAAGCATTTTCTTAAAGCTTACCTCGAAACCGTCATCGGTAAGCTAGGAAACCGAAAGCAAATTGTATTGCAGCTTACTCACCAAGGCAACATCTTTTAAAATGAAAGACTCATTAACATGCACTGTACCTTTGGCGATGATGCGCCCAGAAGAGGCATCTCCGAAGGTGGTTATCTCATCACCTGGAGCTCGGGCTAGGGAAGAGAACCAACGAGCATCTCCGATCATGTGTCGAGAACACCCGGAGTCTACAAGTCAAACCTCTCCCTTCCCTGCTCGGCGAACCTGAGTCAACGAGAGAGAAACGGCTCAGTACCGGGATAAATCAAATGAGATTTTGGAACCCAATACTGAGTCACACGGTGAGTAGAAGAAGTAGCCACACACGACTGACCTCTAACTACCCTACGCTCTCCGTCGCTTAGAAAGCCGGAAGGTCTATGAGCAGACCTGAAGCTGTTACTAGGTCTGACTGCTATAGAAGAGCGAGTCGGAGTACCAGCAACATGCTGATCTCGCCGCGGATAGCTATCTCGATAGAGAAGACGAGACCTACCCTCAGGATGGCGGAAGTCACGATCAGAGGCAAATCAAGGACGAAAATCAGAAACACCAGAAAAACCAAGTCCTCGACTCTGCCTAAACTCATCAACATGAGCACCTCTAGACCTCGTGTTGGCCTTAGGTGCACTCAAGGTCCGGGGCTGACCCTGAATACGCCTAAGATCCTGGACACGGTCTCTCCGCGCGATCTTGGCGCACCTGAAGCATCTCTCGATCAAATGTCCATCCTTCTGACAGAAGATACAATGGTACTTCACCTTCTGAGAGGTGAAAGTAGCATGATGGGGCTTCGCCTTCTGAGAGGTCGAAGCGACAGGTGTAGCCACCTTACTGTCAAAGATCCCATGGACAAAGCCCGTAGATTGGAACTCAACTTTCTTAGTTCTGGGCTTGACCTCGATCACACCTGCTGCTACGGGTCTGAGAACAGCATGTGGATGCTTGCTAACATCCTCTAAGAAATCATATCCTAGACCTTGATTATACTTGCAAATCTTTGACTGGTCTAGAATAAGATTCAGCTTCTTCTTGCCTCCAACAAATCTCTCGAGAGTGTTCATCAGCAGAAGAAGGAATGGCATGTGCATTCATAGCTGCCTCAACATTGAGGTCTTCGCAAGGGCTAGGAGGGACAATCCTACCTCTAGCTGTTTGGTCATCATCCCTAAATGTCTCTACTCCTTTGGGCTTCTTCCCCACACCAGCAATCACATCACAACAAGATTGTGACTTCTCTAGTAGATCACTAGTTAGCTTCACATATTTTTCTTCCAATGCAATCAAGTCAGATTTTAGTTTATCATAATTTTTGCATGGTGAGTTAACAGGGTCCTTAGAAGCATATCGAAATAACTTGTTGTTGTGATCAATCAACTCTTGAAACTGTTTAGATACAGATTCAAGCTCAGCAGTCAACTTGGGACAGTTTACACATGAAGCAATGGGTTCTAGCATAAAAGCTTGTAGCTCAGCAATTTTATGATCCGCCCTTTTTAGGTTCATCTTCAAATTATTACAACTTTCACAAGTCTCGGGCAGATCAATAAGCATGGTATAAAGACCTCTAAATGCATTGTCCTTATCCTCACATGAGGTGCAGGATGTAGTCTCAACAACAGTAGATGAAAGAGCAACAATCATACTCATCTCTAGTTCAGCTAAAAGACTATCATTCTCCACCTTAAGCACATCAAGCTCAGAAGACAGAATATCATAAGAGGCCCTTAATTTCTCCATGTCATCAAGCAAGGAAGAGCATACATCACATTCATCATGGGAGGGAGCAGATATAAGTGAAGTAAGCTCCTGTGACAGTCTATCTACTTCCTTCTCAAGATCCACAACCCTAGCTCTAGATCTAGCATAAAATCTTCCTAGCTTAAGGAATGCATCATTGAGCTGTTCATAGGAGGGATCTACCTCATCGGTGTCGGTGTAGAGGTCGTCGTCGTCGATCTCGTTGGCCATGAAGCACATGCCGATGAAGTCGTCGCCATCCTTGGGTTCTTGATCGTCCTTCCCATCATCGTCACTCCACCCCTCCACATCGCTGAAGTCGATGTCGTCGAAGACGGTGAGGACGTGGTGAAAGAGCTTCTTGGCCTTCCCAAGGTTGCGGAACTTCTTCTCTCTGCCTTAGCCGCGAACTGGAGACTTCTTGTTGCGGTTCTTGTTGGTGTAGTCGTCCTTGCTCGAACCGCCGGAGTCGATCTTGCCCTTCTCCAGTTTGAGGCAGTTTGCCTGAATGTGGTTGGGGCCACCACACTCGAAACAGATAATGGGCCCACTCCTCTTCCTATCCCTCACTCTCTTGTAGGCGTAGGAGAACTTTTTGGCTAAAAGGGCTCTAATTGATCATCGGTAACGTCACAGAGAGCAGCTAGGGAAAAACCAGTAGCACTATCGGAGAAAACACCCGAAGCAAGATTGGGATCGGTGACTAGGGCCATCGACTGCGACTTCGACCTACGAGAGACTATGTCGATCTCGTGAGTCTTGAGGCGTGAGTACAAGCATCAAGAGTTAGGGTCGAAAGATCGGTCGTGTCTTTAATAGTGGTCACCTTCATTTCCCAAACACGCAAATCAAGAGCAGAAAGCATCTGTCGAGCGTTTTCCGAGTCGGGGTACGTGAGATCGACCGCTCGGAGATTGCTCAGAATTTTGTGAAACCTCGCAAACACTCATCCAGGGACTCTCCAGCGAGCATTTCAAACTTGTTGTAATCTCGCTTGAACTGGTCCTGGGTGGTGCCCTCATGGTATGCATCGAGGGTCACCCAGATGTCGAAGGCCGACGTGAGATGAGAGATGCGATCAAATTCGCTTCTGCTCAGACCTTGGGTTGTGATGTTCCTTGCCTTAGCTGATGTTCCTTGCCTTAGCATTCGCCTCAATGTCAGCCATATTTTCGGCATTGATGTTCTCATCGCAGGAACAACATAGCGCATTTTCACCTTCCGCCATATTGCATAGCCCTAATCCTGTATGTAGGTCTCCATCTGACTCTTCCAGAAGGGATAGTCGATCCCATCAAAGATCGGGGGCTTGGTGGAATACTTATCAGTTGCCATGGCTCAAGAGACTAGTTAAGATCTATAGAAGAGAGCTAACCGGCTCTGATACCAATTGTAGGACCGAAATGGCAATAGAGGGGTGAATGGTGCCTTTAAAAACCACCCCAGGTATGCACGCCTATGCTTCTTCTCCAATAGCTATAGAATCTATGAATACAGAAGGTAAACACTCACTGGTAACTGTCAAGAGGATCAACAAAGAAGGTCAGAGAGAGACAATTACAGAAAAACAGATTCAGATTGGTCTGACCGCAAGCGGTAGTACCGTTGTGAGGAGCGGTAGTACCACTAACTGATAGTACCATTGAGTCGAGCGGTAGTACCGCCTATGAACTCAGTCACTGAGCGGTAGTACCGTCGAGCCAAGTGGTAGCACCGTCGAGTTAAGCGGTAGTACCGTCGATGAACTCAGTTACTGAGCGGTAGTACCGACGTTTCAAAAGTGGTAGTACCGCACGAAGAAATTCGGCGACAGCAGAACCGAAAACTGAAAATTGATCAATTTCACTCTGCTCTTCTCAGGTCAATTGAACAAGACATATCCTAGTAGCATATTGACCTCATTGAGAAGGAATTGCAGACAAAGATCAATCAAACACAGAAAATTTGGATTCTACAGGAAGAACATAGCAGGAAGTGACAAAATCCGAATTACTCATGATTCTTGGATTCTTGGCTTAAGAAACTTTGAAGATAGCAAAGAAACAATCTCATAAGAATGAGTCAAACTCCAATTTCAAGATTCCTCTCAGAAAATAAAGGGGGGCACAAGAACTCTGCCTCCTAGCCATAGAAACTTACGAACAGAGCAAAACTTGCGCCAGATTAGGGAAGAGAGGAAACTTGTTGAATCTTCCTTTTGTTTTCAAAAATGGAATGCTCAAGCGATCTCGAGGAACCTCCTAGTTCAAAGCATAAACATTTATCAACTGAAGGCTCAAGAAATCAACAAAAGGAAGAAACAAGGGGAAAAGTAACGAAGAACAGAGAACGAACTGAATAATCAAAACATCTCAAAAATATGATTTCTCAGATTTATTAAGAGAGATGAAGGATTACAAGAGATGCTACAACCAGTTCATCCCAATCTACGGCCCCATACGCATGTAGGAAATCAAGAACTCAAGAACACACCCAAAAACACAAAAGAGCAAGGGCAGAACAACCTCTGCCCTTCTCACCAACTTCCCAAAAGAAAAAGAGAAAGGCTCACACAACACATAGAGAGAAAAGAAACCCTAACTCTTACTTTGCTCTCATGCCTACCCCTCTCCTTTTATAGTCTCCATTAATGGGTTCACAAGCACACTTTACCCATTAGTGCCAACAACTTCTGTTCTTTATCCACTAACTTGAACTGAATCCTGTAATATCCTGATCGTCGATTCGGCGTAGGTTTCTAAAATAATCGCGGAGTTTCTCGATTTTCAGTATATCGCGGGAGGTGAAAATTAAATTGCAGAATTGTCCAAAATTAAAAAATAAATTAAAGTAATTAATTTGGATATTTTGAGTCTTGGGAAGGTGGGCCGACCGCTTTGGGCTGCCCACCCAAAGGGGCCTGCCCTTCCAAACCCTAGCACCCCTTATAAACCCCTCCTTGGCCCCTCTCTCATTTTTTCCCTACTGCCGCCACCCCACCTCCTCCCTGTGCCTCCACCTCTCCCCCATTGCTGTCCCTTGGTGCTAAGAGAAAGCGAGAAGGAAGGAAGAAGAAGGGAGGGAAGGAGAAGAAAGAAAGGGGGGAAGAAGATGGGTGATCCCAAGGGGATCCCCTAGGTAACTCTCTCTCATCTCAAATACCTCTGAAATTTCTGTAATTAGGGTTCTTAGCCTAAGAATTGGTGGGGATTGGCAATTAGATTCCCCGATTAGGGAATTCCTGCTGTCTATCTGTAGATCAATCTGCGCAGCGCGACTATTTGCGCAGTTTAGACCTACAAAACGATTTTTCCTGCGGGTTTTCCCAAAAGAAAAATTGTAGAGGACGTTGAGACCCATCTACTGTATTGTTTTTAGAATTTTTGGCCACGGGATTTGGGCGTAGCAGGGTCGGGAACCTCTCTGTCCGTTAGGAGTGCAGATTGGAACAAATTGTTGTTCAAGTGTGATTTAGGGGTAGTAGATGATTTTTTATGTTTTTGATCACAATTGAGAAAAATGTAGGGAATTCAGTAATCTAACTGCTGTATAAAAATCATAATTTTTAGAGCCTTACACTGTGGTTGGGACGCGTTAGAATCTGGCTGCCCAGATTGCCAGAACAGAGAACATCCTCTGTTTTGCGTGTTAAGTTACACCTTGCTAGGATCAAAATAAAAATATATGATCTACATGAAAAGTGAAGGTATTTAAGTGAGGAATCCAGAAATATATCATTTGCTGTAAATTACTTAATATTGTTAAAGATAAGAAAATATTAAGCAGCGCTGCTGCAGCGGGCAAAGTGTAGAACCGTTAAGCGAAGAGGAATGTTGTGGGGATTTGGGGTTTAGCAATAAGTCTACTGCTTAAGTCGCGTTTTCTATGCTGTGGCATTGTGCTGAGAGGTACCTTTTGGATAGGTGGTTTTGCTCTTGAACGCACGTGATTGCTTCGCTTCAACGGTAGAGGCAAGTAAACGTAGCAGTTGTGCTACTGTTTAACTCGTTAATTATTTTACGTTCACATTAATTAATTCTCTTAATTTGAGGTACTATGTCATTGTTACATGCTTCCTTATTGTGGTCCATGTGGTAGTATTTTAAGAATTCAATTGTTTATGATCTTGATGGTTTAATTGTGGATATGCGGAATTGTTCTTGATGAACCAATATAGTTGTGGGGTAAAATACTTTACAAGTATATTGTGGTCTAGGTGGTAGTATTCTTAGTGAATACTTGTGGTTGTGGTGGTATCATTCTTGATGATTATGTTGTGGTCTATGTGGTAGAATTTTCTATAGATCAATGGATTATGATTTTGGTGAACCGAATGTGGATTATGTGGTAATGACCTTATGAAATATTGGTATTGTGCTTAATGAGACATAGGTGGGTGTGGGACCGAAATGGCGACAGAGGGGGGTGAATGTCGCTCTCTTTTAAAATCGCTCCCGAGAATTCGTATACTGTTTTTCAAAAAGATGCAAAACAAAGCACCTCACAGAAAATTAAAATTAATCTTGCTGAAATTTGGGACGCATGTGACACTGAAAAATTCAGCATAAATCAGAGAGTAGTCAATAAAAATTTCAGCTGAAAATATTGCCGTTTGATCTGCATGCAAAATCGTCAAAGATCAGGAAAGAAATAAAAAGAAAAAGACCAAATCCTATTGTGCTAACTTGTCGGTCAGTAATCGGCCGATTGTTAGCATAAGCGAAGACTCCTTTGCCAAGGACCGCTTGTTTCCCAACCGAAAGAGACGAGAAAGAAATGCGTCTGACCACAAAAAGAAAAAGCTAAAGTGAAAAGAGACACGAAAACAAAGAGGATCTCGCATGCACAAAAGCTCCTGAAAATGAAATATTGGTACAGTAGATACTGCAGGAAGAGCGGCAGATAAACTGCCTAAACCAACTTAGTCTGACAGAGAACCAAAATCTGAAACGCAAGAGAAAAATAGAACACAGACTGCAGTAATGACTGAAACATACTGAATAGAAACTGCTTCATTTCCGAAAAGAAGAAGAGGAAATTCAGATAACAAAACAGTTCGGCACAGGAGGAAAAACTAGTTCCAACTTGCGGGCAATCAAAACAACCAAATTAAGCAAAAATTCACTCGGCGGTGAGTGAAAAGAACAAGAAGGAACATGCGAGAAGATCGCAGAGATCGCCGATCGGAGAGGTACCGAAAACAACAAAAGAATAGTGAAGAAACAAGCATCCACCTGCTTGCTGTTAGCACAGGAAGAAAGAGCAGCATTGTACTACTTGCTGTCGACACAAAGGGAAGGAAAAACAGAAGAAAACATCTAGAAAGACAGAGCACAGAACTACAGCCAAATGACAAGCCAAACCAAGGAAATGAAACCAAATAGCAGACCAAGTCAAGAAGAGAGACAAGAGAGAAAATGAATAAGCAAAAGATCATATCTATGCCATCTCTCATAAAGATCAACTCAAGAAGAGTAAGAAAAGAAATTACAATATTTTCAATCCATTCTTTCTCTCTCAATCCTCAAGAACACCAAGAGCCTCACAAGCTTCTTGGGAGGAACACAACACACACAAGGAATGAACTCTAAAACCCTAACTCTCTCTATTGTGTCCTAAGGGGTATGCAGCCCCTCACCTCTATTTATAGCCCTTGGCTAACGGGTCTCCAACCCGTTATGCCGGCTAAACCCTAACGGAGTCGTCTTCCGCTTGTGCAGCCTTGCGAAATTCCCGTTTCGCCCCTCCTGCACCTTCCGGGAAGCTTCCGCGCTCCTTGTCTCGCACGCCTCGCAACCACCTCGAGTCCACGTCGTCTTCGACACATCCCGACCGTTCTGACCTCAGCGCCACCTGCGCATAGTCCGGTCCACCGTGTCTCGCCACGACTCCGTCTCGATGTCCTGCAGCCACACAGACAAGAAACACGTCACATAGCACCGCTCGATACATGAAAGCATAATAACATCAACAAACCTGTCGAATCATCAGAACATGCATACTAATCCTATTGACCAGGTTTGACCAAGTCCGACCGAGCCCGTTACACCACGCAACGTCTAGGTCCGAACCAACCGACTCAAACTCGACTTTTGAGAAACAGATGTCAATTACTCATCACTCACAATGGGATGACCCTCACATGGTCTCTCAGTGGGTTATGAGGAAGTATTCGTGATGATTAAGTTGTTGACCTTCGTGGTTAAATTCTTGTGGTTTATGAATATCATATCATTCATAACATGTCATAACATTTGCATTTGTGGATGTTGCTGCACTTAGCCGCGACCGTACCGGTACAACATCGTATATTGCCGTAATACGATGCACACTCTTATCCTACTAGGAAAGGGTGCAGTGGAGCATAGCATGAAGAACATTGTATATTGCCGTAGTACAATGCACACTCTTACCTTGTTGGGTAAGGGTGCAGTGGAGCATACACATTCATATGCATTGCATTGTGGAAAGATCATTTGCATACCTATGCAATGTATCGTGGTGAAGTTATTTTGCAGTCTAGGGTTTGGGGAAAAGGGAGGTGGCTGGGCCTAAGGGGGCAGCTGGGCCTAAAGGGGGCCGACCTAAGCCCTAGGTGGGAGGTGGAAGGTCCGGTCTCCCTCTCTGGATAGCCCATCGATCCTCCACTTTCTCTCTTTTTTTTCTTTTTAGACAAATCCATATCCCACACCTACCTTTGCGACTCAACAGAAGAAAAAGAAATCTCCACGAATCCATTAAAAACTTCTGGAAATGCCGAATCATTGTCTGGGATATTGCATTCTCCCCTCCTAAAAAGGATTTGTCCCCGAATCTAACACCTCAGAACCACGGAATAGAAGTACGACAAAGGAGGGAGAAACAAACATAAACAACAACTATGAGTACTCACCAACCTCGAAGAGCTCTGGGTACTTCTTCCGCATCTGATCCTCATGTTCCCACGTCACCTTCTGCTCAGACTGATTCATCCAGAGGACCTTCACGTACCTGATGGTCCTCTTCCTCATGACCCACTCCAACAACTCCAAGATATGCACTGGTCAACACTCCACAGTGAGATCCTGCTCCACAGTGATCAGCTCTAGGTCGATCTTATGCTCGGGGTCCCACAGATACTTCATCAGTATAGACATATAGAAGATATTGTGCACCTCACTCATCGAGCCTGGCAACTCTAGACGATAGGCCAGACTGCCCACGCGTGCAACCACTGGAAACGGGCCGATGCATCGCGGGCAAAGCTTCCCGGTGGTATCAAAATGAACGATGCCCTTGGTCGGCAACACCTTGAGCACAAGGTCATCAACAGCAAACTCCAACTTGCAGTGTTGAACATCTGCATAACTCTTCTGTTGGCTCTGAGCCGCCAACAGGCTCTATCGAATCTCCTGTACCTTCTCTGCAGTCTGCTGAACAAAGTCTGGGCCAAGCAAAGACCTCTCACCCACAGCATCCCAACAAAGAGGAGAAACACATCTCCGATTATACAACCTCAAAAGGTGCCATCTTGATATTCGTCTGATAACTATTGTTATAAGCAAACTTCGCTAATGCCAGATGGTCCTCCCAATTACCTTTCTAGGACAGAACACAAGCACAAAGCATATCCTCTAGAGTCTGAATGGTCCGCTCTGACTGACCATCCGTCTGAGGGTGAAAAGCTGTGCTAAGAGAAACTGTCATGCCCAACGTAGCCTGAAGACTTTGCCAAAATTTGGAGATGAACTTGGCGTCCCGGTCAGAAACAATGGACTTGGGCACACCATGCAATCTCACCACCTCTCTAATATACAAAGGAGCCAGATCCTGAGATGTGTTGGTCATCTTCATCGGAATGAAATGTGCGGACTTGGTAAGCATGTCCACAACAACCCAAATAGCATCCCGACAATGAGGCGAGCACAGCAAACCAACCACAAAGTCCATAGTGATATGCTCCCACTTCCACTCAGGAATCTCCAAAGGCTGCAACAAACCAGCAAGCTGCTTATGCTCGGCCTTCACCTACTGCCATACGCCACAAGATGTGACATATTTAGCAATGTTCACCCTCATCCGTTTCCACCAGAAGACCTATTTCAGGTCACGATACATCTTGGTCTCACCCGGATGTACAAAATACGGAGTCCAGCGAGCCTCACGAAGGATATCTGACTTTACCTCTGATTTCTGTGGTACACAGAGTCGGCCTCTGAAATGATCCGCACCGCTCTCATCCACACTAAACTCTCGGGAATGACCCTCTGAGATCCTCTTCCGTACCTCTGAAAGAAGCCAATCGTACTACTGAGCCTCACGAACACGCTCGGGTATGGCAGACTGATAATCATATGCATCTCTGCCTGAGCAACCCCAGCAAAATAGAACAAGATACTCATCCGCTCAAACTCTGGGATCAAAGACATCACCGTCCGAGGAACTCCTGTCCTACTCAAAGCATCAGCCACCATGTTAGCCTTGCTGGGATGATACTGGATCGTCAAATCATAATCTTTGATAAACTCCAACCACCTCCGCTACCTCAAATTCAGCTCCTGCTGAGTGAAGATGTACTTAAGGCTCTTATGATCAATAAAGATATCACACGGCTCCCCATACAGATAATGCCTCCATGACTTCAGACCAAAAATGACAACTGCCAACTCAAGATCATGAGTGGGATAGTTCTTCTCATGAGTCTTTAACTATTTGGAAGCATAAGCAATAACTCGACCCTCCTACATCAGCACACAACCAAGACCAATTCGAGAAGCATCTGTGTCTACCGTGAAACACTTGCCACTCTCGGGCATAGATAAGATAGGTGCATTAACTAGTTTTTCTTCAGAGTCTGAAAGCCGGCATCACATTCATCCATCCAAACAAAAGAAAGCCCATTTTGTGTGAGCATCATCTTGGCTATGATAGAGAAATCCTGCACAAAGCACCGATAATAGGTGGCAAGCTTAAGGAAACTTTGGATTTCTAACACACTGGTTGGCCTCTGCCACTTCACCACCGCAGCCACATTCTTCGGGTCCACTGTGATACTGTGCTAACTTATAGTATGACCAAGAAATCCCACCTCAGACAGCCAGAAAGCATATTTCTTTAGCTTTGCATAGAACTTATTCTTTCGAAGGACATCTAGAACCAGGTTGAGATGTAACTCATGTTCCTCCTCTGTTTTAGAATACACCAAGATATCATCGATGAAAACAACTACAAAAACATCCAGGTACTCATGGGGCATCCTGTTCATAGCTTCCATAAAGACAGCACGGACGTTTGTTAGTCCAAAAGACATAACAACATACCTAAAATGCCCATACCTTGTGCTGAAAGCCGTCTTCTCTATATCCTCATCTCTGATTCGCTGTTGATGATAACTAGACTGCAAATTGATCTTTGAAAATACATTGGCACCCCTTAATTGGTCGAAGAGATCATCAATACACGGCAAAGGATACTTGTTCTTGATCGTCACTTGATTAAGCACTCGATAATCCACACAAAGCCTCTTGGTGCCATCCTTCTTTTCCATGAACAAAACCGGAGTAGCCCAAGGCGACGTGCTCGATCTGATAAACCCCTTAGCCAGGAGTTCATCTAACTGCTTCTTCAACTCCACCTGCTCCACAAGGGCCACCCGATATGGGAACTTATAGATAGGCCGCTTACCCGGAACAAGCTCAATGCAGAAGATCGGCTCCCGCTCCGACGGCAACCCTGTGAGCTCATCAGGAAAAACATCAGGGTACCTACAAACCACTGGAATGCCCTCTACCCGCAACACAGCCTCGTGACCATCAACCATGGCCAACAACATCCCAGACTTCTGCATCCGCCGGTTAGGAAACAACAGGCACAACAACGAGAGAGAAAACTGCGGGGCACTCCCTTGGAAGATAACCTAATGCCCAGAAGGAGACTGCAAGGTGACCATCTTCCAGAAGCAAGAGATGACTGCCTGATATCGAGAAAGCCAATCCATGCCAAGGATCACATTGAAAGGCTCCAGAGGAATAACAACCAGATTCGCAACGAACTCCTCATCCTTAAGAATCACCGTACAACCCGGACAAACCAAAGAACTGGATATAAGCCCACTAGGAGAGCTAACAACCACTGCCCTCCCGATCATCTGCACAGTAAGTGATACGGGGTCGCCCGATCTTCTCGACGTAGGATGGATACTCACGGGAGTCTTGATGAATCGTAATGATCCTCCAATGCCAATGCAAGGGACGAACACTCTTTAATCCGCCAAAACACACTCGTGTTGATTTCGCCGACCACCAAGCGAAGATCTATCGTGCACCCAATTCCCAACGGAAAGGTTGAACGATCTTGATTGAAGAAAATCACTCCTAATTCCCTATGGAACTTAGGCAGCAATACTAAACTCGAACATACTTTAGTAGATTGATTATTCTCAAACGTGGTCTACCTTACAATGGGGGTCTAACCCTTAATATATAGTACCCTGGCCACCTCATGGCTAGCCAAGAGGTCCTAAACAAACTCCAACACATCCCTACATGTATTTGGAAACAAACTCACACAAAAGGAAAAACCTAAATTTAAACCGTCACAATGTTTCGGTCATAACTTTTTATCCGTAATGAATTTGAAGGTGGGGCCGGATCCATTGCGTAGCCCTTGAAATTATCTTTCCAACGAGTACAAGAACACCTGAATCGGACTCCGTTTGTGAAAGTTATGGCCTTTTTAGTAACTGCCTGTCAGGCTGTCCCGAACCGAATCCGAATTGAATTCTGAGTTGAATCCGAGTTTGAATTGGATTGAGCACGTGGGAGGTCCGAATTTGGCTTGAAAATCTTATCCAAAACTTGTAGTTTAAGTCCTTGGGCTCCTCCTTTTGCTCTCCCACTGCATTGGCTTCTTTCCTCCTTGTGCTTCTCCATAACTTTGGCCCGGAATCATCATAATATTCAAACCTAATAATAAACAAAAATTTGGCATAAGGTAGTATATCGTTCCCACAAATAGAAGGAAATTCATTAAGAAACAAATTCACGACAATATTTAATGCGGCTCAATGCTTCTTTCCAAAGAAATAATGTATTTGACTTAAAAGTGCTAAGCATATGCGTATCCGCATCATCCTCCCTTCTTCAAGAAAAGCCGTCCTCGCTTTTGATAGCCTGAAATTGTACTAAACAAAGAATACAACGTGTATGCATGGTATATGTATTGGTCGACACACACCCTTTCGTCTTTCACATTACTATTACCGGAGGTGTAGTAAGCAAAAGAACAACACATATGCGTGGTATATGTATGAATCAATTATTGTGTCATTCTCATTCTCACTGTTTTGCACAAACCAATTGATACTACAATAGCTATCAAATGCATACATTGCAATGTTTTCATTCACACCATTCTCCCTCCCATAAGAAAAAGTCATCCTCGACTTTGCGAAGTACGTGAACAAGTCATTAATGGGGAAAACCAGAACAAACGGTTCAAATATGGAAGATAAAATTTTAATTGCCTTCATTGCTTCAATGCGCTACTCGATTATCTGTATGATTGTTCATCGAAGAGGAACAAGTAGGCACAAGAAATCTTTGTAAACAGCAAGCACTATTGTTAAACCTCATCTCATTGTGATCATGACGTGGTATAAAAGATTGTTTGTCCAAAATATGCAATTTCAACTCGGCAAGCTTATCACATGTAATGCATATTCGATAAACATAAAAGTTGTCATCTACACCATAATCTCCGATCAAATTGAACTTATATGTGTAGGCATAGGAACTAACTAGTGATTTTAAATATGCAATTTCAGCAACATTCTCAATGACACTAGATAGCTCTTTAGGGTCATCGAACATAATATAATATAAAGAATCATCGGAGATATTCTAGAAAGAACTTCCTTATGAGTAATTAATTCCACATTATGTAAATTGACCAAAGAAATTTCAGAACATGGAATTTTCGAATGAACACATGAGTTCTCACAATTACTCACCTTTTCACAAATAAATTCAGAACCAATATGGTTACCTCTATCATTCTCTTCAATTGATGTAGGTGTTGTAGGTATTAAATCATCATGATGTAACAACGGATCAGCAAGTACTTCATCTTTAACTATGATTATCTCCTCATCGTTTATCTCCAATGGTGCCGCTTGTTGAACATTTGATTCCTCTTCTTTAATATCAACTCGCACAATGTGAGAAACAACACTAGAAGTAGATATTAATGTGTTAGTTTCAAAATCAACCTCACTTTGTCCATCTTCCACTTCTCTCTTTTCTTTTGGTGTATCTCTCACACTCTCAGTTTGGATGCTCTCAAACTCACATATGGTAGAATCACACAGCTCGCTGTTTTTAACATTCTCACTCAATTTGGCTATGTGGCTCTCAATCTCACATAGGTTTTGATGCATCTCAATTGTTGTATGTATCATTGGTGCAGCATAAGATGTCTCCTTTACCGAAGGGAAAGTCCCATGCTCGGTCATCTTCTCATATGTCACACTAGTGGAACCATAAGAGCTGAAGTATGGACATGGATTGAACCGTGATGTACGTGTCTCCATAAGTCTCTTCTCCTCCTTAATAGCACAATTCACAAGATCATGCAAGTTACTAAAATATTTATGTTGAAGTATAGCGGCGATCTCGAATTCAAGCCACCCTTGAAGTATGCCTTCTCCTTATTGGACTAGTGACACCCAAGACGACACATTGCATCTTGTAGTTCAAAATAGTAATCTTGGACAGTATTACTACCTTGTGTGATATTCTCCAAATGGTGAAGCAATTCCTGCGCATAATAGGATGGCACAAACTCGCTCCTCATGAACGCCTTCAAATCTGACCAAGATTTAATGAATTGTTTTCAATTAGTGTTGCCACCAACTATAAGCATAGTCTTCAAACTCCCTCGTGGCACGTTTCACCTCTTGATCTTTGGAAAGTTTCAAAATCTAAACACTTTCTCCATTTGCCATTCCCACTCAAGATACTCCTCCGGATCATCACGCCATAGAAAGGAACAAAGCTATCTTCTTCTTGTTGTGGACCAAGTGCTCGCACAATATCATTCACGATGTTTTTATGTATCACCTTCATTTGTTGATTGAGCTCAATGCAGAAATCCTTCATCCCCACTTTAATCTCATTACCATAGTTATCTTTTCCACCTGCCATGGTTAGATTGTACAAGAAGACACTAAAACCACAAATATATGGGTAATATGTGAAGTTCACTCAATCTCACTTTTCCTCTCCCAAGTAAAGTTTTCACCTTTCCGACGTGAATTGAGGCCAAAATAAACTTACACTTGGTGGTGGCTATAATAACAAGTGATGATCAAGCGGATTTAAAAGTGACTCACAATTGCCCGGCAAAGGATATTTTGTGGAGTTTGGTTAGGAAGTATTTATCCTACACGATCTGATTTCTCGATGTTGTAAAATTAAGTAATAATCCAAGTTAGAATACTTTGCCTATGTGCTGATCCAAAAGATTTAAGTGAAGTATATGAACGCACACGCAAAGATCAATGTGACTCGATGCAAACAAAGGAATGAGCTAACTAGAGGAAATCTGAAATTAAAGATTAGATAGCTCGTTTTGCACCAAGTACTAGGAGAGACGCTAGCCAATTGCAATGATATGAATGTAAGGGCACAAGATTGCTCAAAGGAAATTATATTACACGATCTGAATTTATGAACTAGGAACTCATCTAAATTCGGCCAATGCTTTCTTTTTCTTTCTTTCTTTCTTTTTCTCCTTCTTCGTTTTTTTTCAGTTGTCTCCTTTTTTTTTTAAAGGCCAAACTAGGTTTAACTGTTCCTTTGATTTTTTTTTCACAGGACACAAATATTCAGCAAGGTGTAACAAACTCAAGAGCGGCCCTAGATGCAATATTCAACAGCTAGTCTCAAAGATGAACGAAAAATTAAGGATATAGGTAACAGAAACGGCCAAAGTGCAGAAATTTTTTTTCACGCAGACTTTGTTCATGCAATCGTAGATGTACTGTTCACGGACCGTAGCAATCGGATTTTTTTGTTTTGTTTTAGGCAAACAAAGGAAATAACACAAGATCAAGCGACGCAAAGGAACACGACGATCAGCACGTAAACAAAATTTCTAATGGATCAAAACATAATAAAACTCACGAAAATAGCAGATGTGAAACTAGGGTTTGGATTTTTTTTGTGTTTCGGTTTATGGACTATAGGACAATAAGTAATAAACTGAAATTTAAAGGGATAAGATCCTACCGAGTAAACCGCGCTCTGATACCAAGATGATACGGGGTCGCCCGATCTTCTCGACGTAGGATGGATACTCACGGGAGTCTTGATGAATCGTAATGATCCTCCAATGCCAATGCAAGGGACGAACACTCTTTAATCCGCCAAAACACACTCGTGTTGATTTCACGACCACCAAGCGAAGATCTATCGTGCACCCAATTCCCAACGGAAAGGTTGAACAATCTTGATTGAAGAAAATCACTCCTAATTCCCTATGGAACTTAGGCAGCAATACTAAACTCGAACATACTTTAGTAGATTGATTATTCTCAAACGTGGTCTACCTTACAATGGGGGTCTAACCCTTAATATATAGTACCCTGGTCACCTCATGGCTAGCCAAGAGGTCCTAAACAAACTCCAACACATCCCTACATGTATTTGGAAACAAACTCACACAAAAGGAAAAACCTAAATTTAAACCGTCACAATGTTTCGGTCATAACTTTTATCCGTAATGAATTTGAAGGTGGGGCCGGATCCATTGCGTAGCCCTTGAAATTATCTTTCCAACGAGTACAAGAACACCTGAATCGGACTCCGTTTGTGAAAGTTATGGCCTTTTAGTAACTGCCTGTCAAGCTGTCCCGAACCGAATTCGAATTGAATTCTGAGTTGAATCCGAGTTTGAATTGGATTGAGCACGTGGGAGGTCCGAATTTGGCTTGAAAATCTTATCCAAAACTTGTAGTTTAAGTCCTTGGGCTCCTCCCTTTTTGCTCTCCCACTGCATTGGCTTCTTTCCTCCTTGTGCTTCTCCATAATTTTGGCCCCGGAATCATCATAATATTCAAACCTAATAATAAACAAAAATTTGGCATAAGGTAGTATATCGTTCCCACAAATAGAAGGAAATTCATTAAGAAACAAATTCACCTGACAATATTTAATGCGGCTCAATGCTTCTTTCCAGTGAAATAATGTATTTGACTTAAAAGTGCTAAGCATATGCGTATCCGCATCATCCTCCCCTTCTTCAAGAAAAGCCGTCCTCGCTTTTGATAGCCTGAAATTGTACTAAACAAAGAATACAACGTGTATGCATGGTATATGTATTGGTCATTACACCCTTTCATCTTTCACATTACTATTACCGGAGGTGTAGTAAGCAAAAAGAACAACACATATGCGTGGTATATGTATGAATCAATTATTGTGTCATTCTCATTCTCACTGTTTTGCACAAACCAATTGATACTACAATAGTTATCAAATGCATACATTGCAATGTTTTCATTCACACCATTCTCCCTCCTAGAATGCGTGGTCCTACCCAACCAATGAAAACCTCTGAGACAAAAGAGAAACTAGCACCCGAATAAAAGAATCAACAGATACAATACCTGTCACCACGTCTCTACAGTCCCTGCCATCAGCCATGGGCATAGAGTACACCCCAGGAATAGCTGAAGAAGAAGAATCTCCTACACCCGAGCAAGCCGGTGTAAAAATCCACTGAGGTGCAGGCACCGAAGGAGTAGCAGGATACTGAACCCAGTATCCTCCAACTGGAGGCGCTAGAATAGTCGATGAAGGTGATAAAGGCACCGGTAGGTAATGCGGTGTAGGAGCCACAGACAAGTACTGCAAGGTAGGAGCTGCAGCCATCATCTGCACGGTGCCACAAGGACGGGTAGATCCAGCTAGAGGTGTAGGCACTAACTCCCACTGCAGGTTCCCCTTGGGATTCTGCCTGCACATCACATCCTTGTGGTTCTGACCATAGATAGAACACTATCCCTTCTAAGAGCAGTCATTCCGCCTGTGTGGATCACCACAGCGGAAACACACTAAGCCCATCCTAGGCTTCACCGTAGCACGGTACTGCTAAGAACTCCCTCCAGAAGAGCTGGACTGCCCAGAACTTCCACGGTAAGGCTGGTAGTGATGACTCTTTCCCTTCTTGTGAACAGGGCCGCCAGAATAGCCCTTCCTCTCGCTCTGCCCTTTAAGTTGATCTCCACCAGAGGCCTTACAGATGTTGTCCGTGTAAGCCTACTGCATCTCGATCCCCAAGGCCTGCTCCACCATGGTGCGAAAGTCCGTGATCCGAAAAGCACCCTGCAAGTGGCGGATCGAAGGCCTAAGCCCCTGACGGAACTCCTTAGCCTTCTCTGCATCATCATGTGCCACGTGAGGGATGAAGCGGACTATCTAGTTGAAGCCCATCTCGTATTCTGCCACAGTCTTCCTATCCTGAGCATACTTACTCGAATCAATCTTTATTTTATCGAGGAACATCTCTGGATAGAACCTCCTCTCGAACTGTCGGACAAACTTAGCACAAGACAGTAGTCTGTGTGCAGTTGTGCGAGCTGACTGTACCCCCTTCCACCAGATCTGTGCCTCACCCTTCAGGAGTTGTGCCATGTACCGCACACGATCCGGAGCATCCACCTCGAACGCCTCCATTTTGTCCTCCACATAAGACAGCCAGTAAGCAGCTTGAACAGGAGTGGCCCTGCTGTGAAAGCTGTCCAGCTTCATCCCTACCCACTCTCGAAGCGAGATGTCGCTATGCGCGACCCCAGGTGTCGTAGCAGCGCTAGCACCAGGGGTAGACTGCCCCTGCCTCAATGTCCTCGGCTCCTGCTGCGTGGCCTCATAGCGGCCAACAGCTCCTCCTGACTACCACCCTCCGACCGAGGAGACTCGGCATCCTCAGCCGCCGACTGCGCACCAGGCACAGTAGCACGGCCACAACCATTTTCCTTAGGTGGCATTCCTACAGCCACCATGGTATACAAGCATACACAAACATTCATTTCAAGCAATTAAGGCAAAAGCATTAACAGAACGAAACGAAACAAGGTATATGCATGGGCAAGTGTGTCAAATTACTTATTATTTTTCTAGAATCTAAAGCCTAGGCTACGATACAAACTGTAACAACCCAGGAACCACATTACCCCAAGATGCTACTAAACTACACTTACGATCCACTGGATTACAAGAAAATCCTGTAGCACCTGCCCAGAAACAAAAGGCTACGTGGAAGCATGACAACACATCAATTAATAGGGGATAGTAAAATTGTGGAATAACATCCTTTAGCAACCTAGCTTTGAATGCTCAACCCCACTAATGCTAACCACAATCTAGCATCATTAAGATACAGTGCTCAACGACTGAGAGAAAGAAATGCTTTAAGAATTAAATCTTTTAACTTATTACAACAAAACTCATGAAGACTTGTGTAATGGTGCCATGCTGTTCTACCCTTTCCAAACATGCTCAAGGATCACTTAGGAGAAGGAATACAATGGTGAGATGAAATCTCAGCAAGCAAACTGTTTAACAAATTAATTAAACTACGGATAATTAAACATCAAATTAATAAAATTAACAATTAATTCTCGACATCCACATGTAGCCTTGTTCAATATGCAAAACCACAATTACTACCAACAGCAACCACAAGAAAAATACCCCATGCCACAAGTGACTCTCACGAGCACGTTCCTCTGCTCACACCAACAGCAGCCACCAGATATTACCTCATGCCGCAAGTGACTCTCACAAGCCAATACCTCTTAAAACCTCATAATAAGGTTTATCATCATGAAATGAATATATATGCAAATGATCTACTGAAGTCTTACCTAGCAAAATAAGAGTGTGCATTGTACTACGACAATGTACGATGTTGTACCGGTACGATCGTGGCTAGGTGCGGCGATATAGCTTCAATACAAATGACATGCTATGACATGTATGATATGGCCACGATTGATTCATTAGGAAAATAACCACATGGAAAACAATGGGTAAAATAAGGCATATATCACAATAGGGCATCTTTATTTAAAGGTGGATTAATTACCAAACATTGACAATTATGATGAAGGTAGTTAAACTAATAAGTTAAACTATAGCAACAACCGCTATGTTTACTTGCCTCTACCGAAGGGGTGAAGAGCTCAAGCATGGTTAGGAGCGAAGCCACCTATTCACAAGACACCACTCAACACAAAACCTCAATTAAACATTCATAACTAAAAGTTAAAGCACCACTACACCTGAAACCCAACAACTCTCTCAAAATATCGTTCTGACGTTCAGCTCACTACAGCAGCGCTGCCTGTCTTTTTTGTGTCTTTTTATCTACTAAACAGATCATAAAAACAAATAGCAATTTTGAAATCTACAGAACGAAAGCTACAACTTTCACGAAGACACTATAATTTTATTCCGCTGTTAAAAGGGTGTAATCTGCAATAGAAAACATAGGACATAATCTGCCTCTAAGTTCTGACCAGCGATGTTCTACAGACCACCACCGTCAATAAACTGCTCTAACAATTATATAATTTTACGAAAAGCTAAACTACAAAATTATCTACATCTTCTGTTATTATGAAAATTCATAAAACTCATTAGAGCCTCTGAATCTGCCCACGAACAGAAACTGAATCCTGAAACCAACTCTGCTACACAATAGACTTCCAGCCACTATTGCGCCCAATCCACTCGTCCAATAATTATTAATAAAATATGTAAACTAGGTCTCTGAGTTGTCTACAACTTTCATATTCATGGGTTCTGCAGGAAAAATCGTCTTCTATTTTTAATATTTTAATTCCCACAGACTGCTCGAACTTGAATGATCAGATCGCACAGCAACACGACAACACTCATAACTCCTAAACCGTTCATCGGAATGACGTGAATGACAACTCTACAAAAAAAATATAATAAAGTCCTCTACAAATCTCTAGATGTGAAATCCCCAGATTTCACACGAAAGGTCCTCTAATTCGCAGAATACAGAAGACAGCGCAGATCAAATGATTAATCGAAAACTAGCCCGATCAGAAAAACGCTAAGAACAAAAGGGGTAGGAAATTGTTGGTTACCTTTGGAAACCACAAACTCTGAACACCAGCACAAATCACCCTACTTCTCTTATTCTCCTCCTCCTTCCTCTTCCTCCTTCTCTTCCTCTTCTTCCTTCTTTTCCTCTTCTTCTATGTTCCTCTTCTTCTTTCCAGCAGGGGGAGAAGCAGGGCACAAGGGGGAAGAGAGGAGTGCAGGGGGAAGAGAGGGTGGAGGCCTAGGGTTTGGGGAAAAGGGGGCCGGCTAGGCCTAGGGGGCTGACCTAGGCCCTAGGTGGGAGGTGGAAGGTCTGGCCTCCCTCTTTGGACAGCCCACCGACCCTCCTCTTTCTCTTTTTTTTCTTTTTAGACAATTCCGTAGCCCACACCTGCCTTTGTGATTTAGCGGAACAAAAAGAAATCTCCGCGAATCCGTTAAATACTTCTAGAAATGCCGAATCAATGTCTGGGGCATTACATCCCACATGCTACATGATATGTTTGTGAGAATCAAAAGACATTGAACAACATCACACTCTAGATCTTCACATGAACCTCGTCCTTCAATCCTAACAACAAGCAATGGCCTGCTATTAGGTAGTACAAAATTCACATTAGAATCAACAAGCATTTCATTAAGGAATGGATTCACTTGTTGGTTAAGCGTCTTTGCACAAGCTTCACCTACAAGCCTCTCTTGATCTTCAACTCTTTTAGTGAGCTCATGCTATTGTTAGGTACTTGATGGGTTGAAAATAATATATGTAACAATATCGCTGAAGATGTCCGCATCATCCTCCCTTCTTCAAGAAAAATCGTCTCTGGTATTTGATAACCAAAATATGTACTGAACATAGAGAACAACGTGTGTGCATGGTATATGGTTTTACCATCTGTTTAACACTCCTTTTATTTTGCACATCACGATTAACACAATAGCAACCATAGGACGCATAATCAACACTTATAGTCATATAATTCTTAGCCATATCATTCCCCCTCACATCGAGAAAAAATATCCTTGACTTTTCTAAGCCTACATATAAGTTAGTAATGGGCAGTCCCAAATCACGTTTCAAATTGCACAACTCACTCATATGATCATATTTTACCCTCCTAACATCAAATTCGTGTAAAGTGGTTGAGAAAATTTTAGTACCTTCCATGCTTCAACTACACTACTCTAATTACGTATACATGATTATATAACAAAGGATGAACAAGTAAGTAGTATATTTCCCTCTAAATAGTAAGCACTATGATTTTCACTAAAATCATGGTGATCAAAACATGGCACAATAGATGGTTTTTCCAAAAACATAAATTTCAATTTAGCAAGTTTATCATAGGTAATGCATATTCGATAAACATGAAACTTATTATCTACACCATAATCTCTAATAAAATTGAATTTATAAGTGTAGGTGTATGTACTAACTAGTGATTTCAACACTAAATTTTAGAAACTTTCTCAATCACACTAGATAGCTCAATCGACTTATCGAACATAATATAGCACAAAGAATTATTGGGGAGTACTATAGTAAGAAAGTAAGTCATTCGCTAAACAACTCAGATCAAGACCCAACCCCTAAATTAGAGTCTGTTTAGTAAGTAGTATGTGGCAGTAAATCGAGCAAAGGTTCAGGAAGGAAAAAAGGATTACGCTAGAGTAATTAATTCCATATTATGTAAATTAAACATATTAAATTCAGAATATGGAGTTTTTAATTGAGCACAAAAATTCTTATAATTACTCACCTTTTCTTGATGAACTACCAATTCAGCACCATTGTTGTTACTTTTTAACATCCTCCACAGGTAATGTGGGTGTTGTAGGTAGCGTATCTTCATGATTTAACCATGGGACAACAAGTGTTCCATCTTCAACTGTGGTCATATCCTCATATTTCTTCTCTAGTGGTATAAATTGTTTAGCGTTCAACTCCTCATCTTCATTTTTACCCGACATAATGTGAGAAACAACACTAGAAGTACAGAGTAAGTTGTTAGTCTTAAAAATAACATCACTGTTCTTATCATCTACTTCTCTCTTTTCTTTTGATGTATGTCACACTCTTTATTTAGATGTTCTCAACCTCACATATGATAAAATCATATAGCTCACTCTTTTTAACACTTACTCAATTTGGCTACGTAGCTCTTATTCTCATATGGATTTTAATGAAACCTTCTTTTAACCAATAAATTGATAAAATCATATAGCTCATGAAACCTTCTTTTAACCAATAAATTGATGGCGCTTGAATTCAACTTCTATTTGCTTCTCCCATTTGAGGTACTCCTTCATATCAACACGTCCATAGAAAGAAACATCCACCATATACTCTCGTCCTGCCATGGTTAACGGAACACCAAAACAGCAAAGAACACCAGACTGCCCCACCATCACGTGCTCCGTCGGACCACAACAATTTGAGCAAGCACTATGCGACCTCGACGCAAGTGTCAGCATCATGCCTAAAGCGATATTTGACAAACTCAGCTTTACATAGCTTTTCCCTATAGCCATGTGCTTGTAACTTGCAGATCAGACCGTCCACTACCCGGTCGTTATCGCTGAGGATGTGTCTATCAAAATCTAGGATTCTTCGTCCCAGTGGACAAGAAGACACCACTGATCTTGGGAAGACTAAGTACGGAAAATGCTCTCATCAATGTTGGATCCGGCGAAGACCAAGAAGTTTGCACTCAAACCTCACATGGAGAAATGCTCAAAGAAATCCATCCATTCATCGAAGAGGTTCGAGTTAAAGAACATATATGTGGCCTCTAGCCATAAGGAGAATCACCCAGAAGACTTGGATCAAGAGGCAACCTTAAATCCAAAAATATCGAAAATCATCGAAGATCACCTTATGCAAGCGCTGCGGGAGGCAACCTTGAACTTTCTAACTTTTATTTTCACTTATTTTCATTTTCAAAATATCAAAAATCCAAAAATATACATTTTATTTCCCTTTCAAAAGTCCTGAGAAAATCCTACAAATATTTCCCTTAATTTTCATATTTTCTTTTCTTACCCAAAATTTTTGTAAAATAACAAAAATATTTTTTTGAGTTCATAACGCAAAAATGTCAAAAATATAATTTGTTCATAAATAAATTCTCTTATTCGCACCTTGAAAAAAGTCATTTTGGCCTAACCGAACGTATCAAGTTCATTTGAGAAGCTGTTTGTTTTAGCTCATGGGCTTGGCCGACCAACCCACATGTACATGGCTCGGCCGAACCAAGCCAATCCACTTCATCTTGCAACGTGGGCAGTAATGCTAACTAGACCGGCCAATCTAGATGTGAGTTGGTCGAGCTAGCCATGGTGGAAATAAAGCGAAGCAAATCTTGGCAAGGAGAGGACGATTTGGGGGGGAGGCAACAGAACATGGTTGGCCAACCGTGGGACATGAGCCACATTAGGGAGCACGACATCGAGTATGCGCGCCAAACTCAGCCGGGCATGATGATGATCGACGACACAAATAAAGGTGAAAAGAAACAAAGCAATGTTACTGCACCATGATGGATTAGGAGACACAAGTATGAGCCGAACAAGCACTCCAAAGAGGAGAAATGATGAAGTGTGGGCATGCCATGTCCGCCCACTTGGCCAAACCAAACGATGCTCAGCCGATCATGATGCTGAGGATCAAATGATGCAGTGCTAAGATGAAGTGAATCAAGTGACCGGCCATGAGATTATCTAAAAGCTAAAACTATGGCTATGAGAAGGTTGTTCCTATGGATAAGGTTAGAGCCTAGGGTATTCGGTTCTGTTGTATAAACTGAGGGCAAAATGGTAATTTCCCATTTTGATAAAAGAAAAAAAAGGGGAAATAAGAAAGAGGGGCCCACCTGTCGGTGGGCCGGATGGAAACCAAAAGGAGGAGCCCGGCTCCTCCTCTTGACCAGAAGGGCGAGCGGGCGTTTGGGACCGATGGCGGCGGCGATTCCGGAGGAACCGCGACAGAGGCAGGCGGGCTCGGCGGGTCGGCTCGGTGGCAGCCCGGTCTCCCCTGCGATCCTTCCTCCCGTGCGACTCGTGCATCCCCCTCTCTCTCCCGTGAGCACATCACTCCTCTTCCTCCCGTGAGACTCGGTCCTCAGATCCGGCATATGAGGTGAGATTGGGCGACGGTGGTGGCGCGTGAGACTCGGTCCAAGCCGTTGGTGGCACAGCCGAGTGCTCAGCCCCTCCCTTCTCTTGGCTATATATGGCGGCCGGTTCTTTGGTTGGGTATCGGATGAACAGTGTGATTTCCCTCTTCTTCTTTTGAGCTTTTGCCTGCTGTGTTTAACGTTTGTGGTTCCCTGGTGCTCTCCGGTGAGGTGCTTGGCCGGCTCCTCCCCTGCGCTTGTGCGGCATACCTCTACCTCGACTTGCCGACGCTGCTTCACTTCGGCAAGAGGGCTTTGTATCTCCGTGCCTACTGCTCTCTCTCACGGTGGTGTGAGGGCAATAGGTTTTCTGGGACAGCGCGCAAGTGTGCCTAGCCCCTGATCTTCTGGTGATTTCGAATATCGCCGGTTCTATGAGTAAATCAGTCATTTGTTTGCAATCTGTGTGAGCTGTGCTAGATTGTTGATTATCTGTTCATCATCTAGTACTGGGGGACATAGATTGCTTGTGGGATCGGTTGTTGCTCGATGATGATTAAAAACATATGCTGAGATTGGTTGATTCAATCTTTGAGCCCTAATTACTGTCACTTGTTGTCTTTTGATTCATGCTCATATTTTGTAACTACTGTTAATCGTGAGCTTTGAATGATAATCACTAGACAAAGATATATTGTATATGTGTGATTGGAGCTGTCTCTAGCTTATAGAAATTCTGCATATTTGTGGCAGATCTGTTAGAAGTCATAATCTGCTAATTAAGTTTGATTCAGTTACTGCAAAAGACATTTTATATGTGGTTAGACTTGCTATAGCTATTCCTGGCTGTTGACTGAATGCACACATGTAGTGAATATTTTGAGAGTGTAAAGTTTTAAGAGCTCAAAGATTGAATTCAGATTTGATATAACCTATCAATGAAAAGTATATGATTTAGTAGCGGGACGACCAAGAGTAATCTTGTGTAACCCTACAGTTTGAGAGCACAAATCAGTCAATTAAAGCTTGATCTTGTTGCTAGTTTTAATTGATATATGCTTTATACCTTGTCATACATATTTATGTTTAGAGTAGTATTGTCTCTATTATTGAATATGTTGTATATCATGAATGATATGTTCAATTCATATGATTTCATTCTTGTTATGATATGCATATATGAATTGGTGTCCTTGATGTGCTTATATGAGTATATTGGAATTACATTTATATCCTTGCTTATACCGCAAATATTACAACAGGTTCATCTACAACATTAGATAATCACATGGATAATAATATGATCTAAATAATTAGAGCAATTGTATGATATCAAGAATTAATGTAGGCGGCACACCCTAAATACATCTTCCTCGGACAAATATTGTATAGGAGAATGTATTGTCCTACTCAGGTGCATATATTGCACATCACGCTTACAATTAAGGATTTACTACGTCACCAAGGCTTACCACCGACCAATGCCTTAGGCTTCATGGCTATGCTAAACACCTCAAGTGACTTGTCTATGAAAGACAATCTTCGCCGCTTTCATTGTTATCGACTCCACTGGTCAATCCTTCGTGCACCACTTGTCGCTACCTTGCCTTGAACTGACCTATGGAAAATCAGGGGCCTTCAAATCCTAGTATCGAGGAAAGATAGACAAATGCCTTAGGCTTCATGGCTATGCTAAACTCCTCAAGTGACTTGCCTATGAAAGACAATCTTCGCCGCTTTCATTGTTATCGACTCCACTGCTCAATCCTTCGTGCACCACTTGTCGCTACCTTGCCTTGAACTGACCTATGGAACATCAGGGGCCTTCAAATCCTAGTATCAAGGAAAGATAGACAAATACTAGCATCAAAGATAAACACAAAAGTATGCATGAAAGTTAGATCATCCCCATAATCTCTAACGCTACATGGTTACCTGCAACGCCTAGCCCTTAGGGAACTACTCATGCATCATCATGATGACCAAGAACAGTAGATCTGAAAATAACAACAATATATTTAATAAGATATTTTCGATGTTCCAATATACATATGGATGAATGAATTTAAGGGAGGATGGAACATGTGTTCTGGCTCCTTTATGTAATGATCTTCTAGGTAGCACTACGAAGGGGTTTGCACCACCAGGAGACCGAATACCACCTTGATCCCTACACAAATATTTCTTTGTTTGATGTTGCAAAGCTATCCATGCAGGGTACAGTTGGACCTGACTGTACCCTAACCCGTATTTTCTTTTGGGTGGTTGGTTTGCGGTGATCCAAGTATGGTTTCCTTTCTTTTGATGATATTTTTTCATTCCAACCTCTTAAAGTGTGTGATTCCCTTCGAATCCTATGGATAACAACTAACACATATCTTGTATATTTCATAATTAATGAATGATTATCTGAAAAATTAAAGATGAAATTAGTGAAATACATGTAATAAATAGTAGGAGAATGATGTGCCATTTTAGGCGCATCAGACTGTAGGAGACCATGGCGAGGTAGCGTTAATGAGTTCAATGGCTGAAGGAGGGAGACTGTAATACTGCATTGTACAAAGATAAGGCAAAGGAGCATGCACTATAAAACAAAATCTTCTCTCTCAAGCAACCAGATGGTTCCATATGTAATGACCAAAGTGAATTAGAGTTTTTGGCTACTAATTTTTGTCATTATCTGTTCACAGCTCTGGAAAATTCTTCACGTCAGGGGTTTGTATAATTTGTATCCCCTAAAGTAATGCTGGCTATGAGGGTCCACCACAGTTCAGCAAATCATGGAGTGGCGATCGTTAGTCTACGGCGAGGGAGAAGAGGGTTTCTCTTCATGGGTGGTTGTTGCCGGTGATGTGATCTCTTCCATAGTGGCTGGACTTGGGATTGGCCAGCTGAGTCAACTTCTTTGACGCAGGGTGGCAAGCAGATTGGGTAGGAGGCCATGGCAGAGAAGGCTTGCCCTCCAATGGCAGGATCGGTGCATTCTTCCCCAGCAAATATGGTGAACGAACAAATTGTTGTCATGTCCTCCCAGTGGGGGATCTGATGCTTATGGAGAAAGAAGTTAATGGGATCATCATTGAAGATCTGGATGCAGATCTAGAGACTAACCCTAGATGGGTGGCAATTGGAAAGGTTTGTTCCTCGAGACAATTCAACCTTGCTGCGCTTGATTAGGTAATGCAAAAGGCTTGGGGTTTTGCATGGTGTAGTGGAGTTTAAGGAGATAAGGGAAGCAAGTTTGTTGTTCGTTTCAAATCTGAAGGAGACTAGAAGCATGTGATGAGCAATGGCCCTTGGCAATTTGATTTCCATGTTATTCTTTTGAAAGAGTTTGATGGGATTACTCGGCCCTCTGATATGTCCTTCAATGTGTTGGTAGTTTAGGTGCGAGTGTTGGATCTTCCCTTAGGGTTAACGAATGAAAAGTATGGATTGGTCATTGGGGGCTGGATTGGCAATGTCTTGCGGATGGAGGTGGACAAGGATGGAACAGCCTAGGGAGATAGTATGCGAATAAGAGTTCAAACCTCAGTGGATTAGCCCCTTGTTCGTTGTGTCCGAATTCGATCCAATGCAAGTGCTTCAGCTGTGCAATGGTTTGATGTCAAATATGAAAAGATCCCTCGTTTATGCTTTGATTGTAGTCGGCTCTTTCATGAGGGAGGCTGCACAGTGGAAGAGAAGGTGGAGCCTAAGCAATGGGGAGAGTGGTTGCATGCTTCTCCTTTTTGCCAAATGAGACCGGCTTCGGCTTCTGTTCGGTCAGCGATGTCCTCGGGAAGCTTCAGTAGTAAGACAGGGGAAGAGGTGTTGGTGATGAGGGGACAGGATTCAATTCATGATATTCCTAAAAGGAGGTTGTTCTCTTCGGCTCCATTGTCGAAGTCCTGCACTGGTGGGACTGCAGACCGTGGCAACGAGGAAGTGTATAGTCCTGGCTTGGCAAGAGGGAAGGCTCCAATTTCAGGGGTGGTTGAGGGGAGTAATCAAGTCAAAGTTTCCGGCAAAACTAGAACTTTCGTCCAGCAACGGAGGCAATACAAGGAGAAAACTTCAGAGCTGAAGAAGCTATTGTAGCTAGTTCAAAAAATAGAAAGAGAACAAACAGGCAAATCTGGGTGCAGAAAGGAACTTCGGCTAGCCTAGCCGAAGGCTCACTGGTGGATGAGGGAAGAGGCAGAGGGTTGGATATGGTTGTGAAGGAGGTTCCAGCCCATTTTTCTGAGTCGGCGAACCCTGCGACACAGGGCCACCAAGAGCAATGAGGGTTGGACCTGACAGTGGGGCAGCTAAGGGATCTTGTCCAATCCTACAACCCCCTGCTATTGTTCTTAAGCGAAACAAAAAAGCAGTCTACAGTGATGGAAAAATTGAGGTGAAGTTTGGGTTTCTTGAATGCCATATTTGTTAATTGCCAGGGTCGAAGTGGTGGTTGGGGTTGTGGTGGAGAAATGAGTTGGCTGTTTTGGTGCGTCCTTTCTATCAATATTACATTGCTGCTAAAATAAGAGATGGTAATCATGTTTGGCGCTTTACTGCCTTATATGGTGAACCGAGGATAGACCAAAGGGAGAAAACTTGATAGGTTCTTCGATATCTGAAGGCTCGCGATTATATCCCCTGGTTATGTGCGGGTGATTTTAATGAAGTCACCAAAAGAGAGGAACATCTGGGGCAGAAAAAAAGGGGTGAATCTCAAATGGAGGCATTCTGGGACTGTCTGGATGTCTGTGAGTTGCAGGACCTGGGTTTTTCAAGCTATCCTGTTACCTGGGACAATAGAA
This sequence comes from Bonia amplexicaulis, assembly GCA_036346245.1. Taxonomy (NCBI): domain Eukaryota; kingdom Viridiplantae; phylum Streptophyta; class Magnoliopsida; order Poales; family Poaceae; genus Bonia; species Bonia amplexicaulis. The sequence goes on along the minus strand of CM070753.1, from coordinate 11,389,946 downwards.
GAGAGGGACTAGAGAATGTTCAAGTCAGGCTTGACAGAGCTACATGTTTAGCTAGTTTACACCAGATTTTCCAGTCCATTTTGGTAGAACATATCCCAATGGAGGAGTCAGATCATATGGCTATTCTGATTAAGATGGAATTGTATGCAAGTATGGCTAATCCTCAAATCTCTAGAGGGTTTCGCTATGAGGATAAGTGGTCTCGGCATGACCAGTATGAGGAAGTAGTAGGAAGGGTAGCGCAATTGGTGAGGACAGCGCCTACGGTATTTGGCAGCACTTAAAGGAGGTTTCAGGGCAGCTAAAAACATGGAGTATTGACGTTTTTGGGTCAGTGAGGAAGGAAATTAAGATGCTTCGAGCGTAGTTAGGGGAGGCAACATGGAGTATTGACGTTTTTGGGTCAGTGAGGAAGGAAATTAAGATGCTTCGAGCGTAGTTAGGGGAGGCTCAGTCTGCAGTTCTCTCCTCGGGGGACTATTCGGAGACTCACTTGATTGAAAAGTGCTTACATGAATTGCTTGTTGGGTGTATCGAGACATCACCTGGATGTTTTCTTCCTAACAATCATCTAAATTTGGGACCGTTGGATTAGATATCCAACGGTCCTTTTTTAAGGGGTGATTTTTTTTTTTGAGGAGGGAGAATTTATGGCCATTGGATCTCACAAATCTGGATGATAGTTAGGAAGAAAACATCCGGGTGATGTTTATCAACACCCTTATTTGATAGGAAGGAAATTATGTACCGCCAACTTTTGAGGCAAGAATGGCTGAAAGCATGTGATCACAATACTAAATATTTTCATTCTCAAGCAGCGTATCAGAAGAGGAAGAATAGTGTGCGTGCCTTGAGGAGGGAGGATGGCAGCTCCTGTACTATCAATGAGGAGATGAGAGAGATGGCACTGGCCTCCTTCCACCATTTGTACTCGACTGAAGGAACTAACAGTATTCCTCGGGTTCTCAACACTACGACTCCTTTTGTCACTAATAGAATGAAATCTTCACTGACTGCAACGATTTCAGAGGGGGAGGAGGAAGCGGCCCTCTTCCAAATGGGTCCAACCAAGGCACTGGGGCCAGATGGGCTGCCGGCTATATTTTACCAATGGCACTAGCTGTTATTACGAGGGGCAGTGAGTCGGGCTATCTGGGACTTCTCAAAGGGGAAGGAGATTCTGACTGATTTCAATGATACAATATTAGTTTTAATACCGAAGGTGGATTCGACGGATCACCTCTCTCACTTCCGTCCCATTGCGCTTTGTAATGTTTTGTATAAGATTGAGGCAAAAGTGCTGGTGAACAGATTGAAAAAAGTACTGCTGATTATGATCTCTGATGAGCAAAGTGCGTTTGTTCCAGGGAGACTTATCATTGATAATGTCTTCATTACTTATGAGTGTATCCATGCAATTAAGAGTAGGCATAAGAAAAAATCGCTTTTTGCGGTCAAACTCGATATGATGAAGGCGTATCATCAGGTTGAATGGGTTTTGTTGGAGCAAATTTTGCTCAAATTGGGCTTTTTAGATATTTGGAAGGACATGGTGATGCAGTGTGTTAACTCGGTGAGATTTATAGTCAGGGGTTTTCAACCAAGAAGGGGTCTTCGGCAAGGTGATCCTATCTCACCACACCTCTCCTTGCTGTGTGTGGAGGTCTTTTCATCACTCCTATGCAAGGCTCAGGAAAAACAGCTGTTGAGTGGCATTTGATTTGGGGCAACCATATTACTCATCTTCTCTTTGCAGATGACAGCATGGTCTTCTTGGAGGCGATTTAGTGTGGCTTGTCTAAACTGAAATCTATTCTCCATGATTATGAAGTTTCCTTAGAGCAGCGAGTTAATTTCCAGAAGTCATTCATCTTTTTTGGGCTGAGTTGTGGTGAGGAAGAAAGAAACAATCTCAAAGTGTGTTTGGGCATTCAGTAAGAGATGCTAAATGAAAGGTACTTGGGCCTTCTAATGATGGTTGGGCGATCCAAGGATGGTGCATTCAAACACATTAGAGAGCGGGCATGGGGGAAGGTTCAAGGATGGAAGTGCCAGGGACTGTCACAGGCAGGGAAGGAGGTTCTTATCAAGTCGATGCTCCAAGTGGTTCCCTCTTACACAATGAGCTGCTTCAAAATCAATAAATCTCTTTATAAGAAGCTAAGCTCTATTTCATCTAATTTTTGATGGGGTGCAAAGAATGAGTGCAAAAAAAGTTCAATGGATAAGTTGGAATAAATTGTGCCAACCAAAGAAGAGAGGAGGACTCGAATTTTGGGATAAGGAGGCTTTCAACTAGGCGCTATTGGCAAAACAGGGTGGAGACTTCTCACTGATCCGCATTCGTTGTGCACCCATGTTCCTAAGGCTCAGTATTACCGGAGCTATAATTTTCTTGAAGCAAAATGTCCAAGCGTGCTTCGTTCACTTGGCAGTGCATTATTCATGGTAGGGAATTGCTGAAACATGGCATTATTTGGCGGGTTGGCAATAGCTTGGACATTGATATTTGGGACCATAACTGGATCCCTTGGGAAGGTTTGCCACATCCATTGGGACGACGGCTTGAAGCTGGAATCTCTAAAGTGCATGATCTGATTGATCTTGAAACAGGGTCGTGGAACGAACAGTTGGTTTGGATGATGTTTTTTTGATGTCGATGCAGAGGACATCCTCCATATCCTAGTTAGCTTTGGTGACTCTCCAAATTCCCCGTTGGAACCACACAAAGAACCTGCTATTCTCAGTCAAACCGGCTTACCATATTAAGGTTCAGCTAGGTGCTTTCAACAATGCATGCCCTCCTCTTCTTCCTGTCAAGAACATCAAGATTGGCTAGCTCTGTGGGATGCGGATGTTCCAAATAAAATTAAAGTCCATAGTTGGAGGATACTGAAGAATGGTATTGCTATGGGACGTAAGTTGTACTGTAGAAGAATTAAAACAAGGGTCTAGTGCTTAGCGTGTGGACAGGAAGATACTGCTCTTCACCATTTCTAGAAATGTCCCCCGTCCCGAGAAGTCTTGAGTTTGATCTCGGCATCAAGAATGATCAAGTTGCAGGTCATGTAAGAAGGTTCATTGGATGACAAATTCTTGGTTCACCAGATTGGAAAAGCTTTATTTATGATGGGAGCTAATAAAGCACCGGGTCTGGTTGTATTCACAGCAGACTTCTACCAGCAGCATTGGTACATTCTCAAAGATGATGTATACGCTATGATGGAAGGCTTTCTTCAAGGCGGAGTCATTGTTGAGTTAATCTTGTAACCAACAACAAGAAACATAGCAGCAGCAGTTGAGAAATCCAAGTTGTTTTCTTGGTCAAAGCTTTCAGAGCCAACACAAAACTATCAATAGCCGTATAAGCCAAGTCTTTAGAAGCAAGCAAGGTACGTCAATAAGGGAGGACAACAAAGCGTTTTCAGGTGCATACATATTATAGATTTTTTACTAAGCACATGCACGAAGACTCCAGATGAAAAGAGCTAGCTGTGGCGTGTGAAACCTGTGTCTTGAGTCGGTTTTGTAGTAGTGTGTAGAAATTGAGATCCCAATCGGTTCAGCAGTCTATAAAAAGATTGTAATCCCCTATGTATTAAGATGGAATGGAAAAATGTAAGCAGTAGTATAAGCCTTCCACAACATTTCTTGCTTCAACTCCTCTTACATCACTAGCAGCCCTCTCTTCCTCTACTGCTTGTTTCAACTTACCCCTGTCTTCCTTCATGCCATACCACTTGTGAGTGCCAACAATTTTTGTGTGTTCTAATAATTGGTATCAGAACCTTGGTGATATCGTAGACACTGGTGAAGTGTGATACCGGCGATGCTACGATGTCAGACACAACTAGGAAAGAGAGTGTGGTGGCTTTGCAGTACCCTCTCCTGAAGACTACAAATTATGCGGTGTGGTCGATCAAGATGCGCATCTGTATGGAGGCGCAAGGCATATGGGATGCAGTTGAAGCTGAAGCAAAGGTTGACAATTGACATGATAAGATAGCACTTGCAGCCATCTATCAAGGGGTGAGCGAGAAAATACTACTCTCAGAGAAGAAGACGGCCAAAGAGGCATAGGCTACGTTAAAGTTCATGTACGTGGGGACTTATCATGTAACCAGGGCAAAGCTCCAACCCTCAAAATCGAGTTTGATAGGATCCGGATGTGTGAAGTTTGTGGATAATTTTGCGATGAGAATCACCACGGCCATCAGCAAGATGCGTACACTCGGGGAGAAAATTGAGGACTCCTATGTGATGGAGAAGGTGTCACGTGTGGTGACACCAAAGTTTTTGCAAATTGCTTCTACATTGGAGAAATTTGGAAACTTAAAGAAGATGTCAATCGAGGAGCTGTTTGGTTGACTCAAGTGCATGAGAAGCGACTCTGAGGTTATTGCGACAACTAAGATGAGCATCTTCTCCTCACACGGGCCGAGTAGGAGGCCCGATAGTCGAAGCACGAAGGCGATGGTTCCAACGGCAATGGTGGTTGAAACCACAAGAATCGCGAATTCGACAAGGCTAAAGTAAGATGCTACAACTGTAATGACTATGAGCATTTTGCTTTCGAGTGCCACAAGCTAGAGAAGGAGGAGCAGGCGAATTTCATCGAGGCGGATGTTGATGACGAACCGACGCTACTATGATGCTGAGATGAGTCTGGAACGTTGAGAAGATGTGTTCGTAGTCCTGAGTCAAGCAAGTAGAGTTTAAGATCGAAATGTTCAGAAGACGAGTTATGTCTATTGACATAGTAGCACATTAAGTTGTTTATGTATATGACACACTAAGAGTGTTGCATGTGTCATTTATTTGTTTGTACATGTAGGAGGTGTGTTACATACGTTTATATCTGTGTCATGGTCATGCATGTAGGCCAGTGCATGATGCATGTGTGCGTGTGAGTTCTTGTTGGTGTGCCAAGTTCTCATGTGTATAAGCTCTGGTGAGAATCTTTGTTGCCATCTAGTTGTGTTACCGGTGAAAAATAATTAGAGCTGAGGTAGAAATAAAAAACAACAGCAAGTTGCGTCACTAGCAGCATAATCAACAAGAAGAAGGCAAAACTCTTTAGAGATGCGTCAGGAGATCGAACTTTAGCTTGTGAAGAAGTCAACACATCAAGATTAAATATTAGGATTGGTTCTGTGTCGAGTATCAGTTGGATAAGTTGTAGTTGAGACCGACTGCCTCAACGAGTTAGACTCTTTGCATCTAGATGTTCAAGGAGGAGACGCTGCTGCACATGTACCTCCTGAACCGCAACATCGAGTGGCTGCCAACGTGGTGCGTCCACCACATATTGGAGGACGAGGAGGAGGCCATGGAGGGCGTGGCCAAGGTCAGGTGGAGGCCGTGGTGGTGGTGCACATGCGATGGAAAGGGATGGTGATTTTGCTTTGCATTACAATGACCAGTATCGTCGTCCACACAATGAAGATGATGGATTGGGCAAGCTCAAGTTTTCCATACCCAAGTTTGTAGGTGGAACTGATCCCGAGGAGTATCTCACTTGGGAATTGAACGTTGATAAAATATTCCGTATGCATCACTATATGGATGAGAGAAAGATACAGTTGGCATCACTTGAGTTTGAAGGCTATGCTTTGGATTGGTGGGAACAAGTCATTACTCAAAGAGCTGAGAATGGAGTAGACCCTATGGCATCATGGCAAGAGATGAAGCGAGAAATGAGAGCCTGTTTTGTTCCTCGTCATTACAAGCGTGATCTATTTGATAAATTGCAGAATATGAAGCTGGAGAAGAGACTTTTGGGGAAGCATACAACACAGTTCTATCCAAGTCCATCCTTCAGTTCTTATGCCGCTGTTGGCGTGTTATGTGAGAAGATGACCGAGCATGGGACTTTCCCTTCGGTCAAGGAGACATGTAGTGTCCCATTGCTACAAACAACACTTGAGATGTATCAAAATCGATGTAAGGATGAGTGCCACATAGCCAAATTGAGTGAGTGATAAAAACAGTGAGTTGTGTGATTCCACCAAACTTGAGGTTGAGAGCATCCAAATTGAGAGTTAGAGAAATACACAAAAAGAAAAGAGGGAAAGAGATGATAGGAAAAGTGATATTACTTGTACCAGTTGAGTTGAGTTTCTACATGTACCTATGTGTTTAGCCTGCATGTAGATCGCTTCATATGGAGGTGTACCTGATAGTTCATAATGTATTGAGATTAACTAGGGGTATGCTTTAAGCAATAAGATTATGTAGGACCGGATATGGCAACAGAGGGGGGGTGAATGGTGCCTTTTTAAAATACCCCTCAAAGTATTCAAGAAGATCTCAGTTCTCCAATAGCTATAATAAGCTATGAAGATAGAAGTGATTCAAGCTCTCTGAAGATAGCAAAAGAAAAGAGTAGATGCAGCAGTTAACAAAAAGGAGAAAGCTTGAAACTAGGCAATCAAAGGAAAACTAACTTGGTTGAACAATATAAGACTTGATAAGGAATCAGCTGAATACTAAAAGCTTTGATAAGAAGAGCTGAAAAAGAATGTACTGCATGTAGGAGCTGCTGCCGGTTTACACAGTCCTAAGAAAAAGGCTATAGAAATTGGCAGCAAGACAGAACATCAGTCGGCACTGAACTGAAGTAAAACCGAAGACAATAAAACAATAGCTGGCCGAGAGACAGACTGCAAAAGCATAAGTCTGAAAAACAGATTGTTGCTGCAGAGGACAGAAGTAGATCACCCGAGAGAAATTTCTGCTGCTGCTGAAAAGTAATGCACAGTAATTACTTGAACCACAAAAACAAGGAGGAGGCAAGAAGATATTCAGAGGAGCATATACTGCTTGGTAACAAATCATCTTCCCACTGGTCTCCAAGTGAAGACTTAGTAATTCTGAGCACATGTTTGTTTGGTAAACTGTTCGGCATCATGACCGACAAACTGTTGCTTTGCTGAAAATTCTGAGTTAAGGCAAGAACACAAGCAGTCTCACAAAACGATATAGGTTGCTGAAAAGTGCAGACAGTAAATAGAGACAAATTGTTGAGCTGCAGAACCGAAAAGAAGGGATGAGGTTACAGCCGAAACCTGAAAAATCTGGAGAGATAGGAACAGTTTGCCAGCAGTTAAGAACTGAAAACAGAGAAGGACAGAAACAGACTGCTGCTCACAAAATGCAAACTGCAAACTGTACCAAAAGAAAACTGAAATAAACCCCAGCCGAAACCTGCAAAGAGAGCTCAAAAGGACTTGGCCAAAGTTTGCAATCTTGACACCAAGAACCTGAAAACAGCCGGCTGAAAACTACTGAGAAAAGACTAAAAATTTCTGGAACAGTAAAAACAGAACAGCAGGATCACGGGGAAATTGCCGACCGAAGGCTTCTCTTCTCGGGCCAAAGAAAGAGGGATTTCAGGCTAAAAAGCCGACTCAAACTACAGGAAAAATTAAGATCAGATCGGCAAAGAAATCAATGGCTCTCGGTAGACTGCAGTCCAGTTTTCAGCTAGCTACCTGCTGACCGAAAGAATTCAGTTGCAGCAGCCGAAGGAGCAGAACAGTAAACCCTAGAATGGGTAAAAACAGAGGAAGTTGGGGCGCAAGAATCTTACACAAGAATATTCATTGAATCAGTGTATTGCTCTCGGAATGGACTAAGCACAAATGGCCTTGGGGTATTTTCAGATCAGAGCAAATAAAACTTGCATCTTCTCCACCAAGAACTCATCACAGACCAAATGCAACAAGAAAGACAAGAAACAGGGCAAGAACTCTGAAATAGAAACAAAACCCAGGGAAAAACGAACTGGGGACCAACATCTCGAGCTCATGATTTCTCAAAAGAATTCAAGGACATGGTCGATTACAATGGGTCTATCTCACTACATGCTTGCCCACGAGATAGACACACACACGGAGCACTTGAAGGAACCCAACCCTCAACTCACAGCCAGCACACACAGGAGAGACTGCTACACTCACCAACTCTCAACTACTAGCACTAGAACTTCACTCTCATTTCATATCCAGTACAAAGCTTTCTTCTCATCTTCTCCTTTTAACAACAAGCCTCACACCCAAAAGAGAAAATCAAGAAGTGTCATACATATCTCACTTTTCCACCTCTCACACATGAGGCAAAAAAGTCAACACACATATTTGGAGGGAAAACCAGCCCATCCACTCATGCTTGAGTCAATTCTCCAAATTGCCCCTCAAGCACCTTCCCGGAAACTTCCCGCGTCCGGTCTGCTCCGCTGCAGCCCGTCGCTTCCATCCGACATCGACCGAGACCTCCGACTCCACCTGAGTCTAGTCCCGGTTCTCTCGTCGTTGCTCGTTGTGTCCATCACCGGTAGCTCTAGCTTCGGTTCCTCGTCTCCCGACTCGCAACCACCTCGAGTTCACGTCGTCTTGGACACATCCCGACCGTTCTGACCTCAGCGGCACCTGCGCCTAGTCCGGTCCACCGTGTCTCGCCACGACTCCGCCTCGACGTCCTGCAGCCAACTCAGACAAGCAAACACGTCAAATAGCACCGCTCGTTACATGAAAGCGTAATCAAATCCAAACCTATCGCATCAGCAGAATACGCCTCCTAAACCCATACGACAAGTTCGACCAGGTCCGACCGAGCCCGTTACGCCACGCAACGTCAAGGTCCGAACCAACCGACTGAAACTCGACTTTTCCTAAAACGATGTCAATTACTCATCATTCTCAACGGGATGACCACCACATGGTCTCTCAATCTCCCCCTTGATGAGTATATTGACAAACACAGAAAAAGCATAAAGTTGAGTTTGAAGAGTCTAACATGGTCCAAAAGAAAAAGAATGAAGCTCATGACCATGTCGACAGAAGGAATCACAAGAGCAACTCAAGAAAGAGTAAATTGATCTCCAAGCTCTAGATTCCCAAAATACTTTTTCTCCAATCTATTCTCCCCCTTTTGGCAATAAACACATCAAGAATGCAAAAGAGAGAATAAGTCATGATGATGGATGAAATGGCTGAAGTTTGTTTATTCTAAGCATTTAGAGCCATGAGAATTATCCAAAATGACCATAATGTATTACACCAAGCCATAATTTGATAAAAGGCTAGCTAGATCATGACAAAATATATATAAGACAGCTAGAAGCAACTAGATGACAATATGAATTTTAGTGCATTTCATGAACATGTCAAGTCATCAATAAGTAAAGTCTAGCTAGGGATATCCAAGATGATGCAAGCCATGTCAATCAAGCTAAGCGGAACCAAGAATCTAATATCGAGCCCAAATAGAGTGTTTATATACTCAAGAGTGAAACAATGGTTCAAGTACTTGATTCTTTTGATAACTCAAGTAAATTGAGCACAAATGACATTTTTCTTTTGAAGCTTATGGTTGTTTTCAACCAATATTTTTATCATGTGCTAGATCTCAAGCCATGCTGCGACTACTCCAAGCAAGAAGCTTAAGAAGATAGTCTAGGTCATCCAAAACTCTCTCCAAGTTCATGCCTAGTGCAATGGCAAGCCGTCTCGTGAGAGAGAATTGGTGAGATCAGTTTTTCGCACGAAGAGATCTTTTGTCTCTATTTTTTAAAACAAGTTGTACTAACTCATGTTACATCAAGAGTTTAAGACAGCTCAATCTAAGGCTCAAAAGAGATTCAACGCTCAACCTAGCCTATTTGACATGGCATGAATTATAAAAGGATAGCTCAAGAGAGACTAATCTTAAATGCTAACATGACAAGTTTTACTTCACATTGAGCAAATTTAATTAACTCATCATGGCAAAAGCTAGTCTACACATATGAAGTCATGATAAATCTAGCAATTAAGCATAAATCATGTCAAGATGTAAATCATCATAAGCATGTCATAACCGGATAATAATCAAGGCTCAATGTATTTATATTACAATGCAGAATGACATACAGAAAATCCAGCTCCCCCCAACAAGTGATGCAGCTTTTAGTTCAAGTTGAGTTAAGTCAATATTACATTCTAGAAGCTCCCAAATGAACTCCCCCTGAACCAAAGCAATAAAATCGAGAAGCTGGCAAAGAAAACAGGCAGTCCTTAAAGCATAGATAAGATATAGAGGATACTATGGCTCAGACTGACTCTCATCTACCCCATATGACTCCAAGACTAATAGCTGACCGTAAAAACACACACTAGAGAGCAAACATGTACCCTGTCTACCCGAAGGTGGCCCGACCCTCGCTAGATCGCAAGAAGTGAGTGAGCTCAATCTAGTGAGATAAGAAACAGCTAATAGAGTATCCTGAAAGCACAAGATAAGAGCAAGAAGTCTAAGCACTCAGCAAGAGACACACTCTAACCTATGCTAGAAGGACTAAAGCCCAATGCACCCACAAATGCGATGCAATCAGAAATGAGACAAAAGCATAATCAATATAGTAAAGCAGTAAAGTCCAAGCTCCCTCACAACAGTCCATAAGGACAAACCACCCCAAGCTCTCCCAGCAGAAAAAAACTCGAGCCATCCAAAGGCTTGGTGAAGATGTCAGCCAACTGGTGGTCACCCTCCACAAACTGGAGCACGATGTCACCCTTCTCCACATGGTCTCTAAGGAAGTGAAAGCGAATGTCGATATGCTTGGTCCGAGAATGTCGACCGGGTTCTTAGCAATGTTAATTGCGAAGTGTTATCACAAAGGAGTGGAACACTGTCGATAACTAACCCAAAATCCCGCAGGGTCGAGACCATCCAAAGCACTTGGCTACAGCAACTAGCTGCAGCAACGTACTCGGCCTCTGCGGTGGATCGCAACACCGCATCGCTTCCTCGAGGACCGAGAACGAGAGAGTGCCAATGAATTGGCAGTGCCCGGTGCTCTTCCTATCTATCCTCTGACCAAAGAAAGTCGCATCCGAATAGGCTCTAAGGGAAAGACAGGATGAGGAAGAGTACCAGATACCATAGACAATGGTAGCTCGAAGGTACCGAAGGATGCGCTTCACCGCCTGGCGGTGAGATACGCGAGGTGAAGCCTGAAACCAAGCACAAAGACACACAGAGAAGTGTATGTCCGGTCTCGAGGCAGTGAGGTACAAGAGGGAACCGATCATACTTCTGAACTCTTTTTGATCAACTGGCTCGCCGTCCTCATCTGGGTCAAGTGTGGTCGTAGAAGCCATCGGAGTTGACACTGGCTTTCCATCACTCATGTCAAAACGTCTCAGGAGGTCACGGGTGTACTTGCCTTGATGCAAGAAGGTACCCTCCCGAGTCTGCTTGATCTGGAAGCCAAGGAAGAAAGTCAACTCACCCATCATGCTCATCTCAAACTCGGTGCTCATGAATCCGAGAACTGTGAAACTAGAGCATGAGAAGAGAGACTGAGTCAACAAGAGAGCAAAGTCTCGATCGGGATAAATCAAAATAGATTTTGGAACCCAATATTGAGTCACACGTCGAGCGGAAGAAGTAGTCACACACGATCGACCTCTAACTACCCTCGCCTCCGTCGCTCAAAGAAGCGGAGGGTCCGTGAGCAGACTGAAGGCATTCTTGGGTCCGACTGCTACGGACGAGGGAGTTGGTGCACCGGCAACAGGCTGATCACGCCGCGGGTAAGCATCTCGATGGGGAAAACGAGATCTACCCTCAGGACGGCGGAAGTCACGACCAGAGGGAGCACGAGGACGAAAAACAGAAGACTCAGAGAAACCAAGTCGTCGGTGCTGCCCAAAGCTACCAACAGTAGCAAACCTAGACCTCGTGTTGGTCTTGGGTGCACTCAAGGTCCGGGTCGACCACGAATACGCCTAAGAGCGCAACACGGTCTCTGGCGCGATCTTGGCGCTTGAAGCAATGGTCAAATAAATGCCCATCCTTCCGACAGAAGGTACAATGATACTTCGCCTTCTGAGGGGCCGAAGCTACAGGTGAAATCACCTTGCTGTCAGAAATCCCTTGGAAAGAGCCCGCTGATTTAAATTGAACTTTCTTGTTCTTGGGCTTGACCTCAATCACACCTGCGGCTACGGGTCTGAGCACTACAGGTGGATGCTTCCTCACATCCTCACGAAAATCATATCCTAGACCCTTTTTGGACTTGCAAATCTTTGATTGGTCTAGAATAAGATTGAGCTTCTTCTTGCCCCCTACAAATCTCTCGAGAGTGTTCATAAGATACTGACACTCCCGAAAAAGAGAGGTGCAAGAAGAGCAAGGTGGGAGGAGACAGCAGAAGGTAAGGAGCGAAGAACAACCAATAGCGAGAGGAAGACTCGGCTTGTGCACGCACACCGACTCATAAGGGACATCCCACTGCTAGCGTGTTGGTTCACGTCACTAGGCGTCTCTACCTTACCCGGGGGCTTCTCCCCCTTCTCCACAACCACATTACAAGCACAAGGTGGCTTCTCTAGTAGGTCCTTAGTTAGCTTCACACATTTCTCATCCAATGCAATCAAGTTAGATTTTAGTTTGTTACAACTAATGCATGGTGAGCTAACAGGGTCCTTAGAAGCAAACTGAGCCAACTTCTTATCATGATCAATCATTTCTTGAAACTGTTTGGAAATGATTCAAGCTCGTGATCGATTTAGGACAATTCACACATGAAGCAATAGGCTCAAGTAGAAAAGCTTGTAATTCACAATTTTATGATCCGCCTGCTTTAGGTTCATCTTCAAATTATTACAACTTTCACAAGTCTCGGGCAGATCGAGAAGCATAGTGTAAAGACCTCTAAAAGCATTGTCCTTATCTTCACAAGAGGTGCGTAAAGTAGTCTCAATAGCGTATGAAGGAACAACAATCCTAGTCATTTCTAGTTCAGCTAGCAGACTAACATTCTCCACCTTAAGAATATCCAACTCAGAGGTCACACTATCATAAGAAGTCCTTAACTTCTCCATATCACCAATCAAAGCGAGCATGTATCACATTCGTCACGGGAGGAGCGGATATAAGTGAAGTAAGCTCCGTGACAATCTATCTACTTCCTTCTCTAACTCAAGACACCTAGTCTTAGCTCTAGCATGAAAACCACCTAGCTTAAGAAAAGCATGATTGAGCCGGTCGTAGGTGGGCATACCTCGTCCGAGTCGGGAGGAGAGTCATTGTCACGATCTCGCCCTCAAGGGCCATGAAGCACATGCCGAGAAGTCATCGCCATCTTTGGGTTCTTGATCACCCGTCCTGTTGTCGTCGTTCCATCCCTCCACCTCGCTGAGGTCGAGATCGTCGAAGGCGGCGAGGACGCGTGGAAGAGCTTGGCCTTCCCAAAGTCGTGGAACTTCTTCTTGCCTTGAACAGATTCTTGAGGGCTTCGTGTTGCGGTTCTTGTTGATGTAGTCGTTCTTGCCGAACCGCCAAGTCGGTTTGCCCTTCCCGCCTTGGGGCGGTTGCCCAAATGTGGTTGGGGCCACCACACTCGAAGCAAATCACAGGATCTCCTCTTTTACCATCCCTCCTCCTTTTGTAGGCATGAGAAAATCTACGCGCTAGGAGGGCTAGCTGTTCGTCCGCAAGCTACTCTAACTGATCATCAGTTATGTCACAGAGAGCAGCAAGGGAGAATCCACATATCGGCTCAGCAGAAGAAGATCCGAGCGGGATCGGTGACTAATGCCATCGATTGTGACTTGACCGACGAGAGACTATGTCAATCTCGTGAGTCTTGAGGCGCGAGTAAAGCGCATCAAGAGTCAGGGTCGAGAGGTCCGTGGTATCCTTGATGGTAGTCATCTTCATCTCCCAAACCCGAAGATCGAGTGCAGAAAGCATTTGTCGAGCGTTATCCGAGTCGGAGTATGTGAGACCGACGGCTCGGAGGTTGCTCAAAATTTTGTGAAAGCGAGAGAAGCACTCGTCAAGGGACTCGCCAGCAAGCATCTCAAATTTGCTGTATTCGCGCTTGAACTGGTCTTGTCGAACCGTCTTGATCTGGGTGGTGCCCTCATGGTATGCATCGAGGGTCACCCAGATGTCGTAGGCGGACGACAGGTGAGAGATGCGATCAAATTCGCTTCTGCTCAATCCCTGAATGATGATGTTCCTTGCCTTTGCATTTGCCTCAACATCAGCCATATTCCCGGCATTGATGTTCTCATCGGCAGGAACAACAAATTGAATCTTCACCTTCCGCCAGATTGAGTGAGTGATAAAAACAGTGAGTTGTGTGATTCCACCAAACTTGAGGTTGAGAGCATCCAAATTGAGAGTTAGAGAAATACACAAAAAGAAAAGAGGGAAAGAGATGATAGGAAAAGTGATATTACTTGTACCAGTTGAGTTGAGTTTCTACATGTACCTATGTGTTTAGCCTGCATGTAGATCGCTTCATATGGAGGTGTACCTGATAGTTCATAATGTATTGAGATTAACTAGGGGTATGCTTTAAACAATAAGATTATGTAGGACCGGATATGGCAACAGAGGGGGGGTGAATGGTGCCTTTTTAAAATACCCCTCAAAGTATTCAAGAAGATCTCAGTTCTCCGATAGCTATAATAAGCTATGAAGATAGAAGTGATTCAAGCTCTCTGAAGATAGCAAAAGAAAAGAGTAGATGCAGCAGTTAACAAAAAGGAGAAAGCTTGAAACTAGGCAATCAAAGGAAAACTAACTTGGTTGAACAATATAAGACTTGATAAGGAATCAGCTGAATACTAAAAGCTTTGATAAGAAGAGCTGAAAAAGAATGTACTGCATGTAGGAGCTGCTGCCGGTTTACACAGTCCTAAGAAAAAGGCTATAGAAATTGGCAGCAAGACAGAACATCAGTCGGCACTGAACTGAAGTAAAACCGAAGACAATAAAACAATAGCTGGCCGAGAGACAGACTGCAAAAGCATAAGTCTGAAAAACAGATTGTTGCTGCAGAGGACAGACAGTAGATCACCCGAGAGAAATTTCTGCTGCTGCTGAAAAGTAATGCACAGTAATTACTTGAACCACAAAAACAAGGAGGAGGCAAGAAGATATTCAGAGGGAGCATATACTGCTTGGTAACAAATCATCTTCCCACTGGTCTCCAAGTGAAGACTTAGTAATTCTGAGCACATGTTTGTTTGGTAAACTGTTCGGCATCATGACCGACAAACTGTTGCTTTGCTGAAAATTCTGAGTTAAGGCAAGAACACAAGCAGTCTCACAAAACGATATAGGTTGCTGAAAAGTGCAGACAGTAAATAGAGACAAATTGTTGAGCTGCAGAACCGAAAAGAAGGGATGAGGTTACAGCCGAAACCTGAAAAATCTGGAGAGATAGGAACAGTTTGCCAGCAGTTAAGAACTGAAAACAGAGAAGGACAGAAACAGACTGCTGCTCACAAAAATGCAAACTGCAAACTGTACCAAAAGAAAACTGAAATAAACCCCCAGCCGAAACCTGCAAAAGAGAGCTCAAAAGGACTTGGCCAAAGTTTGCAATCTTGACACCAAGAACCTGAAAACAGCCGGCTGAAAACTACTGAGAAAAAGACTAAAAATTTCTGGAACAGTAAAAACAGAACAGCAGGATCACGGGGAAATTGCCGACCGAAGGCTTCTCTTCTCGGGCCAAAGAAAGAGGGATTTCAGGCTAAAAAGCCGACTCAAACTACAGGAAAAATTAAGATCAGATCGGCAAAGAAATCAATGGCTCTCGGTAGACTGCAGTCCAGTTTTCAGCTAGCTACCTGCTGACCGAAAGAATTCAGTTGCAGCAGCCGAAGGAGCAGAACAGTAAACCCTAGAATGGGTAAAAACAGAGGAAGTTGGGGCGCAAGAATCTTACACAAGAATATTCATTGAATCAGTGTATTGCTCTCGGGAATGGACTAAGCACAAATGGCCTTGGGGTATTTTCAGATCAGAGCAAATAAAACTTGCATCTTCTCCACCAAGAACTCATCACAGACCAAATGCAACAAGAAAGACAAGAAACAGGGCAAGAACTCTGAAATAGAAACAAAACCCAGGGAAAAACGAACTGGGGACCAACATCTCGAGCTCATGATTTCTCAAAAGAATTCAAGGACATGGTCGATTACAATGGGTCTATCTCACTACATGCTTGCCCACGAGATAGACACACACACGGAGCACTTGAAGGAACCCAACCCTCAACTCACAGCCAGCACACACAGGAGAGACTGCTACACTCACCAACTCTCAACTACTAGCACTAGAACTTCACTCTCATTTCATATCCAGTACAAAGCTTTCTTCTCATCTTCTCCTTTTAACAACAAGCCTCACACCCAAAAGAGAAAATCAAGAAGTGTCATACATATCTCACTTTTCCACCTCTCACACATGAGGCAAAAAAGTCAACACACATATTTGGAGGGAAAACCAGCCCATCCACTCATGCTTGAGTCAATTCTCCAAATTGCCCCTCAAGCACCTTCCCGGAAACTTCCGCGTCCGGTGCCGCTCCGCCGCAGCCCGTCGCTTCCATCCGACATCGACCGAGACCTCCGACTCCACCGAGTCTAGTCCCGGTTCTCTCGTCGTGCTCGTTGTGTCCATCACCGGTAGCTCTAGCCGGTTCCTCGTCTCCCGACCGCAACCACCTCGAGTTCACGTCGTCTTCGACACATCCCGACCGTTCGACCTCGGCGCCACCGCGCCTAGTCCGTCCACCGTGTCTCGCCACGACTCGCCTCGGCGTCCACCCCAACTCAGACAAGCAAACACGTCAAATAGCACCGCTCGTTACATGAAAGCGTAATCAAATCCAAACCTATCGCATCAGCAGAATACGCCTCCTAAACCCATACGACAAGTTCGACCAGGTCCGACCGAGCCCGTTACGCCACGCAACGTCAAGGTCCGAACCAACCGACTGAAACTCGACTTTTCCTAAAACGATGTCAATTACTCATCATTCTCAACGGGATGACCACCACATGGTCTCTCAGATTAAAAGGGAGAATATTAATTTAATCTTGTAACCAACAACAAGAAACACAGCAGCAGCAGTTGAGAAATCCAAGTTGTTTTCTTGATCAAAGCTATCAGAGCGAACACAAAACAATCAACAGCCGTATAAGCCAAATCTTTAGAAGCAAGCAAGGTATGTCGACAAGGGAGGACAACAAAGCATTTTCCAGGTGCATGCATGTTATAGAGTTTTTACTAAGCACATGCATGAAGACTCTAGATGAAAAGAGCTAGCTATGGTGTGTGAAACATATGTCTTGAGTCAGTTTTGTAGTAGTGTTTAGAAACCGAACTCCCAAGTCGGTTCAGCAATCTATAATAAGATTGTAATCCCCTATGTATTAAGATGGAATGGAAAAATGTAAGCAGTAGTATTTAGCCTTTCACAACGTTTCTTGCTCCAGCTCCTCTTAGATCACTAGTAGCCCCCTCTTCCTCTGTTGTTTGTTTCAACTCACCCCTATCTTCATGCCATACCACTTGTGAGTGCTAACAATTCTTGTGTGTTCTAACAATTGGTATCAGAGCCTTGGTGATATCGTAGACACTGGTGAAGTATGATACTAGCGATGCTACGATGTCAAGACACAACCAGGAAGGAGACTGCGGTGGCTTTGCAGTACCCTCTCCTGACGACTACAAATTATGCGATGTGGTCGATCAAGATGCGCATCTATATGGAGGCGCACGACGTATGGGATGCAGTTGACGTTGAAGGAGAGGTTGACAACTGGCGTGATAAGATAGAATTGTAGCCATCTATCAAGGGGTGAGCGAAAAAACAATACTCACAGAGAAGATGACGACCAAAGAGGCATGAGCTGCATTAAAGTCCATGTACGTGGGGACCGATCATGTTAGCAGGGCAAAGCTCGAGACCCCCAAAATCGAGTTTGATAGGATCTGGATGCGTGAAGGGGAGTCTGTGGATGATTTTGCGATGATAATCCCCACAGCCATCAGCAAGATGCTACACTCGGGGAGAAAATTGAGGACTCCTACGTGTGGAGAAGGTGTTACGTGTGGTGACACCAAAGTTTCTGCAAATTACTTCTACGTTGGAGCAATTTAGAAACCTAAAGAAGATGTTAATCGAGGAGATGTTTGGTCGAATCAAAGTGCATGAGGAGCGACTCCAAGGTTACTACGACAACGAAGATGGGCATCTTCCCACGCGGGCTGAGTGAGAAGCCCGATCGTCGAAGCACGAAGGCGAAGGCTCCAACGGCAATGGTGGCTGAAACCGCAGGAATCATAAATTCGACATGGCTAAAGTAAGATGCTACAATTGTAATGACTATGGGCATTTTTCTTCCGAGTGCCGCAAGCTGAAGAAGGAGGAGCAGGCGAATTTCATCGAGGCGGATACCGACGACGAACCGACACTACTGTGATGCTGATATGAGTCTGGAATGTTGAGAAGATATGTTCACTGTCCTGAGTCAAGTAAGTAGAATTTAAGTCTGAAACGTTGAGAAGTGTAAAGGACTTATGTGTATTGGCATATTAGCACATTAAGTTGTTTATGTATATGACACAGTAGTAGTGTTGCATATGTCATTTATTCATTTGTGCACGTAGGAGGTGTGTTACATACGTATATATCTGTGTCATGGTCATGCATGTAGGTCAGTGCATGATGCATGTGTGTGCGTGTGAGTTCTTGTAGGTGTGCCAAGTTCTCATGTGTGTAAGCTCTGGTGAGAATCTTTGTCGCCGTCTAGTTGTGTTATTAGCGAAAGACAATTGGGGTTGAGGTAGAAGAGAAAAAAACACCGGCAAGTTGCGTCACCGGCAGCATGATCAACAAGAAAAAGGCAAAACTCTTTGGAGATGCGTCAGGAGATTGGACTTTAGCTTGTGAAGTAGTCAACGCATCAAGATTAAATATTAGAATTAATTATGTGTCAAGTATCAGTTGGATAAGTGTAGTTGAGACCGACTGCCTCAACGAGTTAGAGTCTTTGCATCTGGATGGACATATACCAGTTGAGTTGAATTCCTATATGTAGCTATGTGTTTAGCTTGTATGTAGATCGTTTCATATGGATGTGTAGCTGGTAATTCATAATATATTGAGATTAACTATGGATATGCTTTAAGCAATAAGATTAAGAGGAAGAATGTTGAGTTAATCTTGTAACCGACAACCAGAAACACAGCAGCAGCTGTTGAGAAATCCAAGCTGTTTTCTTGGTCCAAGCTATCAGAGCCAACAAAAAATTATCAATAGCCGTATAAGCCAAGTCTTTAGAAGCAAGCAAGGTATGTCGACAAGGGAGGACAGCAAAGCGTTTTTCAGGTGCATGCATGTTAAGAGTTTGTACTAAGCATGTGCATGAAGACTCTAGATGAATAGAGCTAGCTGTGGCATGTGAAACCTGTCTTGAGTCGGTTTTGTAGTTTTGTGTAGAAACCGAACTCCCAAGTCGGTTCAGCAGTCTTTATAAAGACTTGTAATCCCCTATGTATTAAGATGGAATGGAAAAATGTAAGCAGTAGTTTTAGCCTTCCACAACATTTCTTGCTTCAGCTCCTCTTAGATCACTAGCAGCCCTCTCTTCCTCTGCTGCTTGTTTCAACTCACCTCTGTCTTCCTGCATGCCATACCACTTGTGAGTGCCAACAATTCTTGTGTGTTCTAACAGTCATGCCATGTTAACAAGTAACAGCACAGTGCTAGTACTTATCCCTAAAGTCAAGCACCCGCAAGAGTTGACACAGTACAGGCCTATTTCTCTCTGTAATGTACTGTACAATATTTGTGCAAAGATGACGGCCAACCGACTGCGGGTTTTTCTTGATGATATCAGATCCAAAGAGCAAAGTGCCTTTGTCCCAGGAAGGTTGATCACAGACAATGTTCAGTTCTAACAGCGTATGAGTGCATCCATTATCTCAAGAGGAAGAAGGACAAAAGGTTGTGTGCGATCAAACTCGACATGGAGAAATTAAATCTGGTCTTCGATTTTTAAAGGGCATTATAGACTTTTGAATGTCCATTTATTAAGAAAGGGCAATTTCAACCTTTCTTCCTAACCTAAATCTCCTTGCAATCAGGATAACCGTATTATCTTGACTTAATTTCGGGAAGTCAACGAAAAAATCTTTTCCTTTCCTTCGTTGGCTCTCCACCTCGATGCCCGTCGCCATGGCACGATGCCGGATTGCCGGCGCCCAACACATCGGCGTAAACCAATGAGCAGATGATCCAAGAAGAAATTGAAACTGAATACTTTATCGCATTGTTGGCTAAGTACAAACAAAACAGCTTTGAGTATAATTGCAATATGATTGATCAAACGTAGATACCAGTTCGTTCTTGGCCGCTTCTTGCCAAGGCCTCAAGACTAGATCAATTTATGGTTACTTAGGTGCTCCGATGTAAGGATCGGTTACACCCTTTTTTTTTTTGTAATCGTGCACGCTGCATGCTGTGATTTCATAGGATACTTCTCTTCTTTGCTTGCGATTACCTGGATAAGTAGAGATTGACTGCTGCGGTTTTGCGATCACTGGGGCTGTCAGGCATGCAGCACAATTGCCTGTTGCAGTCATGCAAATCAATACTGCATGAGATCAGCGGAAGTTTGTTGCGGTGTTTGAAGAACGGGATAAGAGGTCAATCTAATTACATTTTTGCCCCTTGATAATGATACTTCCTCATACTTAGTGATGTAGTATAACCAAATTCTAACTAAGGTGTTCCATTGGATCGAAAAGAATGGGAAGTCCATAGTATTTGGTGGGTACAGTACAATAACTCCTGTCTTTCATATTCAAGTCAGTTGGATCAAGTTATATCGCAAAAGGAGTACGTGTGCGTTCATGCACCTTGGGCCTCGGGGCAAACTCTGGGCAAACTTAAAGAAGACATGTGGCCGTGGGCTCCTGAGAAACATGGCCTTTACACGTAGGGTGCAAACGGGTCGGGTTAATTCCGATCGATCCGACACTGAATCCGATTGGTACCGAATCCGATTAGAACCGAATCCAGAGAAAAAATATGGGTTAGGATATGGTAACAGCAATATCCGTCCCGAATCCGATACGTTTTCAAGTTTGATTTCAGGTTAGTGCTACTATTTGACGTTTCATTTTCTTTTGCAATGGTAAAATAAAATCTTCCACATCAGCTATTAAGTAGTAACATTAAGTTCTTGACAGTACGTCCTCCTACTCCATTTGTTATACTGTATGCATTCCTTACAAACAAGTAGGGGTGCAAACGGCTCGGGTTAATCCCAACCGATCCGGCACCGAATCCGATTGGTACCGAATCCGAAAAAAATATGGGTTAGGATATGGTAACAGCAATATCCGTCCGAATCCGATCCGTTTGCACCCCTATTTACACGGTCCGATCGGCGTATCAAAGCCTCTGCGAGAGTTCAGGTAATTCTTTGCGGTATGTATGCACTCTGGTCGGCAAGGGACGCACGAAGGCATGGAGACGCCCCTCGTTCTTTGGTGCAGGCAGTGAACTGGGCAAACGATATTGTCACTGAAATCACACAAGCGATACTTTAAATTACTATAATTAAAACAAGGACCGACTAGCGCCTAAACGTACAATCCAGGCACTACCACGTACACTCGCTTCATCTGTTGGATCTGGCAGATGGACTTCAGCCATCCGTTCCACCTTCTTAACCCCTGCTACAAGAAGCAAGTTGGTTTGAAACACTGCAAGTCCCCCAACAAAAACTGCTTCTCCCTCCTCGAGCTCGTTCGTCAGGCCATTCATTCTATCTCGCCCACGGGATTCAAAATTTCTTTCCCAAATTCATCCTAATGGCTCATCTAACCCGTAAAATCGAGTTCCCACCCGCACCGCCTCACTTCTCTGACCACCACGCCACTGTGACACCCTATCCTTATCAGTCTAGAGAAGAAAAGAGAAAGAGGTAAGAGCGGGAAGAGCATAGTTAGATGACAGTTAGTTCCAGTCATCATTGACCGACAAGCCCAGGAGGGGGAGGTGCTCGGATGTGAAGAATGGGATTGAAAGGCATAGACTTGGTGGGTAAATAAATAAGGATGAGATTCAGTGCAATAAAAAATCCTAAAAACGCAATGATTAGTTTATAAGCTTACAACAAATCATTATTCATGATGCAACAAACATGAAACCAACCTAAAAAATATGCAAAAAAATTGAACTATTATGGCAACAAATATAATAACATATTGTAATAAAAACTAAACCTTGTAACAACAACAAAGAAACCATTGAAACATCCGCAATACTTGATATCTTGTACTACAACATTCGGAAAAAACAGCTGCAATAACTCGACTTACCAATATCAACATATGAGATAAGCATAGAGGAGCACAGGGATGAGGCACCCCATCACCGATGGGCTCGAATTTAGCAAGGCAAGGCTGGCATTGCTCATCAGCATCTCCTCTAGCCTTATCCACACCAAATCCGATGAGATTCTACCACGGCGGCGACAAGTTCGATGGACTCCAACCTCTCTACGGAAAGGGAAAACTCCACTCGAGCTTCGGCCATGGCGCATGGTTTTCCTGCAGAGAGAGAGATGGGTAGGAAGAGAGCTACTAGCGCTGAAGAATAAGGATGAACTACGTGAGATGGCGTGTGTGGTAGTGGTGGGCATGGACAATTCCCACTGAAAAATCAAGAATCCAACAAAGTGCATGTGATCTCAGACTGCCAAATCCCCTCTTCCTCATGGAGTAAAACGCAACACACAATAATCAAATTGCAAACAAGCAACCGCCAAACTGGTGCAACAAAAAAACTGATGAGATGCAACATTGTGACTAACAGAGTACAACAAATAAAAATCAAATTGCAATAAATGGGACAAACTACACAAAAAAAATTCTTGAAAATATTACCGCAACAACCCAAATTAACATGAGCAACATTTATAATAAGGTGATGCAACATCCCGAAGTCCTAACCCTAACATTTTAAAATTTTGTTGCAATAGTCAAAACAAATAGATAAAACATCTAAAAATCTATGTAGGGCGATGGCCTTTTCTTCTTCAACAACCGTGTCCACAACTATGATGGAGTCCATGTCCACCTACGATAGAACATGGCTGGTCTAAGTGATGCTTATGAGCACAAGCAATAGCAACCTCGAAAAGGAGAGGGCATCCACATGGGGGTCCGACCGTGACCACGAGTGGCGAGAGAGGGAGGGAAGAAGAGGAGCGAGGAGGAGCATGTGAGCTTTTGTCCACCACAACCATATCGAGAGAGAGAGAGAGGAGCATGGAAGGGAGAAGCTTTAGTCTAGTGTTATGCCTAGCTAGTTGGAGAAGAGACTAGAAGCAAAAGGTGGGGAGGCCAACACGTAGGCATAGAAGGTATCCGATGCTTTAATGGACTGGAGTATTTTGAGTAGGTGGAGTGGGCGTCCGATGCATTATATGTTTGGGCCATAGCAATTCTCTTAAAACAATTCCTCATATTGGATCAGTTGCGCATGTAGAATTTCTAAAATCCAATGGCAAAACTGTTCTTCTATCTTAAAAAATTAGAAATCAAAGGCGGACGGTAGACATTGGTCTTATTCTTTTATGCTACGAGTAATGGCCTTTTGCTACATCTGATGGCTTTTATCTATATTTTTTGAGTTGGTAGTGCACAGCGGACACCGACGACGCATATGATTTTGGGTTCAAAAGCCATTTAAAAGTTTCGCTTTAAAAAATTTCTATTTGTTTTGATTTTTAGAGTCTAAGGCTTCGCAAATTTCGGCTTGAGCTTCTGGTTTTTGGCTTATTTTTTCACTATTTCTAAATTTCGTCTTTTTTCTGGTTTTTTGGATTTTTTTAGTTTTTTACCAATTCTTTTTTCTGTATTTATTTGTATTATCCATGATGGATTAATCTGTGTTTTTTTTATTTCTAATTTTTTTAAATTTAGTTACGCTAAATAAACCATTAGCTATAGTATAATTTTAATCAACTACAATATAATTTTAACCATAAACTAATTTATTTTAGCTCAATCCAGTAGCATCAAAAAGCCACTGCCAATGCGTGACGGAACAGAACAGAGGGGAAGGACTGAATTATGGGGCGGTCCACCTAACCCGATCAACCCGGCGCAGGACGGAAGAAATTAGAGAGAGGAACCGAGAATGAAACCGAGATACACAGCCCTCCCTCTCCGTCCTCGCCTATCACGCGCAGCACAGGCACCACAAACGCAAAGACGGACGCCACCACTACCCCACCTCTTCCGCGAGAAAAGAACGAAAGAAAAGGAAACCGAAAGACAAGTCTTCGATCTGGAGCATCGTCAAACCCCCGTAAAAATTCCACCTTTCTTTCTTTCGCTTTTCTTCCTCGCCGTCGAATCCTCTTTCTGCCTGTCCGTGATCGATGCTCCCGTCCTTGGCTAGATCGATTCGGTGGGTGATTTTATGGTTAGTTAGGGTTGGTTTGCGGCGATCGGGTTGTTGATGTGGGTGGGTTTTTAGGGCGGTTAACGGGGAGCAGTTGATTAAGGTTTGGTCTGGATTTTGGACGCTAATTTGGTGGGGATTTAGTTCTTGATGCGTGCGGGGATTAGGGGTTTTTTTGAATTATGATGGCATGAAGGCATCGAAATAGGAGGAGTCTTGCTGGCTCTTGTCCATGTCCGCGGTGTACTCTCTTTTGCAGGCATCCGATGATTGGTGTAGGATACGCGAATCCGTTAGGGCCAAATGCATTTTATCTTCACCATGTAGACATCTTTATATGATTTTTCTGCTTATTATTATCTCCTGAAGCTTGATGTGAAAAAGATACAGTTTTTATGGTCATCTAGGAGATATTCGCCTTAATCCATGTGATTTAAAACTTCTCCAGTGTTGAATCCTTTTGTAGGCATGAATGCTGTGAAATTACCCACGTTTTAGACGTGTGCTTGCTTAAAAATTTGTTTTAAGGATTTTTGTAAAGCCTGCACACGTGCTTTTTTACACGAAACTTTGCCTAATTGTGAATTGGTAAGCAAGGTTTGAAATTAGATGGTTGTACATCCATGTATAATGTGATACACGAAATCTAAGAATTTTGATGGCGACTCCTAGTGATATAAATGGCAGAATGGTCACTAATCTTAGTATTCCTAGTTCTGATTTAATTTGAAAGATTTTGGAGGCTTCTTTTGGCTTTTCATCTATAATCCTATATAGATTAATTTTTGAATGTTGTATGAAAAGTTGCAAAAAAAATTGACATGTTTCATTCCATTTATGTACTAGAATCCAAGTAACAATGTCTTTCATCAACTTCTGTAGGTTCTGTTCTCTAGCATATAGTTGAGTTAGTATTTAGCAGTTCATTATCAAAGTTGGTTTAATTCGATGGCTTATGTGACTTCGGTCCAAACTGACAGAAGCATTGGTGGACTGTTGAAACTGTTCTGTTTGACCTTCACAAATCCTTTCAAAATTGAACTGCAATGTGCTGTGTGGTGAAAGCCTCCAGTATATTCTGTTATGACCTTAGGTTGCCTTTTCTATTCTCTTACTTTTATGTCTAGGTCTCAGAATCAAGCCAAACAAAATTAACTCCATTTAGTTTTGCATGTGCGCACACTTGTTTAGATGCTTTATTCTTGTCATGATTGTTGTTTATTGTAGATTATGCTCACATAATTCCTCTGCTAATGATGGTGTAAAAATTATTTCAGGGTTCTATTGTGTCGATATTGTCACAGCTCCTGGTTCCTTTGAAGTGTTCAGTAAATACTGCTGCTCCTTGTAGGTTAGTGCTCACCTTCTGTGTAATGTTAAATGAACTTATTCTTACGTTCTTAAAGCCCGCATTTTTTGTTTTTGTCTGTCCTTTTTTAGTGGTGCACCATTTGTTTCGTTTGTGAACCATGTGCTTAACACCAGGCTTTATGGATTTTTTTCATTGCTGAGAACTAATGTAATGTTTCTAAAGCGAGACTTTTGCTGTGGTAGAATTACTAAAATTACCTTTTGAATGGCCTTATTTAGTGTTGTCAATGTCTAGGAACAATAGGTAGAATGATTCAAGGCGAGTAATTCATAATCTATTATAATATTGTGTTAACAACAATTAGAGCACTTTGACAGCTATCTTCTTTGAAGTATAGTTCTTAATGTAACAGCTTTTGAGAATGATTTTAGCTTTTTACCATTACTACAAGAACTTTTGAGAAGTGTGATTGGTATCTTTTAAAGGCATGAGCTCCTTCGCACCACAATACTCTCCTTAGGACTAACATTGATTTCGAAACTAAAACCCAATCCGTGCTAAATGATCTTAAATCTTAATGTAATAAGCTCTGTCATTGCACACTTAATACTATGTTAGACTTGACTGCCTTAATCTTTGTTGGGCACTTACCATGAGTGTTCCTTTTTCTTTGCCATTATAAAAAAAGGTTTTAATATTGTAGCGACTATATAAAACTATGTTTTGCCAGGTATGCTTTTTTCTAATCTGCCTAAATGCTCAACTTGAGACAATGAATAGTTCTTCTTTCAACAATTCTAACGATCAAGTGAATTTAACACAGTTGATTTCAAGATGACAAGTAGGAAAAGTAACAGATCTACAGTCACATCATGCACTGCTCTGCATATGGAATGGGACAGGATTTCTTGCCCTATTTGTATGGAGCAACCACACAATGCTGTTTTACTTATATGCAGTTCCTGCAAGAATGGCTGCAGATGTTATATTTGTAACACAAGCCATCGACACTCTAATTGCCTAGACCGGTTCAGAAAAATGAATGGAGATAGTAAGGTCCGTGCTTCACACTCAACCTCTTCGGCGCTTTCAAACTCCAATAACAGAACTGTCCAACCAAGAGCTCACTATAGTATGATTTCCAGACATTTGCGGAGCCCAAGCCTCAGAAGATATATTGATAATGCTAATAACCAAGAATCTGCTAATTCAACATTATACATAGGAGAAGGTAGCATTATAATGGAAGAATGTCATGATGCCTTGCAAAGTTCAGCTGACTTGAAGTGTCCTCTCTGCAGAGGATCTGTATCCGGCTGGATTCCTGCTGGAGAAGTGAGAAAGTATCTAGACGAGAAGTTGAGGACTTGCTCTCATGATTCCTGCAAATTTGTTGGAACCTATGAGCAGCTGCGTGATCATGCTAGGACTGCACATTTGCTTAAAAAGCCTGCTCATGTAGATGTCTCAAGGAAAAGGACTTGGGATCGCCTTGAGCGTGAGCAGGAGTTTGGTGATGTCATTAGCGCAATCAGGTCGCAGAATCCTGGTGCAATAATAGTTGGTGACTATGTTATTGAGACTAGAGATGCCATGCCCCCTGATGAAGACTCTGGGGAAGAAAGTAGTGATGAGTGGTGGTCTCCAATTCGAGGCCCAGTGGAATCACCAGATAGCCGGCATGGTGCCTCCAGGCTCTGGCCAAATGAAACGCTAGGATCACCTAGTGTTTGGCAAGATGAAAGGCATGCTTTGCCCAGGCTTCTGCCACAGAATAACCGAGGTTCACCCAGGGTTTCATTCAATGATAGGCACAGCTCACGCTCAGATTGGCAGGGCATCCGACGGTCAACCACACAGAGCCTGCTGCGTCGGGGCTTTTCGAATCAATACTCTGGGCACGACAGTGGTTATCGCGGATATCGTCGCACCCTCTTGTATCGGCCCTACTCCAGTAACCATCATTCAGTCGTTGACAGGAGCCTAGATGATCCACCGTTTGCGCGAAGCAGACGGCAGCGGTTAAGATACACACACAGAAGCCAACATATCCATGATTGATCGAAGCAACACTTGTGCATTATAAAATTTATTGGTAAACAGCCAAGCTATCCTTGTAAATAGTAGTAATGGTCAAGACTACGTTCTTTTTGTTTAGTTTGTTTACTCTTCATGTATTATGTCAAAACAACCTAGCCCAGATGCAAAACTTTATCCCCCCTCAAATATCATATTCGGTGTTCAGTTGCTTTTCTTTGGTAGCTTCACCAGTTTCTATTACAACTGCACATAATTAGATGCCTTCTTTTTTTCTGTTTGAGTAAAAAAAAGTTCTACGATTAATCCCTTTTTAATTAGATTAGATAGCTGAATTGTCTTACACGTAGGACATGCTTAAAAGCGTTCTTTGCCACTTGCCAGCGTATGAGGCACAACATTGTTCTTTCGTTTTTTATATCTTCAATATGAGCTTTCGTTCGTCGTGAAGCAAGCCAGCGACTCACAAGAGTTTCTTTCTCCATAAATTTCTTATAGCTCGTTGTCCATCGGTTAAGATAATAGGAAGTGGGCAAACAATCTTAGAGAGGGCAAACAATCTTAGAGAAGCATTCAAAATCAAAATTATTCTTGTGCTTGATTTTTTCACATGCTTTAGAAAATGATTGTCCAACTAAAGCAGATGGAGGCTGTGTAAACCTCTGGAAAGCAATATTACTTGTAGGCACTTTTTTTTGAGACGGTTACTTGTAGGCATTGGCAACCTGCAAATCTGCCTTCAGGATGCGAGATCCAAATTACAACGTAATTGGTCCCTATTTGTTTGACTAAAACAAAGAATACCAAGAATCATATAACATCCTAAATTCTAAGGCATGCAAAAATAAGAAAAATTTTAAATTTTTTGAATACATTTTATTTCCTTGGCTCTTTATTGGAGTTGCTTTGAAAATTTTGAATTTAAAAAAAAACATAAGTGCTTAGAATACAATTCAAATTAACTCAAAAATCATACTAAAAAGAAGATCAAACGTTGGCATGAGAAAGCTTATGATGGAAACCGTCCTAAAAGCTCATGAGTATAATTTTGGCACAAAAAAATAAATGTTAAAGAAAGTTATGAAATTATTGAAAACAAATTTAAATTCAAACAGAACCTTTCTCAGATTTTTTTAGAAAAATCAAGAAAAGATAAAACTCTAAAAAATTTACACAATCATCCGCACTATGCAAGGAGCTTCTACAAAAATTTTCATAAATTTTTCGAGCTCATCTGATGTGTCCAACAATTGCCCCAAACTTCTCAGTTCACCTCACCCTTTCTCTCTTTCACTACCGAGTGTGGCCCACTTGCAGTACCTTTCTTCCACCTCCAGCCAGCAGCTTGAGAAACTATGAGCACAGGACACCGGTTTTGACAATATGCTCATTGTTTTGATATCACGCCTGTTGTTTTTCCTCTCTGCTGACAACCCATGCCCTGTGTTCCCACCTCTTCATGTCTCCATCTGCACTGCAACGATATGACTCAGCTCCATGTCTCTCCTTTGCTCTGCGCTAACTAAAGACTACAAGCTCTTACGATCACACACAACTCCTACGACTACTACAGTAACCGGTCAAGTACACTACCATGAGTACTCGAACATCCAACTCCTAAACCCATGTCAAGATCATAACCAACAATCCCATCAAGCTGCCTTTCTGCGCTCGCTGACGCACCGGGCCTGCTCGCAGATATCGTCTTCTACCTCACACACTTGCGCCAGCTCCGCCGTGGTCATGGCTCGTGCTGCCCCTGGTTTCTGACGCCGCGCCCACAGTCTTCTCTGCTACTGCCAACCCCGCCTACCCGTCGCCTCAACATGACAGATTTCTTCCTCTTTGTCTCCTTCCGCGCATCGCGTTCCATGGTGGGTATTCGACCGCGCTTCTCAATTGCGTTCACGAGAATTCGCTCTCAACCCTTAGCCTTTCCATACCTATAAAGTCCTCCGTCTGCGCCTTTGCTCTTCATCTTGCCCACTCGGTCTCTTGCGCATTTCTTGAGCACTTTGCTCACCGAAGCACCGAGAAACTGAAGTCGTCCGCAACACCAGCGAGCACGCCACCATGCTCTAGAAACTCCGGTGAGCTTCTCTCCTCACCAACTCCGTTACAACATGCCTTACCTCTTTCTTAAGCACCCTAGTCATTTGATTGACCTTTTGTGCAGTCGATCACTCAAGCTAGGCTTTCTTCTTTATCTCCGACTAGGACATTGTCGTAGGCCTTTCTCTTTCTCCGGTGAGCCGTACCTTGATTCATTCGCCCATACCTCTGCATGCATGCAAGCAAACTCATGCGCACCCTTTTGTAGCTTCTCTATTGCCGGACATCGTTGTCACCGCGGACCTCTTCACCGCCAACGAGGTCACCACTGCTAGCCTCCCCCGCTCCTTCTCAAGTGCCGTCATTGTCTTCATTGAGTTCATCCTCTCCCAATAGAAGCTCCCCTAGCACAGAATCAAGCCCTGGTAGCTCATAGCCCCGTAGTACCATTCCCCTACCTCCACCACCACCAGACCACGCCGCTGACCACCCTACCCTCCAAGCTGGGCCGCGATTTTTCGCCTAGGCGTGTGGACCAAGGTCTCGGCTCTGTTTTAGTTCACTCCCCCACCACTGAGGAGTCGCTGGCCGGTGATGAACCATGGCTCTCTCGATGGATAGGGGTACCGTAGTGGACGAAGTGAATAAAAGAACTAAAGCAATAAAAGTCAAAAAGAAAATTAAAGTAGTCAAACTCGAAAGGAAACTGTAGTAGTAGAAGTTGAGAAGAGTACCATAACAATTGTAGTCAAAATATGGCAGCGCTAACGAGATCTTCGACCACACCTGGTGTCGAGATCTTCGACCACTGCCGTTGTCGAGATCTTCGACCGCAACCGTTGTCGAACTCTTCAACCGTAGCCGGAGTCGAGATCTTCGACCGCTACCATTATCGAGATCTTCAACCGCAACCGTTGTCGACATCTTCGACCACAACTATTGTCGAGATCTTTGACTGCAGCCGTTGTCGAACTCTTCGACCGTTGTTAGAGTTGAGATCTTTGACTGCTGCCATTGTCGAGATCTTCGACGCAGTCGCTGTCGAAATCTTCGACCGCCGTCGGTATCGAAATCTTCGACCGTCACTGTTGTTGAAATCTTTGACCGCAGCCAGTGTCAAAATCTTCGACCGCCACCAGCGTCAAAACCTTCAACCGTAGCAGGACTCGTAATCTTTGACTACTAACCGTAGTCGTGACCTTTGACTGTAGCAACCGAAGAGTATAAGTAATCGTAGTCGTAAAGTACAGTACCTGGTTAGTAGTCGTAAACTACAGCACCCAATCGGTAGTTGTAAGCTATAGTAGCTCATCGATAGTCAGAAGACCTGTGTGGTCGAAGACTGGTAGTACTGGCTCTGTGTGAGCGGTACAACCAAATTTGCGGCAAGGCACTATGGTCAAGGTGCCATGGTCGAGGTGTCGTGATCATAAATCATACTCTTAAGGTCAGTAGCCACAATGGTTGTAAGGCCGTAAGCTATAGTGGTGGTAAGCTCGAGCAGTCAGTAGCTATAGTGGTCATAAGGCTCTAAAGTACAAAACTAAGTTGGTAGTCGAAAGCTATGGAACCTGCTCGGTAGTCGGAGCATCTGAGTATCAAAGAAGTCATAAGTTATAGTCGTAAGACCATAGGCTACAGTGGTCGTAAGCTGCAGCGATCGTAAGCTACAGTAGTCGTAGATGGATTAGAGTAGCAGCCGAGGAATGTTAGAAGTCGGAAGAACAACGTAGCGGTCGAAGAACGGTAGTAGTCATAAAGAGTATTATACTACTTGAGAAAAGATAATTCAAACCAAATCCAAGGTACTCTACGATCGGCTATGCCTAGCCCTCTTTCAGTTAAGAAGTGGAATATTTCTGTGAATATTCCTTCACCTTTGATCTGTCCTTGTTTTCCTTCCCAGCAAAGCTTCCCCGGCATTCCCTCATTCACTTAAACTCCATTCGACTATGTCAACATCCCTCACCCTCTAAACTTACATCACCGAACTCAATCCTAATAAAACTTAATGAAGTTCTCTTTAGATTTGTTTGGATCTTTTGCAGTCCTTTATATTTATTTGGTCTTTCGATCACTTATCACGTAATTAGAAGTCGAAGTCCCAAGAAGCACCTGCTCGAGCAGGATTGAGACAAAGACAAAGACCAATGGTTTTAAGATCATTGACCGAGAAGGGTTTGAGTAAGATCAAGACATGGTAATTTAAGCAAGACAAGCACCCCTTTGACCATGTTGATCCTAGTATTTCAATTATTGTACATTGTTTGTAAAATCTACTATGCATAGTTGTATGTTTCACTAAAATGGCTATACCGTTGGTAATAGTAGTTACAACCGCGTGTATGCATTGACCGTCCCTTGCAAATTTGAACTCCTCACTGTTGTAACCTCTAGGACATGCTTTAGACAATGCATACTATCAAATTGGGAATATTACATTGATATATGGTCTAGATGCTTATGACCGCAATAGCTTTCACTAAGTTTGATATTTTTTAAAAAAATTGCACATGGATATGGATGGTTTCAAAATGTTAGACCAGATAAGGAGCCTCTGTTAGTTTGGTATGAAACTGAAATGAAAAACCTAGTTTTCAGACGTGGGCGAGTTATATGATAAGTTGTCAAATGTGAGGCGGAACCTTGCATGTAGATAGGGGGAGATTCTCGCCCGAGTCAATTAAGGACTGAATGCTATTGCCATATATCTAAGTCACATCGTACAACCACATGTGCTATATGGGCTCTGACATTTAGCTGATTAAAGTTATCTAGATCTAACCTTGCATTGTGGCAGGCATAGAAGTAGTAAGGGCATTTCGCGAAATGATCTGCTCGTAGGTGCTCCTTTCACCAAGGTGTTGGGACCGAGGCTTGCTAATACAACGGTGAATGCCTCACCAAAGGGACGGAATTCACTGAGGTGAGGGTCTATCATGCAGCTCACTTGGCATATCCAAGTGAGGGCTTGTCCATTCATCAGGCTGGTGCAAGATTATGATTAGATAACCTAAAGGCTATATGATAATCACTTCGTCGCACGCCCAAGGAAGCGTGTAATGTCTGACAGTGTATTTGATTATCTCGTGTGAGTAAAATTGTGCAACCTCTGTAGTGTTAAAAACTATTTAAATAGACGTGCTCGCGGTCATGAGCATGCTTGGATGTAACTACAATGGGTATAATTTTCCTTTCAAAATTGTTTCACTAAACAAATAGGATGACATGTACGCATGTTCCGTATGCCATGCCCATGGGTGGAAATTGTGCGATGTTCACAGCCGAGGAAGGCTGCGAATGGATTTGATCCACTGTTATGGAAGTTATATAAATATTATTTCATTATATGTCAAATGCTCTTTACAATTCCGTTGCAAATTATTACTTATCGATATTGCAAATAAAATTTGATTCATGCTGAAAATAACTTATCGTAGAGCATCATCCTTTGATAACCTTGCATATATGTATAATTTTGTGATACACTACAAGTTTTACTAAGTACACAATGTACTCAACATTGCCTAAAATATTGTTGATCAGAGAATGAATGAGGATACATGCTAAACGACGCGTACTTTGCCCTCGGCATTGGGGAGTTCGACGATGGGTTTTTCTAGGGCTTAATTCCCAGTCGGTTGCCTGTGGGCTATGGTGACATACCACTGGATGTTTCTGCTTAGTTATTTGTCTTCCGCTGTAATTTACTTTTGAATCTAGTATTTACCTGGCCGATTGATCATATACTGTAAACCTTATGGATTATGCATCGCTTATGTATTCACTCCTTTATCATAAATTAAATATATGCGATCTGTATAGATGTGATCTCAATGTTATGAATGTGTGTACTAGTTATTAATTATGGGACTAATACAAAACACATACGGTGACTTCGGGTGTTGTCCACGCCCGGGGCTCCCCACAAATCATTTGCAAGTAATTTCCAAATCCCAATTTCTTGGGTTGGACCATTCTTTGATTGTTGCTTGTCTTGCGCTGAAGCACGCCGTTAGATTTCTAGTGTCGGTCTTGCGATTCTTTGATCTCTTAGTCTGTTTATGGAGCAAGTTTCCTCGCGGAGATGGAACACATCTTTACAGTACAAGTTCGCAACGCATCATGAACGACTGGTCCACGTGCTGCTGGGGGCATATGCTTTAGCTGGAAGAGAAACTGACAGGCACACGCTTCTCGTTGCCGCTTCTGATTGCACCAGAATGCTTGTCATCAGTTCTCACCAGCTGGATAATGCTTATCATCAGTTCTCACCAGCTGGATACTTTGACCTCACTATGGGCGTGCTCACTATGGCTTATTTTGGCTTAAGCTTATTGGCTTAAAACTTTTTTAAGCACTATTCATAATTTCGTCTTTTCTGAATTTTGACTTTTTTTGCGCTTTTTTGTCGGTTCTTTTTTTTCTCGTATTCGTTTGCGTTGTTTGTGATGGGCTAACATATTTTTTATATTTTTTAATTTTTTTAGATTTAATTATGTCAAATAAGCCTCATCATTCTGATGTTTTTTTCCACCACACGATGTTTTCGACCATAAGCCTTGACTTTCAGTAGAACCGATCACCACCTATGTCTCACAGTGGCGTAGCTTAGATTTAAAGTCTGTGAAATTAAATATAGAGCTTTTCAATATTTTTAGAGTCAATTCTCTAAAATAATATGGACTTCTATGTGAATTTTTATAAGCATAAGACTATTTTGTTAAAAGCTATGGGGTCAATTGACCCACAGCTTATGTGTGGCTCCGGCACTGATGTCTCACCTCTTACGTGTTATGCGTACCTTGTCACTTCAATATGTTCCAAGGACAGGGTATGAGTGTTGCTTCTATGCTCTCCCTAAAAGTAAATCGCATAAATCTTATAGTATCACTTGTTTAGATGGAACTTTGAGGATTCCATTAAATTGAGGCCGTTTAATTGCACGTACCAGTTCATTCAAAAACCTAAACTAATAAAGAAAAAATAGGCAATTAACTTATACTTCAACCTCGCTCGTTTTGGTTTTAGCTTCTGACTTCTGGCTTATTTTTTACTATTCATAAATTTCGTCTTTTTCTGAATTTTTAGCTTTTTTAGTTTTTTTGCCAGTTTTTTTCTGGTATTCATTTGCGTTGTCCATGATGAGCTAGCATATTTTTTTCTATTTTTATTTTTTTAAATTTAATTACGCTAAATAAGCCACCTTCAGTTACAGTGAAATTTCAGTTGCTACAGTGCAATTTCAGTCATAAACCACAGCTTTTCAACCCAACCGAACATGACAGACATGAAATAGAAATAGATTGCATTTATTTTTTTAATTACGTTAACCGGAGCTTAAGCTCAAGTTCTTTTAGTTCTAACACCATATTAAGCAATTAAGCGCGAATATTTGCTGCCGGGAAGAAGGAAGAAGATCGCAGGCGAGAAAAAAAGTCGACGGCGAGATTTCAGACGGAGGGATTGAGCTTCAAGACCAAATACTCTGCTACCATGTAACAAGATCTGATCGAACCGCACACCAAATACATTACATTGCTCAAATATTTATACACGTATAAGACTCAAGGCAATGGCTATCGTACAGAACATGGAGCAAAGCAACCGGACTCGGCTTGGGAAAGCGCAACCGAGATAGTCCTACACGTGGCAGCAGTACTTGCCGGTATAGTATTAAGCATGAAAATCTCGTATGCCCATCCCTTCGCACAGAGGCCGCTAATGAATCGGCGGCTACTAGTTGAGATACAAAGGACGGAACCTTGTACATCTACAGCATAGCGGTGCCTCGCGCCAAACTTGTACCATGTCGATCATGGGCTACTTTGTTACACGCGCCTACCGGGGCCAACACAAAACCTGCAATTCTGAAAAGAACTCCGTTGCTAGTAGTACCGGGGCCAATACTTTGTTTTTCATTTTTTCTTTATTTTTCTTTATATAAATACCTAAAAAAACCTAACAATCACTATAGTATCATTCTAACCAAAAGCTACAAATCTTAAGACAAAGAAAGACCTAGCCTAGATAAAAATCCTGACATAGAGCCTTGTTACCACCAAAAGAGAGGATTTGGTGGGGAGGACGGATCAGCTACAATAGCGAGCACGTAATGGGAGGGCTGGAGGGGATGGAAAGTTCCCGTGTTGAGCTTGTTAATGTTGAGGAACCATCGTTGACGAGTTCAGTCCGATTAATTTTTCTCCTATGCAAAAGAGATGTCAAATACAGATGATATAAATAGTAGATTGGAAATACAGAGATAGAGGGAGAACTGCTGGTCTTTCTTTATTGCTTTCTCTTTTCCCGTGTACAAAATAACCAATAGGACTCCATGTATATATAGCCTAGTGGTGAGGTGCCCACTATAGGCCAAGGCTTCAAGCCTAGCCCCAGGTTTCCCAACACTCCTCCTTGGACACTCATCCGATATGTTCATGCCTCATCAAAACTCCATAAAAATCTAGTGGAAAAAATTTAGAAAAATAGTACATGATACATGTTATGCTGTGTTACACGAATTGCCTCATTAAAAACCTTGGCCGACAAACTTCAGAAAAACTCGTTAACGGAAAAAGAGTACAATCCACCCAATTTCATTTAATCTTCAGGATTTATTCTTTGGGTACTCGATCTTCGTGATCAAGTTTTAATAACGAGCTTGAGGAAAATCTCCCCACGAATTCTGCACCTCTCTAAGTCTCATCATTCCAATTCCTCGTACGCATCTTTCAAACTAGATATTGGGAGTGACTTACTGAATAAATCTGCAAGATTTTTATATGACTTAATATGCAGTACCTTAATTTCGTCAATCTTTTGTAATTCATGAGCATAGAAGAACTTGGAGTTGATATGCTTTGTGAGATGACTCTTCACGTAGCCCGTCTGCACTTGTGTAACACAAGCTGTATTATCTTCATAGATAATTGTGGGAGCTTGCATCATATTCATCCCACATGACTACTGAATGTGGTGAATCATTCGTTGGAACCAAGCCATTCTCGTGTGGCTTCGTACAACGCTATGATTTTCGAGTGGTTCGTCGAAGTCGCTATAAGACTTTGCTTAGACGATTTTCATAAAATTACAGTTCCACCATACAGGAATATATAGCCTATTTGTGACCTTGAGGTATACGGGTCCGACAGGTACCTTGTATCTGTATAGCCAGTTATAATCAAGTCTTGGTTCTTTCTGTAGATAACCCAAGGTCCCTGCTTCTTTGGAGGTATCGGAAGATTTCTTTATTCCCTGTCAATACCTTTTGGTAGGTTCTGCACTAGGCCTTGCTAATAGATTTACGGCAAATGCAATATCCGGTCTAGTGCAGTTCGCTAAATACATAAGTGCTCCTACTACACTTAAGTATGGGAATTCCGGTCTCAGGACTTCCTCCCCCTCTTTCCTAGGTCGATAGGGTCCTTAACTTGCTGTAAAGATCTCCCGATCATCGGTACTTTTGATGAGTATGCCTTCTCAAAGCCGAACTTTTCTAACACCTTTCGGGTGTAGACTGACTGATGTACTAATATTCCTCCAGGGACATGCTCGAGCTGTAAACCTAAGTAATTTTTAGTTTTACCAATCTCTCATTTCAAATTCTGACTCCAAGTAAGAGCTTGCTTCCTTTATGTCTTCCATGGTCCCGATGATATTCAGATCATCTACATATACTGATATTATACAAAATCCATTATAGAATCATCATATAAATACACAGGGACAATCTTCATTGTTCATGTGACCTTTCTTGCATAGAAAGTCGCTTAAGCAATTATACCATATCCTGCCCGATTGCTTAAGTCCGTACAGTGATTTCCTAAGTTTCACCCTGTACAGATTTTTATTTGCTCTGTTTTAGTTCGGGACAGGAATACCTTCAGGTATCTTCATATAAATTTTCGAATCCAAGTTTTCATAAATGTATGAAGTTACCACATCCATCAATTTCATTTCTAAGTTCAGATTTACTACCATTGAGATTAAGTATCTAAAGGTAATACCACTCATGACC
The DNA here is from genome assembly GCA_036346245.1 of Bonia amplexicaulis. Classification (NCBI taxonomy): domain Eukaryota; kingdom Viridiplantae; phylum Streptophyta; class Magnoliopsida; order Poales; family Poaceae; genus Bonia; species Bonia amplexicaulis. The sequence goes on along the minus strand of CM070753.1, from coordinate 11,352,245 downwards.
AGGGAATAGATTTCTTCTTAATCAAGTCCTGGACGTTGAGTGAAACCTTGTGCAACAAGTCTTACTTTATATCTTACAACTTCATTTCTTTCATTTCTCTTTCGAACAAATACCCACTTATGTCCTACTGGGTGCATATGGGGAGGCGTGCGGCTTACAAGCCCAAACACCTCTCTTTTGTTCAAAGATAATAATTCAGTTTCTATTGCCTTTTTTCAATCTGCCCAATCTGATCTTTTCTTATATTCAGCGAGCGATGCGGGCTCTGGATCAAGATCGATGATTGTGGCAATTTTCTTTGCAAAGTAGATATCAACATTGCATGTTGTCCTATTCATGGATTCTCCCGTGTGCATATAGTTTATAGCTATTTTATCATGAGTTGATTCTTCTTGTGCTTCTACTTGCTCACCGCTTCTTCCAGTTACGGCGGTAAGTCCTTTTAGTTTTTCAGCTCCGATGTGCGCGCACACAATCATGTTGATTTCTCCCTCCATGGGAATGTTCAGATCCGGTATGCCCTTTTCTGAAGGTATCATACTGATGCCAGGTCTCAACTAGCTCCCCTTCTTGTTCTGGGGAATTTCAATGATTGGCTATGTCAAGTTCTTCTTATCCTTTTTCACCGGGCGTCCCTGGTTACTTAGGGTTCGAGGGGCCGAAGTTCTCGTTCTTTTATTCTGAGGCATATGGACGAGATTACGGATACCTTCAATTTTCTTTGGTATTTCAACCCTCTCTAGTGCATTGCATGTAGGCACATGCGACTTGGTCATGCTCTTTAAATCACTAAGGTGGCCAGGCAGTTGGTTTGCTAATGCTTGCAAATTAATGATCTTCTGGACTTCTCTATTTGTTTCACTAGTACGCAGGTCATGTGCATGGATTCCCGTGGCTTGCCACATAATTTTCTGATATTTTTCATCAAGGTTGATTTTCTCCCCCCAATGTTGGAAAACTATCCTCATCAAATATGCAATCAGTGAAATGGGCAGTATGAAAATCTTCTGTCATGGGTTCTAAATACCTGATTATGGATGTTGTCTCATAACCAACATATATCCCAGTATTTCAGAGAGGACCCATTGCAGTACGCTGTGGAGGGGTATAGGTACATAAACCTTGCATCCAAACCTTCGGAGATGAGAAATTTTCGGTGCTGACCCTTGCGCTAGTTCTATAGGTGAATAGATGTTGTATGCTGACGGTCTAAAGTTGATGAGAGTTGCTGCATGCAGGATTACGTGTCCCCAACATGTAGCTGGTAAATTACAATTCTGTAAAAGCGGACAGAAAATAAATTTAATTCTTTTGTTAATGCCTCTACTAGTCCATTTTGAGTGTGGACATGCGGTACAGAATGCTCAACTGTAATTTCCGTTGCCATGAAATAATCAACAAATGCCTTTGAAGTAAATTCTCCGGCGTTGTCTATTCTGATGGACTTTATGTAATGATCAGGGAAAATATTTCTAATGCGAATTATCTGTGAGATCAGCTTTGCGAAAGCATTGTTTCTCGTAGACAATAAACATACGTGCAACCATTTCGAGGAAACATCAATTAGCACCATAAAATATTTAAATGGCCCTGATAGTGGCTGTATAGGACCGCAAATGTCTCCTTAGATGCGCACCAGGAATGCAGAGACTTTATCCTTTACTTTCAAAGCAGAAGGTCTAGTAATTAATTTTTCGGTGACACATGCGGGGCACACAAAATCTTTGTGATTCAGAAAATTCTTTACATTAATATTATGTCCCTGTGAATTGTTAATTATATTTCTCATCAACCTAAGACCTGGATGGTCTAATCTATCATGCCAGAGACAGAAGAGTTCAAAGCTTCTAAATATTGTTTTCAGTGCAATATAGGCTGCAGGTGCCTTGATATTAGTATAATATAGCGCAGTTTCTAATGAAGAAAGTTTTCTAATACCCTTTTTCTATTTGCTTCACGCTTTGTAATGAGCAGGTTTTTCTTACCATACTCTTCTTCAGTCTCAACAAGGAAACCCTTGGCGCGAATATCCTTGAAATTTAGAAGAGTTCTAGTCGATTCTAGGTACAATAAGGCATCTTGGATGATCAAAGTTATGCCTATTAGGAGTATAATTGTGGTTCTTCCTGAACCTATTATACAAGCATCGCTACCGTCGATTGTTGTAAGACTGCCAACATTCTTACTAATCGACTGAAAGAATTTTGTCTCTCTCAAGATGATATTCATTGTGCCGTTGTCGGCTAAGCACACTTCCTCCATAGGGCGCCATACGTGTTCTTACGATCCACTGAGTGATTCGTGCTGATAACGTGTTGAGCAACCGTCGCTGGCAAGTCAGTCCGATCAATTCCTCTCCTATGCAAAAGCGATGATCAAACACAAATGATGCAATAGTAGATTGGAAACATAGAGATAGATGGGAGAACTCTTGGTTTTTCTTTATTGCTTTCTCTTTTTCCGTGTACAAAATAGCCAATAGGACTCCCTATATATATAGCCTAGTGGTGAGGTGCCCACCATGGACCAAGGCTTCAAGCCCAGGCTTAGGTTTCCCAACAGTTAAATCAATTTTGCTATATACAACTGACAAAGAAACACAGACCAATCCTCCATCTCTAGAAGGTAATTATGCCTTTTAAGACCAGTGTTAGTATGACCAGAAACAAGAGAGAGAGAGAGGAGAAAAATGCTTGCCCACTTGAAAGGCGCATCCGTATAGCTCTATTCTTTTCAACTACCGTCGACGGTTTTTGGCTACTATTGATGGTTTTTATTTACGTTTTTCGAGACCACAGCGGATGGCGAAAATTTAGACGGTGTACACAGTTTTAGGCTCGAAAAACCGTTTGGAGAATCTGCTTCAAGAAATCACTCTATTTATTTCGACTTCCAAAGAAGTCAGGAGCCAAAGGTCAAAAGCCGAAAAGAACAGGTAGGCTGCAATTGTGCTAGGGCTTGAGAATGTTCTTTTTAGACTCGGCTTATGGTTTTTGGCCATGTTTTATGACTTTTAGTCTGTTTGTGAGAAAGAGTACGAAGTAACAAAAATTTATATACGGTTTTTGTTGATATAAATAAAGTTATTACAGTATGTACTAGAATCAACTTGTAGACATCCATCTTAAAAAGATATTTTATTTAAAAGCTAGTCCGAAATACAGTTTTTAGAATCCGTAAAGAAAATTTTCTTAGGTTATTCTACCTGCTCCTCGAAGCAAATAAGAAGGGAATAAAGATTGCATTGGATGCCCTTTCCGCAAGAAGGATAGTAGTTGACTGCATCTTTCTTCTAGTCACGTTATGAGGGCTGGGATGTTAGCGTAAGTACCAAATCTGCCGGAGGATCTGCCTCCGTTGATTTATATGGATGTTATTGGAATTACGGTGTGGTTTAGGGCGAATCGGGTAGCATAAATGAAAAGTTCGAAGATCAAAGTTGGACACTCGAAATGTTTAGGTACTAAACTGGACTGCAGCCAAAGAACCAAAATACGATTTTCCTCTCGGGAGATCAAAACACCTCTCTTTTCATAATCGGATTAATCTAAAGATAGCTTCTGCAAATGCACAGCATGGATGCTACTCGATCAGACAAAATTACTAGATCTTCCGATTGTTCATACACCAAACAAATGTGACTTCTAGTCTTTTTCATCTGCACTTTCGGTTCTGTGAGCCAGGACAGAAGCAAGTGTTTTGACATACCAGGATGCAAACCACAGAGGTGGCATGCGTGCAGCATAGTTGCGAGCACTGCCGGTGCATGCACAGCTAGCTAGCCCGTGTGTTCTTTTCATCTGCGTGCACCTGATCAACTCCAGCCTTCTGATCGATGTCTGGGACAAGCTACTTGATCTGTCCATGGAACTGATGCAGTGCTGCAGTGGCTGCTTCTCCTTTGCCTTGTTTTACATATGTGCTTGTCCCATGCTCACATCTGATGCAAACAAACCATCTGAAACAATGAAAAGGTATCTGAAACAGCAACACAAAATGTTCATCGAGAATATCACTTGTATTTGTATGTAGAGGAGTGGGAAAACTATCATAGGGATTGACCTCACATGAGGACAGGGTTCGCAGCTATAGCTAATGATACAAACATTAACAATTAGATGCAAGAGTATATATCGTAAAACCACGTTTGCATATGTAATGTTCCTCACGCATTTGCAGAGACAGTTTCATAATGAGGGCAGGAAGACATGACCATGAAGTTTCAGAGAGGCAAGGGGATCATGCTGGCCGGTGGGGCCCCCGGACAGGAGCACTCGTTGTCGGTTCTGCCAAGACTGGCTAGCAGCAGGCCAGCAGCTAGCTGTGCGCATCTGAGACATGTTGATAGGTCATATGAGGTACGTGCTAGTGCATTAATTCCAGCCCACGTGTCCACAGTACTATCTGATATTACTCTACATAACGTATAGTAGAAATCGGATTTTTTAAAATAATTCTTACTTTATCTAAAATAACAAAAATCTACCCGCGTAAGCATTTTTGTATCTAGGAACAGTTTAGTTTGTTGCATCGTACATTATGCTCTTTGTTATGCATGTAATCAAATTTTACGCGTCGTGTTACTCTCAACTGTACTAGGAAGTCTATTTTAATTCGGACAAACATATGTCATTGTCTTTTCGCATTCAATTATTCACGTAGCAAGTCATCCAACAACATTAACAAATAAGTTCTTCGTGTACGAATTTTCGGTTACATCATAATATCGCTTACCTTCGTACTTACCAATCGTTGTTATTTCAATCATTCTTAAAAAATATTTACGAAATTTCTTACACTACAACAACATACAACAATCGCAAACTCTTATTACGAATCCAACCGATTATCTACCATTTATAATCTACGAAAATCACAAATAGATTAACACACACTGCCTCTAGGAATGGCTTGTTGCAATCGCTGCACAGCCAAGCGACTGCGATTGTAGTCGTCTAGCCCCTAAGCGACAGGCTGCAGTTGCCGAACCGTTGGGCGACTGGAACTTGTCGCTCAACGGCCCACGGACAGCTTATATGCTGCGCGGCAGTTGGGCGATAGGTTCCAGTCGTCCAACGGTTCGGCAATTGGAGCCTATTTATGTAAAAAATGTTCATGCGAGTATATTTCTGTTATTTTGAATAAAATATAGATTATTTATAAAAAATTCGTAGAAATCGTATGTTAGTTCAAATTTAGTCTACAATATTATTTGTAGAGCAAAGCTTCAATAAATCAACTAAAAAATATCTTTTACTTTTTTGCTGCAACTGAAAAAAATGCCATTCATAGTTTATACATAATCATTTTCCAACTTTTTTGTTCACATTGTAGTTCCAAGCGTTGTGGCTCTTGGTTTTTTGGTTGAAATGACACCGTAGCGGTAATTAGTTTTTTTAGGTATTCAGTTAAAGAAAAATAAAGAAAAATAGAAAACATGAAACATAGTTATACCTCCACGGATAATGCAAAAGAAAAAAAAGGAAAAAAGAAATAAGTTGTGTTAAGAAGTCAACGCATTCCAAACGGTTTTGGAGCGGGGCCATTATCCATAGTAATAATTTTCTATATTTGTTTTGAAAATGCAACATATTTTACTTTGGAATATTTCGATTTTACTTTGGAATATTTCGTCTAAATTATTGCAGTGCAGCACCACTTAAGGTCAGCAAATGTTAAAACAAATCCAAAATAGATCCATATGTTAATGACACATTGGATATCATTTTTTTTCAGCTCGGTGATTTTTTTAGATTGTATTGAGCATTATTACCCTAAACTCAATCTACAGAAACTTCAAATAACAAAACTAGCCAACTTTCTTTTGTAATTGACCAAAATTATTGGGTATAGTATCCACTGCAAAAGTTGCCCCAATATCTTCATTGTTCCGCTAGAAATTTAACACTAAGAGATCCAGAATAATGCTTAAGATCAGGTCAACTAATAACTTTAATGGATAAGGTTATGGGATCATTAATTAGCATTTCCTTATTTGTAGTGGCATCTTACTCCAGAATGTGATGCAGTTCACAATTTTTTTAATAACAATTGTAATTGGCAGTCTATGTAAATTTTACTGGAGAGCATTAGAGACTAAACAAATTGTGGTATATGCGAGCTCCACAGTTTTACCTCTGATTGGCGCTTATCAATCTCAGAGGATCGCACAAATGCAGGATCTTGCAGCTCCTTTCAGATTCCTATCCTCCAATATGCTATGAAACAAGAATAGTTGAGCCATTAGTACATACAAGTTATCCAAAGGCCAAATCTGTCATGAGAAGCAATTAAGAGGGGCAAAGCTTAACATTAGCCCTATACTTTTGAGAATAGCAAGACTTCTATGCTGATCTTGCTGGACAATGATGGTCTGCACATATACCAGGATGAGCCTAAAAATGATCAGAATTCAGAACCAAGCTAGCCAGCCCACCAACATTAATGCATGGAACCATTCTTTGAACCCTTGGAATGAGTGCAATTTACTAGTACAGTTGCTTGGTTGTTTTTCACTGACATACATGTGCAGAAGTGTGCCTGCCTACCTGGGGTGGAACTCCAGGACATGGGCAATGTCCTTGCCATAAGCATCTGGCCAGGTCACCTTCCTGCTCACCACCAACACCCCATTCTTCTCTTCCTCCTGCTTCTGCTGATGCTGATCAGCAGGAGCAGCCGCCTTCTTGAGGTTGCTCTTCACAGGCTTCTGGATACATGGCTCATGGCGATGGACCTCTTCTTGATGAGCTGCTGCTGTTTCCTGAAGCTGATTTTGCCTGCCATTGCAGGCTGCTGCTGGAGAGGGGTTGCTGGGGGAGCAGCCATGGCTGCTGCAGCTGCTCCTGCTGGGTGCTGGAGGTGCATAGCAGGAGGAGCACACAATGGAGGGGAGGATGCACCTCCTGCACTCACCACCTGCAGGGTTTGCCACCTTGATCTCCTGCAACTGCCCCAGTCTTCAGGTTGGAGGAGTTCAATGTAGAGAGAGAGAGAGAGAGAGAGAGAGAGAGAGAGAGGAGCGTATGCTACAAATGATGGATGCTTTTGACATAGGCAGTGGGCAGGCATTCACCTGAAAAGGCACCAGATATTCTGTGGATCACATCTAACATTTCTATGCTTGGCATGTACACCTTCATAAGCACATACACATCAGCAAATGGCTGTCCTACATATGATACTTTAAATAAAAGCTCTATTAACACTACGGTAAGAAAGTCCTATTTCATTGCTAAAAAAAATCTTTCGGCACTAGTGTATTTACAAAGAAAATTTTAAAATTTCTAGTAACACAAACAAACAACCATTTGTATACTTTTATGTGTCAATACTATAGTGAGAAAGACCCCATCCCGCTAGAGATAGAAAGGGAATTATCACTCCAACAGTGAAAAACAAAAACTAGATTGATGAGTATCGTTTTGGTTCTACATAATATATCACAGCATTCTAGGAAAAATTAGATGATTATAGTAGAGCTATACAATGCAATACAAAACATCTCTAGCGCATATTGTATGAGGGATGCTTTTCTCAATGCACTTCTCTCCACCTATGCATGCATCTTGTGACTACTTAGGGGTGTTCTTTTTGTCATGCGCTTATGGTTTTAGTGAAATTTTGAATTTTGGTACATTTACAGTCTGATTACGGAGGACCGATACTCACTTACGATTTTGGTGATACGGATGTTGGGCTTTTAACGTGTACTACGTTTAACTTGTAGACCCCGTCTTGAGAAAATACTCCGTTTCAAAGTTAGATATGTAGCAAAAGTCAAAAACCGTCCGACTTATCATCTGCCGAACAGGCCCTCAAACTGTGGCGCAGCGGATCTTGGGACGCACAGGAGTTAAGCCAGGGGGATGAGTGGGGGGATGCAGCGGTGTGTGTTCTTCGTGCCTCCCCTCCCTCCACTCCACTCCACTCTAGGAAGTTAGGGTATTTTTGGTTCCTATGACAGTAAAATACCAAAACAAATCGATCTTTTCGCTGAATTCCTCTTTCGGTCCTCTAGTGTGCGCCGTGGCACGACACCTCACTGCGCTAGCTCCAGCCCAGGTGGCGCGCTCTCTCACCTCGCAAGGCGTCCCACCTACCGCGCAAAGTCTAGGCGCGCCTGTCGACCGTGCTGACCGCTGCTGGCACGCTTCCCGACCGTGTGTGCTGCTCTCTTGGCGTTGTCCCCCACCGCGCCACTAGCTGGCCTTCGCCCAATCCCTGACCGGCTTCCCAGCGCGTGCGCCTGCCACTGCCACCCGCTAGCTCCCGGGTGCCCCCTCGGCTGGATTCCCTGCTGCCTGCATGCGAATCTTTCCCTGCATGCTGCCCCTCTCCGCGCGCTGCTCGCCCATAAAATGGCCCTTTCCACGCGCGCAGTTCACAGCCTCATTTGAAACCTTCAGACATGAAGAGAGGCAGAGAGAAACGAAGGCTGTGAAGTGAAATCATAGGAAATTTTTAGTCGTTCCTGATTTCTAATTTGAAGTTTGCAAAAGTTGGAGATTGACCTGGGGGCATCAAGAGCAGGTATTTTGCATTTACATGTGATTGTAATTTTATCACTGTCATTAGCATTTAATTAGAAAAATGGTGACTTGTTAGCATGAAAAATATCGGCTAATTATATCACTGTTGTTGCCTTTGCGTAGGAATTTTATTTGCATGGGAAGTAGATTGTACACTTTGTATGTTGTTTTGCGGAAACTGTTAGACATGCATATTTTGGTTAAATTGGTGTGATATGTACATATTTTAGTTAATGTCAGTTGTCACATTAACCTTATGTACAATATTGGATATCGTTCTTGTTGTTGTCTCGTTAGAGATACTATACAATACCGTTATGAATAATCTATGAATTTTACAGTGGTACGTATGTCATATGTTTAGTGGTGCGTATTTTAGCAATGGCAAAAATAGTGAGAAACAAAAAAAATGCTGAATATTTGTGTTTGCATAGGGATTTATGTTTGAAAAAATAGTTTGTGTTGTTGCTTATGCATGCATTATCACTTCTGTTAGATAAAAAATTATCAATTATGTTAGAAATAGAAAAAATACTTGAAATTATCACATCTGGTAGATAACCTACCTACAGTTCACTATATGCCAAGTTATGTACGTTAAAAGTCTTTTTTATTGCATTGCTCCTCATACGAATTATTTCTTAAAACTGACTTAAAGACATGTACACCTATATATGAATACATATGCACGCATATATACGTACACACACATATACTAATCTAATTTCTGTTGTAAGCCTAATTTTTATGCATGTGATAATTGCTTCTAGTTATCAGTAATATTTAACGGTTAACATTAGTATATAGTGGTGTGTTGACTTTTACTTTTAATTTGTCATATGTTTTACAGGAAATTTGAGTCATTAGTTATTTGGAATTTGAAGTTTGCGGTGTTGCAAAACTTGTAGATCAAGTTGCGAGCATCAAAAATAGATATTTTTCATTGACACGTGGTACCGTTATCAATAATTTTAGAATTTTAGTTAATGCCCAATTGTCGCATTACCGTTATGCTAAAAATTTAATATCGTTGTTGTTGTCTTCTTAGAAATACTATGCAACACCCTTATGACTAATTATTGAATTTTGAGGGTGGTGCATGTGTCATATGGTTAGTTGTGCATATTTTAGCAATGATAAAAATAGTGCCAAGTTGTGTAAGCCAATGTTGGACACTCCGTGGAATTATTTAAGTTAGTTTGTATGGGGGTAAACTATGAAAATTGCATCAAAAATGTGAAAATAAAAAAGGTTAACACTCCGAGAAATGTATGTAATATTGAAGTCACCATTTATATCATTTGTGATTTATAACAAATTAACTGCATGTAATAAAGAGAAAAATATTTAAAAAGGACAAACAAGCAAAAGACGAAAGGCCTAATTTATTTAAAATAGCATACAATCTCCAAAATTATGAAAATTTATAGAGGTGTTGTTCAATATGTTAGTGATGTGGGAAAATATTTGAAGGCAGTGTTCAAAGAAATTTGTAATTTTTTTATGTAAATGGTAATTAAGGCTACTACTTACAAACAGAGACTAAATGAGGTGTAAAAATTCTGAAAAATTATCACATGCTCATAATACATCACATAGAACCATGAAATTTTGAGTCAATTTTGGCATCTTTTCTTTTGCCATCTCTCTCCATTTGAGGTTTCTCTCCCTCTTTGTCATGTAGTACCAAGAATCAAATAGTTCTTCTTTTCTCAATAATAGCTGCTTTTAACCATTTGTGGTCCTTTTGTCTTTTGAATGAAGTGCACACACCATTTTAACATTTATACCACTTATGACAACAATAGATACCATTTGTGAAAAATAAATGATACCAAGTATAATTGATTCTCTTTGTAGAAACTTGATACTACTTGTGAGCAACTAGTATCCCTTATAAACACAAGGTTGAATTGATCTTCTTTTAAAAGATTGAAATCCAATTATGAATACCAAATTTAAATTCATCTTGAATAATGGAGGTACTAATTGTAGATCACTTGTAAACCACTGGATACAACTTGAGAGATCTTCAATAATTGCCACTTGATACTTATTTGTGGGGATACCACTTGTAGAAAGAAGGAGATACCATTTGAGGAGAGGATTGATATCATGTTGTAATTTGCTCCAAAGTTTTTCACAAAGAATTATAAACCACTTTTGGGGTATTTCCAACTATATGCCAGGTTAAAAAGATTTTTATCTTACAAAAGAGTTTTACCAAATTATTTTTTTGTTTTCAAAACAAATTCATTTTCAAAAGAATCTTCAAGATTGCAAAAATGAGCATGTGAGGGTATTTTTAGGATCCATTTGTATGTATGAGTTTGTAATACTTTTGTTAGCCAATATATGTCAATAATTATGGCTCAAATGGCAAAACTCATTTTAAATGCGAGCTTGTGACCACTTAGGTCAACTCAAGATTTTAGATGAGTTTCAAAACCAAATAATTTTTGTTTGGTTGGTCTTTTGAAAAATCTTTGAATAGCAATAATATTTGAAATATCCAACTCTAGGTTTTGGGTATTGATCACTTTTTTAAATTTGTAATACCCTGAATGTCGTTACGGCGTAAGTTTTGAAAATAATCGCGGAGTCGTCGGTTTTTCGGTAAATCGCGGGAAGGGAAAAATATAAATTGTGGAATAGTGTAAAAGAAATAAAATAAATAAATAAATTAATCAATTAATTAAAATAATTAATTTATATATTTTGGTTGTCCGGAGGGTGGGCCGGCTTTTGGGCCACCACCCAAATGGGGCCGTACCCCTCCCAAACCCTAGCACCCTTTATAAACCCTCCTTGGCCCCTCCCCTTTGTCCACTCTTGGGCGCAGCCACCACCCTCCATCACCCCCCACAAGCTGTCATCCATTGGAGGAGAAGGAGAAGAAGGAGAAGGAGAAGAAGGAAGGAGAAGGAGAGGAGAAAGAAGAAGGAGAAGAAGATGAGGAAAAAAGTGGGAAAAATCTTCATCTAAATAATTTTCCCCCATCTCAAATCCTCTGTTTTAAGGAATAATTAGGGTTCTTGGCACGGAATATGAAGGTAGTTAATAGATTAATTGCCCGATTAGGGATTAGATGTTGTCTGTCTGTAGATTGATTCGCGCAGCTTTGATCCAGAAAACGAATTTTCCTGCGGGTCTTCCCAAAAGGAAAGCTGTAAAAGACTTCTAGATGGGTCTCCTGTTTTTGTTTCGAATTTTTCTACCATGGGATCTGGGAGATACGGAGTCGGCAATACCGCTGTCCGTCAGGCGGACAGATTGGTACAGTCCGATGGTAATCCGGAGTTTAAAAATAGTAAACGATTTTTCTGGTCATGACCATAATTTAGAAAGTTGTAGATAATTTATATATATATATATATATATATATATATATATATATATATATATATATATATATATATATATATATATATATATATATATATATATATCTTCCGTAAAATTTCAGAATTTTTAGACCTCTGTGTTGTTGTTGGCACGCATTTGAATACTGTTGTCCAATCTGCCAGAACAGAGTTCTTCATCAGTTTTGGGCATTAAATTACTCCTAGCTATGATTAAAATAAAAATAGGTGTTCTCCATGAAAATTGTAGGTTTTTGACTCATGAATCCAGAGAGGTATCATTTGCTGTATTGGGATCATTATTTTTAAAGATACGAAAAAGTGAAGCAGAGCTGCTGCAGAGAGTAATTTGTTGAATTGTTGAGCGGAGAGGAGATTGTGCGGGTTCGGGTTTCTAGCGATGTTTTATATATTTATGTCGTGCTTGTATGCTGTGGTTGTGTGCTGAGAGTTGTCTTGTGGACAAGTGGTCTTGTCGCTGAGCGCTCTTGATCTCTATTGTACTTCGCTTCGTCGGATTGAGGCAAGTAAATGTAGCGGTGCTTGCTACCGTTTAACCTGTTATTCTTTCTACTTGCAATTTACATTATTATCTTAATTTGATACATGATGTCGTGATTGCATGATATTTTAATTGTGGAGTTGATAGCAAATTTTTATCCATTGATATGTTGATATTATGCTAGTAGACATGTGGACTTCTAGCTTAATGTTATAATGCGGACATGAAAATAACATGTGGTGGATGTGGATATGTTGAGAGCATGATAATGCTCCTTGTGGATGAATTAATGTGATTAATGAATTATCATATCATTTATGTCATATCATGTCATTTGCATATGTGGATGTCGCCGCACTTAGCCGTGATCGACTGCAGATCAAACATCGTATATTGTCGTGTCGATGCACCTCTTCGCCCGCGGAAGCATCGTACATTGCCGTAATACGATGAACTACAATTCCTGCCCTGGCAAGAGTGATGTTGTAATACCCCCGGAATATTGTATTTAATTACTTAATTAAATTAAAGCCGAGGACGTGGGGAGAAAGATTAAAATAGTGTTTGTTTTGAGGGGTTTTCTGAAAATGCGAGACAACCTGGGCCTAGGCCTTGGCCCAAGAGGGAGTTCTAGGCCCAAGAGGGGGGAGGCCACCTTTTAACCCTAGCCCCACCCCTCCCCCATGCAGCCGCCGCTGTAACACCCCAGGACCCACAATGCCCTGGATGCTACTAAAACTACTCTATAACTAGCCAATTTACAAAATAAAATAAACTGGCAATAATACTAAGCAAGATAGTATAAGCGGAAGCGTAAACAATTAAGGAAAAAACAGAATAATAACAATTCAATAATCATAATCAACTATAACAAATTATCTATAGGGACAGTACACAAATTTAATATTACTAAGAAGGAACATTTGTCAATAAGTTAGCTAAACAAAGACTAGATTTCTTTCAACTTTATTTCAGCATTAAGATTATAATACAAGTGCATCTGTGCGGTGCCGCTCTACCCTTCCCAATGCATGCTCAAAGTCCACCTGTAGGGAGGGGGAAGCAAGAGTGAGATAAAAAAATCTCAGCAAGCAAACTGTTTAACAAGGTACTCAAACTACAAGCAAATTAAACATCATCATTATAATTCCATACATCCACAATTACAATTTATGTTCATAAATATTTAAACCACCATAAACTTCTATGAATAATACCTCTTTAATTTAAGACTTAATTGTCATATGAATGCAGTCTTTTATCCTCTATTAAATGCAAAAGAAACATTTAATCTTCCATAACCACAATAGATTAATCATCGACATTAAATCTTTCACAATTAACAATGTTTACATCCTCTACATCAAAACACTATCCATGACGGTAAAGTATTAGCAAATAAATCTTGTTTAACTACTTTAAACATCATCCACTACCACTACCAACGACAATAAAACATATGTATGTTTTACTTCAATACATTATTATTTCTCATATGCACATTTGCTATCATCAATTAATATGTATATGAGAAAAGAATTTCATGCCGTAATCACAACCCTTACCATACACAAGGGACGAATCCCATTCCACGACCACAACCACAATCCTCACAAATAGCTCACATGAGCTAAATCCACAACACAACAATGAAACTGTAAATTCCACATTACAACTATGGAGTTAAATAATCCACAAAAATAACTTCACCACAACATATTGCATATGGATGCAAATAAATCTTTCCACAACATATCTTCACCACAACATATTGCATATGAATGCAAAAATAAATCTTTCCACAACATATCTTCACCACAACATATTGCATATGAATGCAAAATGACATATGGATGCAGTCATTCAAACAACAAATGAATGCATATGAACGCTTATCTTCCTTCCACTCTTTCCAAGGCAGGGAATTGCTTCCCGCGGGAGAAGAGGTTGTACCGGTACGGTCGCGGCTAGGTGCGGCGACATCCACATATGCAAATGACATGATATGATATGAATGATATGATAAATCATAAATCACATTAATTCATCCACAAGGAGCATTATCATGCTCTCAACATCTCCACATCCACCACATATTTGTTTCATGTTCCACAATATAACATTAAACAGGAAATCCACATGTCTACTAGCAAAGTTAATAACATATCACTTGATCAATACATGCTACCATCACCACAATTAAAATATCATGCAATCATGGCATAATATATCAAATTACGATAATAATGTAAATTGCAAGTAGAATGAATAACAAGTTAAACGGTAGCAACCACCGCTACATTCACTTGCCTCAATCCGATGAAGCGAAGCACAACAGAGATCAAGAGCGCTCAGGGACAAGACCACCTGTCCATAAGATAACTCTCAGCACACAACTACAGCATACAAACATGACATAAATATATAAAACATCGCTAGAGACCCGAACCCGCGACAACTCCTCTCCGCTCCACAATTCAACATTTATTCTCTGCAGCAGCGCTGCTTCATAATTTTGAATCTTTAAAAATATAGATCGAAAAATAGCAAATAATATCTCTATGGATTCATGACTTAAAAACCTACAATTTTCATGGAGAACACCTATTTTTATTTTAACCACAACTAGGAGTAATTTAATGCCCAAAACAGAGGAAGAACTCTGCTTTGGCAGATTGGGCAGCCGCGTTCAAACGTGTGCCCACGACAGCACAGAGGCCTAAAAGTTCCCAAATTTATACAGCAGCTACATATCTAAATTATCTACAACTTTCCCAACTACAGCCAAGGACAGAAAATTTGTTTACTATTTTTAAACCCCGGATTACAGTCGGACTGTACCAAACCGTTCGCCTGCCGGACAGCGATATTGCCGACTCCGTATATCCCAGATCCCACGGTATAAATATTTTAAAAAAATACAGTAGATACATATGGAAATTATCTACAACTTTACTTTTGGGGAGACCCACAGTAAAATTCGTTTACTAATTTTAAACTCTGGTTTACCGTCGGGCTGTACCGATCTGTCCGCTTGCCGGACAGCGGCATTGTCGACCCCGTATCTCCCAGATCCCTTGGTAGACAAATTTGAAAAATATATAAGAGATAGATCTGGAAGTTCTCTACAATTTTCCTTTTGGGGAGATCCGCAGGAAAATTCGTTTTATAGATCAAAACTGCAAGACAAGGCGCGCTGCGCGAATAGATCTAAAACCAATTCTAATCGGGCAATTGATCTAATATCTACCATCAAATTCCGTGCCAAGAACCCTAATAAATCCATAAAACAGAGGATTTAGGATGGGGAAAAATTACCTAGATGAAGAATTCCCCAATTTTTCCTCCTCTTCTTCTTCTCCTCCTTCTCCTTCTCCTCCTTCTCCTTCTCCTTCCTCTCTTCCCTTTCTTTTCTTCCTTGGCACCATGGCAGCAGCAAGGGGGGAGAAGGGGGGGCGCCCAAGGGGTGGTGGAGGCTGGTTTGGGGTGGAAAAGAGGGAGGGGCCAAGGAGGGGTTTATAAAGAGGGTGCTAGGGTTTGGGAGGGGTGCAGGCCCTATTTGGGTGACCGCCCAAACGGCCGCCCACCCTCCGGACAGCCCAAAATATTCAAATTGATTATTTTAATTTATTTAATTCATTTTACAATGTTCTACAATTTATATTTTTCCCTTCCGCGATTCTCGAAAACCGTCGATTCGCGATTGATTTAAAATCTTATGCCGTAACGACGTTCGGTATTGACCGCCCATTGCCCCGCCGCCGCCTGCCGCAACCAGCCGCCGGCACCCTTGCTGCCCTGCCGCGCCAGCCTGCTGGAGCCCTGCCGCGCCCGTGGCGAGCTGCCGCCAGGCCGCCCCTGCCCGCCTCCCTGCCGCCGGGCTGCCGCGCCTGCCACCGGCCGTGGCAAGCTGCCGCGCCAGGCTGTGCCGCCGTGCCGCGCTGCGCCGTCGTTTTGTCCGCCGCCGCACCGCGTGGATCCGGAAGAAGGAGAGGAGGAGATCGCGGCGAGTGCATCGTGTTCTTCATCGTGTTCGTCATGTTCGTCGACGTGTTCGTCGTCGTGTCGTCAAGGGTAATCCCTGTTAATCTCTAGATGAGTTTTTAATCGAGTTAGATTCGTCGGTTTTACGGGCTCGCCGGACGAAGTTGTTAGTCGGTAGTTTTGGGGTAGATTCGTCGGGATTCAGGTCTGGACCCCTTCTAGAAAATTGTAGAAGACGTGATTATCTTTCCAGGGAGTACCAGAACACGTTATTGGATCTGTGTAGCGAAAGTTATGAATTTTCTAGTGCGGCTGTTCTGCAGATCGTGGTAGTGCTGGACAGATTTTAGTAGATCGGTTTGTGCAATGGGAATTGTGGTGATTCAGGAGTCCTTCAAATTGGGAAAGTTGTAGATAAGTTTCTTAGCTTTCCAGAGAGGTAAAGAAGTCCGGATTCGGAGTTTCTGGGTGGAAGTTATTATCGTTTTAGTGCGCTGTCTAGAGAGTCCGACGTGATTGTTGATGCTTTAGAAAAGGGTTTGGATCGGGTAGAAAATGGCAGAATCAGATAGGCTCCCCAACTAGGTTTGTTTAGATAATTTAATTATCTTTCCAGAAAGTCTAAGAACGCTTAAGTTGGATTTACGTACTGGAAGTTATGAATTTTTAAAGTCGGCTGTCTGTGGTTGGGTAGATTTGGCCGAGGGGAGTTGGGGAGTTTAATTGAGATAAATTGTTGGGGTATTTGGAGTTGCTGTTATTTTGTATCTAGAAACCCGTTACTGTTATGTTAGTAATTATTAATTAATTATTCAGGAGGAGAGCGGATTCCGGGGGTTTCGCCTTCTGCTCGTTCTTCGTTGTCTCGCGGTTGAGGCAAGTATAACTTTGATATGATTAATCTGTGTGATTTGATGATTTGGATGATATGAGTGTTGATTGAGTTATGAATGCTTTACTTATGAATTTTAGTAAAATTATGAGTTGATAATGCTATGTATGTTCTGTTTACATTATAGCATTTTTGAGATTTAATTGATGCATAGTATGTTGAATGCCTGTTTATCTTGTTGATATATTCACATATATGCATCATGCTGGGAATTGTTGAAGTCTTGGTCACGTGGTGATCAAGCGTCGAGGTCCCCACACTTGTGGAGTGTGGGCAATTGGTCCCTGTACCCGAGGGTACAGGCATGGGTGTGCATTGACGGATGCACACTCCGCATTACCGGTAAAATGCGAAGAGATGAGAAAGGGCTTTTGATCATATTGCATAGCATGACATTCATATGAAACATGTTTAACTTGACAGTTAATGTTCATGCTTGCTTTTGTTACAGTTTATACTTGCTGAGTCGTTGCACTCACCCTTGTTGTTGTTTGTTTATTTTAGGTACCAATGTGAGATCAACATACATGGGGACATGAATGACTAGTCCAGATGCACGTGCACTATTCCTTCAATAAGAAATAAAGACAGTCATTATAATCTTAGTGACTGGTTAGTTTAATTGGTTCATTTTATTATTCATCAGATTAAATGTAATAATGATTAGAACTATTTGATATCGCCTGTTCTTTATTATGGAAATAGAACTGCTTCGCTTATCTAGATTTGCTATTAATGATTGAATAGATAAGACTTTATCGAATCTTTTAGAATAATTATTAGAAGTTTTAATTTTGGCTAGAAGTTGGTAGCATTTTAGGCCATTGTTTGGCTGGGATGTTACAGATGTGGAGCATAGCATGAAGCATTCATATGCATTGCATTGTGGAAAGATAATTTGCATACATATGCAACATATTGTGGTGATGTTATTTTGTGAAATATACAACTTTCTAGTTGTAATGTGGAATTGGCTCATGTGAGCTATTTGTGGTATGAAGATTGTGGATGTGGTCGTGCAATGGGATTCGTCCCTTGTGTATGGTAAGAGTTGTGGTTGTGGCTTGAGATTTTTTTCACTTGCATTAATTGTTGATAGCATTTGTGGATGTGAGTATTAACAAAATAGTAAGATGATCATATATATGTTTTGTTGTCTTTGATGGTGATTTGAAGTTGAAGTTATAACATTGTTATTTGTGGAAGATTAAATATTGATGATTAATCTATTGTAGTTGTGGAAGATTAAATGTTTCATTTGCATTTAATTGTGGATAAAATGACTGCATTCATATGTCAATTAAATCTGTAATTGAAGAGGTATGATTTATGGAAGTTTATGGTGATTAATAATTATGGACATGAATTGTGGTTACAGTTGTATGGAATTATAAATGATGATGTATAATTGTTTGTAGTTTGAATAGCCTGTTAAACAGTTTGTTTGCTGAGATTTTTATCTCACCCTTGTTTCCCCCTCCCTACAGGTGGACTTTGAGCATGCATTGGGAAGGGTAGAGCAGCACCACATTGATGCACATGGATTTTGTTTTAATGCTGAAATAAAGTCGAAAGAACTCTAGTCTTTGCTTAGCTATCTTGTTGATGAATGCTTCATCTCATTAATGTTTAATTCGGAACCGTTCCTTTGGTTATTATGTTGAAGTTGATTATGAATATTAAATTGTTATTGATATTCTGTCATTCCTTAGTTGTTTATGCTTTCGCTTGTATTATCTTGTAATATCTTGTTTAATAATTGGTGCCAGTTTATGTTATCTTGTAAATTGGCTAGTTGTAGAGCTGTTTTAGTAGCATCCCAGGGTAATGTTGGAAACTCATTTTTACTTAAAATAAGTTTTTTTAAAGTCAAAACCTTTGAAAAACGTTTGAAATGTATTTATATACATTTTTCACCTAGTTTTCAAAGATATATTAATAATTTTAAAATTTTGACTTTTGGCTAAATGGCTCAATTTTGAAAATCAATACTAGCACTTAATCAATTTGGGCACACTTAGGGATGTGATATATATGATTATGATTTAGCACTCACTCTTAATGTGCCACTTACCCATGTTGCTCAATATTGCAATAATGAAGTTTTGAACAAGAGTAAGAATATAAAATTTTTTAAAGGATTTTCATGAATGCAATGCAACATAAACAAGGCTAGGGGCTAAATACTTCAATGTAAATACTTGTTACCGAGATAGCATTAGTTCTTGGTATGGAATGATCGCCCTCAAGCTTGACTCTATTTTTGCACATGGTGGAGTTCACCTCTTCATGAATAAGTCAAGCCTCCAATGCCACTCCAAGTACCTATTAAGTATTTAAGTGTATTTTGGTACCCAAACTTAGTTGGGTCTATAAATATTAGTCACAATAGATTTTGGCACCTAAATAGCCCTAGCAATAGTCTTAGGCGAACTAACACATCTAGCAATCACACTACCATCTCTAGCCTTCTTAAGCAAATAATGATTATTATAGATAATAGCTTAGGAGTGATACTTTTGCGACAATCCATACTAAAAGTTTCTTTTCCCAGCAATTGTAGCAAGTTTGATATTTCTTTTCATCCTTTGTCTTCTTGTCTTGCTTATTGCCGGCTTGCCTCTTCATTGATGTCCTTTGCTTGTCATTCGTATTAATCGGGCACACCGAGGCAAAGTGGCCCTTCTCATTGCAACCAAGACACTTGACATTCTTCGTGTGTCTTGCATTGTATCGTGTCTTGCTATTCTCCTTCTTCTTGGAGACGAAGCCAATACCTATTTTGTCATTCAGGCTTTGTTGCTTGCTCAAGATATCTAGAGAGGTCTTTCCTTTATACCACTTCTTCAAGCTATTGCTCAACTTGGTGACTTGGGCCTTGAGCTCTTTGTTTTTCTCTACAAGGTTAGTCTCAACAAGCATAGAGAAAATAGAAGCATCTAATTGAAAGCAACAAGGCATATCAAGCAAATCATCACAAGAAGTAGATATGTTAATCTTAGATGAAATGCAAGGACTGTGAGCTATACATGGCATATCATCCTGTAAATCGTATGCAATGCCTATATCCACTTTGGACTTATTGAGATCCTTGAGAAGAAGAGTCCCTTGAGCTTCCTTTAGCTTGTCATAAGAATCCCTGAGAGAAAGAAATTCTTTCTTCAAGACTTTGAATTTTGACTTCTTTTTGCCAAGATACTCATTCAAGTCCTCTGGCATATCCATCAACTCATCATAAATAGGCTCATCATTATCACTATCATTATTTACTTTTTTATTACCTTTATCCATAAAGCAATGAATTGATGTAGAGGGGCTTGCAGATTCTTCATTGTCGGAGCTAAAGATTCAGCATTCTTCTTCCGACATCCACTCTTCTATTCAATCATCTTTGGTTGAGGTGGACTTTTCATAATTATCTTGAAGTTGTGTACACATCTCACGAGTGTTCTTGAGATTGCGTACGACATCAAACACCTCTATACTCAAAACACTAAATAAAGCGTTAGTTGCTTAAGTATTGAGATGTGATCATTTCTCTTCCTCAATAGCTAGAGCAAGAGACTCCTTTGGAGGAGAAAATCCCACATATATAATCCAGCAAATTTTAGGGCTCATGGCCTTAAAATTATAATCCACCAAATTTGAGGGTTCATGGCCTTAAAATAACATATCATACGAAATTTTCAATTAGCATAATTTGTTCCATCAAATAAAGGTATCTCACCGAGGTAAACTATATCACTAGTCAACATCCTTTACTCTCTAGGTGGTGAAGCCTAATAGAATGAGAGACCAAGCTCTGATACCACTTGTAAGATGGAGGAGGCCAACTAGAGAGGGGTGAATAGGCGGTTTTAAAATCCTTTCGCTAAAATCAAGTTTATAATGTGAAAGCATAAATCAATTCGGTTTTGCACAAATAAGGCTCAAAATAACTAGGTTCACATGAGTGCACCAACAACCTAAATCTATGTCAAAGATTTGCAATCCTAAAGTGACAAGCAATCAATTTAATTCTATGAATATAAATTGCTTGAATATAAATTGAGCACAAGAAAATAAATCACAATGACACGGTTCCTTTTTACCGTGGTGTTCGGAGACTTCCTAGTCTCCCCTAGTCCACATTGAGGTAAACCCAAATGAATTAGACCGGCTCCACGAAATAAACCAAACACCTCAATTCTGATAGCTCTTTCCCGCTCCACATAGGTTAGCTCCAACCTTCACAACACACCGGGCATTCTCACAAGCTTTTTTGAGAAGATCACCAGGCATGACGCCTCCAACGGCATCTAGGAGTTGGCAACATTCAAATGTAACAAGTAAATTGGTAGCCTTCAAAAGTAACAAGTCAAGCCTCTTGATTGACTCTCACCACGTACAACGAATGCACAAGGTCAACTGGATATGAAATCCACCTCTAGATACAATACATACAACTAGACACCTCTCTCCTTGTTCATAAGGTGCAACACATACATAATTGAGTGGAGAAGATTACACTGGCTCAAGAGAGTGATATAGAGTGTCAAAAATTGTCACCCAAAACCATCCAAGGTGGTATTTATAGCCCACATCACAAAAACTACCTGTTGAAAACAAGAATCCTCAAAAATCAACATTTGCGGTACTACCGCCGTTATAGGAATGGTACTACGTTTTCTATCATAACGGCTAGAAAAATAGTCGTTATTCAGCATTTGCAGTACTACCGCAGTTATAAGGGCGGTAATAGCATTTTTTGGTCTTACCGTAGTTATAAGGGCGGTTCTACCGTTTTCAGTTTTTCAACAAGACGACACTAGGAAAAATGGACATAACTTTTGACCTGATGTCGGAATTGAATAATCTTGGACTCTATGGAAAGATTATTAAAAGAGCTACACAACCCACATATTCATATGATCTCATACAAATTAGATCAACACAGAAATAATAAGAGATCCAAGAAGTCATTACCACGGTCTAAGTTCAAAGAAATAGCAACAAACAATCTTAGACCATGCCAAGGGATAATGCATGACCTCAAACATTTTGCAAAACACGTTTACAAATTTAGATCATGCCACGAGGAGTAGGTACATAGACTTCAACTATTTGTAAAACACATGTGCAAAGTATAGTCACATGTTACAAGGATTAGATGCCCGAGCCCCAACGATTTCTAAAACACATTCACAAATAATGGCATCATACCATGGAGAGCTAGAGAAATCGGTATTGAGCTATCAACATATGATGAGACTCAAGCTACTAGACAAGACCCCTCTTAATAGTACGTTAAATCTATACTAGCAATCCGGTCTTTCAACTTAACGCCAAGATCGGTAAAAGACTAGGAATATATTCTTAGCCCTAGCTAGTTACACATTTGCTTTGAGCATCCTCTTAAAGTTTGATGACACATATCTTCACTTCAAGTTCGGGTCATTGTCTTCTCTCGACTTGATGATCAACTCATGATTATCTCATTTTTGAGATCTTGATGTGCATCAATACATGGTGCATCTCCTCTTTGACATGCGTCAACATATGATTCATCCTCTTCTTGATGGCCTTCAACTCTTGAAGCTATCTTTCATCCCGAACCTTGACGACTACAGTTACTTTCTTTCTTGCTTGCTTGTTCCCTAGGATTATGATGTTTTTCCTGGGGTTGTTGCTTGCTTGGTTTGTTTATGCTTAGCAGCGGTTCGTTCAAAATAAAAAAGGTAGAAGCCGCTCAGAAACGATGTTCTCTTGTCCCCTCGAGACAGTGCTACTTGATGATCTTCAACATATGAAGCCATCCAAAGTCTTCATCATCATGGAACATAACCTATTCATCCAACTCATGAAAAATATTAATCCCACAATGTGATTATCATTAATTACCAAAATATATCATTAACTCATAATGAGGGGTCTATATTTTTCAATATTCCCTTTTTGGTAATTGATGACAACCACCACAATTGCAAAAATTAAATATAAAGTCATAAAACTCAAAGTGCGGTACTACCAACTTGGTCCTCTTTAGAAAAAACGTACTGTCCATAAATCCGGAACTTCTGGGGTCCGGTTGGACCGCTCAAGAGTTGCGATCATACCGCGCTGCGGTAGTTCCACTGTTATAACTCCGGTACTATCGTTTTCCAAAGGAGAAAATTAGTTTCGAAAGGAACTCTCTGGAAAAAAATGTACCGCCAACTAAACCCCGGTACTTCTAGGTTTCGGTAGTATCGCACTACCTTTCCGGTCATACCGCACTATAGTGGTATCGCCAATTACACATCGGTACTCCTGGTTTTCCTATCAATGTATAGCTAGCTTTAGAATTTAAATTCAGATGTATGCATAACCTTTGTCTCGAGCCATGTCGATCTTCTTGTCAACCTTAGCATGCATCTCCATGTCATCAAGCAAAATTTGGGACTAAACCTTTAAAACACTTGATAATCATGTTAGTCCTATACACAAATAATTGAGTATAAAGTAATGTGAGTATATATGAACTATAAAAGTTTTATATACTCAAAAAATATATTTCTAAGTAGAGATCTCAATATATGTGGAAACGGAAACATAGATCAATACTAATAAAACCACAAAACATAGAGTGAACTCCTCCTAAATGTGTGCATACAAGAATGTGTAATAAAATATATGCACATGTTCAAGTTAGACCTTTTGTAGAGTTCAACCTATCTTTTGAATCCGAGGAATGCAACAAGATGTAAGAATTGACATCGAATGCATACCTCCATGATTTTTATCTTTTCATTCAAATGAGATTAAGCAATAACATACTCAACAAACGAGTTAGTCTCACATTTAGATTTGTCATTAATGAGTTATTCTCATATTTAGATTTATCATTAATCACAAAAGCCAATCTAATTAGATGTTGAACTTACACTTGTCCTCTTAGTGCTTTCAGGATCACGCGTACTGGCTTACGACCTGCCACCTGGTACTCTCCCACATGGTCGAGCCATACAACCCTCAGTGGGTCCTCAGACAGTTTGGGTCGTACCAGTAAGTGCCAGGGCCACGGGACGGCCGCTTCAAAACCAGGCGCGCAGGTGTGTCCTCATTTGTTTTTGTCTGTTGCCCTATTTGCTGCATCTCTCTTTTTTATTTTGCGACGTCCGTACTGACTTTCAGGCAAACAATGAAAGGCCGAAAGAGCGACGACTGGACCCAGGCTCAGCTACCGTACACGACGCAGTGGGCCAAGCGGGCGACGATCGATGTTGTGCAGGAGGAGACGTGGAGACGTACACTTCATACTTGATGTGGTACGTTCCGCGCACTGTGAGCGAGTTTCTTGGGCGGTATTGCATCGTCGATTGAGATCAGCACAATGATGATGTACGAGCGGGTCCAGACGCTCACTGGGTGGCACGATGCGATGAGAAGGTAAAGAAATCTTCCTATAAGTTTCGGACGGCAACACATTTCTAACTAGTTCTCGTTTTCCATATTGTATGACCACCTCGAACGTGTCCATTGTGAGGCTGCTGACGCTCTGCACCGTGGGAGGAACACTACCGTGGATAGGCTCCTGGATACGATACATCCCATCTATGACCACGCGAGGGCGGGAAAATGGTCTACCAGTTGTGGTTGGCACAGCGACAATGCTTTGCCATGACACGAACATTGAGGATAGCCTCCACACCCACTGCCCTCCGCGCCTCCCTCCGCACCACCCTTTGCACCTCCATCCGCACGTCCATCGCACTTCGGCAGCCGTCCTACCTACGGTCGTTCCTCTTCCATGCACTTCGGGCTAGCGGTACGAGAGTTCATAGATGTTGTCCTCTATTTTTCTTCATGCATTCGATTGTAACGTATCTCTTACTATCATTTCTTCTTGCATTATTTGACTGTAGGACCGGAATGGCAACAGAGGGGGGGGTGAATGGTGCCTTAAAAATAGCCCCCAATGAATTCAAGCTTTTTCTTCTTCTCCACTAGATATATAAGCTGTGAATACTCAAAGCTTAGCGGATCGCAGCAAAAATAAAACCAAAAATGCAAGTCGTAACGAAAGATTGCGTGGTCGAACGCCAACTCGTAGTCGTTCAATCAACAACAATCGAGTCTGATCAACGGCGGTCGGAAGAAAACAACTAAAGTCGATGCGACCGGTAGTCATAAACCAAACCGAACGACAACCGTGGTCAGACGGAGGATCACCGAGATCACCAGCACACAACTGCAGCAGCTACCGACAGAAAGAGCCGTGGTCGAATCGGTTGCCGAACCGACAACAGAGAAACCGAAAACAGAGGCAACACAGTAAATACGTTTTTGTCGGACGCACGACCGCCGAGCAAGATTTTGAAGAACTTTTTGCTCCGAGGTCAAAACCGAAAGAAACTTGAACTCTAGCTCGTATAAGATCTCTAGAAGTGAACATATCAAGAAAAGAGAGATCTAGCGATGGTCGGCAAAGAAGGCAAAGTCGAAAAATGTAATGAGCACGGAGGCGGAAGAATAAGAATCACGAGACTTCTCGATTTCGACTTTGCTCTCGGAATGAAATGACCGAAGGTCTCAAAACAATTTTCCGATCTGAGCAAGTGAAGCACAAGCCAACTCTCGGACAAAACACATATGATCGAAAGAACACGAGAGGGCAAACAGATCAAACAAATCATCTCAAGAACAAAACCGAGAAAGATACAGAGAGATGAATCCAATCTTTTCTATTGCACATGGAGGTTTCTACAGCCACTCCATCGGAGGTACACGAGCATCCATGCTCTTACCCAGAGACAACTCACACAAGATAGAGAGGAACACTCAGAGCACTCAGGGGACAACCTCACTTTGCTCCTGAGACCTAACCTCTCTATTTATAGTCTCACTAACGGGTCTCCACACGAGACAACCCGCTAACCGAGTGGTTAAGCTTTGCGAGGCCTCCAGTGCTTTACCCGTTCCTCTCGTGCAACGGCTCCACCGCTTGCCCGTTAGCGCCACCAACTCCACGAGCTCTCACAGAGCCTCTCCAAGAGTCACAGTGCTTTCCCAGTGGACAACTTCCCCCGCAGCTTTGACATTTCTCCAAAATGCCCCTCCGCTGCCTTCCAGGAAGCTTCCTCCACCGCTTTGCTATCCATGCTGTCAGCCCACCTGGCACGACACGTCCTCTTCGGCTTCCACGTCGTTCTGGACCTCAACATCTCCTATGTCTAGTCCCGACCTCTCTAAGCCTCACCAAGACATGTCTCCCAGTACCTGCAACCATCACAGACAACAAAACCATCACATAGCACCGATCCACACAGAAAACACAACACGCTCGGCTCAAACCGAGCTCAAGTCTTTCCACGTAAAATAGACTTTACCACACCTTGTCAAAATAGTGAACAAACCAGTCCACAAGGTCCATGACTTCACAAGGAACCCAACCGACCAAACCTCACCGTAATCGGACACCATATGAGCCCACACGACCGGTTTGAATGAACCCGCACGACCACGGTCAATCTGCCGACAACGTGGTCGAAGACCCTAGCGCCCAACGTGGTCGATACTCCGACCGGTACAACGTGGTCGACCGCCCGACCGCCCAACGTGGTCGAGGCTCCGATCCCACAACGTGGTCGTAAACCCTAGCGCCGACTGCCGACCACGGTCAAAACTTCCGAGGGCTCCGCAACGTGGTCGAAGCCTGAGCGCTACAACGTGATCGAACGCTCCCAATTGCCAACGTGGTCGTAAACCCTTCCGACCACGGCCAAAGTACTCGTACGTTGCTCGGCTGGAACCCGATTACCACCAACGTGGTCGTACGCTACCCGGTAGACTTCCGATCACGTTCAAATTCGCCGGGGACGCCACAGCGTGGTCGTAACGCCTTCCGACCACTGTCAGTTTTGCCGAGAACACCTCAACGTGGTCGTACGCTCTTGAACGAAATTCGACCACGACCAAACGTGGTCGTATGGCATCCTACATGGTCGTACGAGCCAGGGACAAGTCGTATACCCGACTTCATTTCGACCGAATTAAGACTTTGCAATAAAAGCCCAAAACAAACTCAATTTTCCTTCAACCAAGAGTCAATTACTCATCATAAAGATGGGATCATCTCCACATGATCTCTCAATCTCCCCCTTGATGAGTATATTGACAAACACCGAAAAATATGAAGTTGAGTTTGTAGAAGCCGACATGGTCCAAGGAAAGAAAATGAAATTATGACCATGTCGATGTAGGAATACTAGAGCAACACATAAAGAGCAAATTGATCTCCAAAGCTCTAGCAAGTTCCCAGAAGTTAAAAAAAATTTTTTTTAATCTATTCTCCCCCTTTTGGCAATAAACACATCAAGTATGCAAGAGAGAATAAGTCAAAATGATGGATGGAATGGCTGATTTGATTATTCAAAGTATGCGAGCCATGAGAATTATCCAAAATGACCAAATGTATTACACCAAGCCATAACATACAAGTATGCTACAAAGATCATGACTATGTATGTAAAGAGAAGCTAAGCTAACAGATGGTATAATCTGATTTTTTTAATTTGAAGTGCTTAGCAAGTCAAGTCAAACAAGATTTTAGTCTAGCTAATGATATCCACAAATGATGCAAGCCATGTCAATGAGCTAAATGGAATCGAGAAGCTAGTGTTGAGCCAACTAGAGTGCTATTTATTCAAGAATGATACATTTGTTTAAGTACACTTGAAATTTTAGCAATTGAGCATAAATGACATTTTTCTTTAGAGATCTCATGATTGTTTTCAATCATACTTTTGTCATGTGCTAGACCTCAAGCCTTATGCGATCATTCCAAGCGAGAAGCTTAAGGAAATGATCTTGGTCATCCAAATCTCCCCTGAGTTCATGCCTTGTGCAATGGCAAGCCGTCTCATGAGAAGGAATTGGTGAGATCAGTTTTTCGCACGAAAGAGATCTTTTTTGATAGATTGTACTAACTTATGTGTCATCAAGAAACCAGATAGCTCAATCTATTGCTCAACTAAGATTCAAGACTCAACTCACCTATTTGACATGGCGAGAATCATAAAAAGATAACACAAGGTCGACTAGTCTCAAATATGAACAAGACATGAATTAGGTCAAATTTGGCATTTTAATTAACCTATCATGGCAAAGACTTGACTACACATATAAAGTCATGATCGATTAGCAATGGAGCACAAATCATGGCAATGTGTAAAGCATTGAAAGCATGTCATAACCGGATAATAATCAAGGCTCAATGTGGTTATATTACAATGCGTAATGCAATGCGAAAATCCAGCTCCCCTTAACATGTGATGCGACTTTTAGTTCAAGTTGAGTTTAAGTCAAAATTAAAATCTAGAAGTTCCCAAATGAACTCCCCACAACCAAAGCAATAAAAACAAGAGTCGGCAAATAAATCAAGAAAAGCAAAGTCCTTAAAGCATAGATAAGATATAGAGGATACTATGGCTCAGACTGACTCTCATCTACCCTATATGTCTCTAGGACAACAGCTGTCGAGAAAAACGCACACTAGAGAGCAAACACGAACCCTGTCTACCCGAGGGTGGCCCTACCGCTAGAACCTAAAAGAAGTGAGTGAGCTCAACCTAGTGAGATAAGAAACAGCTATCCTGAAAGCACAAGATAAGAGCAAGAAGTCTAAGCAACTCAAAGAAGAGACACACTCTAACCTATGCTAGAAGGACTAAACCCAATGCACCAAAATGCGATGCAACAAGAAGGATACTGAAGCACAATTATTATGATAAAGCGAGAAGCCCAAAGCTCCCCCTCACAATAGTCCGTAAGGACAAACCACCCCAAGCTCTCCCCGCAGAGCTGAAAACCTCGTGCTATCCAAAGGCTTGGTGAAGATATCAGCCAACTGGTGGTCACTCTCCACAAACTGGAGCACGATGTCACCCTTCTCTACATGGTCTCGAAGAAAATGATATCTGATATCGATGTGCTTGGTCCGAGAGTGCTGCACTGGGTTCTTAGCAATGCTAATCGCAGACGTGTTATCGCAAAAGAGCGGAACACGATCGATAGCTAACCCAAAGTCCCGCAGAGTCGAGACCATCCAAAGCACTTGGCTACAGCAACTGGCTGCAGCAACGTACTCGGCCTCTGCGGTGGACTGTGCAACACCGGACTGCTTCCTCGAAGACCAAGAAACGAGAGAAGTGCCAATGAACCGGCGGTGCGAAGTGCTCTTCCTATCTATCCTCTGACCAAGAAAGTCGCATCCGAAAAGGCTCTAAGGGATGAGCAGGAGGAGGAAGAGTACCGATACCATAGTCAATGGTAGCTCAAGGTACCGAAGATGCGCTTCACCGCCTGGCGGTGAGATACGCGAGGAGAAGCCTGAAACCGGGCACAAAGACATACAGAAAAGTGTATGTCCGGTCTCGAGGCAGTGAGGTACAAGAGAGAGCCAATCATACTCGAACTCTTTTGATCAACTGCTCGCCGTCCTCATCGTGGTCAAGTGTGGCCGTAGAAGCCATTGGAGTCGACACCGCTTTCCATCACTCATGTCGAAACGTCTCGGAGATCACGGTGTACTTGCCTTGATGCAAGAAGGTACCTCCCGAGTCTCGCTTGATTTGGAAGCCAAGGAAGAAAGTCAACTCACCCATCATGCTCATCTCAAACTCGGTGCTCATGACATCCGAGAACTGTGAAACTAGAGCATGAGAAGAGCCGCCAAAGATAATGTCATCGACATAAATTTGGCGACGAAAGGTCATTGCTGCCGGCGAATGAACAAGGTCTTGTCAACTTTACCCATCTCAAAATCATGTCTCAATAGATAGGACTTAAGCCTCTCATACCAAGCTCTAGGGCTTGCTTAAGTCCATACAATGCTTTGGAAAGCTTGAAGACATGACTAGGGTATTTGGGGTTCTCGAAACACGGAGGTCGTCGACATAGACTTCTTCCTCAATGAGGCCATTGAGAAAGGCACTCTTGACGTCCATCCGTAAAGCTTGAAACCTTTAGAAGCTGCAAGGCAAGCGAATTCTAATGGCCTCAAGACGAGCTACAGGGCAAAGGTCTCCTCGAAATCCGGACCCTCAACCCGGGAGTACCCCTGCAACCAGCCTAGCCTTGTTTCAATGACTACCCCATTCTCACTTTGCTTGTTCTTGAACACCCATTTGGTTCCAATGATATTGTGATCTCGAGGGGCTCAACAAGCGTCCGCACCTTGTTTCTCTCGAAACTCTCTAGCTCCTCATGCATAGCATTGATCCAAGACTCGTCGAAAGAGCATGAGAAACATCTTTGGGCTCAAAGGAGGCAATGAAAGCGTAATGGAGATGAATTGAGATAAGCGATTTTGAGCGGGTAACCCGCTCAAGAGGTCTCCAATGATCCGCTCAAGGATGAGTTTTTGGATATGTCTAGGAGGTCCGGATGAGATGAAGAAGCGGCCTCTACCTCGTGAGTCGATGAAGTAGGAACAGAGCCACTAGCTCCGAAGAAGCGAAGGTAGGGTCGATCACCTCGAGGTGCGGTGGAAGAAGGCACCTCAAGGGGTGGAAGAGGTACCGATCGGGTAGACAACCCTCATCTCCATCATCCTCATCATCCACGAAGATGGTCTCGGATCGCTCTAGTGAACTCGAGATATCGGGCCTAGTCCCTGACCGGCCTCATCGAAAGTCACCTCACGTGTTTCTACCAATTTGCTAGACTCAGCCTGCACCCTATAGGCCCGCCAAGAGGTCGAGTAGCCTAGAAAGAGCCCATCACAAGATCGTGACTCGAACTTATCTAGGTTCCGGACTTTAGAATAAAACACTTGCAACCAAACACACGAAAATGAGAAACACTAGGCTTTCGCCCGTATCTCAACTCATAAGAAGTGCGGTGCAAGTGTGCCCGAAGAAAACTCGATTAGAAACATGGCACGCGGTGGCTATAGCCTCAGCCCAAAACTTCCGCGGTGTAGAGTACTCATCAAGCATCGTCCTGGCCATCTCGACCAAGGTACGGTTCTTCCTCTCCACAACGCCATTCTGCTGAGGGACGTATGGGGAAGAGAACTGGTGCTCTACACCGGTCTCATCACAGAAACTCTCAAAGTAGGAATTCTTGAACTCCGTGCCATTGTCACTGCGGATCGCTCGTAAGGCACCTGGAAGCTCAACAGAAAGCCTACTGAAAAGACCTCGGAAATGTGAAAACGTCTCATCCTTCGAGGCTAAGAAAAACACCCAAGAGTACCTCGAATAGTCATCGACCACAACAAGAACGTACCACTTCCCTCCTGCTAACTGCACTCGAGCTGGTCCAACCGTATCCATATGGAGCAGCTGTCCCGGTGCATCGGTCATAGTAACTGTGACCGGAGGATGAGAAGCGGCAACCATCTTGCCATGCCGGCATGGAGCGCAAACAAGATCTTTGACCATCTTGAGTTTCGGCAGACCACGAATGAGATCGTGGCCGCTAACTCGGGTCAAATGGTCAAATCCAATATGACCAAGTCTCCTATGCCAGAAGGAAAGATCGCGGGACTCAGAAGCAAGCAAACAACGGAGAGGATCACCAGAAGACTCAGAAAAATCAGCACGAAAGATCCTCCCAAAACGAGAAATCCATAAACCGGACTCACCAAGAATCAAGAATTTTGCGCTTGTTTTCTTAAAACTCACCTCGAAATCGTCATCGGTGGTCGAGAGACGAAAGCAAATTGTACTGCAGCTTACTAACCAAGGCAACATCTTTTAAAACAAATGAATCATTAATGCGATCGCACCTTTGGCGATGACTCGCCTGTAAGAGGCGTCTCCAAGGTGATCGCCTCATCACCGGAGCACGGCAAGGGAAGAAAACCAACGGAATCTCCGGTCATGTGTCGTGAACACCGAGTCTACAAGCCAAACCTTTCCTTCCCCGCCCAAATAACCCGAGTCAACAAGAGAGCAAAGTCTCGATCGGGATAAATCAACATAGATTTTGGCACCCAATCTTGAGTCACACGTCGAGCGTAAGAAGTAGTCACAGACGACCGACCTCTAACTACCCTCGCCTCCGTCGCTCAAAGAAGGTAAGGTCTATGTGCGACACTGAAGTCATTCTTCGGGTCCGATCGCTACGGGAGAGCGAGTCGGAGCACCGGCAGCACGCTGATCACGCCGCGGGTAGCTATCTCGATGGAAACGAGATCTACCCTCAGGATGGCGGAAGTCACGACTAGAGGGAGCACGAGGACGAAAAACGAAAACTCAGAAAAACCAAGTCCCTCGGTCGCCCAAAACTACCAACAAGAGTAAGCCTAGACCTCGTGTTGGTCTTAGGTGCACTCAAGGTCTGGGGCTGACCCTGAATACGCCTAAGAGACTCAACACGGTCTCTTCGCGCGATCTTGGCGCGCTTGAAGCAATGGTCAAACAAATGCCCATCCTTCCGATGAAGGTGCAATGATACCGCCCGAGGAGTCAAGTAGCATGAGATGGCTTCGCCCGAGAGGTCAAGCTGCAGGTGAAATCACATTGCTGTCAGAAATCCCTTGAACAAAGCCCGCTGATCTAAATTGAACTTTCTTGTTCTTGGGCTTGACCTCGATCACACCTGCGGCTATGGGTCTGAGCACGGCAGGTGGATGTTTCCTCACATCCTCACGGAAATCATATCCTAGACCCTGTTTGAACTTGCAAATCTTTGATTGGTCTAGAATAAGATTGAGATCCTTCTTGCCTCCTACAAATTTCTCGAGAGTGTTCATAAGGTACTGACACTCCCGAAAGAGAGAGGTGCAAGAAGAGCAAGGAGGAGGAGAAACAACAGAAGGTAAGGGAGCAGGAGAACAGCCAACAGCAGAGGGAAGACTGGCTTGTGCACGCACAGCCGACGTAGAAGGGACAGTCCTACTGCTAGCAGATTGGTTCGCATCGCTAGGCGTCTCTACCTTACCCGGGGGCTTCTCCCCCTTCTTTACAATCACATTACAAGCAAAAGGTGACTTCTCTAGTAGGTCCTTAGTTAGCTTCACACATTTCTCATCCAATGCAATCAAGTTAGATTTTAGTTTGTTACAACTAATGCATGGTGAGCTAACAGGGTCCTTAGAAGCAAACTGAGCCAACTTCTTATCATGATCAATCATTTCTTGAAACTGTTTGGAAACAGATTCAAGCTCAGCAGTCAGTTTAGGACAATTCACACATGAAGCAATAGGCTCAAGTAGAAAGGCTTGTAATTCAGCAATTTTATGATCTGCCCGTTTTAGGTTCATCTTCAAATTGTTACAACTTTCACAAGTCTCGGGCAGATCGAGAAGCAATGTATAAAGACCTCTAAAAGCATTATCCTTATCCTCACATGAGGTGCAAGAAGTAGTCTCAATGGTAGATGAAGGAAAAACAATCCTAGACATCTCTAGTTCAGCGAGCAGACTAACATTCTCCACCTTAACAATGTCTAGTTCAGAGGACAAACTATCATGCGAGGTCCTTAGTTTCTCCATGTCTCCAAGCAAAGCACAGCAGGTATCACAGTCGTCACGGGAGGGAGCAGATATAAGTGAAGTAAGCTCCCGTGACAATCTATCTACTTCCTTCTCTAACTCGGTACACCTAGACTTAGCTCTAGCATGAAAACCACCTAGCTTAAGAAAAGCATGATTGAGCTGATCGTAGGTGGGACATACCTCGTCCGAGTCGGAGTAGAGCTCATTGTCACGATCTCGCCTCAAGGGCCATGAAGCACATGCCGAGAAGTCGTTGCCGCCATCCTTGGGCTCTTGGTCCCCGTCCCGTCGTCGTCGCTCCATCCCTCTACCTCGGTCGAGGTCGTCAAGGCGGTGAGGACGCGTGGAAGAGCTTCTTCGCCTTCCGGTTGCGGAACTTCTTCTTGCCTTGGACAGGTGCTGAGGGCTTCGTGTTGCGGTTCTTGTCGGGGTAGTCGTTCTTTCCCGAACCGCCGTAGTCGCCTTTGCCCTTCCCCAGCTTGGGGCATTTTGCTCGAATGTGGTTGGGGCCACCACACTCAAAGCAAATCACTGGTCCTCTTCTTTTTCCGTCCCTCCTTCTCTTGTAAGCATGGGAGAACTTCCGAACTAAGAGGGCCAGCTGTTCATCCTCTAGCTGCTCTAACGATCATCGCCACGTCACGAGAGCAGCTAGGAGAACCCGCAAAGAGAATCGGCGAAGAACCGAGGCCGGTGGGATCCGTGACTAGAGCCATCGACAGACTTCGACCGACGAGACTATGTCAATCTCGTGAGTCTTGAGGCGCGAGTAAAGCGCATCAAGAGTCAAGGTCGAGAGGTCCGTGGTGTCCTTGATGGTGGTCACCTTCATTTCCCAAACCCTAAGATCGAGTCGGAAAGCATCTGTCGAGCGTTATCCGAGTCTGAGTATGTGAGACCGACCGCCGGAGATTGCTCAAAATCTTGTGAAAACGTGAAAAGCACTCGTCAAGGGACTCTCCGGCAAGCATCTCGAATTTGTCAGATTCGCTGAACCGATCCTGTCGAACCGTCTTGATCCGGGAGGTGCCTCATGGTATGCATCGAGGTCACCCGGATGTCGTGAGCGGACGACGGTGAGAGATGCGATCAAATTCGCTCGCTCAATCCTCGTATGATGATGTTCCTTGCCTTTGCATTTGCCTCAACATCGCCCATGTTCCGGCATTGATGTTCTCATCGGCAGAACAACAAATTGTATTTTCACCTTCCGCCAAATAGCATACCCCGAGCACGGATATATGTTTCCATTCGGCTCTTCCGGAAGGGTAATCCAGCCATCGAAAATAGGCGGCTTGGTGGAATACTTGTCTGCTGCCATGGCTCTTTGAGACCGGTTAAGATCTATGAAGAAGAGCTAACCGGCTCTGATACCAATTGTAGGACCGGAATGGCAACAGAGGGGGGGTGAATGGTGCCTTAAAAATAGCCCCCAATGAATTCAAGCTTTTTCTTCTTCTCCACTAGATATATAAGTCGTGAATACTCAAAGCTTAGCGGATCGCAGCAAAATAAAACCAAAAGCAGTAAGTCGAATGAAGATTGCTGTGGTCGAACGCCAACTCGTAGTCGCTCAATCAACACAATCGAGTACTGATCAACGGCTTTGGCCTAAGAAAACAGCTAAAGTCGATGCGACCACCGTAGTCATAAACCAAACCGAACGACAACCGTGGTCGACGGAGGATCACCGAGATCACCAAAGACACAACCGCAGCAGCTACCGACAGAAAGAGCCGTGGTCGAATCGGTTGCCGAACCGACAACAGAGAAACCGAAAACAGAGGCAACACAGTAAATACGTTTTTGTCGGACGCACGACCGCCGAGCAAGATTTTGAAGAACTTTTGCTCGAGGTCAAAACCGAAGAAACTTGAACTCTAGCTCGTATAAGATCTCTAGAAGTGAACATATCAAGAAAAAGAGAGATCTAAGCGATGGTCGGCAAAGAAGGCAAAGTCGAAAAAGCGTAACGAGCACCGGAGGCTAAGAATAAGAATCACGAGACTTCTCGATTTCGACTTTGCTCTCGGAATGAAATGACCGAAGGTCTCAAAACAATTTTCCATCCCCGAGCAAGTGAAGCACAAGCCAACTCTCGGACAAAACACATATGATCGAAAGAACACGAGAGGGCAAACAGATCAAACAAATCATCTCAAGAACAAAAGCGAGAAAGATACAGAGAGATGAATCCAATCTTTTCTATTGCACATGGAGGTTTCTGACCACTCCATCGGAGGTACACGAGCATCCATGCTCTTACCGAGACAACTCACACAAGATAGAGAGGAACACTCAGAGCACTCAGGGGACAACCTCACTTTGCTCCCGAGACCTAACCTCTCTATTTATAGTCTCACTAACGGGTCTCCACACGAGACAACCCGCTAACCGAGTGGTTAAGCTTTGCGTGCCTCCAAGCTTTACCTGCTCCTCTCGTGCAACGGCTCCACCGCTTTGCCCGTTAGCGCCACCAACTCCACGAGCTCACAGAGCCTCTCCAAGAGTCACAGTGCTTTCCCGGTGGACAACTTCCCCGCAGCTTTGACATTTCTCCAAATGCCCCTCCGCGCCTTCCGTGAAGCTTCCTCCACCGCTTGCTATCCATGTTGTCACCCACCGGCACGACACGTCCTCTTCGGCTTCCACGCCGCTCGGACCTCAACATCTCCTATGTCTAGTCCCGACCTCTAAGCCTCACCAAGACATGTCTCCCAAGACTGCAACCATCACGCACAACAAAACCATCACATAGCACCGATCCACACAGAAAACACAACTCGCTCACCAAACCGAGCTCAAGTCTTTCCACGTAAAATAGACTTTACCACACCTTGTCAAAATAGTGAACAAACCAGTCCACAAGGTCCATGACTTCACAAGGAACCCAACCGACCAAACCTCACCGTAATCGGACACCATATGAGCCCACACGACCGGTTTGAATGAACCCGCACGACCACGGTCAATCTGCCGACAACGTGGTCGAAGACCCTAGCGCCCAACGTGGTCGATACTCCGACCGGTACAACGTGGTCGACCGCCCGACCGCCCAACGTGGTCGAGGCTCCGATCCCACAACGTGGTCGTAAACCCTAGCGCCGACTGCCGACCACGGTCAAAACTTCCGAGGGCTCCGCAACGTGGTCGAGCTCGAGCGCCACAACGTGATCGAACGCTCCCAATTGCCAACGTGGTCGTAAACCCTTCCGACCACGGCCAAAGTACTCGTACGTTGCTCGGCTGGAACCCGATTACCACCAACGTGGTCGTCGCTACCCGTGACTTCGATCACGCTCAAATTCGCGGGGGCGCCACAGGCGTGGTCGTAACGCCTTCCGACCACCGCCGGTTTGCCGAGAACACCTCAACGTGGTCGTACGCTCCTGAACGAAATTCGACCACGACCAAACGTGGTCGTATGGCATCCTACATGGTCGTACGAGCCAGGGACAAGTCGTACACGACTTCATTTCGACCAGAATTAAGACTTTGCAATAAAAGCCCAAAACAAACTCAATTTTCCTTCAACCAAGAGTCAATTACTCATCATAAAGATGGGATCATCTCCACATGATCTCTCATTGACAGGGAGCAGCACTCTGCTATAGCCATCTTCATCACAGAGGGAGATGCGTGAACGGACTTCCAAGCCGGGCTGACGGCAACCGAGTACAAACAGCAACCATGACTCTTCGTTGTGTCGAGACGACGCGTTGCCGATGTTCGTACATGGGGCTCCGTCCGACCTGCGCGACGACGATGCCCAGTTGAAAGCATCTAGGCCCCCCTAAAAATGGTTTTGGTAATTAATGACATTATACGAATATGGGACTAACATGTTTACTAAGTGTTTAAAATATTTAGTCCCTATAATAATTATTGTATGCATACTAAGAGTTAACATGAAGATCAATATGGCTCAAGATAAAGGTATAAGTAGACTATGATCCTTTTTTTTATTTTTATTGGTCTTAGAAAAAAGGGTGGAAGACCGGATTATAGGATAAATATTGTACTATTAAGAAGGATCATGACTAGTAACTTGATAGTATATTCTTGTTCCATTTGGATCAATTTAGGATCATGCTTTCCTTAAAACTAAAATTGATAGCCATTTTGTGCTCTGTCTGGATAATCGGAAGTATCGGAGTGTAAATAGCGGTACTTCTGCTTTCCGAAAGTTCCGACAAAACGAGTAGTAAATTTTTTTCCAGAGAGCACCCTTAGAATTACTTTGCCTCTCTAGAAAACAGAAGTACCAGAGTTTCAACAGTGAAACTAGCATAGAGTGATAGTACTGCAACCCTTGAACGGTACTTCTGGATCACGAATGCTCCAAAAATCTGGGCGGTACGTTTTTTCCAAAGAGCACCCTTGGAATCATTTTGTCCCTCTAGAAAATAGAAGTACTAGAGTTTCAACGACGGAACTACCACAGAGCAGTAGTTCCGCAACACTTGAACGGTATTTCCATATCACAAAAGTTCAAAAAATTCGGGTGGTACGTTTTTTCTAGGGAGTGCCAACTCTTGGCCTTGAAGCAAACGGAAGTACCGCGATGAAATTTTGGAA
The DNA here is from genome assembly GCA_036346245.1 of Bonia amplexicaulis. Classification (NCBI taxonomy): domain Eukaryota; kingdom Viridiplantae; phylum Streptophyta; class Magnoliopsida; order Poales; family Poaceae; genus Bonia; species Bonia amplexicaulis. Next base: position 11,313,931 of record CM070753.1, on the reverse strand, counting down.
CTTCTGAATATCGGAACTACCGTGATTACAACAATGGTAGTACCACATTGACTTTCAACGGGTAGTTTAGAAGCTCTGACATAGCAGTTACTGTTGTGTTAGAACAGGTGCGATAGTGTAACACCCCAGCCAAACAATGGCCTGAAATGCTACCATCTTCTAGCCAAAAATAAAACTTCTAATAATTATTCCATAAAAAAATACGACAAAGTCTTATCTATTCATTCATTAATAGCACTCTAGATAAACGGAAACAGTTCTAGTTCCAAAATAATGAACGGAAGCGATATCAAATAGTTCTAATCATTATTACATTTAATCTGATGAATAATAAAATGAACCAATTGAGCTAACCAGCCAATAAGATTATAATGACTGTCTTTATTTCTTATTGAGGGAAAAGTGCACGTGCATCTGGACTAGCCCTTTCATGTTCCCAAGTATGCTGATCTCACATTGGTATCTAACATAAATAAACAACAACAAGGGTGAGTCCAACGACTCAGCAAGTATAAACTGTAACCAAAGCAAGCATGAAAATTAACTGACAAGTTAATCATATGACATATGAATTTCATGCTATGCAATATGATCAATGTTCCTTTTCTCATCTCTTTGCATTTTACCGGTAATGCGGAGTGTGCATCCGTCAATGCACACCCATGCCTGTACCCTCGGGTACAGGGACCAATTGCCCACACTCCACAAGTGTGGGGACCTCGACGCTTGATCACCACGTGACCAAGACTTCAACAATTCTCAACATGATGCATATATGTGAATGTATCAACAAGATAAACAGGCATTCAACATACTATGCATCAATTTAATCTCAAAACATTGCTATAATGTAAACGGAACATAAATAGCATTATCAACACATAACTTTACCAAGATTCACAATTAAAGCATTCATAACTCAATCATCACTCACAACATCCAATAATATTAAATCACACGGATAAACCATATCAAAGTTATACTTGCCTCAACCGCGAGACAACGAAGAACGAGCAGAAGGCGAAACCCCCGGAATCCGCTCTCCTCCTGAATAATTAATTAACAATGACTAACATAACAGTAACGGGTTTCTAGATACAAAATATCAGCAACCCCAATTACCCCAACAATTTATCTCAATTAAATCCCCAACTCCCCTCGGCCAAATCTGCCCATCCACAGACAGCCGAATTAAAAAATTCATAACTTCCAGTAAGTAAATCCAAATTAAGCGTTCTTAGACTTTCGGGAAAGATAATTAAATTATATAAATAAACTTAGTTGGGGAGCCTCTCTGATTCTGCCATTTTCTACCCGATCCAAACCCTTTTCTAAAGCATCAATAATCACGACGGACTCTCTGGATAGCGCATTAAAATGATCATAACTTCCACACAGAAACTCAGAATCCGGACTTCTTTACCTCTCTGGAAAGCTAAGAAACTTATCTACAACTTTCCCAATTTGAAGGACTCCTGAATCGCCACAATTCCTGTCGCCCAAACCGATCTACTACAATCTGTCCAGAACTACCCCGATCTGCAGAACAGCCGCACTAGAAAATTCATAACTTTCGTTACACAAATCAGAATCACATGTTCTTGTACTCTCTGGAAAGATAATCACGTCCTCTAAAATTTTCTAGAAGGGGTCCAGACCTGAATCCCGACGGATCTACCCCAAAACTGCTGACTAACAACTTCTGTCCTGGCAGCCCAGAAAACCGACGAATCTAACTCGATTAAAAACTCATCTAGGGGACTAACAGGGATTACCCTTGACGACACGACGACGAACACGTCGACGAACACGATGAACACGACGACGAACACGCCCGCCCTCTCCTTCCTCCGGATCCACGCGGTGCAGCGACAGACGAAGACGACGGCGCACCGGGGGAGGAGACGACGTCGAGGCAGCAGCGGCGCGGTACACCGGCGACGACACGACGCAAGAGGACGGCGGCCGGCGACGGAGACGCAGGGCGGCGGCTGCCACGGCAGGGCGCGGCGGGATGGCAGAGCAAGACGGCTGCCACGGCAGGAGCGGCGGGGCGAAACGGCTGCCACGGCAGGGCGCGGCTGCCACGGCAGGGCGCGGTGGGGCGGCAGAGCGAAACGGCTGCCACGGCAGGGGCGGCGGGGCGAAACGGCTGCCACGGCAGGGGTGGCGGCTGCTAGGTGGTGGGAGGCGCAGGGAGGGGTGAGGGCTAGGTTAAGTGGTGGCCTCCCCCCCTCTTGGGCCAAGAACTCCCTCTTGGGCCAAGGCCTAGGCCCAGGTTTGATTAAATTTTCAGAAAACCCCTCAAAACACATTTAATTTTTAATCTTTCTCCCCACGTCATCCGCTTTAATTTAAGTAAGCAATTTAATAAACATTCTGGGGTATTACAGATAGTACGGCCGATGAATGGCGGTTCTTCTGCTCGCCCTAATTTTTTCAAGGATTGCCCTGTAACAGCTAGTTTTGGTTGGTGGGGGTATAAATACTCCCCCACCTACTCAAGGACGTAGTAAGAGGCTCCATTGAACATCCTTGAATATTGAGTATTCACTCCACACCTCAATTTCACATTGTGCATTCATTTGATGTGGCTGAGGTGCATACATCTTAGATTTATCCTTTTGGAACTTGATCACCGTCAAGCGAAGATGTGATTTTTACTCTTGGTATTTGCTGGCACATAGATGGCTTGGCAGGAGCTTGTGAGGTGACTTCTTCAAGAAGGTTGTGAAGAAGCCCAGCGCCGATTTGTGCGTGGTTTGGTGTCCACCATCTCCGGAGTGGAGGAAGGACAATCACTAGTGGATTGAGGAGCTGAGGCTTAATTCGTGGAGCCGGTCTAAGTTGCTTGGGCTTTCCTCAACGTGGATTAGGGGAAACCGGCAAGTTTTCGAACACCACGGTAAAACATCGTGTGTCAATTGGTTATTTCTTTATCTCTTCTTTCTGCACTTGTATTTCTAGCATACTGTGATCATTGTGATTGTCATATTTATTTGTATTAGAGATATACTTATAGAGACTTGTGCTTGTAGTGCCTTATACATACTAGTATTGTGTAGGTTTGACTTGTTTTAAAATCTTGCTAGACTAAATTGTGGTAATTGTTTTTAGAATGCAAGAATTTTTAGAACCTCCTATTCACCCCTCTCTAGTCGGTTATCCTTGATCCTACACCAGTTCACCCAGATGTACCAGGGATAATTGTGCAACACTACGGTGGTAATTGTGGCAGGGATCGTCGTCCGCACATCCACATATACCGGTATGTTGTAAGTATATAATATAACATATGTCCACAATGTGCCGCACTAATGCATTGCACAAAATCCGTAGGTCTGGACAGATCAACTCGGTCATCAAAGGCAGGGTTCGTCGTCTGCACTTCCCACTCCCTAGGTACATGCCTTCCAACAGTACTACGTATTGCAAATGTCGCAACGTCTGCCCTAACGCACATGTACCATCTGGGCTAAAAATTGACCCATCTGCAAACGACTGGCTCAGTACTTTTTTCAGCCCTTCGCCGTACGCGGAATCGTCTGCAACCCCTCCTCCGACGCAGGCCTCGCACTACGACCTCCGAGACCCCGCCAGATTCACCTTCTCCGAGGATCACCTACACCATCCGAGGCCGTGGCGGCAAGGTGCACGGTGACTTCATGTGCACTCTCTTCAGTTGCGTCGCGTTGTATCTCCACATAATACAATTTTAATGCAAAAAAACTGCTTCGGCGCTCCACAAAATCTATTTTATTTTTTTGCAGCTTATTTTCTATACCTTACAATTTGTATAATTTTTTTAATTTCTATTCTTGCAAAATTAGTACAATTATTTTTTAAGAAAACAGCACTACAGAATTTTTTTAAAAAAAAACCGCAAGTGGAGGAGCTCGCACGCCGGGGACCGCGCCGGGCAGCCGCGACAGTTCCGGCCTTGTACGGCCATCAGGGGCCACTTGTGCCCAAAATTTCACTCCGTGTGGCTTCTTTCCTCTCGGGGCAAGGGGACAGTGTGATGATGGTGGAATAGTGCTACTTGATGAGCTTTGCACCCGTGGGTAAAAATAACATAAAAAAAACACGAAGCGGAATTTGTGAAATTGGAGACGTTTTTATTGAGTGCATCTCAGAAAAGCTATTCGTTCCATAATGGACTGGTCGACACGGCGTGGTTGGTCTCCCACCAAATCACAAGTGAGGAAGAAAAATGATCAGATAAAGAGAACTTTGTACTCCCTCCGGCCTCCATGCCACGATATAGGTCCTACTCCAACGAGCATTGTATAATATAACTTTGTACATTTTTAATTTTAATTATACTAAAAAAACTAACAACAGATACATTGCATTTTCAACCGATACAGTGAAAAAAAGCCAAAAACCTAACCTTATAAACCCAAATAAGCACTACCATAGGTCGTTTCAGAGTTAAAGCACAAGAATTGAGTGTGGATGAAATAACATTGTTACCTTTCAATTATTCCTACAATCTTGCTCTTCTGATTAGAGTTAGATGAGAATTGCATGGAAGATAGAGTAGAGACATAAAAAAAGACTATTTATTGATGAAATTAATCAAGGATATAACATGAACAAAGACGACAAAATACCTGGAAATTGTATAAGACTTGCATTTCGAGAGAGCTAAAAGGACCTTTATTGTGACACGGAAGGAATATTCAACTCTAACGTAAATGCCTTGTTGAGAGAGAATGGGGATTGTAGGCACATTGATGGTTGGTATTCTTTTTTCAGGTAAAGAAATGATTATCACCAAGAAAAGCATTCAAGAACAGTAAGGAAAGACATAATTAAAAAAAAAGGTCCAAGGGCCAAGTGAGATTCTCTGCAAGTGCGAACTGTACAATCAAAACACAACCGTTAACCATGATTCTGCCCAGCTGAAGACAGGAGGCCACTACCACTGTACAAGCCACTCGTGAACCAAAGTAGCACATGTGTTAATGCAAGAATATTATCTCCACGTTTCATGAAAAGCTATACATCAATCGAGAGACCCCACATAATTACAATAGATGAAGAACGAAATGTCCTACCCTACTTTCATTCTATAACGCAACAAGTGCAAAAACTACAGGTGAGTTTTTCCCCTTTCAACATGCGGCACAATGGTTGCTTCTGTGACGCTATCAACACAAAAAGATCAACACAACTTGCTTGGAAGTTGGAAGTAATGGACTACGAGGCAATTCCAAAACATCTCTTTAAAGGGAGGAGTAAGGGTTGCATGAAGGTTGCCGGTGGTGCAGGCTGCAGCGTCTCGGGATTTCGTTGTTGTGGAAGGTGTTTCAAAAATGCTCTCACAGCCCCATCAACGCCATCTTCCGATTCAATTGCCTTCGCTAGCTCAATAGCTCGCTCCTTCACCTGTCATCAATCAGGACACAACAAAATTTGAACTGCAACTGTCGATTCCTTGGCATTTATGAGAATACATTTCCTCCGGTTCCTTGGCATTTTTAGGAAAGTACTACAAGCTAGTTTGGAGAACGCATTTTCTCCAGTTGTTTTTTTTTTCAGAATTACATGTTAAAACACAGACACTCCAGAGATCAGATTGCAGGTGTCTATGGGTGGGTTCTTTTAGGCTGATGGCTTATAATTTATGACTTAAATATTTGAATTCTGACTGTTCGCGAGAGGCAGTACACAAAGTGAAATAGTTGCAAGCGATTTTAGCTGGTACAGCTAAACTCAGTATACTTTTTACTACAATTTTTCTATTGACCCGTCTTAAAAAAAACACCGTTTAAAAGCTAATTCCTATAGACAGTACAAGCATAAACCAACTTTAAGCCCAAAAGAACCTAGCCTATGTACCATTGTTAAGCATGTGTTCATTTATAATGGCCCCCTTAATCTTCAATCCTATATCTAGCTAATGCTAAATTTCTAAAAATAATACTAGCATTGCTAGGAGTCAATCACTCCACATTAGAAACATCTATCCTGACTATCCATCTCCAAAAACCGTCGCCTGGTCAAAAAGAATCACAAGTTACTTCTGCAAACTCATTTGCATCGTTTAGGAGTGCTGCACATTCCCGTTGAGATGTACCTGAGCAAATCAAGTTTTGTGCATGCTAACACAGCAGCATGCTCGTAAAACATCTAAAATTAAACATACTCAATAAATCCAAATAAACGTAGTGTTGATATTTGTCTTTATCATCTTTGGTGAAGTCTAGGACTGTATTTAGCCATTATGGAAAATGATCTTTTCTCAAAAAAAAAACAAAAATGGACTGGGCATTCGGGATCTCAAACACATATACACAAATAGAATGTTGACATATTTCTGTCGTACCAATGCAATTCTGATACAGCCAATACACATTGACAAAATTTCCATGGATAATCAACAATGATGAGATAATAGTGGATACGGAGAGCCCTATCGACTGTATATATAGCAGGGTTTGGAAAACAGTGAGAACCAGCTGAAAACTGGCCGGTTTCTCAGAACCAGTGCAAGATCAATTCTCCATAATTTGTTCAGTTTAGGACTTAAACCACCCTCCTGATCCACATTTTAAGCAGAATTTGTATATTTTTGCCAATTATATAAGCCCTAAACATCAAATTTTGAAAAAGAAAAATGTAAGTAAAACAAAAAAGAACCAGTGGCTTTTTTTTGGGAAATTGACTGAGAACAGCCCAAGGAGCACATGCACCATCCTGTTAACAGTTTTAGGGGCGATTCCTGTTTTCACACTGGTATGTAGTACACAACTATGGCACTTGTAGAGACAGGACTGCTAGGTTGTGTTGACTATTAGGTACCATTTGTATCAGTTGATTTGTGGGTTGACCAAATTTATATGCAGGTAGAAGTTTAATTGATGCCAAGGTGGCTTGATGAATTTTTCATCCCTTGTTGAGTTCCTATCTCCCATAGTCCTATTACTGATAAATGAAAGTGCAGAGCTCACTGGTAGATGATTCTATTTTCCAATTATTTATGTGATTATCTACAAAAGAAAATGCCCAACAGGCCAACAGTGATCACTACTACGTTGGCTTGCACAGAGAACTCTGAATAAACTAAAATGACCAACTGACCATTGACCAGAACAGAAAATTTCTATCACGCTTGATAAGAACTAAATGAAACGATTGGTGGTCAAGTGGCGTATCAAATTTTGCGTTATGTTCCTTCAAAATCGAAGTGTGAGGTCCTAAGATTTAGCAATTAGATCAACACGATAACTAACCTTGTAGCGAAAGTAAGCAAGAAAAATACAAAGCCACTATTTTAATTTAGAGCACAGAATGTAAACCTAAAAGATTAAAAGTTGACTTTAGTTAAATACATGAAATGTTTCTTTATAAATGCTGCACAATTGACATTCTATAATTGTAACATTAATGCATAAGAGCAACTAGAACAGAAATATTGCAACATTTACCTTTGGATCCATCATAAATTTAATTGCGTCAACCAATGAATGCAATTGTAATTGCTCCACAGGTACAGGTGGGGCTCCCAATCCTCTAGCATGCACCATGCTGCCCCAAAAGAATTGATCACCAAAGAATGGCACAATGGTAGTGGGGCACTACAAATTTTACAGAGGAGAGACTGTGAGCGGGAAATAAAAATGCACACATTTAGCAGACTCAAGTCATAATACATGTGCACGTGCGTGTGCACACACACGCACATAAACATGGGGAGAGAGAGTACCGCGGCCTTAAGACTAGCGGCCGTCGTTCCTGCACCACCATGATGTACCTGACAAGGACAAAGGGAAATACTAATACCAGCTATACTTCAACAAAAATGCAGTCTTATTCTTTTATATGCAAAACTACTGAACACAACAATATCACATTTTTTGCTGTCAGAAACAAAAAAGAAATAGCGTACTCATTAGAGCAATAGTGCTCATACCTCAATACATTTGACTGCACAGTAAATAAGAAGGCTAGAACAATTGTCAGAAGTAAAATAAGGAATTAATAAATAAAAATTCAAGCACATCCCCCATGACAGGGCATGACTTCTTTCTGTCCCAAATGCACAAAAATACAAGAAATTCAATTGCAGTCCACTACCACTGTTGAATTAGATAACCCGAGTCCCACTGATTATGTTCACATTCCTGATCATTGGTGTAAATCACCTTTTAGACCCCCTTTAATTTCAACTTATTTTAAACTTGTCTCAGAAATTCCCAGTATACTGAAAAGTAACTAAGAATACATACTATACACATGATTTGCACTCTTTAAAGTTCATCACTAATCTGTTTCGTCTCCAGTTTGTCTGAATAAGCTTTGCTACATGTTCAATCATGATACTAGATGGTTGATACTTGATATATAATCATCAGGAAAAGGATGGCAGGCCTTACCACAGCCTTGCACTGCAAAAAGAGCCAATCATGTGGAATGTTATCTATTACATACACAAATTCCTTCGATTCTTCCACTGCAAAATGGCATAGTTAGAAATGCAAAGGATGTGAAATATTAGTGGCAGGCTAAGATGTAGAGAACTATTATGACTTCATACTTACAATTTCCAAGGCCACCCCAACCCTTGTTAATGATACCTCTCTGTCCAGTAATTTCTAGTGCTTCCACAATGATTCTTGTCAACTTATCTGGCTCTGGAATTGGCTGAAATTACTGAGTCATCAGTAATAAACCAAAACTGAGGAAAAAATTTTAGCAACTAATTTATGAGGAAGCTCAATATTTCACAAATAATGAAAACACAAGTACAGTGAGATTCTCTCTGAACAGAAGTGGCCAATGATTCATGATGAGCATCATACAGCCACAAGCATGCATAAATGAGAACATTAGACTGGTCATAGCACATAAGGAACATCTTATCATGATCTTTGACAGCACTGTTTAGGTTAAAGTTTTAAACACTGTTTAGGTAAAGTTTTAAGTTCTTAAAATAAGGCTTAAGTATTGTCAGTCAAGCCATGACTTGGATATGATCCTCCGCCACACGCACCCGCACACATTCCTCACCACCCCTCAAACAGAATATTGGAATGACTTCGCAGGTTAGACCCTATTTATAAGCCCCTCTCCCTACTCTAAGAAGCCAGCATATAGGAGTCACAGGAGAGGTTTAAATCCCTTCAAAAAGATACTGTTATTGAAAACTTATCTGTTGGAACTGTCTGGAGAGACCCAATCCACAGAAAATAAATACTTCCACTTCAAAGTTACGGTTTTGTTAAGCAAATCAATTTCAACCAATAGCTATTAGTCAGAGGTGCCAATTTTTTCTATAGCATCATGCTTATTTAATAAAAAAAATTAGTAGTCACAAATAATACAAACGCAACTTAGTTATTCCAAAGAATAATCCAGATATGAACAAAGATGAATATCAGTAAGCACATAAGTGTTTTGTGTTTATGTTCACACCAAACTTATTAAGGCTCTAACAAATGGGGTAACATCTTCTTTGCAGAAAATGTCTTACATTTCAAACTGCCCATTTGCACAAAAAGTATATTACATGTTAGCTCCATTTAAGTAAGAAATCTGCCAATTCTACTTTCCATTCATCTCCAACGACAGAAGGATAAAAAAAATGGACATATTTATAAAGTAAAGGGGCCAAATTGACCCACCAGAAGGACCAAAAGTGTCATTTAGCCAATTAGAAAATATAATTGAACTTATAGCATAATCATATGTAGGATAAAATACAAAAATAAAAGCAACAAAAATACATTACTTTGGTAACACTCAAAGCAGAACTTACGAGGCTACCGAAACCGATGTAAATAGGCTTGTCACCACTCTCAAGCCATTTCAAAAGGGGCTCAGGAGGCTTATAGTTTGAAGCAAGATCAAGGAAGCAAAAGCCAACAACATCAATTTTAGGACCCCAGTCTGTAAAGGAAGTTGAGGTTATCTTTTCAGCATCAAAAGAATGTCAGTTAATAACAACACTAGCAAATCCCCACCAATGATCTATAAAAAACACACGTGCTTAGAGATAATTTATGAGAATTAACTGATCGCCAAATTTGTATGGCCAGTTTCATACACAATAATCCTGATGAGCTAACTAGACAGCAAGAAATTATATACCTAGTTATCTTGATATATTTATATTGGTTTCTGTTTCTGACTTCTGTTTAGAGAAGCCAGACGCCAATATGAACATATGGCACACCCCACTCCTCTCGCTACATCTCGCACATGTATCTCTCCCTCACTTTCTCTACCACTCGCGCTCTCTTTCTAAAAGTCACTTTTTTCAGCAACTACTATTCATTTTCAACCAAAAGCCATCAGCTGCAGCCAATATGAACAGGCTCTTATAAAGTTCTTGTTAAATTTTAGCTGGAGTATCATTTGGAAAGTGCCAAGAGATACAGAGTTACAGACCTTTTGGTTTGGGGACAAGGTAAGGACTCCAGATATATGCATGAGGAATATCATTTGAATATGCATGTGCACCACTTAAGTATGTAACTGGTCTTAATTTCAGCTTCCTTTTCCGGAGATCATTTATTATATCCCTTATGCCAAGCCAGACAAAGGACTCAACGATCTGGTATGATAGCTGCAGCCAAAAGTAAAAAGGTCAAGCAAAGAAAGATACATATATCACAAACATTTAGACACTTATGATTTTTTGTCAATAGTTCATCAAAAACTTGGAATGCCCAGAAGTAGCAGGTCTATCATATAAGTTTACATACTTAACCAAAAAAACTCACAATTTGTTCAACATATATGCTCAAGACTTGAGATAAATCAATATTGATGATTCGATGGATTCCACAAGTTGATCTATATATGGTGGGGAGTCGACATGTAGCTGAACCATTTAATTGTAGTGAGAGTGCAGTTGGTTCTAGATTTAGTGTGCAAACAAACATATTGAGTATATGTCCACACCAATAACGATAATGATAAAAACACTTCCAGCACCAATATTTTAACAAATTGATAGTACTAAAGAAAGTTCTCCCTTTTCTCATGCAGACTGCAGAAAAGCATACACCCAAAGGGTCCAAATGCATTTTAGATGGAAAATTCAGACAACATGATGGAGAACTTCACACATGAGTAAAGAAAAAATATACAAGAGAATATTAGAAAACACAAAACAGAGAAATAAACACAAGTACATGGCAAATGTTAGAAGTATATGTATATAGTCCTTTGTATAGAGGGTTTTCTGCTATTTTTGCTCATGCTATGGTACATGTTGGTTAGGTACAGGTCTGAGGACCGAGGATATGACACTCGCCCTTGATCGGCGCCATGCCGCCGCCTAAACTCTGAGGCATGTTAAAGAAGAGAAGGAAACCAGAGAACTTTGTTTATTTATTTACTTCATGATAATAGGTACAATGTCGTCGCTTTTATAGGGCTGGCTAAACTTGACCCTTATGAAACATATATCTATTAAGGAAAGTAATCCCTAATAATAGAAAATTTATCTCTAATATATGAAAATAATCTAAAAGAAAATAAGTCCAGATAATAAGAAAACTAATTATATTCCTAATCTGCGATATACCGACGAACCGCCCAAATTTGTACGCTTACAGACTCCTCAGATTGCTACGATTGCTCGTGCGGTATTGTTCGTGGTTGCTTTGCAGCTCGCTGCATCTCGTTCGCTACTTTATTGCGTTCTGTTGAGATCCCGTGCCATAACACCATGCCTTGTACATGCCTATTATGGCCCTTTTGGCTCATGGAATTGAGATGAGTTCATTCCAAAACATGGTATCAGAATAGGTTTCTCCCCAATCCTTGCCGTCGCCATCCTTAGGCCACCGCCTCCCCTCTTCTCCCTCCCACTTCCTCCCTACTCGGCCGCCTTGAATCCGACCGCCTGAATCTAGCGACTCGGAACCACCACCGCCCCACGTGGATCCACCTGTCTTGCGCCACCACAGTGTCTTGCGCCGATCCGCGCAACCCCGAGCTCGATCCACGAAGAGGAAGAAGATGAAGGAGATGTCGCCCTTACTCCTGCCGTTGCCCGTACTGCCCCAAGCTCCGGTCATGCCACCCCAAGCTCCGTTCTTTAGCACTGAGTTGATGGCCGTTGCTAGCTCCTCTATCTCCATCCCACTCCCATGGTCATGTTCAATGGGACAAACTTCTAGGAGTGGTCTATGCACCTGTGGATCTATCTCAACAATTAGAACCTCTGGGATCACCTCACCGCTTGTCCGCCTCTCCCTGCTCCGCCGGCCGGGCCACCTGTCAGTGTGGGTGCTGCCCCGGTTGATCCTGATGCCATTGCTGCATTTGAGGATGCTATGGTGTACCAGTCCAACCTTCATGCCTATGAGAGGTGGCAGGTGGATAAAGCTCGTGCCATCGCCATCCTAATTGGAAGCATGACCATCAACATCTCTATGGACTTCACAGAGCTCCCATCATCTGAGCTGATGTGAGAACATGTCCAGGCACAATTTTAGCCGAGCAGTGATGCCCTCTACCTCTTTCTGATCACTGGAGCGTGGCAGCAACTTGACTCTTTGGGACTAGATATCTATCGGACTTGTCCTTGTAGCGTGCATGCATACCTGGGCTCACCAAGAGACGCATCGTCTCTACGACTTCCTGACGCGTCTTCGATCAGAGTTCGAGCCGGTTCGTGCTCACCTTCTTGCCTGCTCACCGCGCCCGTCTCTAGTGTAGGCACTCGCTTTTGTTCGTTCCGAGGAGACTCGTCATCGTGGCATGACTCAGCAGCCGTCTTCTGTCGTCCTGGCTACTCATACACCCATTGCTCCTACAGCTCAGCGTCTACTATTGCTTCTCCAACACCGGTGGGTGCACCAGTGGCTGTTGCAAGTGCCTCTACTAATGGCCTTCATTGCACCTAGTGTTATTATCGGCCACACCTACCGACCTGCTACTCCAGGAGGCGGGGCCAAGGCCGCAAAGGTGGTCGCCGTCGGCGTGGCTCTGCTCAGTCAGGAGGTGCTAGTGCTCCTCGCCAACCAGACATCGCTCCCCTCCTTCAGCGTCTAGTCGTCAACCCTACCTTAGGCTCTTCAGGTGCTGCCAGTCTTGCAACTCAGCCTCCAGCCACTCAATCTCCCAATTCAGGGATATCATGTCCTTGGACCCTGGACTCTGGTGCTTCCTTCTGCGTGACACTAGATTCCACTCACCTCGCCTCTTTGGATCCTTCTCTTCTACCTGTTTCTATTCAGACTGCAGATGGTACTTCTTCCTATCACTAGTCGAGGCACTCTTTCCACTCATAGTTTCCATGTTCTTACAGTTTCTCATGTTCCTATGCTTGCTATGCAGCTTATGTCTATGAGTCAGATTACTGTTCATGGTTGTCGTATCATTTTTGAGCCTAACTTGTGCTACGTTCAGGACCGCCGCACAAGGACTCTAGTTGGTACTGGCCCGCGTCGCCTTGATTATAAACGTCTCTGGGAGCTCAACTGGTTGTGCCTTCCTTCCACCTCCGCTGCCTCCATCAGTCAGTTGACCACTACTGCCACTAACTCCACTGCGACCACTTCCATCAGGTTTTCTCAGTGGCTTTATTGCTTAGGTCACCTATGTGGGTTGCATCTTTCTTCCTTAGTTGGTAGTGGTGTTCTTGGTTCTATTCATGGTGATACTTTATCTTGTATGGGTTGCAAGGTTGACAAGCAGCTACAGCTCCCTTATGGTTCTAGTGACTCTGTTTTCGCTCGTTCTTTTGATTTGATTCACTTTGATGTATGAGGTCCGGCTCCCTTTGTTTCAAAAGGGTGTCATCGATACTATGTGATCTTCATTGAATACTACTCTCACCATACTTGGATTTATTTCATGTCTTCTTGTAGCCAGGTCCTTTCTATTTATCAGTCTTTTGCTACTATGGTTCGTACTCAGTTTGATTCAACCATTCGTGTCTTTCATGCTAATTCTGTTGGTGAGTACCTGTCTACTGCTTTTTGTAAGTTTATTTCCACGCAAGGCACTCTTCCTCAATACTTCTATCCTAGTGATCACACTCATAACGGTGTTTCTAAGCACAAGCACCGTCACCTTCTTTAGACTGCCCGCGTTCTTATGATGGCCTCTTCTGTTCCACCTCACTTCTGGGCTGAGGCCGTTTCTACTGCCGCCTACCGTATCAACCTACAACCCTCCACTGCTCTTCAGGGTTCTACTCCTGTTGAGCATCTCTACTATAGGTCTTCTCAGTATAGTCACCTCTGCACTTTTGATTGCGTCTACTTTGTTCTTCTTCCACTTCATGAGCACACGGAGCTAGCAGTTGAGTGTATTTTCTTTGGCTGTAGTGTTGAGCACAAGGGTTACCGCTGCTATGACCTTATTGCTCGTCGGATACGCATTTCGTGCGATGTCACCTTCGATGAGTCCCGGCCTTACTATCCTCGTGACACCACTTCCGGTCCGGACTCTCTTGCTGAGTCGATCTCCTTTCTGACTTTTCCTGATCCTAAGCTCTACACTCTGTTGGTTTCGCTTCCGTCTCCACTACCTCCACCGGATTCACCTTTGGCTCCTTCCCCTCTAGCTCCCGTTGCTTCTCCACCGGAGAATCCCACCAACTTTCCTGTTGAGGTCTCCCCCTTTCCATTCCACTACACTCGTCGTCCTTGTTCTGATCCTTCTCTGCCAACTCGGTCACCCTCTACCCTTACTCTTCCGTCCTTGTTGGGTCCTGCTCCAATAACGGCCCTCTTCTTTTCCTCCAAAGCTAGCGGCTTTTAGCTTTTGCTACAGTACCTAACTTTTAAACGGAGTATTTTCTTAAGAAGGGGTCTACAAGTTAAACGATGTACATGTTAAAAGTCTAACATCTGTACCATCCAAAATCGCAAGCGAATGTCTCTCTCCGTAATATGTACCGTAAACAGCCAAAATTCAAAAATTTCAGCCATAAACCATAAACCGCAGCCGTTGCCAAACAGGTCCAACTTTTTCTCCCTCCTTGTTGGGTCCTACTCCAGCATCTCCTCCGAGGTACACTCTTCGTGATCGGAGTGCGATTCCACGACCTTTCGCTACAGCTTGCAGCTTCTGCTACTTCTCTTACTGAGGCTACCTCTTATCATGATGCTACATCTCATCCTAAGTGGCGGCTTACTATGGCTGAGGAGATTGCCGTTTTGGAGCGTACTAGCGCGTGGGAACATTATTCCCCTTCCTACTTGTGTTACCCTTATCACGTGCGAGTGAGTCTATAAGATCAACACTTGTTCTGATGGTACCATTGAGTGCTACAAGGAGCATCTCGTTGTACGTGGTTTTCAACAATATGGGCATGACTATGATGAGACTTTTGCCCCTGTTGCTCATATGACCATTGTTCGTACTTTTGTTGTCGTTGCCTCTATTTAGTAATAGACTCACAACTTGATGTTAAAAATGCACTTCTCAATGGCGAGCTGTGAGAGGTCTACATGCACCCACCTCCTGGGTATTCTATCCCCGACGGTCAGTTTTGTCGCCTCCGTCGTTCTCTCTATGGGCTCAAACAAGCCCCTCGTGCTTGGTTTGAGCGTTTTACATCTGTTGTCACTACTGTCGGCTTCGCTAGTGATCACAACCCTATTCTCTTTGTTCACACCTCTCGTGATCGAACGCTTCTTCTCTGTGTGGATGACATGCTCATCATTAGAGAATACCCTCAGTATATTGACTTTGTGAAAACACGCCTCAGTGAGCAGTTCCAGATGTCTAATTTGGGTCCTCTTCGCTACTTCCTTAGTATTGAGCTCACCTCTATGCCTGATGGCTACTACCTCTCCCAATAGAAGTACATTTAGGATCTTTTTTATCACGTTTGTCTCACTGAACAGCACACAGTGAACACTCCTATAGAGCTTCACCTTCAGCTTTGTCCTACTGATGGTACCCCTCTCGAGGATCCCACTCGTTATTGCCACCGTGTTGGGAGCTTCATTTACCTTGGTGACACTCATCTCGACACCTCTTATATTGTTCACATTCTGAGTCAGTTTGTTTCTGCTCCTATCCAACTCCACTACAGTCACCTCCTTCATGTTCTACGATATTTTCGTGAAACCATCATTCGACACCTTTTCTTCTCTCGCTCCAATTCCTAATAGCTTCAGACGTACTTTGATGCGACCTGGGCTAGTAATTCTTATAATCATCAATCTCTCTACTTTTTGTGTCTTCCTTGGTTTTTCCTTGATTGCCTGAAAGACTAAGAAGTAGACTATAGTTTCTCGCTCAAGTGCTGAGGCTGAACTAAGGTCTTTGACGTCTGTGATAGCTGAGATTACGTAGGTGCGATGGCTACTTGAGGACTTTGATGTTTCGGTTTTTGCACCAACTACGTTAATGTCAGACAACACTGGTGCGATCATCATTGCTCGAGATCCGATGAAACATGAGCTCACCAACTACATTGGGGTTGCTGATGAGGAAAGATGGGCAATTTACTTATACTTCAACACTCCCCCTCACGTGCAGGCTCCTTTAGGCCTAATACGTGGAATAGAAGTGGACAGCAATTAATTTTTTAATTGCGTCAGCCAGGTCTTAAACTCGGGACCTCTTGGCTCTGATACCATATTGAGTTGGTGCATGCAACTCAATATGGTATCAGAGCCAAGAGATCCCGAGTTTAAGACCTGGCTGGCGCAATTAAAAAATTAATTGATGTTCACTTCTATTCCACGTATTAGGCCTAAAGGAGCCTGCACGTGAGGGGGAGTGTTGAAGTATAAGTAAATTGTCTATCTTTCCTCATTAGCTTAAGCTTTTGGGTGAACTGGTTGGTGCATACAACCCAATATGGTATCAGAGCTTAAGCTGATGAGGAAAGATAGGCAATTTACTTATACTTCAACAGATGCTTCCTATATGCGGTCGCAGATGCAACAACAGGTTGTCGCTCTTCAGTATGTGCCTTCATTCCTTCAAAGCTTCAATTAGCTAACTTCTTCACGAAGGCGCGGACTAGAGCGCAGCATAGCTTCTATCTCTTAAAACTCAGTGTTGTTGATCCGCCATGAGTTTGACAGAGGTGTTAGAAGTATATGTATATAGCCCTTTGTATAAGGGTTTTCTGCTATTTTTGCTCATGCCTTGTGCATGCTTATTATGGCCCTTTGAATTGAGATGAGTTCATTCCAAAACAGCAATATTCTAAATAGTTGTAAGCGATAAGCTCGATAAGTGGGTGGTCACCCTACTGCTCAGTACTTTGGAATTATGCAGGCTTATATGAGGCCGTGTATGAGATTTAGCTATTTAAAGAAGACATTTATACACATAATGTCAATATGTCATCGCACATATGCTAATATTAGCATGAAAAAAGTCTCTACACATTAAACTATCACCTACACGTTCACAAAAACAAAATTTGAGTAATGTCAACATGTGTTAGTGTCATTACGCAAAATGTGAGCGCTATATTCCCAACAGAGCGACAGACAACACATAAGCGGCAGAGCAGCATAGTGCACATACATATGCTGCGCTTTTGCAGACACATGAGCACTCTGAGTGGCCTTGACAGCTTGTTTGGTGGGAGGGAATGGGAATTTAGGGGGTGGGGGTCATAAAGCCCCTTGTCTGGTTGGTATGTATAGTTATTTAGGTGGCATGGGGAATGGGAGTTTGAGAATACACCTACCATTTTAAACCCATGGTGAGCGGTGGGAAATGGAAGAGTATTGCTCATTGTACAAACATGGATACATCTCAGCCCTTCATCATGAATTATCTTAGGATGTCTTTCAAGCTACAAATCTACTCCCCACAATTTCCCATCTCTCTTGCCAAGCAGGGGATTGTGACTAAAAAGCAAACTCCCATGCACAATCCCTCCACAAACTCCCTCATATAAACTCCCATTCCCCTTCTCAAGTTGCTGCCAAACATGCCGTGATTAAAAACAGTGCTAAATGGACCTCAGTAACCCTAAACAGGAAGATTCTCCACACTATTCCATCAGTCCTGGAACATCAAAATGTCAATGTTATTAGATAGATGCTAACCTAAATGGCTAAATCCACCGATTAGTACAGAAGTAAGTTTACAAATATGAAGTATTTTCTTTTCTTTTTTTGTTTGAAGATATGAAACAAAATCAACTTACTCTATACCCTGCAGGTTGCTTTACACGGGAGAAGGGGTGAGGAAATTCACAAGTAGGCCTGGCAATAAAATTATAAATCAATCAGCAAAATGTTTAACGGCTAAAACAGAACGTGTGCGTGCACACACACACACACACACACAGAGAGAGAGAGAGAGAGAGAGAGCTCACGTCCATGGCATTGTGAAAATTATGTGAATTGGTACCTTCAGTGCCTCTGCTACGTGTACATGCCCTGGATAAACACTCATTTAGGACAACAGTTGAACAAAGATATTTAACAAACCAAATGCACAGGTTGAGCACAGAATATTGTAGTGAATACAACGACATCTATATAGACTATAATGCAACCTAAAGGATGTCAATGAACCTGGAGAGTGGCATTACTCCACTAAGTGGAAACAACACGCTGCACTAAAAGAGGCTAATTACCCAAAGCAAAAAAACAAGGCTCATGATATTACCTTTATTCATTAAAAATGCAAGAAATCAAAAGGTAAAAGATCAAGAATAGGAATGAAAAAAGATTACCATATGCTGCTGGATTAGCTATTATAGCATCTGCATTGAAAGGAACACCAGTATCAGTGTCCGGATCCTTGCAAGCAGGAAGCAAGGAGAATATGATCTCTCTAATCTCCTTCCGCTGGATAGGAATTTCTGACGGACTTGCAGGCAAGAAACCTTTATTCTTAACCATGTCTGCTCAAATTATGAACACAGTGCTGTCATGCATGATCTAGTAATAGCTGGCTCTGTAAAACTGAAAAGTAATATTTGAGCGTTATATTCACATACATCCAGCAAGAAGTTTCGGATCTCCACCTAAGGGATAAAACTCCAGCCCAGCAGTCATCACAAATTCCTTGAAGTTGGCATGAGTTCCTAGTCTAACACGATGGCCATAGTCCTGCAATGGAAGTAAATGTTACTCCAACTTGGGACACATATATATGGCAATTATTTACTGGCAGTCAACAATTAGCATGCTGCAGTTCTACTTGTCAAGGGTCCATGTAATCAATAGATATCAAACCACATCATAATACCATGTTGAAGAATAACAAAAGGTGGATGGTGGGTTGATGAATCTAGTGGCCTATCGATTAACAAAGGCAGAAGAATCCTTATTAAGCTAGGGCAATTCTTGGGCAAGTACAGGTCCACCAAACTATCAATAGAAGAATCGCTGTGGTAGTAACAAATAGCAATTTCTTGACTAGTTTCCAGGCCCAACATGAAAAATGTGGGTCCATTGCTGATTATATTGATCTTTTTATGGGTATATCAAATTGTACGTGACACTAGTCAACTACTGTATATATAGGTACTTGAATATAATTCCTTAGCCCAGCTATTCCAATTTTTCTCAAATATTGGTTTTTGAAAAATGATAAATCAAATCAGTGTTCTAAAAGGCTGTCTGAGTAGGAACATAAGCAGCAAATGGATCCACTCCAAATAGATTTCACATAAGTGGTCGGTACTAGCAATAAAAAGATTTGACACTTACACATGCTCCTTCTAATGAAGCTGTGAGTAATATTTTTCTATTATTTTATCTCATGGGGCTGGTTGTAGTAAGAAAGTACAAGCCATATTTGAATACAGATCATCACACATTAATATTTATGATAGTTTGATTGAAGAGATTCTACAAGATCCTTATGGGTCCTAGTTACTGGTGCAAAATTCTAATTTTGAGCAAAGCATAATAATTAACAAACTGCATTAAAAATCACCAATGTGATGATGTGTTCCCACTTGATACTCCTAAAACTAACCCGAATTAACTAGAGGAATAATGCACCAAGTCACAGCTTCAAAAGCAAATAGAATCGATTGAAGTATACTTAACATAAAGCATAGAAGTTGTTACTAAACAATTAATGAAGTTAGTGACTGTGTGATTAAGAAATGCCTCGCATGTTACTTAGCTTATTCATCAAGTTAAGTTTCATGCAACAAACAGTTAACCCAAAAGCTTAAATTGTTGAGAAAAGGCTGGTCATACTTCAATGATTCCCCTCACATCAAGGCTCAATCATGCCTACGAGGATACGACATGGACATAACAGTGGTTGGGACCTGGTCCACCCTTGGGACTCTCAACGTGGACACAACATGGGCTGGGCAAAATTGCGCCAACCAGGTCTTAAACTCACGACCTCTGACCCTGATACCTTGTTAGTTTCATGCACCAATCAATTCATCCAACGCTTAAATTATTGAGGAAAGGTGGGCAATCTACTCAATTACTCATACTTCAACACATCATATATAGGAAATAGGACCAATTGTTGACACTCTACAGGTACTTTGATTCTATCTTCACAACTATTGCAGCAACAATAATTAACCAATCTAAGAATTAGTCATAGAACATCAAAAGATATGAATAACATGCCAACCTGCAACCGTTTTCCTATAGCTATAAATGGTTGCACGTCTCCCCTAGTACCAACAATTAGCATAACAATTTGCATAGGAGGCCTGTGCTGCAGATCTGATGTTTCCAATTGTTCCCCACCGAAGGCTTCGTTGCAGTAATCCTCTGAAGAAAGACCAAGTGATGCAGCCTCAGTATTAGTAGGGATATCAACAACTACAGTTCCATCATCTTTCAGTGTAGCCATTTGACTTAACAATTTCAGCTGCAATGAACACATAATTGGATCATAACAATAGAAAATGTGCAATTTATTAAATAGCATAAAAGAATGAATATTAAAGAAGGAAGGATTTCAGCTGCAATGAACAAATAGTTGGATCACAACAATAGGAAATGTGCCATTTGTTAAAGAACATAAAAGAATGAATGTTAAAGAAGGAAGCTGAGTGCTACTCCCTCCATTTTGCAGTACTAGTCCAAGCTCACCATGCGCACAGGCAAGGAGTCGCCAAATCTTAGAAATAGACCATACATTGATACATACCCCTATTAAGTGAAACTACAAACCATTCAACCTATTTTACAGCATTAGAGCAAGCGTAAAGAGTGGAAATATTGAAACAACCAGACTCTTAATTTCCTCAACATACTTTTATTGTGAAACGACACTTCACAAGAAATGGACTTGTATTGCGAAACGAAGGGAATAACTAACAGTCAAGATAACGATTACAGAAGACCCTACAATTCTATGTAATCATGAATCACAGCAAACTAGTCCAAACCTTCACAAGCTACATTGCTTAACAAACCATTTTAGTTCTTGGTTTGCTCAGGTAATGGTTCGCATCATTTTATGGTTCTAACTTTGCTAAGTTTACATGATGCGTCTAGATGCCTAAAGTGTTTTTTAATGGGAAAACAGCAGGGAAGATCCCTACCTCATGGTAATTCTTGCATGAATTTCACATGCTATTTCTAATTTGTACAAACCAAGGCTCACACAATCAAGATGGAGTAAACTCCTAATAGATAACTGGCCCAACAAAAATGCATGGAGATGCTGATTAGCCTATCTACTTGGAAAAATTGCCTGATTCTACATACCTTAAATACTATGCCTATGCTTCTAGAAATAAAGTAGAATGACAAGAGGGACATCAACAATATCGTCAATTCGTCATAACATTCTGTGTCATGATCATGTTTCAAAAAAGAACTTTTTGGTTTGTATTGGTTGGTTTCTTGCACACCAGATCTTGAATTTTGGGCAGCATATCAAATATCACTGACAGATTTCATAAAAAAAACTCTTATGTGTCAAACCTATCTTCTAATGGGAGTGGACCGCCATACTTGTATTGGCCCAATGATATATTTTGTACTTCTAAATATTTTATGTTATTACTCATTCGTCTTAAAGAAATTACGCAATGAGTACAGCTGTCTACTCAGTATTTAGTAGTAATTGCTATTACTTTTGCAACCATGGTGATGTACAATGGCTTTCAGAACAAGGAATATTACATTATGCTTACCATGATTCATTATGTCTTGTGTACAATTGTACATAAAATGTGTGTTTTAGTGTCGTGTGTTTTAGTGTCAAATGCCAAAAGAATTACATGTTTTCATAATACCTTAAATATTATGCCTATGCTTCTAGAAATAAAGTAGAATGACAAGAGGGACATCAACAATATTGTCAATTCGTCATAACATTATGTGTCATGATCATGTTTCAAAAAAGAACTTTTTGGTTTGTATTGGTTGGTTTCTTGCACACCAGATCTTGAATTTTGGGCAACATATCAAATATCACTGACAGATTTCATAAAAAAACTCTTATGTGTCAAACCTATCTTCTAATGGGAGTGGACCGCCATACCTGTATTGGCCCAATGCTATACTTTGTACTTCTAAATATTTTACTCATTCGTCTTAAAGAAATTATGCAATGATTACAGCTGTCTACTCAGTATTTAGTAGTACTTGCTATTACTTTTGCAACCATGGTGATGTACAATGGTTTTCAGAACAATGAATATTACATTATGCTTATCATGATTCATTATGTCTTGTGTACAATGGTACATAAAATGTTTGTTTTAGTGTCAAATGCCAAAAGAATTACATGTTTTCATCATACGCGCACAAATAATGAAACCACAACAGCATGATCTAGAACAGATGAAGAATTAACTTACCTTCTTTTTGACAGAGATCTTATCAAATATTGAACATACTTTTGTGCTTTCTTCAGTTTTTGTGCTTTCGGAATTTGACAGGTCTGAAGATGTCTCAGAACATTCAGCATTATCCATTTCTCTAGGGCTAGTACCCTCAGTTTGTAGTCTACAATTGTTTGACACTAGAAGAATAAAATATTGACAGTTAGATAACCATAGTAATATACAAGTGTTTGACACTAGAAGAATAAAATATTGAACAGTTACATAACTAGTCGCCCTGTTAACCAGTCGGGCTTATGGCTACTCAGCTTGACTTCACAACTTAATAACATTGTACATAACCAATAAACTCAAGCTTACTGGAAGTATGTGGCTAAATAATGTAGCTTCAAAGCTCACAGGAAGTGCTATTTGATATTAATAGATCCAGCCTAGGTCATCAGAAAGGAACCGATAAATAATGCAACATCAGTAGAACCCGATGTGCTATTGTTCTGATCTCTGTCCTTTACAATTGACATTTGTTTTTCTAACAAACTTCTCGCATTCCATTGTAATCTTACTGTCCACAATTTTTTATGTAATATGTATTACTCGGGATGGGATAAAAATCATGATGTAAAACAAGCAATGCAATGATGCAATCAAATGTACAAGGAATCACATAACTGAGAATGAAAAGGATACTATTTTATAAAATCACAAGGAAGTAATTTGAACAGGCAAATAGTCTAGACCCAAATCAACCATTAAGATCCACTGGTGGCAAGCCAGCAACAACTATTGCCAGAACCTCCTTAGCGCATTCGACTATTACAACTACAAGGTGCCACATGTACCACAAGAAAAGAAGAAAAGAAAAGCAACAAGAAAAACAAGATATGGCCCTTTAAGTCTGTGAGTACAAAATGTCAAAATCTACACAAATATTCAGTCAAAGGAATCAAGGGGACCAGACATAAAAATTCCCCCACAGCCCAAATCTGTCCATTTCTCCCTGTACCTTCATAACACCCAAAACACAAGAAAACAAAACAAAGGCTCTCCTTCACCCCCTCTTCTCCCCTATTCTCTTACTACCAAATAAAAAAGTTGCAAACCTGAACCCAACAAAATTCACCAAAACCAAGCAACAAAGCCCACATGGGTCGTGGCTCGAATTGATCGCTAAAGCCTAGAGATCCGTACAGCAATGCCGATTCTGCTGCGCCTCCCCCACCATCTCGACGCAAAAACCGTAACGCGGCGGGGATCACATCACGTCATAAAGCGCCAGCGCGATCGAATCATCGAATGCAACGAATGAGACTAGCAAAAGGAGCCGAGGAGACTAAGTAAGGATACCGTCCGAAGCTTCTAGAAGCTTCGCGCGGGGTATGGAGAAGCGAGAGAGAGGGAAAGTGGGCAGTCACCGGGAGAGGAAGCCGAGCCCTCGCCGACGCTCTCCCCGGCGCCGCCGCTAGTCTCCTTCATCGGCTGCTCCGTGCCCTTCTAGAAGCTTCCCTCCCTCCCGAGAGGTCTCCAGAATTACGCACGGCCCAGGAGCCACGCGAGGGGAGGGGGGAGAGACTGAGACAGGGGGGGAGTCGGCGAGCAGGCGGAAGTGGGGAAGGCGGAAGCTTCTCCGGGAAGGGGGCGAAGTCGTTGGGTGCGGCGAGGACACGTGGCGAGATCTGGGAGCGGAGACGTGCGGGTGGGCGGGTGGGATTTGGTTGAGGCGGTCAGCGTGGGGGCAGTGCGCGCTGCGGTGGTGGGGGCTTTAGGGTGTGTTCGGATGTGTGAATGAGGTGATCGATGGGATGGTTCGGGATACAGAGCCAATGGTTTACGGTTTTTGGGTTAAATTTTTAAATTTAGTTGTTATGATAGAGATTACATAAGGAGATATCCGTTTACGATTTTAGTTGATATAAATATTGAACTTTTAACGTATACTACAGTTAACTTGTAGACCCTGTCTTAAAAAAATACACCATTTGAAAGTTAGGTATTGTAGCAAAAACCAAAAACCACTTTTAGAATCCGTTAAAGAACAAGCCCATAGTTCGTGCGTATGGTTAGAGGAATGAAACAAGGTGCCGTTCGGTTGGACTGAAATAAACTAGTTTATAGCTGAAATTGCATTGTAGTTGGCTAAAATTATATTGTAGCTGATGGTGGCTTATTTAATGTAACTAAATTTAAAAAAATTTAAAAATAGAAAAAACAGGTTAACTCATTGCGGACAATGCAAACGAATACGGAAAAAAAGAACCGGTAAAAAAGCCTTAAAAATAAAAAAATCAGAAAAAGACGAAATTTATTAATAGTGAAAAATAAGTCAGAAGCCATAAGGTCAAGCCGAAATGAGCAGGACCCTAATCTGTGCAGGACAAATTGATTCACGTTGAGCGAATATTCCGCCTTGATGCTGAACTGATCCATCCAGCAAAATCCGCCGAACCACGTGGTACAGGACGACCTCATCCTCACTTGCGTTTGTGCGGTAACCCTCGTCTTGCACAAAAGGGCACCGTCGTAAGCAAATGAGGTTGAACCTTAAAGTATAAATCCCACCGTGGGTTCCTTGCAATTTTGGTTGTGGTCATAAGATCATTTCGTAGTTTATCTATGGCATAGAGGACTAGTCTGAAATAACGACTAACTATTTCATTGGACCTATCAAAATTAGTGTCAACTAACCTATTCCTAATGTTGTGTCCGACGGTGTTCAAGAACATCGCCACTTTCTCCTTAACACATACATATATGGTATCTCGAAGTAAGCTGCGTTCCATGGAAACTTGACACATCCAAAAGAAAAGGAGCTCTTGCAAACCTAAGTATTTTCACACGTCACATCATTCTGGTATATTTTTCTATTTAGATGATCAATTTTTTCATATCTCTTTCCTCAATTGGGGCATAGCTAATACATGCTCTCCTTTTCATTAAACTAGACTAGACAAACAAAACTCCCATAGAAGCAGCAACAAATACAACATCCCCAAGAATCATCATCTTTCGCCTCCTAATCATCGTCTTGTCCATCTAACATAATTAGTAAGATAATTACTACTAATTGAAACTATGAACAACATGTATCCAATTTTGTATGATCCATTATACTACAATACCATGAACAGATGGAACCATAATAAACCACAACATTCTGTGGAAAACATGACACCATTCTGCGGATCACCATTCAGACAGATTAATTGTAAGTGCTATCCAGTCGTCGTCAATTAACATCACCAAGAAGAGTTCATACCATATCTGTTGTTTACACCAACTTAGTGAAAAAATTTATCCATGGTTGTTTACATGAACTTAGTTAGAAAAAATTTAGATTTTAGAGCTCATACCATATCTATTGCATTTCAGATCTCAGAGTTTATACCATATCTGTTGCATTTCAGATTTCATAGTTCATACCATATCTGTTTCATTCATCCATGGTTCTTTAGGCCAACTTAGTGAAAAAAAATTAGATTTCAGAGTTCACACCATATCGGTTGCATTTCAGATTTCAGAGCTCATACCATGATACATGCATGGGAGAGTTCCACAGAGTTCGCATTTCTTCCATGATACATGCATGAATGGGGAATAAGCAAGCCACCATGCATCTATCATAAATCATCGATCCAACAAATATTGTAGTAAATCATTTCACAGAATTTTGGTTCCATACCTTCGGTTTTAAGAGGAAGACAAATGGTGGGGGATGGGGAGGGATCAGAGAGGAGTAGGGGAGGTAGTCACCAGAATTGAGAAGCCAACGTCCTTCCCAACTGTTTGTTCGGCTCAACTCACGGTCGGCGTTGCTCTGGCTCCAGTCATGGTCGCCGTCACCCGGCCTCTACTCATTGTCGTCGTCACCCAACCTTCGATCGTGGTTGCCCTCGCTCAGCCTCCAGCCGTGTTGGCCACGCTCGGGCTCCACTCGCGGACATCGCCATCATATGTAGGCGAGTAGAACGAGAGAAGGGTGGGGGCGAATGATTTGGATCTCAAATCTATTTAAGAGGTGAGCGGAATATTCACATGATGGCCGGATGACCTTGTCCAAACATTTTCGCTACATCGCTCCATCCGGGATCTTTCGAGAATATTCACTCGTTTTGGCTCACCTCATCCGGGATGGCTCAGTCCGAACCCACCAACCAAACACAGGTATAACCAAAAAGCTGGATGGGACCATCCCATCCAGGCAACCAACACACATCCTTACTCTTGGCATTGAAGCAGGTGACTGACCACCTCGTTAACGAGACTTGAAACCCGAGCGCAGTGGGAAGCTCCCCAGTGAATCATTTCGATAATGATCCTGGTCGGCTACCTGGTATGGAGCGTATTCTTTTCAGCTTATGATTTATGGCTTTTTTTTGAATAAATAAAGGTAAAATTTTCTTTATCGTCTTTCAAAACGGCTTATCAGAACAGTATTTTCGAATCAGTTTATCAGCATTCAATTTATTTGCACAAGCGCTCACTATAGAGACAAAAACCATGAGCCACAGCCATAAACCTTCAACCGCAGCATAAAAACAAACCCATTGTATGGAGACATAGGTCGAATCATGCAATGAATACTTTCTCAAATATAGATATTTTTGTTGTTAGTTTTTTATTAGATTGGGGACAATTGAGTGGCGTAGTCTCAAAATGCAGAAAATCAGAATGAAAAATACAAATAAATAACACATCCAACTTGCGACGGGTGGAAATTGAACTGGATTCGATGAATAGAGAGTCAAGGTGCCGCGTCGTTGGACTTATGCAACAGTTGGCTACTTTTATTTTTAACGTATTGGTGATAAACCGTTTGCATTTAAACGCATAAGTGAACAACGCTAATTTGGCAACTACACAGATCTATTGAACAAGCATGTCATCAGGAAAGCGTAACATCTATAGATGGGTGGAATTGAACTGGATTCCATGCAATTAAGTTGCATCCGTCAGTAGGCACTTGTGTTGATCGCTGAATTTGGCACCCATGGTGGTCGTTGCGTTAACAGTGCAGGTGATTTGCCACAAACTCGAAACAAGGTGGCTTGGGAACTCATGGACTGTTGTGATGTGGTTCTCCTACCCAATGGCAAGTCCGGTCAAGGCAAACATGAAAGTGACGGTGCTGTGCACGACCACGGCTTGTCATAGGTTGGTGGTAGAGTGTGGTGAAGTGCAAAGATTAGGAGAGCATATCTTTTTTGAGAGAGAGTGAGAGCATGTTGTTTTCCCCCTTCAGGTTCCAGGACATACGAATCCATTGAAGAGAGAAGACTTCACTAGTGTGTGTGATCATGCCCGTTAGCCTGTAAAGAGCGGCTGGATGTGGGTAAAGGAAAGGTTGTGCCTATATAGCTGCAACGGTGGAGGATACCTCAGGATGAAAATGGAGGGAGGCTTGTAGGACTAGGCTAAATTGAGACAAACATAGCAAAAATAGTCCCGTGCAATCCAAATCATACTTGTTAATTCTGTTTCGGTGACCATTCCGGTCTTGTGTTTGGAATGGAATGTTTTGGTACGTGTTAATTCTAGCGGCGAACTTGGCAACTCAACCAATCCAAATCGTAGTCGTTAATTCTAACGGTGCACTCGTGCTACTCAACCAATCCAAATCATAGTTGTTAATTCTAGCAGTGTACTCGCCTCCCACAACTAGGCTAGGTTTCCTAATATAAGTTGTTGAGCAACTATATCTAATAGAGATCATCAATTTGATTTGTTTTGCAATGTATCACAACACCCAATAAGTTACCTCCTCCCCTCCCTACATGTCATGGTAGCAATCAAAACCTTTGGAAAAAATATCAAAAGTCTGATCAATGACTCATTTCCTTGTAATTCTTAATTGATGGGTAAATGTAAGTTCTAACCACACTCTCAATTTCACTTAAATACCTTCGATTTTTCTTACATGCTCTTCCACAATTTTTTTGCACAGGCATTTGGCTCATTAATTCACTATGTGATCTATGGAACTGCTTGCGGGGATCCATAGTCGGATCCACTACTTCACCACCGAGACTGCCGCTGGAGAGAAGCACAAAGGGGGAGGGGACGGGGGACAGTGTCGACCCCCATACCTCGCCTACCCATCATCAAAGAAAATGGGGAGGGAAGATCTCAGTCTTCGCCTCTGGAACCTGCAACCGCATTGACCTCGGGTCGCCACCCGAAGACTCACCGTTGCCACCGCCCGTTCACACGCTGTCTTCACCAAGGATCACCGGCGATCCACTTCACCAAGGACTAGAACCCCCGCGAAGGTTAAGCGTTACACTAGTTCAGTGGATTTTTAACCCCTAATCCTATGTGGCCAAGGAGGCGAAGCGAATTAGGATCCCCTGATAAAAGAAGTTCGAAATTATGATCCGCTAATGGATATGATCTTAAGGAGATCACCTTAAACAAGGTATTTGCCAATTCCACCCTAGATGCTTCACACTAACAATGTGGTACTTTGGAGTACACACTTGAGATGGTCCGAGCAATTTTGAAAGTTGGCTTGAGGAGGGAGAGGAATTGGGGAGTGGGCAATAGAAGGAAATGGATATATGAAATAGAGTGATGGCAAATATTATGAGAAACCTCAGGTCCAAATAGAGGTGACATTGCTTAGGGCAATGATTAGCCTAATTAGCCTAAGCAATAGATGGCAGAATTGCTTAAGCATCTAAGGCGGTATTTGGGAAATCATTATGTATGATGGATAATTTTGAGTATACAAAGATTTGCTTGGAGCAATCTTAAATCTGAAATAAAATAGAGTGACCTAGAGGATTGTGTCGATCATGAGTGATCTTGATTTCTCATAACCATGCTAAGAATGACATTCTTAGGTTTGAGACAGGCCTATATATAATTGCCATCTTTTGGTCAACGTGTGTGTTCATGCGAAACACTATGACAATTAGGTGATACAAATTAATGCTCTAGGTGAACATGTATCATTACCATGCTTCTGGGCATTAAGTGGTCAATCTTTGATATTCTATTCATCTATAATTCTAGTAGGATATATTTGCTTTATAAATAAGTCCATATAACCCCCTAAATTTTGATCGAAGGTCTGTGCAATACCATGAACTATGAAACCAAACATTTGACCCCCCTAACTTTACAATCCGATTCAAATAATATCTTGACCTAGTTTCGCATGGTGGTATTGCCCATATGGCGTGATGAGTGAGCGATTTTTCCACGTAGGATGACATGCTAGCTAAGTTGGGTCAATGACATATAGGGCCACCAGAGCTTCTCCCCCACCGAGCTCCCAGTCATGTTTCCATGGCCATTGCCCCTGTAGTTCCCTCCCCCTTTGTTTCAATTTGACAGAGAAGGCCCCGTGGGCCCCATTTGTCATTTCCTTAAACTTGATCAGTGTGTCATTCTAAGTGGTAAAACTTCTCACTCATCGTGCCATACGGGCAATATCACCATCCAAAACCAGATCAAAGTGTTATTTGAACTGGATTGAAAAGTTTGGAGTGTCAAATATCTGGTTTCATAGTTTAGGGTACTGGACGGACTTTCGAACAAAGTTCAGAGTATTATACATATTGGGTTAGAACATATTTCTATTGACCAAATATAAACATATTGCAATTAAAAGTCTCTAAATCATACAAATATGATACGATAAATCAAGGCACTTTGGGTATTTTGAAAATATACTGGACTAAATATTTTCTCTTGGCCATAACTTAGGATCTCTCTTGTCCATATCTATGGATATATGTTGTTTTGGTGGTGGGGGGATCATGGGTCACCTGATTGCCTAAGAGAGGATTCGGGGACATATGAGAACCAATTAAGTCCATGCTAGGGGTAATACATATACTTTGTGGTATAGATTAATGCTTCCACTAGGTGGAAGTGTGTTTTTAGATGCCCTCATTAAGGGGACTTTGTCCATTGGCAATTATACTCTTGTGAAGAGAAATTGCTATAATTTATTGAGTTAAGAACCCAATTTTGGAATTATCAGATCCAATCCATCCTAATAGATAATGTTGAGAATTTACAATGAAATCGTTTCATGTTCATTGTATGATTCTGGGTACAAGAGTAGAGCATTCATATGGACCTACAAGAGGCCTTAAAATAGTAGAAATTATTGCCTAATAGAGACCGGAGATAGCCAACTGATAGTTGGAATCTTTATGTATGAGATTGCATATAAGTCTAATACACTACATATACCCGTACTAATAGTGTGTTGGAATATTTCCCACATGAAATCACCACCATAAGCACAGTATCATGGATGTCAACCACGTGTTGGACATATGAATTGGATATGAGATTTCCAAAAGGCCATGATTAGGGATTTTGATATGCTACTTAACGAAGATATCATCCCGGCGTTAGGAGGAGGATTGAGCCTAAGTTTTGGAATGTCGCGATGGTTTTTCATGGGATGAAAATATCTTCTAACTTGTCTGCCATGAGCAAAGGTTATGATAGAGACTAATGCACTAGTCAAGCTGAACTAATGGTTCAGAAGATACTCTTGCACGAGATGAATGGGGACTTTGCCAGATATCAAAAGGAGTTATTATGCATAGAGTGGAGATATCCTGAGATAGATGTATACCTATTTATGCAGGAGGACTTATAATGTTAAAAGTATCTATGAGGACACTTTGTAGAATTAAGATATATGATATATGGGAACACATGTGGATCTATGAGCTGTTAATATAAAGTTATGTGATTTATATGCAAAATTCCTATGATAGGATTGCCTACTAGGTGAAAGAATTCACCAATAGATTCATCACAAGGATGAATAGCCCAGTATTTTACACACACTTTATAGTGCTGGGATTACGGAACAACCAAGAATCTATTGTTTGAGAAATAACGAAGATATAGTTAATATTGAGATATCCATATGTGATATGGATATAGGAGAACAATAGAAATGTTATCGATAATTCTGCCTCTACAATTACTTATAATTGTCGCGGAGTTCTACAATAGAGTACTCATTGAAAAAGGGTCAAATGGATAAAAGCAATTGAGGTTAAATCAAGATCACTAAAATCAAATATGTGAATTTGAATATGATGGGTCATCATAAGGTGGCGTAAAGTGATGGGTTGAAGGTCAAGTAGAATGATCATATAATCTCTCCCATTATGAATAAGTCAATGTTCTAGTACATTACATCATAGGCAAAGAATAGTGAATTGAAAATGCAGTGAATCGAGCATCGGTAGAGCTCTGAAGTCCTTATTGAGATTAGGATAGAGAAATGCAACATGTACAACTCATTGGATAATTTGTGTAACTAGTCCTTGTGAGTTGACAAAACGAGTCATTGGATGACAGTCAGATAAATTGATGTGAGTAGAACCATGAAGAATATAAGAGAGGTAGATAATTACCTGAAAGATGGTAAATGATAATATCTTGTAGGATTGAGTATGACAACTAGAGAGGGATAAATAGGAGCCCAAATTAATTCCAAGGCTTTTCAAAATCTTTTTCTTTGAGCGGAAGCAAAACTCTTCACTCTAATGCTATGGAAGCTATGAAGATCAGAGACAGATAATCATAAGAAAAAGATCTGATCAAAACTGAGCAAAACACACTTTGACAACCCCCGATGATCTGACCTTTATGAAGGGGGCAGTCTGACCTCTCTCCAGGCGGTTTGACATCTGTTTCTAGCGGTCTGATCGCTATTAACAGTAAAATTAGGCAAAACTACAATAACCATGGTCAGACCATTGCTACAGTGCCGGTCAGACTGCTGCTACAGTGATTTCAGGATGAATAGTATTTTTAGTGCTATTTCAAATCCGAAAATCTATGTAACTTTTGATCGGTCGATCCAAATAATTTGAAACTTTGCATGTACCTTCTCTAGGATGTTAGGAACATATTTCAATCAATAATCAAGAAAATCGTTGTCAAATTTTTGACTTTTTTTCATTCGAAGGAAGAGTGCACCAAAACTAATCAAATGAGGGAAACTTCGATCTGCTATTGCTCATGAGTCCTAGATGGTCTAGATAACTTGAAATGGGTTCTCACATGTCATAGTAAGATAGAACATAGCATGAGTTAAGTCCGAAACAACCACAAGAGCAAAACTCAAAAATCACCTATCTCTTGAGAAAAACTGAACTTATGAACTTTCTCTAAATCATACCTAGATGAATGAGATCTTATCTCTAGGAGGCATCTCTATCTCTTATCATCTTTGGTATCAGAAATGCTCAAGAGAAAAGAAATCCAAACAAGAAAGGCAAGAAAATCAAAAGCACATGAGGGGATTCATGACACAACTCACTTGGTCAAAGTTTGAATGTTCATTTCACTTGGAGAGGAATGTTTTATAGCCAATCCCTCAGGATAGTAGAACTCTAAGCCTAAAGCGCATACACACAAGGCTCCAACACAAGGAAACCCTAACTCTAATATCTCAAGTCTCTCTCCCACAAAAACTCATATCAACATAAGGCTTATATACTAGAGACTACCACCTCACGCAAACCAATCACTTTTTAGTGGATTACACCACTTACATAAGGAAAAACCCGGTAACCCACACACAAACGAATTTTACACTCTCACACACTTGTATGTTTTTCAAAGCGTGACTTTCAAAGGCTCTACAAGCACGATAAGACACTCCAACCATAAAGATGTAACTTAAACCACTTTAGGCTAGCGCCGCCATTTTACAAACCGCCGCTCCTCTCGATTTCGAACAATTTTCCAAATTACCACCTGCCAGCCTTCACGATGATGCAATACTCATGACTTATCGCTAAGATCATACACCTGCGCTAATACCATCACCACTTGAAACACCTAAGTCTCATGGCACACCAAAATCACTCTATAGTCTGTGATGCTCAATGCCTTGACATTAAGATCATACACCTGCTTCGAGGAAAGCCACCACTTGAAACGCATAAATTGATTTGGCACATCACATGCATGCATTGCCTCTTTACAACCCTTGTCTTTCTCTCGTGCTTCTCGGGTTGAGATGTTGCTCCACTCAGACTTACTCGACATGCCATGACCTCAGGACTCCTTCCATAGCCTCGGTCTTGCCACTAGCCACAACCATCATTAAAGCATTTGCACACCAAAGAACAAAACAATCGAACTAAGTACAAATGATATACACTTGATTCTCTATAGTAGACCAATATATGAACACGCGCCATTACTTACACATGCATAGATGCCTCAACACTGTCTCCCTCACTGTCTCTCTTTGACGAGTTGTGCTAGGCTTTGCTCACAGATCCCGAACTGACAGCCATCCACGCAGACATCAGAGACGACAAGCGGGATTTCCAATGGGACGCACGAGACAGCTTGCTTCTGTTCAAAAGGTGGGTGTATGTCCTAGCCCTCTTGCCGCTGGTGCCATCTATATTGGAGATGGCGCATACTACCAGCCATGATGGAGTTCCAAAGAACCTATAGCGACTTGACGCAGATTTTCACATTCCCGGTGTTCGCCAGCTCTTTCAAATGTTCATCAAAGAATGCACCGTTTGTCAACGCAACAAAACCGAACATCTTCACCTCGCTGGCCTCCTTCAGCCATTGGTAGCCCCTTCTCAAATCTGGACAGATGTGGCTATGAACTTCATTGAGGGTTTGCCGCGTGCGGGTGGCAAAATAGTTATATTGACTGTCATTGATCGCTTCTCCAAGTTTGCACATTTCATCCCACTGGCTCACCCATATACGACAGCGATCGTCAGTAAGGCATTCTTTGAGGAGATCGTTCGGCTTCATGGCATTCCCAGATCGTTCGGGACCTCTTCAACACAATATACATATGCACACAAATATAGGGCTCCTTTGGATTGGTGGAAATTCATAGGATTTTTGTAGAATTTCATAGTTTTCATCTTCCTGGGCACAGTCTATGGAGACCAGCCTTACCTTCCCATTTCTCAACAGATCGCCGGGCTAAGCGCTAACCCGCAGCGAGCTCATGTCTCAGCGCCCATTTGGTTGGTCCGAAGCCGCTTCCACCCGGGAATTCGAAGATGATCAGACCTCGACGGCTCAGAAGTTCAGCATAGCCACCATCAACGAGTCGAACAGGCTAAAGGGATGTATCTGAAGATGACACCGATCTAACCATTTAAAGTGCTAGGATACAAAAGTATGATGCAGCTATTTCACTCCAATACGTAAAGCTTCCAACTGCCAGAGTTTCAGCAATAAGATCACTACAAAAAACATCTGATTCCACCAGAAACGATAGGAAAACTACAACCTGCAGGACTGCACAAGTAGGGTGTCTCTCAAAACCCCCTAAAAATTAGTTTGCATTTTTTTTCTGCAATGGACGTTGCAGTTTTAGTACAAATAATTTCGAAATATGACAGTGTTTTTTTAAGGAGAAAACAATAGGAAAGTACATTACTGTATATAATGCTATATTATAGAAGAAAAGCAAAAGGCTGACTGTGTTAAGCTATCAAATGATTTGATCACAATGCAGTGACTAGTGAGCTGAATAGGAATGACAATGAATCATCTAATATTCATCAAGCCTATATTTCCATCTATAGAACTCCGGATCATGGTTGTCACGGTGTCACCTTGGCGTCTGGGGGAGGGGCTCGCCTTGCCTTGGCCAACTAGGCCGGCGCTTATAATTTTGTGACATCCACGGCGAGTGGCTAGGCAAGCGCCTTGGCCAGCTGGCACCCTTCTTTTGCTCTTTTCCCATCACTACTCCACAAAGCTACTATGGCAGGGAGTAGGGGCAATGACTACAATGGTAGACACAAGCTGAAATCTTTACCTCCCAAATTTTGACATACTTGGATAATTGGATTGCTGCTGCTGCTGGGCATTAGGATGCTGCTCCATAGGCATATTCATAGCAGAATTGATGGTCACACCAAGAGAATTTACTCCTGCTTGTTGGGCCATCCCTGGTGTTGGCATCATCGCCGTATCTCGCCTTGAGGACGCCATGGTGTCCTGGCGCCTCTCAGACGCCGAGTCCGCTGTGACAACGATGCTCCGGATATTTATTGGTAGTTCATGAGGTCAATTGAAAGATGTTAGTGGGGTTTTAACAGTTGGTCTGCGTCATCAAATCCGTTCCAATGACTAGCATAACATGGTTAGTTTCTATTTGGTATTTTTGCTTACTTAGTTAATTGCAATGTCCAGTTTAAGATGGATCAGGATCAAACTTGATATTCTTTTTGGAACCAGCAGCAAATATAAAATTTTGGCATCTATCAGATCAAACTCCTTAATGAAATACCAGAAAAAAGAAAAACAATAATGATTGCCCGGTTTGAACTTCTAGGCTCTTGGGAAGGAGAGTCCCCTCTGTTTTATCCTAATTCCTTCGATGTTGCTCAAACTAGACTCTACAACGTGCAGTGCAGGTTGCAATTTTTACTAATGGGATTGGTTTTGTGTGTGTGTGTGTGTGGGGGGTAATAAAAATTCAGGTGTTGTATGATTAAAATGTCGGAATGATGCCATATTGCTTCACCCCATATAAGATGTGCTCGTTTAGCCAACCCCAAGGACACCAATGTACATAACAGTAAGCATTTAGCATGGAAAGTTGTCGTCTTAAAACAGAAACTGCAAAGCGTGTTGTAACAGATTCACAAGTCATGCTGGAAATGTGATGAGCTTCTAGAGTCCGTAAATCAAATCTCCATGTAAGATGTTTTGATCAAGTTAGATGTTACTTTTGGGAAGTTAGATTTTCAAAAATCAAAATGAATACCACAGTTACACAAAGGAACTGAGCTACTTCTGACTGGCACATAATTCTTCATTTTGGTGCATAAAAGAGATTTTGCTCAAGGGTATAGTTGCTCGTTTCCTAGGGTAATCAAGAATTTAGGCATATAACAAAACATAGACTGCTCAAACTTAGTGAAATAATTTAAAACCTTCCAGGCATTGCATTCAAGAATCAAAGTCTCTAGGAAACATCATAAAACAACACGGAAACTACATGTATATAGATGAACAAGAACAGCAAGTGAAGATTGAGATACACTATCTTACGTTTGTAATCTTCTTCCTCTATTCAGGGGTTCACAGATATTGCTGCCGGAGCACTATCCCACACTTCGATGGACCGCTTATCGGCCCTCGCTAATGCCATCCTGCTGCCTCCAAAGGCCCAGCTCACAATCTTGGCCTTCTCCTTTGCCCCCTCATCGCCTCCTGCCTTCAACATGGATGGTCCACTCCCCACCCAATTCCTCCTCATCACCTTCTTCCCACCAGCCTCCGGTGCCAACTCCACCTGCGTCCACACGTCAACATCCGCGCCACGTGCCACAAACACCCAATTGCGGTAGCACTCTATCATACAACCATTCCCCTCCTTCCTGCCAGATGATGCTGCCGCCGCCGCCCTCTGTCCGTCTCCGATGCAAACCCATGGCTCCAGTCCAATGGCACCACCACCAAGCCTCCTCAAATCAGCCATGAACACCTCGCCGGACGCGGCCCCCACCTTGAATAGGCCTGACAGCTCGTCCGACCCGACGACATCCGTGAAGCAGTCCAACTCCTCCCTGACCTCCCACACGGGCACTGTCGCGCTCGCCCGGACATCCCACAGGCGTATGTCCCCCACCATTCCGGCCGGCCCGGAGTGCGACCCAGCGGCAAGCAATAGATTGTACCTGCAAAGCCATCCGAGCTTGGTCGCCGGTATTGCCGCCTCGACGTCCGCACCAAACACCTCCATCCGCCCAATTTCCGTCACAGGTGACAGAGAATTCAGGTCGAACGCCACCACGGCGCTCGAGTTCCGCCGCGCTGACTCGAAGCTGGCAAAGAGCCACGGCGACGATGCTTCTGAGGCCGCCGTGGCCGCCATCGACAGCACGGTTGCCGACGGCGAGCCCGGCCAAGAAAGCACCTCCGGAGCAGCGGCCGGGGCGTCGTCCAGGAACCGGCAGAGGTGAACACCGGGGAAGTCGCGGGCGCCAGCGACAGCGAGGGCGGGTGAAACCGCGACGAGCGAGTCGACGGTGGGGAGCGGCGTGAGGACGCTGCTGCGGGAGGCGAGCGCGGGGTCGAAGCGGGTGACGACCCCTCCGTGCGCGGCAACGAGGTAGGCGGGGTGCGGAGAGGGAGACACGGCCACGGTGGAGGGGGCGACGCGGCCGGCGAGCGGGAGGAGGACCGAAGGGCGCAGGGCAAGAGGGGAGAAGGCGGACGCGGGGGTGAGGGAGGCGAGGACGGCGCCGTCGAGCGCGAAGTGCCGCGCCTCTGCGAGGAGGGCGACGGAAGGAGGGGACGCGAGGCGGCCACGGCGGAGGAAGGAGAGGAGGAGCGCGAAGAGGCGGGGGTCGCGGTCGAGGAAGTGGGGCGCGGAGAGGGGCGAGGGCGCGAGGGAGGAGAGAGGGGAGGACGCGCCGGCGCGGGAGAGGGTAGCGGCCGTGGTCTGGAAGATCTCGCCGCCGACGTTGAGGGTGACGACGGAGGAGGCGGCGGCCATAGGTGGGGAGCTCTTGACACGAGTAGGGTTGTTGACTTGGGAGCTATTGGCTTGTTGGGACGGCCAGGCTGGCTGGGGAAGAAAGGGCACTAGGGTAGAACAGCTTGGTTTGGGCCTAATCATTTCACAGGCTTGATTAGCCGGCATGGAAAGGTGCTGTTCTCCTATCTTTTGCCCTTTGCAACCTTTATTTTTTGGTTTCTCCGAAAATTAAAATAAATAGTACGGTTTTCTAAAGTAAAATTTTTAAATAGATTTTTGAGTTTAAAACTATGTGCACCGTCTATATTGGCTTCTCCATCGTTTACTATCATATCAAAAAGTACAGATAAAAATCATCAGCTGCAGTTAAAAGCTATAGGGCCTGTTCTTTTTGGCTGCGGCTTGTGTCTTTTAGCTGCGGCTTGTGGTTTTTGGGCTGTTTGTATAAGAGATTACAGAGTAACAGAAACTTACATGTGGTTTTTGCCAATATAAATGAAGTCAATAAAGTATATACTACAATTAACTAGTAGACCCTATCTTAAAAAAATACCTCGTTTAAAAATTAGTTACTGTAGAAAAGTTGAAAAGCAGGTTTTAGAAGCTGAAAAGAACAGGGATAAATCGCAGTCCAAAAAAACATGATTCAAGTTATCTCTGGGCTGTTTGTCGGGCTTATCAAATAGAGTAGCGGCCTAGATCAAAATGCAAGAGGAATAGGTTTTTGTGTGACAAGACTGAAGGAAATTGATGTTCGTCAGCCTTGTTTTGCGGATGATGTTTTTCGCCATGAAGGCCGGGATTCTAGTATTAAAAAAAACTCTCAGATTTATATTAACTAGTCAAATGTTCATGAGTTATAACAAAAACACACATTTTTGGTACCAAATAATTCCTATATTGTGTGAATCATACAAAGCTAAAGCTTTGTAAATGGGTGTAATCAAAAGGGTTGTAATAATTAGTTCTTAATTCATTTTTGAGGTCTAGAGTTAAAAGTTGTAATTCATTCTTGTAATTAATTCAATGTAATAATTCTTAATTTCTTTTTAACTATTGCTAATTATACTGTTTAGAGTTAATTAGTATTAGGGTTCATTCACTTACGTCCCTTTTCCTTTTTGAAACCTACTGCTATGAATGTCTATGTACCTGTGTGCGTGCACACATTCTGCCTACCTAGGTGAGACCTGCATATTGCCCATCCGTGTGTGAGCAAGTGTGCTTCCTAGTCGCATGTACGTCCCGCTGTGTGTACATCAATAAAAAGCAGGGGTTTCATGAGTTTTGCGACCTTTGCTTTCGATCTGATGTGGCTGACATATCGATCGTCGTCTGATCCAAACAGAAGATCCACTCCATTAATTCTTTTAACTAGTACTTGTTTTCGTCAGTGCACTGATCGCCCAAAGAGATGATTCTTAGTGGTCAAAATATGTAACAGGTACTAGCCACCAACGTCGATTGATCGACCTTTGTATGCACCTTAACCTAGTGCATGCCACTTTGGCCGATAAATTAAGAAACATGCATGTACTAGCACTTATCACTTATCAGCTATGGCATATCCAATAAGAATCTAATAACAATATTGTTGCGAAACCGACTAGACAAGATACACTACTTTAGAAAACATCATCACAAACGGTTCGAAAAAGTCACCACAAGCGGTTTCTTCAAACGTTTGTACTTATAAATCAGTAATACTCTAGGGACATTACAGACGGTTTTTAAACTTCTTACTATAAACCGTCTGTGATAGTCTATTATCACAAACGGTTCTAGTTAAGAACTGTTTGTGATTGCGTTCCCGTGTTCTCATAAATAAACCTCTTTCTGTTCATCAATATTCCCTAATTACACTATAAAACAGCGCAATCAAAGAATGCAGATGAACCAAAGCAGACCTATTTATGAGAACAAGATCATCGTGCAATAAACTTTGGCGCCATGTCTTCATCCTGCAATAAAACATGAATTTCAACAAGGGTCGAAACCCTAGCCATCCATCAATCATCATAGGAACTAAGGCATCAACAATTAATTTTCACACGCACGAGCATCAAGATTTACATAGCTGAAACCCTAGCCATCCAACAATTTCATAATTTCATATCCAAGCAGCAAAGAAGAGAGGAAGGGAATAGGATGGGGGATATATCATCGGCGATGAAGGAGAGGCGACGACAGCGTCACTGTTGTGTCATGACGGTGACATTGCACAAGACACTCTTACGACAAAAGTGTCTTATACAGTGAATCGTGGCGTCACAATCGGAGATGAAGGAGTTGGGGAGGCAGCACTTCGATCGGTTTTGAGGGAGCTAGGTGACACTTCGATCGGTTTAGGGGGAGCTAGGCGGCACATCGGTTTGGAGTGTTTAAGGGAGGCGTGTGGGCAGCATATATAAGGGCATTTGGGTAGCAGAATTTATCACTAGTTGGGAAGTCGCGACACTGCTTCAATTTGAAAGTTTGAATAAAGGAGGCGGCAAAATCGGGCGACGAATTATCACAGATGGTTTTTGTAACAAACCATCTATGATGACATAATTATCACACATGGTTTTTTAACACAAACTGTCTGTGAAAAACCGTCTGTGATATTACCTCTTCATAATGATGTTTAGCACTAGCAGCAACACAGACAGTCTCTAAACCAAAATCGTCTGTGATTGTATTTAATACTGACGGTTTTGGTTAACCGTCTGTGATAAGGAGTCTAGTATTAGCCTTTTTGTAGTAGTGATATGAAACAATGAAGAATAATAAAAAACACAGAACAAAGATTTAACATGAAAAATCTTTGTGAGAAAAAATCAGGGATGCACAATCGGCGAAATTAATATGTAGAGAAGTTACAAAGCACTCTTAACGTAATGGCCTCAAGAGGAACAATATCCTACTCGGAGACGAAGCAGAATCCTAGCCAGAGACGATGAAGAATTGTAGTCGGAGGTGCCTCAAGTAGTCATGTCTAACTCCAATCAGTGCAAGCACCTTTGGGCACCATATCTGATGCAAGTCGATGAAGAGTCAATCATGGACATGAAGATAATCCCAAACATAATCTCCGACCAGTTTGCATTGCTTACGACCAGTCACACTGGTCGGAACATATCGACCGCAATCAACCTGACTAGTCTGAAAATCTCGACCAGTTCAAAATTGTATGGAAGTTGAGTAAAGAGTTCTAGTAGGACTAGTCGACCTAATTACTTTACCTTTTGAACGAATCTGATCAGATTCTTCAATTCGGATCACAAAATACAAAATGTATCTCCTTTGATAGATACACTTCTAACAATAGTATCCAAGAACACAACGATATAATAATAATATCTCTTCTGGTCACTTCGGTAGATGGACCTTCTATGAAAACTAGGAGAACATATTAATGCTCCTGATAACAGTCACGACATGATCTGATTGAGGTATACTAGTCCGTCAGTTGACTATTGGGGTTCTCAACATACTATATACCAGCTAATTTAAAGATACAAATCAGTGAGATTTTGTGGCTGCTGGATCAAATCTGATGGATCGCCTCCTATCACCTTCTATCACTCCCTATATACTCCCTTCTCCCTAATTCCTAACCCTAACCCCACAACACGTACCAACGACCACCTAGATGCCACGGCGCCAATGCTGGGGAAACCCACCTGTGAGCCGTCACCACTAATGCCTCCCAGTGATGGCGCTGGCCCACCACCATCCCTCAAATTCTCCTACGCTACCACCACTTCTAGATATGCCATTGCTGACTACCTCCCTAAATCCAAAACCTAACTCGATCGTCTTGCTGTCGTCGCCCTACCAGTGTTCATCGCACACCATCTTCCTTTGAGCTCACGGCCAGCTACACCATCACCACCCACTGAAATCTATGGTCGAGGATTAGGTGAACCATGAATATAACTTAAGTGAACCCTGAAATCCTAACCTCCACAAACAATGATACCATGAGAGTAGATAGAAAATCCAGCTCTATATATTTTTATAAAAAAGTATCAAGCGACTAATGAATAATAAATCTATTCACTATTAGTTTCAATGGGTAGGATTCCAACAGTGATGTTCCAACTATGGGCCTGTTCTTTTTGGTCATGACTTGTGGCTTTTGGTCATGACTTATGGTTTTAGGCTGTTTATATGAGAGATTACAGAGTAACAGAAACTCACATGCGGTTTTTGCCAATATAAATGAAGTCAATAAAGTATGTACTACAATTAACTAGTAGATCCTATTTTAAAAAAATACTCGGTTTAAAAGCTAGTTACTATAGAAAAGCCGAAAAGCAGCTTTTAGAAGTTGAAAAGAACAGGGCCTATGTTTGCTGTTGAATCCACAAGCTATGTTGATAGATTCCAATATATATTGTCGAGGGTAGCGCTAATCCATGCTCACGCGTTATATGGGTACCTAGCGAAAGGTTTGGACCGCTGCCCCCAGTTCAAAATCAACAAAAAAAAGATCAAGCACACCTAAATTAAGTTCCAATTAGGTAAGTTCAAAAGCATTTCAAACTTTCAAATATAGAACCGGTGAACACGTTCGAGCTTTTAGATTAATAAAATCAACATCAAAATTAGTGAAAATGTGAACATTCAAATAGTTAACTTCACCTTGCAATTGGCAAAAAGGCACTTCATTTGGTAAATTCAAACTTTCAATCGTAAAATTTGAGTTGATCCAGAAAAATAAGAGCCTTTCAAATGCTAGATTCAAACTTTCAAGTGGAAATTTGAGCTTTCATTTGGTAAATTTGAACTTTCAATCGGCAAATTCAACTTTCAATAGGAAATATCTATGCTTTCAAATGCTAGATTTGAACTTTGAAGCAGAAAATTGAGCTTTCATTTTGGAAAAATTTCAATCTAGGCCTAAAACCTTTCTATTTGAATAATAGAAAAGTTCAAATCAGATTTGAAGCCTTCCAGTTGGGGCTATCAACTAACAATTACCAAACTTTTAACCAAGATAGGTGTTGATGATGAGATGTACAAGGTGCATACCAGTGATAGAGAGGACGAGGTGGCCATGTTGCAGCCCAGATTTGTGCTTCGTCGTCTCTCCGGCATCCTTTGGCATGGTGTCACCGCCTCTGATGCCGATGGTGGCATGGCCTTAGGCAAGTACAACTGCGACAACTCCCCTATGGTTTTGAGCTTGGCCACCCATTTGAGCTCCATGTCAGTAGAGTTAGAGCAGACAAGTGGCGACCAATATGGTGGAGGATGAAACGAGGGAGGTGGCTACCGGTGTGGTGGGGGATGGACCAAGGGAGGCGGCAAGGTGGAGTGAGTCAGCTACCGACGTAGTGTGTGGACAGACCGAGGGAGGCAGTGAGGTGGAGGTAGGAGGCTACCGGTGTGGTGGAGCAAGGGTAGCGACCAGCGTGTTAGAGGGGAGGCTGAAGGAGGGAGGTAGGGAGAACAGGGATGATGGTAGTGATGTGCGGTAGGTAGGGAATAGGGGAAAGAAGAAGACAACATCCCTATCTTGTCCCGACCAGACGAAACACGTCCCGACCAGATGAAACTGAAGAAGTCAAGACCGAGAGAATTGATGGGCAACACATGGCAGAATGCCTGGTTGTGCGCATATATATTGCATTGCTGGATTGGTTGCTGTAAATGGTGAAGGATGGATTACATGCCGAGCATACGATAACAATACAACTGAAAGAATCAGAGTAAACTAGAAAGAATTAACACAAGCTATCTATACAGCCGTGTAAAACAAGAAGGAAATATAGAGGAGATGTGATACTTTAACATCCCCTTAGTCGAATCATGAGGTTCTGAACAAACAGACTGGTCCGAAAATCCAGGAAAAGTTGTGTCAGAAGCCCTTTTATCATCACATCAGCAAACTGAAGGGAGGACGGCACATGGAGAACATGAACTTGGCCGAGGGAGACCTTCTCGCGAATGAAATTTACATCAATCTCATTGT
The DNA here is from genome assembly GCA_036346245.1 of Bonia amplexicaulis. NCBI lineage: Eukaryota > Viridiplantae > Streptophyta > Magnoliopsida > Poales > Poaceae > Bonia > Bonia amplexicaulis. The sequence goes on along the minus strand of CM070753.1, from coordinate 11,269,813 downwards.
GCTTCATGTGTCGATGCTTTACAGGGATTGAAGACATGTAGATGGCACTGACATTATCACAATAAACCACGGTCACTGAATGGAGAGGCTATTGCAACTCAAGTAGAAGCTGCCGTAACAAACAATACTCGGCCATGGCATGAGCGACGGTGCGGTACTCGGCCTATGCACTGGACCTGGATATTGTAGACTGCCGCTTGGAGCACCAAGAAACCAAGTTATCACCCAAATAAACATAGTATCCTAATGTGGAGCGACGGGAATCTGGGCAACCAGCCTAGTCAGCATCAGAGTAAGCTGTTAATGAAGAAGGCAACGAGGGGCGAATGTGAGCCCAACAGCCATGGTCCCCTTGACGTAGTGGAGAATCCAACCGCTTGATGAGGGCGAGGTGCGGTGCATGGGGTGTAGGCATGTAGAGGCACGCCTATTGACCAACATACGTGAGGTCCGACCGGGTTAGAGTGAGGTACTGTAATGCGTCGGTGAGACTTCGGTATTCAATGGGGTTAGTATTCAGTTGGCCATTAGTGGTAGAAATCTTGGCAAGCATGTTGATTGGTGTGGCGGTGGGGTGGCACTCGTCTATGTCTGCGCGCTGAAGCAAGTCGGCAGCGTACTGGTGCTGGGAGAGAAAGAGGCCATTGGAGGAGCGGGTTACTGAAATCCCAAGGAAAAAACATGAAAGTCACCTAGGTCAATCATTGCAAACTCCAAGTGGAGGCAGCGAGTAATTTGCTAAAGGAGCAAGGAGGAGGAGGCAGTGAGGATGATGCCATCCACGTACAGGAGTATGTAGGCAAGATCATCACCATGAGAGAAGATGAAAAGGAAGGTGTCTAAGGCCGAAGGGACAAACCTACGTTATGTGTAAGCGAATCGCTGGTACCACGCATGCAAGGCTTGTTTGAGGCCATATAATGATTTATGTAGGTGGCAGGTTCAACAAGAGGACTGGATGTATCATCAAAGTCAATGCCTAGTCGTTGGGAATAGCCGCGGAGCACCCAACGTGCTTTGCAACGAGCGAGAGAACCGTCGGAATGGAACTTATGCTTAAAGATCCATTTACCGGTGACGACATTAGCCCCAGAAGGGTGAGAAACAAGAGACCAAGTTTTGTTGGTAACAAGCGCCTCAAACTTGTCACACATGGCTTGATGCCACTGTCGGTCAGAAAGAGCCCGTGAGAGACCATGTGGTGGTCATCCCGTGTGTATGATGAGTAATTGACATCGGTTTAGGAAAATCGAGTTTGAGTTGGTTGGTTCGGACCATGTCGTTGCGGGGTGCAACGGGCTCGGTCGGACATGGTCAAACCTGGTCAAAGTGATTAGGATGCATATTCTGTTGATTCAACAGGTTTGGGCTTAATGTGGTTTCATTAATGCTATTTATGCTTTCATGTGTCGAGCGGTGCTATGTGACGGTTTGCTTGTTTGTGTGGCTGTAGGATTTCGGAGCTAGGTCATGGTGAGGCGTGGGAGGACCGGGACTAGACACAGGAGGTGTTGAGGTCCAGACGGTCGGAGACGCTAAAGATGATCGAGGCTGCCGAGGTGGTTGCGGCCGGAGGCGAGGAACCGGGCTGGAGCTACTGGGAGGTGGACACGACGGCAACGGCGAATGGATCGGGACTAGACTCGGGAGGAGTCGAGGTTCGACAGTCGGATACCGATTGCGATCGTGTGCGGCGGAACAGGCCGGGACTAGACTCGGGAGGAGTCGAGGTCCGATCGGTCGGTCAGTGCGGTCATGCGTGAGCGACAAGGAGCGCGGAAGCTTCCGGAAGGTGCGGGAGGGGCGAATCGGTAATTCGCAAGGCACACAAGCGGAGACGGCTCCGTTAGGGTTTAGCCGGCGTAACGGGTTGGAGACCCGTTAGCCAAGGGCTATAAATAGGTGCTGGGGGCTGCATACCCCTTTGAGGGTTTTTGTGTATTTGCTCTCCATTTTGTGTGTGTTCCTCCTAAGAAGCATGTGAGGCTCTTGGTGTTCTTGAGAATTGAGAGTGAGAGGATGGATTGAGAGTCTTGTAATCATTCTTGTTCTAATGTCCATATGTATCGGGACTCCTCTGTATCCTTTTGAGTTGAAATGAAATTTGAAGTTTTTCTGTTCTTCGTCCTTTTTGTTTGGATGAATTGATGGCTTTGGGAGAATGGGTGTAAGAGTGAGAGTTTCCTGTTTGCTTCTCTCCATGTATGCTTGAGCAGTGAGGGTTTTGTGTGGTAGCCCTCCATGTGTGTGTGTTCTTCACCTCCATTCTTCTGGGAAGTGTGTTCTGGACGTTGTAGTCCTTTGTGGTTTTTACTTGCGTATGGTTCTATGAGAGAAAGAAGACATGAACTGGATGTAATCTCTTGCACTATGTGTAATCTTTCATGTCTTAGTATCTTTTCCAAGAAACATTGTGTTGACTTTCTCTGAGATCTTCTTGCTCTGTTTCTGTTCTGTCTCTCCTGGTTAATTTTCTTCTCTGCTTCTTTTCTTTTTGAAGATCTTGATTAAGAATCAGTAGAACACTTTTGCTCAGAACTGGGATTCTTATCAAAGCCATTTGGCTAGCCATTCTCGAGAGCAAGCGTTCAAAGTGCGATATTCATTTCAGCCCCTTCGGTTTTCTTCAAGGCTCATGAATGCTTCTTCTCGTTTTTGTTTGCTGTCTCTGTTCTGTAATATCTGATCTTCTCGGTAGTCTTCAGACAATTGCTGTAGGGAGCAGACTGTTTCTTCCTTTCTTTCACTTTTGCTTTCCTCTTTTTTGCTCTCTTTTTGCTTTCGGTTTCGATTTGCGAGCGATCTGCTTTCGATTTGATCACCTTCTCTCTTAAGAGTCCTTGTTTAGTGCTTGTCTCTGTTTTGTTTTCTCTGTGATCAAGTTCTCTGCTTTCACCGCTTCCTCGATGCTCGTGTTGTCGGCGATGTGCGTTTCGTTTCATGTCAAGGACTAGGTTCTGAATTTACAGGCAACTGCTTGTTCCCCCTTTCTTTTCTCTGCTGCAACACTTATTTATCTCAGTTTTCCAGTGCACAAGCAGTAACTTGTACCAACCGATCAGTTTTCTGAATGTTCTCTGAAACCAGTAAAATGAACAAAATCTGAATACACTATACTTCAGTTCGGCTGCTCTCCGTGTGCTGATTTGAGTAAGTTTTTCTTTTACTTTTTGCTGGTTTTTGACCCTGCTGCATGCAGTGCAGATGGCATCGATTTTGGCTGAAATTTTTACTACTTACTTACTGATCTAAGCTGATTCTGACTGGGTAACATGCGTCTCGGAATTCCTGGTTTTTGACCCTGTTTTTAGCTGCAGTCTGTAGCTTATGTTCTTTTCAGTTTTTGCTTATTGTCTTTGTTTCTCTGCTGGTTCTGTGCCGTGTTTGTTTCTGCGTCTAAATTCTTGCTCTCGGCAATCTGAATTTCAGGATCTTGCTTCGTAGCTTTTACATAGCTAACGGAGAAGAAGTTTTTAGTGGATACTTTGGGGGCGATTTTAAAAGGCACCATTCACCCTCCTCTGTTGCCATTTTCGATCCTACAACCCGTTTATAGGAATTCGATAGAGAAGAAATAGGAGTGTGGGTGGTGGACAAATTCAGCTTGCAAGTCGGTAGGACAATGCTATCTTTGGCCCAGGTGACCATGTGGTACAGGCCGGGTGTAGGACAAGGGAGGGGATCACAATTGACAGTAGCGGGACTGGAAAACGGAGTCGCGCTAGGAGACGATGGTGGCAAGAGAACAGCTGGAGAGGAGCCTGTACGATCGACGGTACGCACTAGAGGAGAGGGACGTTCGGCTGTGATCACGGGAGAAGTTGTGCTATCAAAATCAAGGAGGACTAGCTGGTGCATGAAGGAAGTCAAACAACAGAATTGATAGGAACAACACACGGTAGAATGCCTGGTCGTGCGTCTATATATTGCGTTGCCAGATTGGCTATAGTGACCGACGGCAACCAGATTACATGCCAAGAATACGACAACGGTACAACCGAAAGAATAGGACAACGGTACAACCGAAAGAATCAGAGTAAAATAGAAAGAATCAATACGTGCTATCTATACATCTGTGTAAAACAAGAATGAATTATGGAGGAGATGCGATACTTTAACAGAAACACAAGTTGGAATGCGCGTTCGTCCATTAGCGATTTCGTTATTACTGATAGTAGCACCTTTTTCGTTTTTTAGATTACAACGGACACACCTACACACACAAACCATTGCACCCACTGGCACGCACGGCTAGAAATTTGGATGCCAAGGATAGAATTGTGACCTCGGCGTGCAGGCACACACTTTTTAACTACCTTACACTTGCAAATATGGTGTGCCAATTGGCTTTTGCGTTTCAAGTGATAACGGTTCTCGAAGCAGACGTACGATCTTGGCGGCAAGTAATTGGGCATCACGGACTATGGTGTGATGTGGTGTGTCATACGACTCGGGCGTTTCAAGTGGTGATGACCTCAGAGCAGGCGTATGATCTTGGTGACAAGGCATTGGGCATTGCATCTTTGTGAAGACCGATGGGTGGTAGCATGAGAAAACTGCTGAAACCTGGTGGGGTGATGGTTTGCAAAATCACGATGTTGGCCTAACTGGTTTAGGTCATGTCTTTGAGGATGGAGTGTCTTTTTAGGCTTTTGAAGCATGGAAGTTGAGTTTGAAAGGCGTGCAAGTGTGTTTGAATGTAAAACTCATTTGTGTGTGGGTTATCAAGTTTCTTATATGTAATGATTGTATCTACTAAGTGTTACTAGTGTTAGGCTTGGTGAGAGGTGAAGAACCTCCACTACATAAGTTCTTGTGTGTTGAGATATTATCAACTCTAGGAGAGAGATTAGGATTTTCTTATGCTGGAGTCTTTTGTGTGTGTGTTGTACACTTAGAGCTCTGCCATCCTGAGGGAGTGACTGTAAAATATTTTTCTACAAATGAAATGAACATCTAAAGTTTTTTCAAGTGAGTTGTGCCATAAATCATTACTTGTGTTTTTGATTTGCTTAGTTTTCTTATTTGGATTTCTCCATTCTTGATCTCTCCTGGTGCTAAGGACGTGTAAGAGGTGGAGATATCTCTAGAAGATCACATCTATCTAGACACCTTCTAGGGAGAGTTCTTGAATTTGCCTAGTTTTTCTCGAGAGAGAGAGATGATTTTGGAGTTTTACTATTGTGGGCGTTTTGGGTTGATTTCTTACTGTGATCTAACTTGCTATGATATGTGAGAACTATCCAATATTATCTTGATCATCTAAGACTCCTGAGCAAGAGTAGGTCATGGTTTCTCTCTCTCACTCGATTTTGGTGCAACCTTTCTTGTTCTAGATCAAGGTCAAACTTTGGCATCGATTTTCATGATCCATGATTAGAATAGGTTCTTAACATCCTAGCGAGGGTTTGTGCCAAGTTTCACTGCGTTGGGATCAGTGGTATGAGAATTGGCAGCTTTCTTGGATCGTGTGCCATGTTCTTCTGCACTTTCCCTCGATGAGCGGTCGGACTGTAAAAAACTGAGCGGTTAGACTAGTGAAGTAAGCGGTCCAACCAAGGCCTAGCGGTTAGACCGCACCCAAGCCGGTGATCAGACCAGTTATGGCAGGAACTTATCTGTGAGTTTGTGATATTTGGTTTTTGGCTTTGGTAAACTTGTGAGTTTGTGATATTTGGTTTTTGGTTTTGGTAAGATTGTGCGTTTGTGTTTTCATTGCGTGTGGTTGATGATACTTGGAGGAAGATTTTAAAAGAATCATCAACTCCCCCTGACTCACCATACCCGATCCTACAATGTTCTAATTGTTCACAAGGTCATGTGTTTTTGTGATTATTTGAACTTGCTGCTGGAATGGAGTTGTTCCTCCTAGATGCTACTGCTTGCTTCTACTTCTGCTATTGCTTTGGGGCATCGCTGTGCTGATGCTTTTGGATCTCGTTGTGATGGTGCCGAGGCAGAAGATAGCGGGTGGGCGGCGCTGGTGGTGGTGTGAGCGGCGGCGCGGCGCTGAAGATGGTTTGGCTAGGGATTTCTCACCATGGTTGAATTGGGATTGGGTTTGGGGTAGGAGCACGGGAGGGTAATGGAGCCAAGGCGTGCTGGTAGGGAGGTTTTTGCAAAGTCTTATAGCGGGGGGTTTATGTAAAAGGGCGTTTAAGTGAAAGTGGGAGCATCCCGTCTCCATCCAACCTCTTCGCTTGCAATCAAATGCTCCGAATCGAAAATTTTCAGATTTTCACCAGTGGGACATTGTTCACTGAATACGTTGCCAAGTACACATCGGCCGAATGGCCAGCCCACCACCTCCAAGGTCCCTTTGGATCTCTAAAGTGAGTTGGGTTTTTGGAATTGGATTGCCAATTCAATATCTACTTGGATAATAGGATTAGTTTACAATTCTAATTATTTTGTTCGGTTGCCGAAGAAACCGTGGCTCAGAAATGAAAGGTGTGCTGATTCCAATTCTTGTTTGGTTGCCAAGAAGCTTTCCCATCGTTATCTTGTCCCTCCTGGATGCCAAGTACTGCTGGTGAGACCGGAGGGAGCCGCTGGCGATGGGACCACTATCCTCCACCTCGTCACCGAGACCGGAGGTTGCCGCCGCCGCCATCCTTCACCACCTCGTCTTCGAGATCGGAGAGAGCTTGGATGTTGAGACCGGAGGGAGCCGCCGCCGACATAGCGGGCGTGGATTCAGCGACAGCGATCAACAGGATCTCGGCAGCGGTGACCGACAGGACCTTACCGACGGCAGCTGCGGCGGTCGATGGGATCTCACCGACGGCGGCGGCAGTCGATGAGATCTCACCAACGGCGACGATGGCGAGAGCCTGCTTAAGAAGAGGAAGGAGGAGGCGAAGAGGAGAGATGGGAGTCTCTAACAAGGTCAGGGTCGCGCGACTTGTAATTCCAGTGATTTCAGAGAGGGTGACGTCTAAATTGTTGTAGGGCTATTTTAGTTGTCCCCCAATTTCCATGGAAATGGGCTTCAATTTCAACTAGCCACGTAAGCGCGGCGCCACGCCGCGCTAGCCACCGTGTGGACCGAAGTAAAAGAGACCAAAATTCGTGAGAGTTCTTTTAAAAAAATCAAGGACGGATGCGTAATTTCGGAGGAACCAAAGAGCTTTTTCGAAAAAAAAACAGGGACCCGCAAGGACCTGTACGTAACTAAACAAGGACCTATAAATAATTTTGAAAACCGCGGGTTGCTATCGGTAAATTGGAGGGTGTTTTTCGTAAAAAAAACTGACAGGGACCTGTTTGCGAGAAGCAGAGACCTGTTTGCTAGAACGAAGGACCTCTACGCAATTTCGCAAAACGCAGGAAGTTTTTCGCAAAATCGCAAATGCAGGGAGTTTTTGTAAATTCGCTGACGTGGCTGCTCTGGGAGGCCGGGAATCCCCCCGGGAATAATAAGGGTATTATTCCAGTTGACATGCAAACAGCTGATATTCGAAACACCCAATTCCAATTCTCGAATTCCATGCTCAATTCCGAGAACCATACGGGGTGTAAGTTAGTTCCTGCGCCTTTGGACTCACTGACAAATCTTTCCTGGAGAACAATGCGTAACTGACGTTACTACCATCTATGAACTTTATTTATGATCGAGCTATGGCATGTTTGGCCTAGCGTGCATTTCCTGTACGTGCGCCCTGACTGACGAGCAAGATACAAAACAAAAAAAATAAATCGGACCATCATTTGATACAAAAGCTTGAGAGAGAAAATGTTGTCTAGAAATAACAAAACGGACACGCACCGAGGAACCAAAACTTAAAACAAGCACAATTATGCTGCACTGGTGGCAGCAAAATACGGAACCAGGTTGTGTCCGAGGCGAGGTCAGTGAGCCAAGAAGGCAAGGCAAGAGTGCTGGCTAGGGATGGGCCGACAAGTTCAGCTGCCAATTTGTCAGGCGATCTCTCCGGTGGTCTTGGACTTCCCTTCGATCCAAGCGGAATCTGCGGGATGTCGGGCGCCGAGCGGTGGCAGCGGCGGCGACGCCTGCAACGGCGGCCTGAGCCGGAGGATATGGACTTTCACCGAAACGCCGCCTTCTTCCCCAATCCTCCAGGGACACAAGCAGTGGCAGGTGCAGTTCCAGACCTTAGCTGCTATCTCGAATCATATCAGAAAAAAAAAATCATATCTCAAAGTAGCCTCTGCCGCCAAAATTTGCCACCTGTTTCACTCAAGCAGTCAAGCGCTTAGCTGCTGTTGAGGGAATACACGAGTGGGCAGCAGAGACCTTAGCTGCTGGCTACTCCCGGCAAGTCCATCCTTCCAACGGCTGAATAATCCAATGATTCGGTTCATGCTCTGTCAAACAGTGTTAACACCAGTGAAACATCCGGTTACCAAAATATAACTGATTTGCTTAAAGGTTAGTCCAGTTTGTATCTAATATCCTGGTGAGAGATACACATGTGGCTACTTTGCAAGATCAGGATTGAGGGTACAATAAATGAACAACTATGATTTAGGTGAACAAGGTTAGAATGAATGCATGGTGTTTAGTCTAACAGAAGCCAACATGTGGCAAAGTACACATCTCCTTCAAGCAGTCTAGGGGAAAATTAGAAGACCTCAAGGTCAAAACAATAACAGCCTCATGCATAGGATGAGAATTCAATCTCTCCGAAAATAACTGATCAATCAACATCCCAGTAAAAATTAGCCTAGTATTTCATAGCAGAGGGACCTAAATGACTCGATTTTGAAAGAAATGGGGCAAAATTATCAAAAAATGTAAAGTCCGTCAAAAAAAGTGCACGATAAGACCGGTTTATTTTGAGAAAAGCAACTCCACCAAATACATTGTCGTCCATATATTATATTAGCCCTTCAAAGTGCCTCATGATTCATGCAAAGGACAAGAAGATGGGATGGTGGTTTGAATTTTGAAAGTTTGTATCAATCTTGAGGCACATTTGATGGTAGAGACAGCATATGGACTGCTATGGGCCTGTTCTTTTCGGCTGCGGCTTATGGCTTTTGGTTGAAATTTTTAAATTTTGGCTGTTTACGGTACAGATTACGAAAAGACAGATATTCATTTGCAATTTTGGCTGGTACAGATGTTGGGCTTTTAACGTGTAGATCGTTTAACTTGTAGACCCCGCCTTGAAAAAATACTCTGTTTGAAAGTTAGGTACTGTAGCAAAAGCCAAAAGCCGCCAGCTTTTGAGGTAAAGAACATGCCCATAAATGTGGAAAAGCCATATTCGTTTATTTTTTTTCTAAAGAGTGCTCTAAGAACTTCACAAATTTAGTCAAAAAAGAATAATTAACTCAGGAAGAGCATATCTTACACAATCAGATTCAGAATTAAGGACTAAGGTCATGTCCCAAAGTGCTTTGTCTTTTGGTTGAAATGGTATTGTAGTAACTGTTAGATTTTTCTAAGATATTCAATTAAAGGAGAATAAAGAAAACATAGAAAACTAAAAACATTGTTATATCAACAGAGATAATGTAAAAGGAAAAAACACATTAAGAAATTAACACGTTTCAAATAGCTTTTTGCTTCTAGAAGGCAGAAGTCATCGCTGTTTGGAACGGGGCCTAATTTACAACTGAAAGTAGAACACCATGGATGACAACCACATTGGTTAAAACACCATGAAAACTAGGTCCAATATATGCATAGCCATTCTGTGTGTGTGTGTGTATATATATGTATATGTATATATATAGTAAAAATAACGAGTGCTCCTTAGTGCCTAGGCACCATAAGTCTAAAATAGGTATGTTTCGTGTGCGAAAATTTTTAAAATTTCTTATATGTCAAGTTTATATATATATGAAAAATATATTTTACTCTCGGGTGTAGTTACTCCTACCAATGATATACCACTTAAACAAACTTTGCATACTTTTTTATTACTTTAGGTATACTCATATACTAATTATAAGATACTCTAATATGAACTATACGAAAAAATTGCAAGGGAGTCTATAATTTTTAACGTATTTTACAAATACCTTCGTATACGCATATAAAAAGAGTATGTATAAAAAATATGCATACCATCTCTAAAAAATATACATACCGTCTAGATGGTCTTATATACTCGTATACTACATGTACATACCCTCCGTTACGCGAGATACTCTCTACATTGTGAGATACGATATAGAGAGTAACTACTCTCGAGTAACTACTCCTGGGAGTAGAAAAAGGCTTCTTGTACGTATGCGGGCGTGCATGGGCATGTGTGTGTGCGCGCACAACCAACTTTTATGAAAGGTGTGATACACATGCATTATACTTCCATTTTCTTTAGTAAAAATTCTGAAAGTTAAATCATATAGGAAGCACTTTTAATCACAAACAGGATGCATGAAGCCTTCGTGTAACTTTTTTCATTTGGAATGTTACATAACGCATAAGGGAGAAGGGATGTAATGGGTGGGTTTAGCCTGTGGCTTATCGTTTTGGCTTATGACTTTTGCATTCTGGCTGTTCGCGAGAGAATACAAAGAGAAAGGCAGTTGTGTGCAATTTTGGCCAGTATAACTGAAGTCGGTACATTGTCTACTACAATCAATTTATAGACCCTCCACCTTGAAAAGATATACCGTTTGGAAGCTAATTACTAATAATATATTTTAGCATGGTTTATCAAGGCTTTCAAATAAATAACATGAGAGACAAGAAAAACAATGAGCAATAGAAATACTGAAAGCACTCTTACCAAAGCTACTTCAGATAAAGGTTAGATAGCATACCTCAGCGCTGACGCTGAACTGAAACTGATGAAGATGCCATTTGTCCTGCTGCCACCTCTGACCCATTATGGCAAAGCCCACCAAAGCACCAGCTGCCACAATGGAGCAGACTGTGGTCACTCCCTTTATATGGTGACATAGATACATCGATTTCCTTTTCCACCATCCTTCACAAGGAAGATCAGACTTGCAGTATGTATTGTCTTTCTCTTGATCAGGATGTATTTCAGGGGGTTTTAAATCAGAGCTGGTAGTTTCATTGGCAAAAAGCAAGTCACTGCTGACAGACAGATTTTCATCACTCCTGTCATCAACTTCTGTCGCTAGTTCATTACACCCCTCAATGAAATTCCCAGCACAACTACCTTCCTGACCATCGTTGTTAGTATTCAATTCATCAAGCTCAGATTCTATTGGCAAATTCTCATGCTCACTTGGAGGGAACACAAAGTCATCTGACATAAATAATCCAGGATATGGGCCTTGCTGACTATTACTCACATTCTCATATTCAGGCGCATAAACTTTATCAAATCTTCTTCGGAATAGTGGGGCAGTGTATACTGATGAAGTCAGAGACAGCATATCCCATTCACCAGCCGCAGATGACCCTTCAGTGACCTTACTATCATCTGCCATGCATAAAAACCTAACATGAACACCAACAACTCAACATTAGATGTAAAAATCCAAAGGGACGAAGGTTGGTGCAGATACCATTATATTTTATTGTCACATCTTACAATATCTGCCAGTCTACGCTATGCCACTATGAATCCATTCGTTCGGTTGGGACTTTACTTGTCATGAAGAAATAATGCTGCTTTCCAGTTTGTAACACAAAGGCACATTTTTGGAACCAGCAGCAAACAGAGCCAGAACCCGATTTGCTCATTTGCAAACCCCCATGCCCCAAGGTCTACAGCACACCAGCAGGAAAGCTGGAAAGGAAGGTAACCTCAATTGGTATCTCCTTACTCCTAGCAAGGGCACATCAGCATAAATGGTAGTGGATCACAACTTGTTTGAAAGCTCATTTGAAATTTAACATCCAAGCCCTGATTGCCCACTAAATCAACAACATTGTTGGCAAAGGATCATGTCAAGTGTAAAAACATGTCAATAATTTCATCTCAAACTCCAGATAGTAGTTGCGAGTACACCAAATTTCATCAATGGAAATAACTAGCTAACTCTCTTCAACATAGAACCCAGAATGCCCCACTTGACCATTTTAAGACAGGCACGTCATATATTTCGTTATGGTATTTTCTCTAATTCACTCGCAACGGTACATATCTATGACGTTGTCTGCGCCTGTTTCACCAAATTATATTGCGAAACGCTGCCCAGATAATATTTGGAAGCAGTGCAGATTGTAACATCTCCATGACGTTCAATTTCCTGTTTCCTCTGCTTATGTAGCCAAGGATATCCCCATGGTAGGGCAAACGGGAAACCAGCCTGAAGAAAGTGCAAGTTATTGCCTTCTACACGGGTAAAGAATGTACCAGAGTAGGGGAAGAAAAAAAAGAACTCGACGAACATGGAGACAATTCATCAAACAGCTAGTATGCGCCTAGAGCAGCAGCATCCAACTCCTCTTCTATTAAACACATCAAACAAGACCACCTTGTTGCTAGTAGGCAAGTAGCCACGAAAGCCAGGGCATTTCTTTCTGCAACCTTCTCAGTTAGCACTAGAATCAGTTCAAGACCTCTCACGAACAATTCCGCGCAAATCTAAGGCCTTATTCTTTGTGGCTTTTGGATTTGGCTTCTTCCGAAGTAGAAACCAAAACAAACAGGACAATTTCTTCAAACGGCTTTCTCGAAGCCACTTTTCTATACGGCTTCTGGAGTCGAAAACCGTATACGTGTACGTCATATACGTTGACGTTCCTACTGTCTGAGAGCCAAAAGTTATCCGCTACAACCAAAAATGGGCCTAACACTGTTCGCATCCACCAATAACCAGCGGAAACAGACCCCTAGACCGAATCGGGCAAACCTAGCGCACCTTTCTCACGCCCAAGATTTCCACCGTTGTCGCGGAGCCCAAGAACAGATGAAGAGAACCCCCACACACCGACAGAATCAAGAAGCGTCCTACGGTTACGGCGAGCATCGACGGAACGCGAATCAGGGGACGGAGCAAGATCGCACCTTGGGAGAAAGCGAGGCCCGGAGGTTTCTCGACGAGAGGAAGGAAGAAGCCGGGCGGCGGCGGCGGCGGGTGGGGATCGATTCAGCCGGGGACGACGTTCGGTTGGAGGAGCAGTCAGTCCAGCCTGCACGATTGAGTTGGCTTGTTTTTCCTTAACTTATTTTCTCTCTCTCTCGCGTTCTGTATTTTATTGATTTGGTGGGCTGTTCGAGAATTCGATCATATCACGTATTTCCTGTGTTTTCCCCACCAGATGCATCATGGTAGAATGATGGATCGTAGGGGTAGGGATGATGAGCGGTGTGTCAAGTGGGCCCCGCGCACAGGGACGTGACACGGACATGGTTGCACGGCGGATGCATGACCGATCGCAGAGCTGCAGCCACTGGTCCCGGCCACCAAGATCAGAAGGATTCGGATTTTATGTCGGCGAGTTGACGATGAAGTGAGCTAGGTTAGGTTTGCATGGATGACAATTCGAATTGCAGTGGACTAGTTTCGAATAATCGATTTCTAAAAGTTATTTTTTTTTATTTTTCTACGTTAACTAAGTTTTAAAACGGAGTGTGTTTAAAGTGAGGTTTATAATTTGATAATAGTATACACTCTAACAACTTTATTTATATCAGTAAAAAACACGTATAGGTTTATATTACTCTATACTGTCCCTCACGAACAGCTCAAAAGACATAAATTGAAACAAAAAGAACAGGCCTCAGGTCTTAGATTAAGTTGGATACAATACAACTTACGAAGGTACGAAAATGTTCTCGTTCCAAATAATGGTGTCTTCTAGCTTTCAGAAGCCAAAAACCATTTAGAACGAGTCGATTTCTTAACGCGGTTTTTTTTCTTTTTTTTTCTTTTCCTTTTCATCATCTGTGGAGATATAATGGTGTTTTTTTAATTTTTTTTCTTTATTTTTCTTTAATTGAATACATTAGAAAGAGCTAACAAACAACTACTGTGTTATTTTAGCCCAAAGCCACATCACTTTAGAACAGGACCAAGAGATGTGCTAGCTAACTTGCTCTGAAATTCTAGCGAAATGTGATGGCACTTGGCACCCCCAAAAAGGCTCCATAAAATTAAAAGATGTGCAGCTCATGGTTCACATAATTTTTGTATTGAGACTAAACCTAGTATATCAACTAAGGCCCAGTTCAATTTGGCTATAGCTTTTGGCAGAAATGGCACTATAACAACTACAAGAAGTTGCATCTGAAGTTTGAGGTTTCAATTCGGCTATTGGCTGACTATTTGCTGAGCCGATTTTCGAAGGGTTCTATCAGACACTTTAGGATGATGTGTGAATGAAATTATTGAAGAACATTGTGTCCATGTTCACACATAAAGTAGCTTATAAACATTGCATGTGATATGTGGACATTTGTAATGTACATAAAAGAATAGTTTTAGGTTCCATGATGACACCTATGGCAAGCCACCAATGACAATTCAATCGCATCAGGTATCTGCACTATGTGCAACTTGGGGTACATCGCCTTGTCCCAGACTTACAGTCCCTCCATCTTGCCTTGTTAGATTAGCAAAATCTACATCAAGCAATTTGCAGTCCTAAATGAAGTTATGTAATGCCATCGTCGCGACAATCATCGCCTTCTATTTTTGTGCGTCGTAGCTAGGAATGTTGTCTAGAATACGCCACGTTATCTCGCACATGCCAAATGCGCGCTCGACGACGTTGCATAGAAACTAGTGATGGAAGTTGAAGACCTCCTGCATCCCATTGGGGTGACTGATATTTTGGAACTCTGAAATATAATACCTATGGTTCTGATATGGAGCTAGGTACCCTGGCCTATTTGGGTACCTAGAGTCCACGAGGTAATACTTGCCTGGAAGAACCATATGAGAAATATCATTTTTGTTGTTACGTACAAACAACAGTACATGATAGATTGTACATTGAACGATCGTACCTATAGGTGGATGCAGGAACCTGTCTCTGTATTTCATCAGTGTTCCCTACAGACACGTGTGTCGTGCACAAATCCGGGCTATCCGACACGCACAAAAGTAAACCAGACATTGAAGTCACATACCACGAGCACATTCTGACTAGTATACCCGTGCTTGCTAAAATGACTAGCATGCTCTCGAATGGAGCCATTACATTCACATGGGTCCTATCAATCGTCCTGATGCAATTACGGAAGTGTGTATATAATATCCGCTACAATAGCTTGGGATACACACTATATAAATTTGGATCAGCAGGTGTAATGTTCACAATAGCCAATCTTTTCATGCACTTAAGCACGTGTGAGAATTTTTTGCTTATAGTTCTTTCTGAGTGCTCGAACCGGTTAATAACCTGTCTATTAGACTTGGGCACTCTACATGTCCACAAGAACAATGTAAGTGTTTCTCTAGAGCAAACTTGTATAGTAGACTTTAGGCCATAGTTGGCAACAAAAGTGTCATGCAGCCTATCAAACACTAACCTTCGCATCGTGAATGTATCGTAGCATCATTGATCGTTGGCCAGTTGCTATTCTACCTATTGAATACCGGTCATGAAAGGAATTCTCGGTGGGGGCCTAGAGGATGGAGTTGCATCGTCATCTACGTAGGTGAAGGCAACATAGGCCAGCAGCGTGAAAGAGCTAGTGGAAACATCTTTGTTGTCACTACCTTCACCACCATTGTCTGTCCCGCTCATCTCTGCATGAAACAAGTAACCAAAGGACATTTAGTGGTCAGATTCAACAAGGGTTGTTCATATGTCAAAAATAACCACAAATGTTGAGTCAACGACAGCATGCATTTCTGAAAAAAATAGTCTAAAACAATAGTTCATAGCATTACATAGTGCATGACATAAGAACAAAATGTAGTTTATGTATTGCAAAAAAACATTCAAATTAATGTCAAAAATCGAATGCATAACATGACACGGCGACAGAAACATGGATGACATTGCTCAAGGCAGGTTCTTCAATTGGTCACATGTCCTCCTGATCCACCCTAGTCATCCCTCATGCGTTTTCATGGTGGGGAAGCTATCGTAGTAGTCTTCATGAAGAGTTGACTAGCATAGTAGTGCTTATCGCTATCCTCGCCAGCACCAGCTTCCTCGACCATTGTCATTAGCTGGACCATTTACTCCCTTGCCAAGTCGTGTATAGGGGAAATCGCGCACACACCAGACACACGAGTGTCGGTGGTGTGCGTCTTCTCATATAGGTTGATGAGGCACTTTAGCTCAGCATCACGGTAAATGGTCTTTGCCTTCTTGCTGTAGCTGGACAGAGGCAAGGACAGCCGCAATCTCTTGCCTTGGGACGGGCCAGTGTTACCGCTGTGCACGTCGGGGAGGAAGTCTTCTTCGTTGTTTGACTGCAGTGTGTCTACTTCGGGCATGGAGGAGTGCTCGCTTGTGCACGTCACGGTCCAAACACGATTTTCATCATGTCTTTGTTTTCAGAGGGCCTTTCTTGAACTTCAGAATGGAGGACTTCCCCTATAGAAGCAAAAAAAGGGCATGCATGAAATGAGCTATGGATTGTAGTGCAGATAAATTACATATATGTAAGATTGAGGAGGCTGACTAGAGGGGGGTGAATAGGCGGTTTTAATATTCCTTTGGCTAAAACCAAATTTATAATGCAGAAGCATAAATTAATTCGGTTTTGCATAAATAAGGCCTAAGATAACTATGTTCACCTAAGTGCACCAGTAATCAATTTAATTCTATAAATGTAAATTGCGTGAATGTAGATTGAGCGCAAGAGAACAAACCACAATTGACATGGTTTCTTTTTACCGTAGTGTTCGGAGACTTGCCGGTCTCCCCTAGTACATGTTGAGATAAACCCAAACGAATTGGACTGGCTCCACGAATTATGCCAAATACCTCAATTCCACTAGTGGTAGCTCTTCCCTGCTCTAGGTAGTCAGCTCCAACCTCCACAACACACCGGACCTTCTTACAAATTTCTTTGAGAAGATCACTAGGCACGACGCCTCTAACGCCGTCTAGAAGTTGACAACCTCTAAGAGTAACAAGTTAAACCCCTTGCTTGATTCTCACCACAGTAACGACTGCATAAGCTCAAGTAGACACGAAATTCTCCTCTAGATGCAACACATGCAACTAGAGATCCCTCTCTTTGCTCACAAGTTGCAACACATGCACAATAGAAAGAAGAAACTCACACTAGCTCAAGAGAGTGAAATGGAGTGCCAAAGATTGTCTCCCAACTGGCCAAAGGGGTATTTATAGCCCACACCACAAAAACTAGCCGTTGGAAGCAAAAATCCCTGAAAATCGGTATTTACGGTAGTACCATAGTTTTAAGGCTGGTACTACCACACCTGAGGTTCAACGGCTATTTGGGGTTTATAAAACTAGCAATTAGAAGTTAGTGCGGTACTACCACAGGTATAAGGATGGTACTACCGCACTGCAGTCATACTGCAATTATAAGGGCGATGCTACCATTTTTGGTTTTTCCAACGCAGATGACACTCGAAAAAACGGTCATAACTTTTGACTCCGATGTTGAAATTGAGTGGTTTTGGACTCTGTGAAAAGCTTATTCAGAGGGCTACATAACCCATCTATTTGCATAATTTTAAACACATTAGATCAATACAAAAATCATAAGAGATCCAAGGAATCATTACCAAGGTCTAAGTCCAAGGAAATAGCAATAAATAATCTTAGACCATTCCAAGGGATAATGCATGACCTCGAACAATTTGCAAAACATATTTGCAAAATTAGATCATGCCAGAAGGAGTAGGTACATGGACTTTAACCATTTGCAAAGTATAGTTATATGTTACAAAAATTAGATGCATGAGCCTCAATTATTTACAAAATACATTCGTAAATAATGACATCATACCACGGAGAGGTAGAGCAAACGAGGTTTAGTTATCAATACATGATGAGACTCAAGTAATAGACAAGACCCCTGTCAGACCCGGATTTTTCAATCCGAATATCTCGTGATTCTTGCTCTATTCATTTGGATCGATAGCTAGACACACGGTCATCGCTGCATCAACACATACATCGCTTTAACAGTAATATTACAGACCATTGTTCAAATTACACCACGTCGGGTGATAGTTTACAAAAGGGGCACTTAGGCCGAATGTCATCATTACATCCACCTAGCAGAAACGGAAGCAAAAGTAAGTCCAAAGCCACAGACAAGCGACTGGGGGATAGTGTGTGCAGTATATATTACGTAGACCTAGATAATATACGTGCACACACAGCCTTATGTCTAACTTGTCTATGCCTAGAAAACGCGAGCGACGTCCTACTTTCATTCGTCGTTCCTTCCCTTCGCGGCTGGGGCGTCTTCATATTCATAATGATCCTGCGTCCCTGTTGCTGTTTTTGGTAATGCGAGTGTGAGCACACCAACCACCGTGCTCAGCAAGCCATCACACAGAATGCAGTAAATAGCATGCTAGGCTAGTTCAAGGAAAGGCTTTGGGTTTAGTTGTTTTGCCATAAATTGCATGTAAATACTGTACTTAGAAATTCCTATGACCTAGCCATTTTTGAAAGTTACGACACAAGTTTAGTGAAGTAAATTCTTCATACTAGTGATACAGATTCCATCCACCGTTACATGGCATCTGCACCATATAGCGTCTTTCAGCGTTATAGCCGCCTAGCTTACCACTGGGACGACACCTAGGACAATTCCAAACTAGGGCCTTTCACTGCCCCTCATCTTCCCATTTCACCCACAAATCATTTTTGAAACAGAACTATATCTAGTTAAGTCCCCATGTCTGCCCATGACTGCGGGCACGGCTATTCGAATAGTTTTGACTCTGCAGAGTTTGTACACTTTCACCACAAGAGATAATCAACTCGTTGCCCCACAAGATTCCTTAGTCAGGTGGTTGAGCAGACCATCACAGTGACTGTTCAAAATATTTTTGAAACAGAAGTATATCTAGTTAAGTCCCAATGTCTGCCCATGACAGCGGGCACGGCTATTCGAATAGTTTTGACTTTGCAGAGTTTGTACACTTTCACCACAAGAGATAATCAACTCGTTGCCCCACAAGATTCCTTAGTCAGGTGGTTGAGCAGACCATCACAGTGACTGTTCAAAATATTTAGCCTCTTTCGTCATCTCACCCTATGGGCTTATCCCACTTGCGGTGGGTCCCATACGTTGCACGGGATGTTTCTCACAGTCACTAACGTGGCGGGCTCCACTTCCCATAGCCTAGCACACCGGAAAACTTCACCCTCCCTTGGTGTCCCTTTAGGCCTTCCCTTGCCCTTGCGGATCCACTCCTATCCACTCTGGGGTGAGATGAGTCCGGGGTTTCGATAAATTTACTTAGCCAGGTTGTATTTTACAGACTTGTAGTTGTACTGTTTTACATGAGCTAACATGACAAGATTCGGTCCTTAGGGTTATCTGGGTGGTTCTACCACATCCCCTACTCTTTGTGCTTTCCCTGCACCACATACCAGCCCCCAAATCATCCACCCAGATACTAAGCAAGTTTGAGGCTTTTTGGAGCATAAAATAACAGTTCTAAATTTTTCTCCAGTCATTCCCATCACGACTGCCCAAATCAATATCATATTTGCAAGTGAGATATTTTGGGACACCTAAGCGTCCCCGTTTAACTAGCAATACTAAGCAGCACGACATATTATAACTCTAATTCTGAAAACTACATTATGATAGTTTTACTAGGGTGACAAGGTTCACATATCCCAAGAGTTTCAACAGGTAATACTAACAAGTATAATAATGGGTGTATATCTAAATTCTATAAAACTTGAACATACTTTAGCACATAAAATAATAGCATGCACATGGATAATTTAAAGGAAATTAATTTGCATAAACATGGGTTCAACATGATCAAAGTGATAACTCGCCTTGGTCAGAGGAGTTAGGTTCTTGATGATCTGGAGCTACTAGGTTGGCTGCCTCAGCGTCTTCCTCCTGAGCCTCGTATGCTATTTTAATCGTACGCGAAGATTTGCATAAAAAGAAAAGCAACCAATCACTCCAAATAACACCAGAAATTCAAATGAACTCTAAAAATTATGATTTCAGTTCCATTGGATAGATCTTGAATTTATACGAATTTAGAAATTTGTCTCACTCAATTTGGAGTTAAAATGAGGAAGTTATGCCATTTTAAAATTCTCAGTTCAGATAAATCCCTAAATTATTAAATTTCTGACAGGTGGGGCCCACTGCTATTTTTTTTATTTTATTCTTTTTCATTCTGAGTCTCTAGCCAGTGGGGCCCACTTGGCAGCGACTCGGGTTTTCTCTTTTCGGCCGACGGGTGGGGCCGCTTGTCAGCAGTTCATGAACCAGCTGCGGTGACAAAGTGAGGCCCACTGTCGACCAAGAATTAAAAGAAATGGCTCAACCCCCGCACGCGGAGCCAGGGCTCGAGCGCCAGGGAGCCGAGGGGAAGGAGAGAATCGTAGTAGTAACCAAGTGAGCGGGAGGCTTTGCTACCCAAGTGAAGCGATCGACCCTTTGGAGGTAGCTCGGGGCTACAAGGCGAGGAGGCCGAGGGCGGAGGTCGGCGGCGAGGTGGCGGCGGTAGATGGCCGGAGAGGTGCCGGGGATGCCCAAAACGCGTCCCCGGTGCTGCGGTGAAGCCGAGGGAGGGGTCGACGAGGCCC
Organism: Bonia amplexicaulis; assembly: GCA_036346245.1. Lineage (NCBI taxonomy): Eukaryota > Viridiplantae > Streptophyta > Magnoliopsida > Poales > Poaceae > Bonia > Bonia amplexicaulis. The sequence goes on along the minus strand of CM070753.1, from coordinate 11,249,238 downwards.
GAGAAGAACGGTGGAGGGCCGACGGCGTCGCGGCGATGGACCGGGAGGAGGCTTGGCCGGCGAGGTACTGAGCCGGGAGGCTCGGGGAAGGCCGGGAGCGAGTTCACGGTGGTCTGGGGATGGCTCAGGAAGGTGGAAATTGAGGTCTCTCGGCGGAAATCGGCAGGGAGCCCGGAGGCCGGACGTGGGGAAGAAAATGGAATTCCGGCGACTGGGGTGTTCGGGTGTCGATTGGCCACTGTGGGAGGGAGAGTGAGGCGCGGGGAACTCGGAGGAGGCGTCGGTGGCTTTTATAGCCGTGCGAATAGGGCTAGCAATGGACGCCTGCCCGAAGGTCTCGTCGGCGTCGCTCAACGACGTGACCGCCGCGGATTTTCAGGGATCCAGGGGTCGTGTCGCAATGAAGAGGCCCTGTCTTTGCATCTTGCGACGACACGGAGGGATCCGGCCGCGCCGCGGGTGGTGTGACTTTTGACCCGCGTCGCGCGATGGGTGAGGGCGCAGTGGGTCCAGCGGTCCGGCGGGCGGCGCGGAGAGGGAGGCGGGCGGGCGGGCGGCGCGCGGCCCGTCTTGAGAGCGAGAGGGGAAGGAGGGGCGTCGGGAGGAGGAAGAGGAACAGGGGCCAAGGGGCGGCGGGTGGCGGGGGAGTTGGGTCGGTGGTGGGCGGTCGGCTGATTCCCCCTTTTTATTTTCTTTTACTTGTATATGTATATATATATATATATATATATATATATATATATATATATATATATATATATATATATATATATATATATATATATATATATATATATATATATATATATATATATATATCTAAGCCTATCTTTGCATGGAGGATTTATTTGCATATATTCCCTCAACCTCATTATTTATCTATGTTTTATTCTTATTTTTATTTATCTAGTTGTTATTGCAACCCTAAAATAGAACTCCCCATATTTTGGGATCAAGTTGCATTCCCCTTTTAGTGGATCATCTTTTCAGGTTCGTATTTCAAAATTTTGTTTTCTATTATTTAAACAGGTGTGCTCTTTCTCTTGAATTCTTAACCAAGTTCCAAAAAATACAATAAAATTTCAACTCCAAGGCAATGTATCGAAAAACAATCCATAATATTTTATTTTACAAAATTTAAATTTTCAGGATGTTACAACCCCTCTTAATAGTATGGCAAACCTATATTAGCGATTCGGTCTTCCAACCAAACATCAAGATCGGTAAAAGACTAAGAATATATCCTTAGCCCTAACTAGGTATACCTGTGACTTGAGCATCTCTTGAAGTTTGATGACTCACATATTCACTTCAAGTCTGGAATATTGTCTTAATATGCATCAACTCATGATGCATCCTTCAAGAACCCTCCATCAACATATGATGAGGTCTTCTCTTGACTTATGATTAACTCATGATCATCTACTCTTTGGGATCTTGATGTCCATCAACACATGATGCTTTTTGATGACCTTCAACTCATGAAGCCATTTAAAGTCTTCATCATGAAACCTAACCTATTCATCCAACTCATGGAAAATATTAGTCCCACAAATTGATTGTCATTAATTGCCAAAATTCACCATTAACTCGTAATGGAGAGACTAAATTCTCAATCTTTTCCTTTTTGGTAACTAATAACAATCTCAATAAATAATGAGATAATGAATTGAATATAAAATTATTTGAACTCAAAGTGCGGTACTACCGCCATCTAAGGTCCGGTACTACTAGAGTGCAGTAGTTTCGCTTCATATTTGCGGTCATACCGCGATGCGGTAGTACTGCCAATGGTTTTCCAGTACTATCGCTTTCCCGGGGAGCAAACATACTTCAAAACATACCTTTGTAGAAATTACATACTACCAACTAAAGTTCGGTACTATAGGGGTGCGGTACTACCGCACATATCGCCTGGTCATACTGCACTATGGTAGTACCGCCAATTACACACCGATACTGCCAATTTTTCTGACAATGCATAGTTGGCTTTAGAATTTAAATTTAAATGCATGCATGACCTTTTTCTCGAGCCATGTCGATCTTTGAGTCATCATGCAAAATTCGAGACTAAACCTTTCAAACACTTGATAAACATGTCGGTGCTATATATAAATAATTGAATATAAAGCAATATGAGTATATATGAACTACACAAGTTTTATATACTCAAAGGACATGTTTCAAAGTAGAAATCCCAAATGTATGTGGAAAAAGGATTATGGATCAATACTAATGAAACCACAAAATATATAGTGAACTCCTCCTAAATGTGTGCATATAAGAATATGTAATAAAAATATATGCACATATTCAAGTTAGACTTTTGGTGGAGTCCAACTTATATTTTGGATCCAATAATGCAACAAGATATAAGAATATGACATCGAATGCATACCTCCATGGTTTCACCTTTTTATCCAAATAAGACTAAAAAATAACATACTTAATAAATGAGTTAGTCTCATATCATATTTTGATTTTTCATTAATCACTAAAACCAATCTAATTAGAGCTTGAACTTACAATGTAACAACACACGAGGTAACAAATGGAGCACACCGCGGTTGCCTTTGCCCACCACCGGTCGTCGGCGACGATGGAGCTAGTATCTGTATCGACCGTAAGGCCGGACGTATGCTGCTTCAAGGTCTTCCATGCGACGTAATCCCATTTGAGGCTATCTCACTTGTTCTTTATTTGCTTTTGCAGGTACGTCCGACTGGTGTGCTCAACGAATTTCCAGTAAAGGTTGTCATAACCCTTCCTGTTGAATACACCCAAAAGGCCGGTTGTGCGCAGCAACCTCCTCCACACATATCTCTAAGAACACACGCAAGCAGTCCACGCCCAATGTAGCCATGGCCTTATCCATCTACACCAATGCGGAAGAAGCAAATCCAAGCAAGAAATGAAGGAACCAACACCAAATGCCATGTTCAACAAAGATGAGCAACAAATGGCATCTTCAACAAATCATAGGAAGAAATGACATTTTCGACCAATTGGAAGCAAGAAATCGGAGGAAAGAAATAGCACGTACAAGAAATCGAAAGCAACAACTCAGAAGCATTAGCAACACACCTCAGTGCAGTAGCCGGAGGTGAGGATGACTGGAGCGATGGTGGTCAAGGCTGTGGACAAGGAGCGAAGACCAATCCGAAGGACAGGATGACTGGAGCGGCGGCAGAGCCGGAGGAGAGGACAATGTGAGCGACGACAGATTGCATTGTGGAGGCTGCGGATGAGACCTTCCTTGCCAGATCCAGTGGAGGCGGCCAAGCCAAAGACGGGGACAATGGGACCAATAGTGGAACGCTTGAGGTTAGTGGAGACGGATTGAGAGCGAAGGGCAGTGGTGGAGAGCGTGCGATAGAGGAGTGGAGAAAGGTGGCGAGAGAAAGTGTGCGCATGAGAAGTGTTGGTCCTTTGCTCGGTCTTATCCATTCGCTCAGCTGCTAGCTTCGGTTGCACAAGACGTGACTTCTCAGTAGTTGCCACAGGAGCTGACCTGTTCTAAGCCACTGCTAGCTTCATGAAGCCGGAAGCTAATGCGGGTTGGAAAGGGGCCTAATTTGTTAATGCATAAGACACAAGGTTCTTAGCTTAGAGCATCTCCAACTCCCCCTATGTGGTCGAGTGCTAGAGGAAACTACATGTAAGTACGAGCGTTCCTGCTCTGAAGATGGCAACAAGCATGTGATAGGAGGCACAAATTGTCTTGATTTTTCTCAATATTTTTCTATGGCCATACCTCATGACACCACATAGGGTTGTACAAACCCAGTTTGAATAGGTTTGGCAATACCGAAAGAAAATACATACACACAGGATTCCATAGTTTCAAGGATAGAGAACATATGGATGCATGCAAGCTTCTATAGTTTCAAGTGGGTTGATAAAACCAATTTACACAGCCCTAGCACCACACACGTCCTCTAGATAATCCTTGTTCGTGCCACAACCTCCTCTGTAGTGCCATGTGCTGATCCAGAGCCCAACAAGGTCATCAAATCGAACCCCAATGCCATCGCATGAGCCTGACAAAGGCGTTGCGAAGCAACAGGCAAGTCAATCAACATGGGAGCAAAGAAAAAACACATGACATCCATTATTGCGAGTTATGTGAGCCCGTCTAAACTCTCATCGCATGCATGGAATGGCTGAGAACGCTTACTCTTCTGCAGCTATGACCTCGCATTGGAAATGGCCCATGGCCTTCAGGATGAAGCGTGCATCTAACCCCAAGTTGTGAGCACATGGAAGCACCAAAGACACGACAAACCTTGTGTGACTCTGATGATTACCGATTGGGTGGTATACGATCCTCTTTGTTCGTTTTTGCACCGCATGAAATAAAAGGATCTGATATGTTCTTAAGCATGTTCGATCTAGTATTGTTAGCTTATTGAAGTTTATTCAAGATGATTACAAACGTGCCCTTACATCCTCCTTGTCAAAAACTTTGCTCAAGGTGTTGAAGGCCCGCTCGATGTTTTATTATTGAATAAGCTTAGGCACCTTATATCTTTTGTGTCAAATAACCCCCTAAACAAAGCATAACCTTCCAAGTCCAATTACAAGTCAGCCACCAAAGGTTAGAGGTGGTAACCCATGACCATAAACAATGCTTCACTACAAGAAGGACATGCCAACTAAAGCAAGTGACATATGTTGGAATTGAGAGTAACTTTCAAAAAAACATATGTAGTTTTGTGAAAGCCAAAAGAAACCCAATAAATTCAAGCTTGTGGTTTTAATAAAAAAGCACATATTGCTTGACATAGCATTTTTTGGTTTCACTACAATGTACATTGCTTGCCAATGTTATAAAACCACGCCTCTATCAACCCTATTCAACCGAATAGATTTTTACATGGGAGATTGAAGAATTTAGACCCGCTATTATGAGTTAACGGTATGTTTTAATAATTAACAACAATTATATTGTGGGATTAATATTTTCACCAAGTTGGATGAATAAGTTATGTCCTATAATGATGAAAACTTTAGATGGCTTCATGTGTTGATTGTCATCAAGTCAACCAAAGGATATCATATATTGATGGTTAAAGTCAAAGACCTAGACTTGGAGAGAAGATATTCATCATCGATCTTCAAGAGGATGCACCAAGTCAAAGGTACAACTAGCATAGACTAAGAATGTGTTTCTTAGTCATGTTGTCGGTCTTGGTGTTTGGTAAAAAATCGGGTTACTAATATAGATTGTCATACTATTAAGAGTGGTCTTAACTAGTAGTTTGAGTGTATCATGTGTTTATAGCTCATTGAGTTTGCTCTACCTCTCCGTGGCATGATGCTATCGTTTACGAGTGTGTTTTGCAAATACTTGAGGCTTATATATGATCCTTGTAACATGTAACTTAAGTTTGTGAATGTATTTTGCACATGGTTATAGTCCATGTCCCTAATCTTTGTGGCATGATTCTATAGTGTGCAAATTAGTTTTATAATTTATTGTGAATCATGCTTTATCTTTTATTTGCATGATACTACAATTTACGAATGTGTTTTGTAAATTGTTTGAAGTATATGCATTTTGACCTATGTTGATCTTAGCACACCAGTTTGACCAACCATGAGTTGGCGGTCTGACCGGCCATACATCGGCAGTCTGACTGGCTGCGTGGTCTAACCAGCCCTCGTGGTGGTCTGATCAGCCGTGCGGTCCGACCAGGCTGTGTTCTGTTACTTTTTCAGAGAGTATGTCTTAGTGCTTCTAAAAATTTTTAGCCGAATGATTAGACCGCATTGTTTGAGCAATCTGACCAGGCCCGACAGTTTTGACCGGTCCCTATGTGGGTGGCTTGACTGGACTGGTCTGTAATGGAAAGTTTTATAGTTGTTGCAGAGAAGGACAGTCTGACCTGCCTTGTGTTGGTGGTCCGATTGGCCTCGGCCAAGTTGTGCTGATTTTGGTACAAATAGCTAGTTTCTTGGTGTGAGGTATAAATACTCTCTTGTGGCCGGTTGGACATAAGTTGTTGGCATCCTATTCTTCATCCTTAAGTTAAGAGCAAACTATCTCACCTTTTATATGCATGTGTTGCACTTAGTGAGTTTTGAGAGAAAATTCTTTGTGCATATGTTGCATTTGGTGGTGGATCTCATATCCATTGAGTTTTGGCACTTGATCCGCTCAAGTAAGCGTCTTCGACTTGCTATTCTTGGAGATTGCCGACTCTTAGATGGCTTGGAAGGGTTGTGACGATAATCTTCTAAAGAAGCTTGTGTGAAAGGCTGATGTGTTATGAGTGGTGTGGTGCTTGTCATCTTTGGAGTGGAGGAAAAGTAACCCTAATGAATTTGATGTGCTTGGTTTAATTCGTGGAGCCAATTCAATTTGTTTAAGCTTACCTTAACATGGATTAGAAGAACCAACAAGTTTTCGAATATCACGGTAAAATATCGTGCGTCAATTGTGGTTTGCTTTCTTGAGCTCATTTACATTTCTAAAATTAAATTGATTGGTTGTCACCCTAAGAGTGCAAGCCTTGATCTAGCTGTAGCTTGTTGGTGCACTTAGATGAATCTATGTGATTTAGAACTTAATTGAGTAAAACAGATTTGATTTATGCTTCCATATCTAGAACTCAGTTTTAGCTAAGAACAAAATTTTTGAAACGCATGTTCACCCCTCTAATTGGTCTACTCAGTCTTACAAGACCCACGGATTATTAGGTCATATTCATAGATCTTGCTCATTTCGGCTTCTCTATTAGGCTTTTGGCTTCTAGTTTCTTAATTTTGTCTTTTTCTGGCTTTTGGCTTTTTTAGGTTTTTTGTCTTTTATTTTTTCTATATTCCTTTGCATTGTCCGTGGTGGGCTAACTTATTTTTTCTATTTTAAAATTTTTTAAATTTAATTACGCAAAAAAACCACCAGCAGCTACAATGCAAAATAAGTTAACTATAGTGCCAAATAATAAAAAATAAGCCATAAACCACAAACAAAGCCTAAATAAACAGCCCTCTAAGCATGTGTTGCTTGCACAAATGTTAGGACATGTCCAGCAAACACACCTTTTGAATTGCACTAAACTCGTAAGAAACAATTCAATTTCCCTATAAATCTAATTTGAAATACGGGATTTTTCCAGGAATCGAACTGTTTCATGCCGTGAAATCCATGCGTTTCCACACGAACTAGATCCGGAGAAAATTTTGAAGCCGAGCCATATTTGGCCCTCTGGCTCGAAAATACCATCACACCACCTCTCCTGGCGGGCCCGCTAGCGCGCCAGCTCTCCTGGCGCGCCCCCTATCGTGCGTGCTATCCTGGTGCAGTGGCCCAGTGCGCGAGCTCCCTAGCGCAGCCACCCGACACGCGAGGCCCGCAGAATTTTTTACAGGAAAAAATGTACTAATTGTGCAAGAATAGAATTTTTTTAAAAAATTTTGTACAAAATTTTTAAAGAAAAAATTGTACTAATTTTGTAGGAATAGAATTTTACAAAAAAATTACAAATTGTAATGTATAGAAAATGAGCTTCAAAAAATAAAATAGATTTCGTGGAGCGCCGCAGCACAACTTTTTTTTTGAAATAATGTATTTTTGTTCGAAATTACAGCAATATAACTTAGTTCAACTAGTGGGCGACACGTCGACAAGTCGCGCACCGGTCCACCGATTTATAAAGATAGTAATATTTTTGGATTGATCCGATGGAAATAATTATGGGGGAATAAAGAGCATTTTTTTGTATGTAATACATGTACGAAATCTTGTTTATATGTTTTATTGTTTTTTGGAAATAAAAGGGCAGACAAGGTAGGTTGGCTCGTTTGTGATTTTCGTAGATTTTGAAGGGTACGAAATCGGTTAAACTCACAATAATATTTTGTAATCATTGTATGTTGTTGTAGTGCGATAAATTTCTGAATAATTTTCTTGGGACGATTGAGGTGGCAATGATTTGCAAGTACGAAAGTAAGTGGTATTGTGATGTAACAGAGAATTCATACACTAAGAACTTTGGATAAATGGTGTAACAATAACAACACGACAATTAATCAGATAGAGGTGTTACATGGCACGTAGGCTAACGAACCAACGATGGTACATGTATGCCTTTTGGTAATTAGAATACATGGGACATATAGACGAATAAGGTGGAGCTACTACGTTGACCGCGGACAATTGCCCTTTCTGCTGAGGTCGGCATTATAGTCCTCACCGTCCACCATGGCCTTAGTCGTAGTCGCGCTTTCTCTCACGCTCATCCTCGCGAGCCTCGCGCTCCCTGCGTCTGCACGCCTCAAGGTGAGCTTCTGTCTCCCGACGGATATGCTCGCTTGGACCTTCGGCGCGCCGCCACTCATCCATCCGTGCATCGCACTCCTCGCAGTCCAGCTGCCACTGGTCATGCAGGTGGATCTCATGGTCAATCCATTTACAGTACGTGCATAGCGGATCCGGAGACTATGGAAAGAGGGAAGAGCTTGTTAATATGTGCCATAGAAGAGAACTAGTAGAGCAATATATTGTAACCCGTCGTTACCAGTTGCCAGTAGCGGTTCGTGTCCCAACATCGGTCGGGATAGTCCTAGGTATACGGCAACTCTAGTAACGTATGTCCAAGTTCAATCGCTCCTTGGACTTGAAGAGCTTGCATACGTCCCTACACCGCCAGAGGGGCGCTCCCCCACGTGGGGGGTCTTCTTGGCGAATGCTCGATGGAAACGTTTAGGTACGGTTTGGGGTTGGAGGTACGGGGGACTTCTCTTGGGGGAGGTTACCTCCTTGCACACTCTGCTTGTTCGTCGCGGGCTATAGTAGCCCTTGCGAGTTGGGTGATCTCTTTTCATTGCTTCTCCATGGTAGCAATATTGTGTTGTAGTCGTGGTGCAGAAAAATACGCTACCGAATGGGCAGTACTTATAGGCTTAGCCGAAGCAGTGTATGCTTTGCAAGTCCAATTCGATTTTGGTAAATTAGCATCCGCGAGGCAGCCGCACGCTGGACGATTCGTGGACTAGCGTACCTTCATGTCACTACACAAAGCTACCCCTTTGGTCTTCTTACTACGTAAAGCTACCCTGTTTGGTCTTGTCATTGCACAAAACTACCATATTTGGTCTTGTCACTGCACAAAGCTGCCCCGTTGGTCTTGTCACTACACAAAACTGCACCAATTGGTCTAGTCACTGCGTAAAGTTTCCTCTTTTGGTCTAGTCACTACGTAAAGCTGCCCTGTTTGGTCTTGTCATTGCACAAGGCTCGCCTGTCTGGTGTAGTCACTGCTCAAAGTTGGTCTGTTTGGTTTTTCACTACGTAAAGCTTGCAAGTTTGGTCCAGTCACTACGTAAAACTGTCCCATTTGGTCTTGTCACCGCGTAAGACTAGCTTGTCTAGTCTTGTCACTGCTCAAAGCTGCCATATTTGGTCTTGTCACTGTGCAAAGCTGGCCTGTCTAGTCTAATCACTGCGCAAAACTATCACGTTTGGTGTACTCACTGCACAAAGTTACCCCACAGGCTATAAAATGCATGCCCCATACTCCGGAAGTAGGAGCACTCGACCCTCCCGGCCGTAGAAAGAAGAACCTTCTCCATCTACAGTAACATACCATGGCTGACACCGAGCGGCCAGTCCAACTGGGGTCGCCTAGGCAAGAACTTCCCATCGAAATAAGGGAGGACTACGGCCCTAACTACCGCTTGATGCTAAGCAAGCGTGCTCAACCGGTATAGCCCAAATGCACACACAAGGTGGACGCGGTCATGCAAGTCGTGGACGGTCAGTTCGACGGTGAACGATGTTTCTTCTGATGCCCACACATTGGTGTACAATTAGGTAATACATTATTTTCTTTTACTGCTAATAGAACTTCCATATTAACCTTCCTTTACAGCAGATGGCGAAATGCAATTTTGTCCACTAGATCGATCTTTCCTATGAATGACATGTTGTGACATACATGGATACATTGTGGGACTGAATCTTAGAGTTGGAGGCACGGATTGACAATCTCAATGAGCAGAACAATAACATCTGCCAACAGATGCAACGTGAGAGGGCAACAAGGAGGTTGTTAACATAGGAAGTTCCTATGATCCCACATGCTGCTGCGCGAGCCCTAGCTGCATATGTGTGCACCACTACAACGACGGCCAGCCACGTCCGAGGCGCCCTCCTCTGCAACACTTCATGTGGGTAGCGCCAGACACCTTTGTCGAGACCCCAGATTACCAAATCCGGACCCTCTGTGTCTTACAGCACTAGTCCCAGATCAAAGCTAGTGCACACAGTTAAACAGTGATGATTACATTGCCAAAGACGAATATTACAATATTATAGAGAGTACTGACCAAAGGTCTTACAACACAAACGAGGTTTCTAGACCTCACAAATAAACACAAACACAGCGGAAGCAAAATAAACATTGATAAGATCCCATCAATACGCCACAGACAATTGACTGGGGAGCGCGACCTAAACGTCTGGTCGTCCTTCTTCAAATCCACCCGCGAAGTAGTTGTAGTCTCCTTCTTGAGTTTCATACTCCTCTGAGATATATTTTAGGTGTAGCATGTGAGTACATAAAGTACTCCGCAAGTCTTGGAAAAATGCAATAGATGCAAGGTTTAACAAAGAGGGTTATAAGGCTCTTTTGCACAAAGCGATATTTTATTTCCAATACCAATAACTATTTTTGAAGGCGACAGTTTAACTGAAGTATTTACTCTAACTAAAATCATTAAGCATTTTTAATCATAAAGATTCTACCACCAAGTTTGATACTACGGGTTCCAACCACCCACACCGGTTCCACCACGGGACAAATTCCCGAGAGTTCCATCCACTCTGGATTCCCAAACTTTGTTTTAAACCAAAATCAAAGATCTACCATGTGAAAGCATTCCTTGCCCGCCCTTGACCGTGGGCACGGCTATTCGAATAGTTTTACACTGCAGAGGTTGTACACTTTACCCACAAGAGACAAGTTATCTTAATAGTCGAAGATGCTTCCTTAGGCATGAGACCCGGATAATTCATCACAAAGCCTTTACCTTACTCTAGTCTAGCTAGACACCACCACGAGGTTTCACCGGAGGAGGTTAAATCCACCAGCACGAAGCCCCTCTTGCGCCATATGAGTACAAGAACCACTCTCTCACCGTGAATAACCAAGAACCCCGGCATCCACTTTCCATCGGTGGTACCTAAACTAGTCTATCATAAGTTAATCGCCTAGGTCGCACCCATATAGACATGTGGTTGTACGGTAGTGCTCGACGGACAAACACAAGAGTCGGTCCTTAATTGACTAGGGCGAACATACACTTTTCAAGATCTCGTGCTAACCGCACCAATCCAAACCAACCATCCGCCCCGCCTAAACAATTTTCACAATTGCTTTTATTTCACAAGAACCGTGGCAACACCAATTGCCACTCACATCTGAACAAAAGAATAGATCACTGAGATGTAATTACCATTCCAAGGTTACTAAAGTTATAAAGCATGTCTAAGCATCTTACTACCGATACAACAATTATCAAAGAATTTGTAATAATCTCAATAATGAGACAAAGGAAATCCTAGGGTGTCAAAGATACATGGTTGTCAATGTCAAATGAGGGCATAATAATCATCGGTTTAACTATTACTTCTACAACAGAAATTATCATTTTATGTAACATAGCAATGCATTAACTTTTAAAATAATTTAAAAATATTTCTCAAACATAGGTTCAAGATGATCAAAGGAGACTTGCCTTCGTGTGCGATTTTTTGATTCTCTTGCTGCAGGTCGACAAAGTTTTCGACGACGTCAGATTCTACGCGCGGAAAAAGACAAAGCAACAAAGAAAATAAATACACATAAATTCAAATAAAATTCAAAAATTGAAAAAGAGTGTATATTTGAGTAGTTCATGATTTTAGAAAAATTTAGAAATTTGAACGGGTCAAATCGGAGTTAGGATGAGAAAGTTATGGCCTCGGGAAGATTTAAATAAAAGGGAAAAAGAAAAACTACGAGTTTGCCCTCGGGGAATACGACCACGTTAGGCTGTATGACCATGGCAAAAAACTACGACCACATAGTCTTTTATGACCACGGCAAAAGCTACGACCACGTTGGAAACGGTCGTGGCTTCGACCACGTTGAAAATGGTCGTGGCTTAGACCACGTTGAAAATGGTTGTGGCTTCGACCACGAAGAATTTTACGACCACTGTGGAGCTTTCGACCACAGTAGACGGCTTACGACTACGAGGAGGCTACGACCACACTTAGAGTTTTCGATCGCGACGGTGATTTACGATCACGACCTTGGGCATCTACGACTACGCATCACGTTGACATGTGGTCGCTTTCGATAACGGAGTAGTCTTTCGACTACGGGGCGGACACGATGCCTGAGAGAGGCTACGACTACGGGAGCTTCGACTACGGAAGGACAGTTACGACTATGGGATAGTCAGCTACGACTACGGTAGGACTGCGACACATGGAGGCTTTCGACTACGGGTTACGGGAGATCCTACGGCTCCAGGAGTTTACGACAACGGGATCTGACGGCTACAGGAGTTCCCGACCACAGGAGTTTACGACTACGGCTAAAGTCGGCTTCTGACAACAGGGAGACGATCGACCACGGAGGAGCGGTCGGGCACGGGCTCGCCGGCGGTCGGCGGTGGAGCTCCGGTGGCCGGCGGCGAGCGGCGACCGACGATTTCGAAATAAAGGAATGCGGGGAATGCGCTGGTGCACACGGAGTTACCGAAACGGTAGGAGGACGGTCGGCGATGAGCGAGGCGGCGGAGGCGATCGGGTTCCCGTCGGCGCTCCGGCAACGGGAGGTCGTCGAGGGTCGCGAGGTTCGTGAGGCGCGAGGAAACCGAGGAGTTGACGGCGAGACACGAGGATGACCGGGCGGCAAATCTGTCGCCGAGTTGGAGACGGCGGCGGAGACGAAGTCGCCTGCTGGAGGCGGGAGTGGCCGGGAGAGAGAGGGAGTAGAGGAGAGGTGGAGGAGAGTGCAGGGGGCTCGGGGTTTAAATAGGGGTGAGGAGAGGAGAGCCGGTGGCGGTTTGTCGCCGGAGTGGGGAAGGTGGGCGGCGGTTTGCGGCGATTTTGGGAACCGTGGGGAGAGGAGAGGCGGCAGAGTGGGCGTGCGGCCTTGGTCGGTAGTGAGTGGCGAGCAGTTGGGAAGAAAAGGAAGGTGGCCGAGAGAAATGGCCGAGGTGGCGAGGCGGTTCGGCGGCAATTATCTTGGCGCAAAGGCGGGAGCCGGAGGTGGGAGATGACGAGCGGGGCCGGGCGAGCGGGGTGAGGATGGTGCCGACAGGCGGGCCGGTGGTAGAGAGAGAGCGTGCGGAGCGGATCCGACGGGCGGCGTGGGACGATCCGGTCGTCCGTGGCGGGAGGAAAATGGAGGGAAAATATTTTCTAAAATAGTTTTTAATTTTGAGATAATTACAGAAACTTCATTAGGCCACGAAAAAATATGAAATTACTTTCAAAAATTCTAGAAAAATTTATATAAGTTTCGGGAGACATTTTGAGTTTAGATAAAACATTTCCAAGACATTTTGGTAATATACTTTCAAATTAAAATTTCTTTTTAATTCTAGAAATTGATTTTATAAACTGGAAAAACTCAGAAAAATTCAAATAAGATCCAATTTCTTTAAAATAATTATTTTGAATTTAAATTTTCAAAAATCGAAATTTTTGGGATGTTACAACCTTCTACCAGTAGCTACGCCTGGAGAAACTTGTACCACGGTAGTCTCCCCTGTTGTACGTATTTATGTTCAATTTCCTAAAACATGTAACTAAATGGTGTATGTGTCATTGTGGTTGCCTTTTATTGAGTGAACTGTTGCAGCGCTATGTCGTGTGCATTAAAGTAGAGGCGTTAATATGGATTGAGCAAACGGCCATCACAGAAACGTACATCACGTTGCTACACAAAGTTGCCCCGTTCGGTCTTATCGGTGCGTAAGGCCACCACAAACTTCAACAGTCGTACTGATCATTATATGTCTTCCATTAGAGATGCAAAAAGACCATTTTGCCCCTGCACTTGAGACTGCAAAAGGGAGTCATTCCCCAGCCACTCGTTCATGTCTTCAAGTACTTCTCTCCATTCTCTCAACCTTGGTTTGCTCCTCCCTCCCTACGACGTAGAGATGAGCCAACTCAGCGTCTTTTCATCAGCACCCATAGTGATTTGTCCAAGTGCAACACGGTTGTGAAACATAAGACCTCACAGATGGCTACGAATCCAGGATGACACTACTACAAGTGCCCCTTTTCATTTGGTGAGTTAGCTTGTTTTGGGTTGGTTCAAATCGTTCACCAGATGTTACAAAATCTTTCTCTTATTAAATTGCAGGACGACCTAGGCGGTTGCCGATTCTGGGTGTGGGAGGATGAAATGACTACTAGCACCGGCATTGTTCCATATGAGAGAGTTATGATGGGGGTACCAAAATGGTCGAGATGCGCAATCATTTTGATAGACTCGAGACCAAGATTAACATAATATTGTGTGGTATTTTCTTTCTTGTGTTCGTTGTTATCTTGAAGGTGTAGTACTACGAGTGTTGTTTTGATTCGCGCTGTTTGTTTCCTGCAGTGCTTTGTATGATATATACCATGTGGAATCTTCATGCGTGGGTGGGGACACCCACATCCTGTGGTTGGGGAGTAAACTAATTACAAGCGGGTACACATGAAACATTTTGCAATAAATTACATTGTGGACACAAACAAATTTAAGGCAATGCAACATCACTACACGGGAATTATACATTCCTCTACGGTGCATTGCTTGAGCTAGGCCTGTTTGGGTAGTTGCTAAGGGAGTACCCAACCGTCTTGTAGAGTCTACATCTCAGTCGCCTAACCCATTTGCCATGCTGGCTTTCGTCCATATCATTACAGATATAGTGGGACTGCCGTCTTCCACGGCTGGTATGCTTGAGCGCGTCGTTGGGCCCCCACTGCACCTCCCCTGGCTAAAGATACCTGTAGTGCACATCTAGCCCGTATGAGTAGAACTCCACACTCCAAGTGCCATATAGGCGGTGCATATCTAGTATTCCAAGATGTACGTCATGGAGGCATGCCCCCATGCCACATAGGCCACGTAAACATGGGAGCAAAGCTTGTGAAGGAGTTGCAGCTTGTTGCACGTGTAGGACACTTCATCATCGATCATGCAGACTTGTTTGCGATCCCCTCTTGCATGTCCCCTGACATACTTCTCCCTGAGATGGATCTCAAACTTGTTCCTGATACCATTCAAGGGCTTGGCAGCGGGTGAATAAGCCTTTGTCATCTTCATGTCCATGTACGCCTACATAACTTCTGAGAATTGTTTGCCTTCCTCTATATGCTTCTTGGCCATCATGGCTCTGTTCACGAAGTACTTGATGGTATGGTTCCAGCTCTCCTCGATGATCACGGTGATCGGTAGGGAGCGCACACCCTTTAGGACACTATTGTACACCTCTGAATATTTGTCGTCATGATTCCATGCTTTTCACCATCGGTATCATATAGCAGAGACCACTCCTCCAATCAGGCGCGTGCGTGTGAACCTACTGCGTGAATTCCCCAACTCTTGGGAAACTGCCCGCCGTTGCCCCTGGTTCACCATCTTCTAAGTGCGTGACATGCTTACTGGTGTCCTTATCTAGCTATCTCCACACAGCCTCAAACTTCCGCCTCTGGTTCTCCATGCAGAACTTCTTGAACATCTTCATCAACTCCTTGTTTTAGAATCATCTGTGGAAGTTCGCCGTGAGATGGCTCATGCACCAACGGTTCCTCAGGTCATTCCACATGAACGGGGGCTGCGTCCCATTATGCATCGTGGTCACTGTGGACAGTAAACCAGCGTTGTGGTCTGAGATGATGCACACATCTGTGCGGTCCTGAACCACCGCGTGCTTCACATTCGCCAAGAACCACAGCCAGCTCTCCGTATTTTCACTCTCCATAATTATGAATACCACGGGGAGTAACTGGTCGTTGGCATCGACTGCAACCGCGGTTAGGATGGTGCCCGTACTTCCCAGATAGGAAGGTGCCATCCATCATCAGCACGAGACGACAAAACTTGTACTCGTCGATCACCTGATGAAAGGACCAAAATACTATATCAAGAATGAAGCAATTTGTCCCTTCGTAGGATGTGCCCGCTGCACCTTGTTTATGTATGTTCCAAGATTTGATTCTGTAATTTAGTGGAGCAGCCTTGGAACTAGGTCGTAGGCCTGTTCGTATGTGTTGTACATACAATCTAGGAGCTTCTGTTTCACCCGCCATACCTTCTTGTAGCTAACCTAAAAGCCCACCATGTTGCCAACATTTACTTGCAGAAGCTTTGGTGAAATAGAAACATCTGCGAGGACCAGATGGCTGGTCAGACTTGCAATATTGGAAGACGTCACGTTGTGGTGCCTTCAAAGCGGATCAGCAAGCTTACACGTGTGATCCTTCAGCATCGTGATCCGAAAGTCCGTGGCCCCGCCCCTAGACCATTGTGCATGGACCTTGCTAGGGCAGAACTCATCCACACACTTAATGACATAGGTGTCAAGGTTCGACCTAGCACCTGATACATCCAACTGATGTTCACGGCATATCTAGCAATGGCCTACTGGACAGTGCTCTTGTTAGGAAAGCACTTCTATAAGAGTAGCGTGTCTTCGTTGAAGCCCCACTATGACTTTTCTGGCTGTGGTAGAACCAGCGATGCCGTAGCGATGTCGTCCAACCTACAGCTGACATAAGTGCCGTCGGTGGTAACAATACCACCGACTACACATCTCGCAATAGCTTCTCCATCTCCCTTGTTTGTAGAACTAGATGTTTTCACGTCCTCCTCCTCCCCGCTCTCTATTTCTTCCACCTGGTCTGCCAGGTACATGTGGCAGTCAATGCAAGCTGCCCACCATCCCTGTACGCCTTCGTTGGGCTCAAAATTTGCAGCACACCTCCTCAGGTCTCCATCACCCACTGCCTTGCCCACATCTCCACCAGCGGCACCATCTACATTAGTGCCGGAGACCAACAGTGGCACTACATCAGTACTGCCTTCACCAGAACCAGGCATGCCCGATGACTCTATCTGCTCCACAAACTGAACATACACCGTTGGTTTGGCATATATTGCAGCAGCAAGGTTGCAGACAACCTCCATGTAATTGGCCTACGACGTGTTACTTGTTACTTTCAGAAGTTGCCATAAGGTCTCCCCTGAACCACCCACCACGGAGGCATACAACTCCTCGATGCATAGTTTGTTCCTTGCAATGGCGCGATCGAACGCAGAACAGACGCACCTTCTGCGCTTTGAGAGGCCCATGTCATTCAGACCGGGCCCCCGGATCACGGTCTGGTCATAATTTGATAGGCCCGCTCCGTACGGTCCGTCACGTACAATACGATCCCCGTAGAACACGAACAAATCCTAAATGTCCGACATGGCGTACCTAAAACAGGCGAACAACTGGCCCTGTTAGCTAACTGACATATTAACCAACAACAAGAAATTTCATAGTTTTTGAAGGTTTTTTGTTTTTCAAAACAAATCAGGTCTTTTGTCTTTTCATACGGGCATTTTCGTCTTTGTACAAGAATTTCCAGTTTATTAAATGCTATCAATTTCTGAAAAAACACAAAAGCCACAAATGGTTGTTTCAATATTACTTACATTTCTTAGAGTCTAAAGCATTTTTATTTTCATATTTTTCATCGCAATTATCACAGTTTACCCCTCCATCCAAACTAACCTAAAAAAATTCACAGAGTGTATAGTATTGAGTTACTATTTTGCACTACTTTTGCGGTTGCTAAATATGCACAACTGAGCATACGACACATGTACCACCCTAAAATTCAAAAATTACTCATAATAGTACTGCATAATATTTCTAAGCAAACAACAACAACAACGATATTCAATTTTGAACATGATGGTACTAACCACATAAAATGCTAATCATAATAAGTATTTCAAAATGCATAAAAATCAGCCTATTTAGACAAGCCTAACTACCGTCGTTTCATACTAACAAACTACAATTTTTCTAATTGCACTATAATCGTGTTGCTACAAAAAATAGCCAATGTCGATGAAAATTACCTCTTTCGGATGCTCACATGCTGCTCTGCAACTTTTCCAAATGCACAAACTTCAAATCTAAATTGAAAACCACTAAAAAATCCGACACTTCAATGGCCTTACTTCCTCTCTTATTTGCTACCTCTCTCGGTTTCTCGTTCGTCTGCAAAATGATGCTCTTGCATCTTTCAAAGAGGATCCCCATACCATTAAAATAACTAGTGGAGGGGGAGGGGAGGGGCCGGTCGTGCCGACGCTGCCGTCTAGAGAACGCGTGAGGAGGGGAAGAGGGGCTGGGCGAGGGAGTGATAGCGGGTGGCATTGATGTGGCGCGGGTGGGCGACACGCCAGGATGGCTAGGAGAGGTGGCGTGGTGGTCTGGCGCAGGAGGGGGCTTAACGGAGCCAAATCTACAATTCCGTGCAAACGACAGGCAATCTTCGGAATCAAAGCTAGTTTTTGCACTGTTTCGCACCGTATTTACAAAAATAGTAGTATGCGAGAGGTATTGACAAAAATGTTATTTTTGTCGTCGGCGGGCGGCAGCGCCCGCGACGCGACGTGTGGCGTTATCGCCCGGGAGCTGGGCGGCAGGTGTGTAGGATCAAGGATACCGACTAGATGGGGTGTGAATAGGAGGTTTTAAATTTTTCTTGTCTACTTGAATAATTTTCCACAATTCTAATAGCAAGAATGTAATACAATTAAGTCTACACAATTCTAGTCAAGTAAGCAATGATGATAGCTCTAAATAAAGACAAGTAAGAAATGAACACAATTATGTTTTTACCGTGGTACTCGGAAACTTGCCGGTTCCCCTAATCCGCGTTGAGGTTAGCCCGAACGAATCGAACCGGCTCCACGAATTAAGCTGAAACACCTCAATCACTAGAGTTAGCTCCTCCCCGCTCCGGGTAGGTGAGCTCCAACCTTCACAAGAAAACTGGGTCTTCTCACAATCTCCTTTGAGAAGATCACCGATCAAAGCTCCTCCCAATCGTCCAGGTGCCGGCAAACACCAAGAGTAATAAACCAAGGGCTTCGCTTGATTGCAACCAAGTGTCAAGGATCAAACTAATGAATGCTATGCACTTTTTGCTCAACCACCTCAAATATGTGCTCAAGAGAGAAAAGAGGTGTGGAGTGAATGCTCAATGCTCAAGAATGGTCAATAGAGTCTCTAACTACTGTCCTTGAGCAGTGGTACGAGTATTTATACCTTCCACCTACCAAAACTAGCCGTTTGGAACAAATTCCAGAAAAATCAGCACAGGCGGTACTACCGCTATTCTACAGCCGGTACTACCGCTTCCATATCTGACCCGACAGAACGGCTATGTCAGAGCCTCTGCAGTGACCGTTGGATTGTCGGCGCGGTACTACCGCCGTTGTAAATTACGGTACTACCGCTCGCCGGTAGTTCCGCAAAGTCGGCGCGGTACTACCGCTCGAGCCGAACTCCAAAAGTCTAAGTTTGGTGCTCTCTGGAAAAAAGGCTCCGCCTCCTCCGAACTACACGTGTTCGGTAGTACCGCTCGACAATGAACTACCGCTCCCTCAAAAACTCGAAATGCATCCGGAGGGTGCTCTCTGGAAAAAAAGGGTCCGCTCGGGATCCGGAGCTTCCGGTCGCCGGTAGTTCCGATTTTTCCTGCGGAACTACCGCTGCACGGTAGTACCGACGTTGAAATCTGCGGAACTACCGCTTGTCCAGACAGAGCAGAGTTTTGGATTTTAAAACAGATTTTTCAAGTATGCATGATCCTAGCTTGATCCATGTGGCACATAAAATTTGCTATCAAGTTACTTGACATGATTCCTCTTTATGATACGATTATTTAACCTATAATCCGGTCTTCCACCATTTCTCCTAAGACCGGTAAAAATAAAAGAGGATCCTACTTTACAAATACCTTTATCTTGAACCATTTTGATCTTCACAAATAATCTTTGGCTTGCATCTTGTCACCCATAAGTGGACTTAACCTTTAAAAGTCATTAAAAATGTTAGTCCGATATTCACATAAATTCATTAATTACCAAAACTATTTTTAGGGGCCTAGATGCTTTCAAGGCGGCCTGTCGCCTAGCCCGCAGGCAGCAGGTAATTAGGCCGGCTAATTAGCTAGCCTAATTACCTGCCTAATTTGTTTTACTGGTTTAGTGTTTTTGAATTTTTAAATATATCAAATGAGCTCAACAAAATATGAAAATTTATGTACGACCTTCGGACACAACATTCCTCGAAGTGTAATGTTTGGGGAATTTTATCCATGGTGAATGTTACTCAAAAATTCATAAAATTTCAAGAATTTTATGAGTTTTTACATATAGCGAACAAGCTTTAAAATTTATGAAATTTTATGTGAAGCCTTCTGATGCAGTAATAGTTATTATACAATTTTTGAGAATTATATACTGTCTGAATTAGCCACGTTTATTTGGATTAATTTAACCATGAATTTAACAAATATTTCACATTTTTTTATAATTTGACACATTATGAATTTGTATGATTAAAAGTAATTGCAGTACTATAAAAATGCATCACAAGATACATATGGCTCACTCTTCAGAGCCACTACTATATTCTCACCGTGTTTGCCTGCCCGTACGTGGTCTTGTCTGCCGTCGCGCACGAGCATGTCCCGTTGAGTACGTTGGTCGGTCCGTAGGTTGCGTATCGGGTCAGAGGAGGTATAGAGACCGTTCTGTCTGCTCTGTGGCCGGCGGTGGTCCAGTTGGCTGAGGTACAGTATGTTGGGTCCGGTAAGGGTCGAAGTCCTCCCGCTGAGACATGTCGAACTGCGAGCCGCTCGCAATAATATCGTGTACGAATGACTCCAGAAATCCCCCTTGTGGTGCGAACGAGCTCTCGCCCTGACCGTACGACGTGGCAATGAAGCCGGAGGAACTCTGCCCACCGAAGTGTCCGAACCCTGGGTATGCCGAGAACGCTGAGGCTTGCCCTGCGTACGCTACAAACCCTGGCATTGTGTACTGCTATCTAGAAGCATCTGGGAGGCCCGTGTCATCATCAGTAGACTCGTTGTCACCCCCATGTTGAATTGGAGGCTACAAGACGAAATGATATTATTCACAAAAAATATTCCGTATTTACAATACGAATGTCATACCTCTCGAATGTGCAACGAAGATGAACGACGGGGAGCGGGTAGTCTGTGCAGGTGGTGCGGATGGCAAAAGGGATGCATCTCGACGACGGACCTGTGGCGGAAGAACGCCATGATGTTAGTGGAACGCAAGGCGAAATAGGAAAAAACATGTAGGTTCGTACGTAAGTTACCCCCTCATTGGTACGACCCACGGATGATCGGCAACTAGTACTACGATGCCATGCAGACTCAGTAGATTGCGATGGTCGGCCGAACTCGCTAGGTGCCCCCACTGGGTGGCTCATGTGCGTAGTGTGATCCAAGGAACAACTGCAGGTAAGGTTGTGCACTATTTTTTGGCCTACTTTAGGATGAACTTCATAGTCTTTCTATAGGGCTGGGGACGTCTCCGGACTACTGATGGCGGCCTCCGACGCGCTTGTGATGCGCTGTGCCCGTCCAACTGAAGTGACATATGAAATAGGTTCAGTAATGAGCAGTACAAATTTATTGAATGGAACGATAAGATATTTCAACTATCTTACGCTGTCATGCTGCCGCGATGCGCTGTGGGGATCGATGGAGCGGTCTAGACGTTCCTCATGCGTGATGGACGATCTGGTGGAGGAATGGTCAGTCTGCTGCGTGATCGCGGTACATACCATGCCACGTACTTGTCATACGTCTGGACGTCGTACAGATGCTGCTCCATGATGATATCAACGTGTGCCCTTTCCACCCATGTTGTCGTCCATTGCTGCTACATTGGTGGCTAGTCTTTACCATGGTGACCAGCCCTCGATTGCTCGCATTTTCAGAATCACCAACGTTATATAGCAAGACATATGAAAGTGTACACAATAGTCGGATAGAGTTTGACTCACTAGTGCATGGCATGCGGTAGGAACATGCCATCCAGAGGGGCACAGGCTGGTGCAAACCCAACTGTCACATCACGCGCTGTGGTGCATAAGCCTCCACTATGTACGAGAACACCAGATGGTGTGTCGTCATCCATAGCTCCCTGTCCTCTAGGCAATGGAGGGACAACCCGTGCGGCGATACACGAAGAATGAAATCTATCGTCCAGGGAGTCCATATGACGTTGCTATCGTGCAACGACTCGAACTCGTTGTGCCACAGCAAGTAGAACCTCGACGGTTTGCCCTTCGCCCACCGCAGACGGGCAGCAGTCCACCACATGCCCATAGTGGGCCCGTCTATTAGGTCGTGGGCGAACTCGCCGAACGGGTGCATTGGCTACACAATCGTCGGAAGTCCGACAAGGAAGTGCTCCTAACTCCACAGCTGTAGGAACACATAGCAGATGGCCAGATTGAGGTTACCACCGCTGGCGCGCTAGCATGCATCACATTACCCCCGATATGTGGTGTACAGAACCGTTGATCCCTAGCTGTACCGAGGCATCACCCTGAACTCTGTGTCCACCAAAGAATCTGCGAGGCCAATGAATTCGGCGTTACAAATATCGCCGTGTGTGGTTGGAAACATGCTCCAACCAAAGAGATGGATAAGGAACGCAATGGGGTGCGTCCTTACGACCTCCGACGTTGTAACCTGTGGGCACATACTGAAATTGTTAAGCCACGTGTGGGGAACGCCACGTGCACTCTCCAGGATAGGTCGGCCGAACCGGTCCACCAGACTCTCCTTCTAGTCAGCTGGTGCAGGGGCCGGAACAAGTGCGCCACCTCCTAGAGGGAGACCCGTCAAGAACGTGATGTCCTTCAGAGTGACCGTCATCTCACCTCAACGAAAGTGGAATGTGTGCATCTCAGGCCTCCACCTGTCCACTAGTGCCGCGAGCAGGCTGCCATTGATGGTGAACTTATACCTGGTGGAGACCAGCCTCGTAAAGGGCAACAAGCCTATGGCCCACAGGGTTGGGATGTAGCGCTCGTCCAGCGGCCACGGATCCCCCCCGCAGCCTGAACGGTGAAGGGCCAGCCGCATGACCCATCATCCATGCATGGCAACGGTGTTTCTCATCGGACGCGTGTTCCAGAAGCTCCGATAGAGTCATATCTACCAGTACATACGACAGACGAAATATTAGTACGAACATTAATAATTACTTCATAATACAATTTACATTAATTATGACTAACTAAATAACAGTAAATACGACTACGGGAATAACGTCAGAAGCTTGCTATAAAAATTATCTATCTTTCGGGGGAACTAATCAGCACTACCGCGTCCTCAATGACTTATGCATTGCCTTCTCGAAATATTTAGGTACGCACTATTAGTTTTGATAGTACCTTGCAACAAATGAGACAAACAAAATATTAATGCTAATATTCGTAATGACAGTAGCATACTACAAGTCAGTGATTACATGCGTGCGTGAATACTTCACTACTTACCAATAATTTGATTACTCATCCGAAAAAACATGAGCCATTCATTACCGTCGTCCTTAGCACTAACTCATTACTTACCCCGAACTAACAAATTATGGGTACCGTATGTACACAATAATAGTACAAACTATGTCTAAATTACTACACATACTTACTTCGTAATACAAATTACATTAATCATGACTAACTAAATAATACTAATTGACTACGATTACAAGAATAATGTCGAAAGAATATAATAAAAAATTACCTATCTTTGCAAAGAAGAAATCAATACTGCCAATTGTGAGCTACGCACTACCTTCTCGAACTAATGAGCAACGACCGCGACAATGATCTTCTGCGATGATCGACTAGGACACTGCCATCTTGATCTAATGAGCTACGCACTCGCCAGAGGTGCATATTTATGCCCGAGCAAAAGAAATCATTATCATTACCAGCGCTTCGGGTGAGGGGGGACAGCATCGTAAGAATGACAAATCTGCAAACGAGGGAGCGGGTGAGGGGGGACGACACTCAAATAATGATATTAGTGCGAACGAGAGAACTCGCAAGAGGAGCACATACAGAGAGAGTGACAATTGTGCGAACCAGATAGCCACAATAATATATACCACGATTACCCAACACATGGCACTTCAAAACAAGCCTAACGATCGTTAAATTCATGGTTAAGTTAATCCATACAAACATGACTAATTTGGACCTCATAAAATTACCAAAAAAATACATAACTACTATTACTACATTGGGAGGCTTCACATAAATTTATGTAATTTTTGGAGCTCGGTTGCTACATGTAAAAACTCATAAAAATATCAAAATTATATGAATTTTTGAGCAACATTCGCCATTGATTAAATTCTTAAAAAATTACACTATGAGGAGCATTGTGTTAGGAGGCTGTAAATAAAGTTTCATAATTTTTTGAGCTCATTTGATACATTTAAAAATTCAAACAAATACTAAACAGAGAAAAAATTAGACAAATAATTAGACCAGCTAATTAGCTACCGCCTGGGGGTTGGCAACAGGCTTCAACAGCCTACAGTCTTTGCACTAATATACGTTAACTTCATGTTAAAACTTAATCCAGTGGCTAGTGGCTAATTCGAATCGTATAAAATTCTTAAAAAATTACATAATATCTATTACTATATCAGGAGGCTTCACATAAAATTTCATAATTTTTGGAGCTCGTTTGCTATAGTAAAAATTCGTAAAAATCTCAAACTTTTATGAATTTTTTAGCAATATTCGCCATGGATAAAATTCCCTAAAAATTACGCTACGAGGAATGTTGTGTCAGAAATCTGTACATAAATTATGTAATTTTTTAAGCTCATTTGGTATATTTAAAAATTCAAAAAACACTAAACTAGAAAAATATTAGGCAGATAATTAGATAATTAGTTACTCTATAATTTCTCATACAAATAACTAAAAGTTATAAATCACAGCCAAAAATCATAAATTATACAGGCCCATCAACTCCTGTTTTCCTCTTGTGCGGAGCTAAGCTGTCCCCTTGTCATTTTCCCTGATCCTCCTAATCCAAACCCCAAAGTCCAAACCTCACCAATCACCATCCCTAGAAAAATCAAAACCCCATCCCCATTTGGCCGTGCAGAGGAGAGAAGGGAGGAAGGAAGGCCGACGCGCGGCGCGATGGGCGGCGACCTGTACGCGCTCGACTTCGACGGCGTCCTCTGCGACAGCTGCGGCGAGAGCTCCCTCTCCGCCGTTAAGGTCTCCTCCTCCTCCTACTTGTTTCTTGGAGCACGTACACGTGTATCCCTCCATTCATACTTCTTTTTTTTTTTGCACTAATATGTTACTCTGTGTTTGTGAGCGATCTGGTTTGGTTTGGCAGGCCGCGAAGGTGAGGTGGCCGTGGGTGTTTGAGCAGGTTGACGCCGCCATGGAGGAGTGGATCGTGGAGCAAATGTACACGGTAAGCCCACTTGGTTCCCACACAGCCACACTAGAATTTTTTTTTCCGATTTATGTTCAGATGGGTATGACGACCGTGCGGTATAGTTTCATGACACGGTTGCAGATACTGATTAGCATATACTAGCATTCTAATTTTGCAGCCGGGTTGTTTGTGTAAGTGAGCTTGATGTGTGGGAAAGGGAAAACAACAGTTGCAAAATGCTTGGGCCGGTAATAGTTTCAATGTAGTTTCAGCGCTCAAGTAATTTATCATTTGATTGATTTGCTCACTTTAGCCGACAAAAGCGTGTAAAAAAAAGGAAAGCTAAAACAAAGTCATTGTCTAACTGTAGAATGTTATAGAACTGGAAAACTAAAAGAAAGTAGCCTACAGATAGTACGGCGTATTAGTGTTGCATTCGAACAAAGTGCATTCGAATGTACTATCTAGTGATCTACCGGAGCTATCCTCTTCTACTAACTTTGCAAAATGGAAGGGAGCACAGCTTGCTTATGTAGTTAACTTTGTTCTGTTTTTCGATGTGCTGTCTCAAAATACCAAGCCCTCAAGTCAAAATCTGACAGTGCATTACATCTAGTTAATAGTAAAGAATTACCTTTAAGTTTTTAACGAAGCAAACACAGTGAAAAGCACCCCTCATGGATCACTTGGAGTCTATTAGTAAAACATCAACTATACCAAGTTATCTAGGGACGAGTTCTGTATTGGTGGAACTTTTCTGGTCCACACTTGTCTCAAATACCTAAGTAATCAACATGCTACATATAAAATATCTGTTACCAATTAAAAAATAGTAAAAATCCCAAGAATTAGTGGCCTCCCCACAGATTAGTGCTATAGATTATATGTGCTGCTCATCAGTCATCATCATAAGTCACAGCTTCATATCCTCATGTTGGTGCCACGGCAAGGAGCATAACATTCCTCCTCATAATTTTATTTGACCACAGTTCAATTCTGATTTAGAATGTTTTCCACTGTTACAGCTTCGTCCAGTGGTGGAAACAGGATATGAGAATCTGTTACTTGTTAGGTTGCTTGTTGAGATCCGGACACCCTCTGCTCGGAAATCATCAGTATGTTCCTTTATCCTTCATGCGTAGAGGATTGACAATATATCAGTACTGGATGAAGTGATACTAATGTTTTAGTAGTACTGGAATAATCATTAGGTTCTAGCTTGATCAAATATTTATATCAAGGTTATATGTGCAAGGTTGCAGATGGGCTTAGCATACAAGAAATACTGGAGAACTGGTTAAAACTGAAGCCCACCATTATGTCTGAATGGAATGAAGATAGGGACTCTCTAGTTGATCTCTTCGGCCGTATAAGGGATGACTGGATAGAAAATGATTTGTCAAGCTGGATAGGCGCTAACAGGTGACTGATCCATGAAATAATTAGTGTTTGTTTTCTATTTGGTATAACAGATACAGTTTCAGATAAACATAACCAAACACTTTCCAATCCAGTGTTTGAACTTGGAAGGTATGCTCTATTGGGAGAACCAGTTAACTCTAGATTTCTTAGGGTTCTGTCCTGAGTTGAGAGGAACATTCAAAACTTTCGGAAAACACTGTCAGGCTATAATCACATGGATCCAATATGCATGATACATTTTTTTATCATAGTTCCCTTATGAAGAGCGTGCCGTGCAAAGATGGTTTAAGAAAGTACCGTCAGAAGTATCATGAATCCAAGTGGAAAGAACTAAATGAATTTCTATTATGTATTAACTCCGTATGTTATAGCCTTTTGGGAAGAATAATATAGACTATCAAATATACACTTGGAAAGAAAATTGACCGTTGATCTCAATTATGACTCCATATCTGCAGTCCCTAGCTTCGGCTGTATGCGCTCATGCATGTGTGATTTGGTTTGTATTGTTGCTTGTTTGCATATTACAAAGCAACTTAATTCAAGTTCTCTATGTACAAGTAATACTTGTGTCATCAAAATTTTATAATGCCATTTGAGGAGTGTTATATCCACAATTTTGCCACTGTTACCACTAACACCTCTGAAAAAGTATAAGCGATGCAGTGACACTGAAGGCCTGATGCTGTTCAATCATTGATGAAATTATTCAGATGTTTGTTAGAATGATTGTGTGTTTCATGTTCATTGTTCATTACGCATATTAAACAAAGCATTATGTGGAACTAATTATTGACAATTCTACGGAAGTGCAGGTTTTATCCTGGAACAGCTGATGCATTAAAATTTTCAAGCTCAGAAGTTTACATAGTCACTACAAAACAGGTATCTTGTATATCCTACATTGAGCCACTTTTTTTTTACTTTCTTTTGGTTTTATGTGTCACGGTTACAGTTTGTTTTTTCGAAATACATGTTAATGAACAGAGCATTCTGTACTACAAATGATGCTTACTATCATCTGTCAGGCATAACTATTTTATTTAAATTTTTGATAAGGGAAATGATCGAAGGATGGTTCCAGTGTTACACATTTCATATTTATTTTCATGGTTGTCTGTTCTGTGTAGGCAGCGCAGAATGCTGATACTCTACTAATCAACTTCTGGTTGTCTTTTCAGGGCAGATTTGCTCAAGCACTATTGAAAGAATTAGCTGGAATAGAATTTCCCTCCGAAAGGATATATGGCCTTGGCACTGGGTTAGTGCAGTACTTATTTTCTCCTCTTAACCTATTAAAGAATATATTACTGAATCTGTGAGTTATGCTTCAGTCCAAAGATAAAAGTTCTCCAGCAACTACAGCAAGTGCCGCAGCATCAAGGCTTGACACTTCAGTAAGTTCCTATCGTTTCCCTGCTTAAATCTTAATACCAGATACTGTTCTCTCTCTTGAACTAATTCTGACCAACAATGTATAGCTTATTTCCTCGTCAATTAGGTGGGGCATAATTTACTGTTTGGAGTTGGCCAGAAAAAAATGTTTTATGTTTGTTTTTGCAGCTTAAATTGATGAGCTATCTTTACATTAAACATGGCAATCAAATGAAAGAATTGTTTACAATTTACATTTATCAGATGACAATCACTTAATAGGTCTGGTTTTTGGTTCTTTACAAAGATTGTAATTTATAACATGGATAAGTATGCTCATCTGATATTTTTTTAAGTTACAAATTACACCATGCAGTGAAAATATTATTACCATAAAACTCAAAAGTAAAAAATGACTGTTTCCTGAAGTGTTCCATTTTTTGGGATAACTGTTAAGTAGTGAACTAAAATGCAGACATAACTAGTCCTTTTCTTTCTGTTGCATCTTAACCAGTTTCGTTGAGGACCGCCTTGCAACGTTGAAGAATGTCATCAAAGAGCCAGCACTGGACCAATGGAACCTCTACCTGGGTAAGTTTTTTTTTTTTTGAGAGGCTACCTGGGTAAGTTATGTCTGTAGTTATCCAATCCCTATGTTGATTAGTTGTCAAACTACTTTGTTGTTTAGCTGATGTTTCTGGATGCCATTTGGGGCAGTGAATTGGGGATACAACACACAGAAAGAAAGGGACGATGCAGAAGGCATATCAAGGATCCAGATCATTGATCTCCCTGACTTCAGTAAAAAGCTCAAATAGCTGGAAATGATGCAGATCTTCCAAACTACTTTTCGTGTGATCTCCGTTTGATTTGATGTACTTAAACAGCGCAAATACTTCATTTTTTGGTTAAATATGTTATTTACACATATGTCTTCCATCACCTGAACATTCGTCCTCACTCCCTGTATTTCTGAAAAAAAAAAGGATTTGCCATAGCGGTTTGATTTTTCTAATCCATTTCTCTTAGAGACTTGACTTCTCTATGATTTTTGACAATCTGAGATGCTATTTCATATATTATCCCCTGAGACCCTGATTATCAAAGCCGTTTACCTTGTTTTCCACCTGCTGTCTTGCGAAGTTGAGGGCTTCTTTTTTTCAGTTTTTAACAGCTGTTTTTCGATTCTTCTACAGTAACTAACTTTTAAATAAAGTATCTTTTTAAGATAGGTTTACAAGTTTATTATAGTATACACAGTAACGATTTTATTTATATCGGCTAAAACCGTATATAAGTTTCTGTTACTCTATTTTCTCACGAACAGTTTAAAAGTTTTAAGTAGTAGCTATATGCCATACACCGAAGCCAAATATACCGGACCACGAGGCTTTCTGCTATTTTCTCCATTCACGCTGACATGAAGTTCTTGTGATTATCCTCTTATTTCTCAGAATAACTAAATAACCTTATGAAGCGCATAATCAGTTCTCGTGCAATTTACTGTAGTAATCTTATCCTCTTTTGTTTTCTTAGAATAATAAAATATTATTATGAGGTGCATAATCCGATGCAAAAATTCAAACCATAGATGTTCTGTTGTAAACTTGCACGTGTTCAGATCAAGTGAATAATCTTTTGTACTTTGGAGCGATGTCAGTTCACAGGGAAAGAAAATCATGGGCTTCTGTTCATAATTTGCAGAAACATGCCGAGTTTGGAGTGATCTCAACACAGATGTTCATGCAAGTGTTGGGTCTTCACATGTTACAACCATATTAGCACAAATCAGTGAAAACAATAATTTTTTTCTTTACATGTTCCTTCAGCAAGAGATGTCGGCTACATGGGTTTAATTTGTACAAATATAGAAGAATTATTATTTCATTTGTGTTAATGAAAATGTTCAAAACCGGTGATATTTGGGCTACAAATAAATAAGTTGTCATTTAAATTAAAGGGTATTCTACACAATGCATACTTCCAAATAGTCTCAACGGTCTCAAAAAAGTCTCGGCCAGCTACTCTAAAAAAGATAGATTGCCAAAATAACTTGCTTGGCTTCTTAGCAAAGCTGCTTCTAAAGGTAGATAGCCAGCTAGCCATCCAGAAGCTGCTTCCATTTTGGTGTCAGTTCACAAAAACTTGCCCACAAGTGTCTACAGGACAATTTACTCAATTTTCTTTGGTTGTGTAGTAAATTAAATAATTCATCGTGTCATGTAGTGGACAGAGGAGTTTTGGTATGATCTGGTACAGTCGACGAAAATAGTGTTCGATTCCCTCGACTCGCACCAGGAACCCATGAAACCTTTTTCGAAACAAACAGCAACATCAGTAGATGAGCGACAGCTAGCCCTGTCCTCCACACGAACAGCCTCCACAGCGGCACAACAATGTCCAACAGCACTCCTGTACACGAACAGTCTCCTCCCAATTTGTGTGCACGCCACCACCGTCAAGCCTCAAGAAGTCCTTTGAATCTTCCAAGAAAACAGAAGGAACTTCTCCAGTATGCAGTAGCCCCTCCTGTCTGCCATAGAAAACTCCAGTCTTCCCACTAGCAACAGCAGCGTTCACGTCGTTCAAACAGCAGCAGGAATAGCGACTTCCTCTCGATCAATAGCAGCAGGAATTAAATGCCTTGATTCTTCGCGTCTCTGAATAATCTCTCCACGCGAGAGCACCTCAACTCCCGAACAGAAAGGGACGATCTCACGGTCTGCTACGCAAACTCAAGCACCACAGCTAGAGCCTACGCAACCAAGCAAAAACCTAGATTGGTTTTCACAGGAAAGATGAACACGGTATGGCTGCCATGCTCGGCAATTTTCTGGTTTTTCTTAACACACAAGACTCTGACCTCTACAATAGACGCCGGCCTGGGTTATATATATATCCCCTGCAGGCGCGCAACTCTAAGCCA
The DNA here is from genome assembly GCA_036346245.1 of Bonia amplexicaulis. NCBI lineage: Eukaryota > Viridiplantae > Streptophyta > Magnoliopsida > Poales > Poaceae > Bonia > Bonia amplexicaulis. The sequence continues at coordinate 11,217,979 of CM070753.1, read as the reverse complement.
ACCGGCTGACCCGTACCTGGACTCGGCCACACACGTATACCCGAGCTCTTCGTCCTCTCTAAAACCGCTCGACGTCCTCAAATAAACCGATTCTGGTTCTCATGAGGAACAAGCTGCACTTAGTTCCTTTGATTCGGACGCAGCCGAAGGAAACATACGGCAGTCCCACTCGGATTAACATACCACGCACACATGCACTCGGATTTAAGGAAACAAATCAAACCGATTAGAAACTTAATCGAAAATAGGAATCCAGATATTCCCAATCTGCACTTTCCTTGAAATTATAGCTGGACGCGTTAAGGACTTCTCTCCCGGATCTTGGCTCCTCACGTATGCAGCCTATTCTTTGGTTCCTTTTCCAGCGTGCAATATTTCTTTCTTCCCTATGCACACTAGCCTGGCTGCATGCAGCAGTTCCTCCCACATATGCAGCACACGTCGCAGCTCCTCGCACATATGCAGCACATGTGTTTGATTTACATGCAACCTGAAGGTTCTGGCATGCAACCACCTTTCCATGCATATGTTTTTGTGTACACGCTGCTTCTACTCGGCCAATCCACGCTCGCTCTGTGCTACGCATGTGACATGTTGCTGCAGCGGCCGGTCTATGCCATGCGGCGCCTGCTCAAGCCGCCCAGCCTACGCCTCATGCACACGGTATACGCTCACGAGACCTAAGTCACCAGCACGTGTATATACTTCCGTTTGTTCTCCTTGGCATTCCTTTCTCCTCTCCCTCTTGATCTCTATGGATATAGTGATACTAATAGCACTACTATAAAAGCTAAATATTAGACGCCACATCACAGTCGATTTTCCAAAATCGTTTATATTAAATACAATCACAGACGGTTTTAGTTTAAAGGCCGTCTGTGTTCCTAACAGTTCTAAACCGTCTGTGAAGAGGAAATATCACAGACGATTCGTGGTGAAAACCGTCTGTGAAGTACTTCACAGACGGTTTGTATTAAAAACCGTCTATGATAATTAAGTCATCACAGACGGTTTGTATAAAAACTCTCTATGATAATTTCACTATATTAATTGCACGCAGACCCGTCGACTCTCTGTCTTAAATTCCAGATCTACGCTGCTGCTTTGAACTGGAGACAGGGCTTTGAGGCTATTTGGTGAAAAGAGACTATTTGGTAAAAGTAATTATAGATTCACTAAGTTTTTGACTACATATGGTTAATAATTTATTCCTAATTGCTTTATAATTTAGATTTATAGCTTTTGATGAAAGGAGAATTGAAGATGATTGATCTAGCTAGCTTGATGTAGAGAGAAGATTATTTTACATCTAGTATGGTTTAGAGTTTAGTCAATTCATAGTCTACTTAATTAAATTTAATTAATAATTATTGCGACATATAGCTGCTTAATTTAATCATATATAATATAGTAGTTAATTAATTGAATATGTTATACTAAATTGTTATATGTGTAACGTAGGACCGAAGCTGGATGTACACTGGGAACCGTGTGAGTGAAGAGTATATTAATGGCATTTCTGCTTTTACAAGAGCTGCCAAGGAGGATTTGTTGAATAAGGAGGTGGAATATATGTACTGTCCTGAGTCTAGCCAACAAATAGAAATAGATTTAGGAACAGAAAAGAATATCATAGACGATTATTAACTCGTAGCCGTTTGTGATAGTTGACTATCACAGACGGTTTATAGTAGAAACTATCTGTGATATTAATATATCACAGACGGTTTGTAGTTGAAACTGTATGTGATAAACCATACATCATAGACGGTTTCTACTACAAATCGTTTGTGATAGTCTGCATCGCAGACAACTTTCGTCTGTGATGACCTCGATTATTACTGACCCATAAACTCAGACGGCTCACGAAACCGTCTATGATGATGTTTTTGAACTATCTGTGATGACCTATTGTGCACTAGTGTAGGCACCATATCAAATTTTCCTCAAAAGGTTTTCATGTGTAATATTTACGATCAATTCTTCTAAGGTTATATCTTCCTTTTTTATCTAAGAGTTTGCATGACTGAAAGTCTAAAACAAATCATCTAGCTCTATGTAAACATCAAATTACAAAATGTATTTGATCCACCAATAAATATATCTGTTGTAGGTGTGAAACCCAAACACAAGTGAGGGGATGGACGTCAGTCGTCTAATAGGCCATCGTCCATGAGAGAAAATCACATAGGGATTTATACAGGTTCAGGGGTCCAAAAGGACCGCCCTACTCCTGTCGGTGAGTCAATGTGCTATTACCTCCAAGGAGTGGGTCCCCGAGGGTTCACCAGCGTAAATGTACTTTTTATTGCTCAATAGAGCTCTCCCCAAATAAGGTTACATGGGGCTGCTAGGCTCTTAGGCCTGTACAAAAGACTAAATTGCCCCTTCTACAAAGAACTAAGGTATATGTACAAGTGAGGGGTACAATCATCATTTGCATAGATGGCAGTAGTCCTTGATCTGTGCTTCCTTTATTCATGTATTGGTTTGTCTGACGATTGGTCCTAGGGATGAAGGCATATTCTTAGGTCGATGGGCCCCACCTATCATATGGGGGCCACTAGGCAGGGGTGCCCCCTTGGATGGCCTCTGTCCTCGATTGTAGTTCCCCTATGCCTTCAAGAGGTCATTGGATGTGTGGGGTCCTTATGATGGCCTCTTGTACTTGAGCAATGTTGTGGATGTAGCCCTTGAGGGCAAGGGCTCCCCCCGTGCCCTAGCCTCTGAGGACACCCACTGTTGTTGGTCCCTTGTCATTCCACTAACACTAGCCCCTTGCCCCTCGGTGTTATGAGAAGCGCACCGAGGGGTAGTAATGAATTTGCGTGTATGCTATGACTTCATCAATTTCCAAGGTGACAAGTGTTCGGGCACATGGGCGCGCTTCGAGTGGTACTCATGAGACAAAGCCATGGAGCGGATTTGAGGGGTGCTCGTGAGACTAAATCATGGAGCACCTTCAAGGGGTGCCCACATGACTAAGTCGTAGAGCACCACGTGGCCACACGGGGTCGAACACCTAGTGGGCTCAAGGGGTGCCCATGGAACTGAGTCATTAAGCACCTTCCATGTGACTAAATCATATACACCTTATTGGCAGGGTGTTTTTACCGAGCGTCATTAGTAGGGTGTTTCCATAGGGCGGTTTTGTTGGGCGCTTCTATAGGGCACTTTGGTAGGGTATTTTTGCAGGGCACTTATGCAGGTCGCTTTGGCATGGCATCCTCAGCACTTCAACAGGGCGTCCTCACACGACGCTTTGGCAAGGCATTTTTGCAGGGTGCTTTGGTAAGGCACCAAAGACTTAGCCAAATTTCAGCTTGACGAGAATACAGACACCCTCAGTAGGGTATCCTCATAGGGATTTTTTATAGGGCGCTTTGGCAATGCACCAAAGACTTAACCAAATTTTAACTTGACAGGAATGCAGACGCCCAAGACTTAGCCAAAATTCAGCTTAACGAGAATGCGGACGCCCAAGACTTAGCCAAAGTTCAGCTCGATGACGTGTAAGGGCACCTATGACTTAGCCAAATTTTGGCCCGAAGGGCACAGACGCCTAAGACTTAGCCAAATTTTGGCTTGATGCCACGCGAGTGCTTCACGTGAGGGGCCTAGGCTCTTTGCGAGGCTCGAGGGATTCGCACAGGGCACCCATGACATAGCTAAATTTTGGCTTGATGGGCATGCTGGCGCCCAAGACTTAGCCAAATTCGACTTCATATCATGTGAGTGCTCCACGTGAGGGGTAAGGGTTCCACGAGACACAAGGTCTAGGAGATCCACATGAGGGTGCCCATGGGCTCAGATCTAAGTTGTCGCTCTTGTCCTGAGTCTAAGAGGACACAAGTCACCCAAGTGGAGGCAACAAACACCCAGGCCACCTAGAACTTTGATAGGGAAGGCCGTGGAACCATGCACCCTAAACACTGCTAGGGTAAAATCTCTTATGAGACCATGTCTTCCTCGTGTGCAAGCACACAAAGGTCGGGACCATCTTGGGCTTGAGTCCAAGAGACAAGGAGTGCCCCATGTAGGCCCTATGACGAATGGCAATGGAGGAGTCTATTCCATGTTGGGCAAAATGGTCACGGGCACCTTCCTGATTGGCCAACTTTATGGTGGGAGCGACAAGGGCCTTCAAGTAGCCATGAGCTCCCAAATGTAATATAAGCACCAAGATATTGGTGGGTGCAAGGGCACCATGGGTCAACCCTTGTAGGTGACATGATGGGTACTGCATCGTACCTCATAGGGTTCCCAGAGTCCCATTGGGCAATGGCAGTGAGGGATCTCTTTGGTGGCAAAGGCATCGAGGGGTCGATCACCATGGGGCTGTCGTATGTTCCCCCTAGATCACCCCTAGGGTTTTCAAAGAGGTCCCTTTGGTAAAGGTGATGAGGATGATGCACCAAGTGTTCACCCCTCTTAGGTGACCCAAGAAGCACTATAGGCCACCTTGTAGGGGTTTCTAGAGGTCCTAAGGGCAATGGGAGCTAAGGGTCGACTCAGTGGTGGAGGCCCCAAGAAGGTCGACCCTTGCCGAGCGCCCAAGGTGTCCCCTAGGCTACTTCGGCAGTCTGCTAGTTAGGAGGCCATTATCATCGCCTGCGGATGCCCCTTAAGAATGGGGAGGCACCCTCTTCTTGTGGTGGAGGGCGTCCAAACATTATTGTGGAGACATGGTTTGTTGACTATAGCCAGTTTCCCCATAGATGGCGCCAATGTTATGGGTGTGAAACCCAAACACTAATGAAGGGTGGACGTCGATTGCCTGACGGGCCATCATCCACAAGAGTAAAAATGATACAGTGATTTATACAGGTTCAGGGGTCCAAGAGGAACGCCCTACTCTTGTCGGTGAGCCAATGTGGAATTACCTTCGGGAGTAGGTCCTTGAGGGATCACCAGCTTGAATGTGCTTTTTAATTGCTCAAGAGAGGTCTCCCCTCAAATGAGGTACATGAGGCTATGTATAAGTAAGGGGTGCAATCATCATTTTATGTAGATGGCAATAGTCTTTTGATTTGTGCTTCCTTTATTCATGCGCCTGTTAGTTTGACGAGTGGTCCTAGGGTTGAAGGCATATTCTTAGGTCGACGGGCCCCACCTGTCATGCGAGGCCCACTAGGCAAGGATGCCCCCTTGAATGGCCTCTGTCCTCGATTGTAGTTCCCCTGTGCCTTCAAGAGGTCACATGAGGTGTGGGGTCTTTGTGATGGCCTCTTGTACTTGAGCAATGCTGGGGACATAGCTCTTAAGGGCAAGCCCCCTCCTCTGTGCGCGTGCCATAACCTCTGAGAACCATAAGGGATGTGGACTCGCCATCGTTGGTCCCTTGTCATTTCTCTAACACTTAAATATATCAGCTTGATCCTAGTGGAAAAGTTGATATGGTCTCCAACACACATTTGATCATCAATTTTTATAGTTATATATTAATAAAACTTATATAAAATATTATGATATGAAAATACTAGTGATAAATTTTAATAATGTCATTTCATACGATAAGTATTTAAGTTTTGTTTTGTTGTAACGTGGTATCCATTTGGAAGGGGATTAAAAAAATTTCATGTTAGACCCTACAATTGACCTAGACAATATATTTACCCGATGATTCCAGATATTACACACATAATATGACATGCATCGTTGCGCTCCGAGATTATAGCCCATTATTTTCCACTCTTTTTGTAATCTGTAAAATTTGTTGATGCGACACAACAGGATGAAAGAGTATAATGGGCCCGCCACTACTTGTCTCCCTGTCATTTCCTTCTATCTCTCGCCTCTCTCCTGACATTGTCCCAGCCTTGTTCGCGACATTACCACTGCCGGATCTAGTTGTTCCTAACGTCACAGCCTTCCGGTCTGCCCATTTGGACCCCTATACCGTCAGATCTGCTGTCATCAAATATGCCACCGACATAGGCCATCACCGATATGCCGTCACCGTGCTTCCTCCTTTGCGTAGGTGACAACAGTTCTCTTCCTCTACTTTGGTATGGACCGTTAGTCCTCTTCCTGTGCTCTGATGTTGACCATTCCCTTGGGTTTACCACTTCATCTGCCATCCCTCCGGTTCACCATTGGCGACACTGCTATATAATACGTAAGTACAAATTTTGTTGTATAGTATGGAGCTTATTGGAAGTTGAAGAAAGAATTTTTGGTAAATATGGTATATTTTGAATTCGTATTTACAAAAATATCAGTATGTGCACGATAATAACAAAAATATCTATTTTGATCAAGCGACGACGCCGTGGAGTTGACACGTGGCATCTGGAACCCTATGGCCGTATGGCTGAGATCTGCCGCCTAACCACCATGCGGCCAAGGGCCTGTCGCTCGGTCACTGGGCTCCATATTGCCTGCCGCCTGGCTACCAGGCTCCAGGTAATTAGCACCCCTTGTACACCCCTAATAACCCCAGTTAATCATGCGGTAATGACCTGTTGCACAATGGTCGGGCGGAATGCTCTTGGCACCATGCGGCACAGGCGGACCCCACGTGTTTGTTTACTTAGTTTATTACGCATGGTATGGACTGGCAGCTAATACAGCAGGAGTGGACGACGGCATGGACGGACAGAGCATTATTGGATGTTGTAATGGAGCAGTATCTATATGACGTTCGGACGTACAACGAATAACTCCAGTGGTATGTACCCTGGTCATGTGGCAAACTCACCGTTCCTCCACCAGATCACCCGAGCAGGTCACGCACGACGATTGTCTACAACGCTTAATCGATCACCATAATGCTTCGTGGCTCCATGACACCATAAGATAGTTGCAAAGTCTGATCATTTCATTTATGAAATTCATACTAGTCGTTACTGAACATGTTTCATATGTCACTTCAGTTGGAGCGGGCATAGTGCATCTCAAGCGCGTCTGAAACCACCATGAGCAGCCCAAACACACCACCGGCCCTATAGAAAACTTTCAAGTACATCCTATCGCATGCCAAAAAAATAATAGACAACATGAGCTGCGGCCGATCGACGGGCTACACAATGCGCATCGGGCACCCAGTGGGGGCACCGTGCTCACCCACCAAGTCATCGACCTAGCGAGTCCGACCGGCCATCGCGACCTACCGAGTCTGGTCGGCGTCATAGTACTAGTCGTCGATCATCCGCGGGCCAGATTGACAAGGAGGTAACTTACGTACAAATCTAAGTTTTGTTTTCATGTTATAGCTTACATTCCGCTAACATCATAGTGTTCTCCCACCGTAGGTGCATCATCGAGATTCATCACTTTTACCCTCCGCACACTCTACATAGGCTACCGCTCCCCGTCGGTCATCTTTGCTATACATCTGGGAGGTACGAGATTCGTATTCTATCTCCGAAATATTTATTGTGACTAACATTGTTCTATCTTGCAACATTCAATTCAATGTAGGGGTAACGACCAGTCCACCGATGATGATACGGGCCTCCCGGCTGCTTCTAGGGAGCGGTACACAGCGCTAGGGTTTGCAGCGTATGCAGGGGTAGAGCTCATCGTTCACACCATACACAAGGTTAGGAGACTTCGGTGGGCAGAGCTCCTTCGGCATCGTTGCCATACCATACGGTGAAGGCCATGGTCCTCCGCACAACGAGGATTTATAGAGTCCCTCGTTCACGACTTTATCTCTGGTGGCCCCCAATTCAACATGTCTTAGCAGGAGTACATCTACGCTTACCACCAGACACTTCTGTTGTACCTCAGCCTACTGGACAACCGTCGTGCACTCAACAGACAGAACGGTCTCCATACCTCCTCTGATCCGACACGCACGCTTCGGACTGTTGCCGTATCCCACGGGACATGCTCAACGGAAGACAAAGCCACACACGTGGAGGCAAACACGATGAGGAGATAGCAGTGGCTCAGAAGAGTGAGCCATATCGTATTCCGTGCGATGCTCTTTTTATACTGCTATATCCTGTGCCATGCATTTTTTGTACTACTATATGTACTCCTTACGTAATTGAATAAAAAATTACACCCTTAAGTCAACTGCTATAATTTTTCGATCTCATTTCCTATATTCAGAAATTCCTACAAATAGTTTACGTAAATGAATTTTTTGAGTAAAATTCATAATGGAAAAAAATTACGATCAAATTATACAATAAACTACACTGCTTCGGGAAGCTTCATAAAAATTTTTGTAAGTTTTTGTTCTCATTAGTTATATATAAAAAAAATTCTACGAGCAGTGCGTGTTAAATTTTCTAATCATGCAATTAAATTAATTAATTGCGATGCTAATTACTTGGAGCCTAGTGGCCATATGGCAAACAACCTGGAACCCGGTGGCCAGGCGGCTCCACAGGGCTCTAGGTGCCATGTGTTAGCTCCATGGTGTTGCCGCACGATGATCAGACGGCAAAACATATATGTTTGTTATTGTCATATATATATATATTAATAATTTTATAAATACGGTTTAAAATATGATATATGTGCCAAAAACTCGTTGAGTACATACCTCATTTATAAAATTAAAAAGAAGAAGTGAACTCCTGAGGGCAATTAAATTTGCTTGATTGGGCATTGTCTTCTGGATTACCCACTTACACTTGCATTCGGGCCTACTTGCGATACTCTACCCCGCACGGCACGGAAGATCTCACGCGACAGATACTCCAAATTCTTTTTTTTTATGTTATATTTCTCCATAAAAGATTCCACAGCACTGCTCCACTGCACAGCAGCGCCGAGGCCCGCGACGGCGAGGCGCCTCCTTCCGATGGCCGCACGGCCGCGCCGCTCTGTTCACCACCGCGTCCGCTTCCGCCTCCGCCTCCGCCTCTTGCTCCTCCCTGTCGCCCTCCTTCTCCTCCTCTTCCTCCTCCCGTCCCTCCCCGCCGTCCTCCTTCGCCGCGCCAACTCCCTTGGCCGCCAGTGCCACCCCGGCCTCGGACGCTGGCCACCTCCTCCCCTCCCTCCCTGCCCCCGTCTCAGCCTCTATCGTCACCCTCTCCGACGAGGGCGCGTCGGGCCATGGCGCACGCGGGCGGTCCTTCCGCGGCGTGATGGCGGCCGCCGCTCCGAACAAGCGCGCCTACGCGGCCAAGCATGGGTACGGCCTCGCCGTGCTCCCCGCCGCCGCCGTCGACCCCGCCGCCCGCCCAGCTGGAGCAAGGTCCCGCCCTCCGCGCCCGCCTCCACCGCCACCACTGGCTCTTCTGGAACGACGCGGTGGGCCACCGTTACACTACTGCCATGTTTGCTTGGTTTTTGCTAAGTCTTCCCTTAATTGTTTGTGTTTCTTGTGGTTATTTCAGGATACACTGGTTACCAACCCGGACATCCCGTTGGTGAGTCTGATGCTTATATGGAATCTTGTTCGGAAAAATTGCTCCCTTGCCCTAAAGTTTAATGACGTTTGCTCAAATACCCCATGATGTCCCACTGACATGCGGGTCCAGGGCCTACATGTCAGTGAGACATCATGGGGTATTTGAGCAAACGCCATTAAACTTTGGGGCACATGAGCAAATCCCCCATCTTGTTCGTATCAATAATTTTGCAAGGATAACTGGGGGTCTAGTTGCATACTTACACGTGTAGATTTGGTTCCGCATGTTGGGTGGTCCTGCTGATGTTTAGTCTTACAGAGTATTTAGTTAATATATTTTCTCTCCTGATTGCCTGTAATTGTAGGAGAGGATTTTGCTCTCGGTGATTGGGCATAGTGATTTTGATGCATCGCCTGATCTCATTCTGACGGAGGATCTCAATGGTGTTAACGCTGGTACGGGAGACTTGTGCACGATTCTTTTGCATTTTATGTCTGTCCAAATCACTTTGTGAGCAAATCAATGTCAACTTTTGTGACATTTATACAACTATTGGAGCATGTCCAACCAGCCAACCACAAAGAAGCATCTTTTATAATGCCACATTGCAAACTGATCTTACTACTAAAAAAGATGGAATCACATGAATGTCTGCTCAACTATAGTACTGAGTACTGTGTCTTCAGAGTATGCTGATAATTGGAAACACACATTCAGAATGAGCGTTTTCAATTTTCTCTCTTTTGGTACTATAATTTGACAACCGTTCTTACAAACAGAGGTTTCTGCACAAAAATGGCGATGAACACCTCATCGCCTTTTTCATGCAGGGCTGTTCTTCATAAGGAGGTCAAAATGGAGTGAGAGGTTCTTGGATAGATGGTGGAACCATACATCATTTGTACAATTTGGTTCCACAAAAAGTGGAGATAATGCAGCATTGAAGCATATCATGGATCACTTATCACCTGAAGAAATGAGAGCACACGTCCGGATAGCGAAAATGCAGTGCCTCTTCAACTCATACCCTTGGATGGCCACATGGAAATCAGTGCATCGCCTGATTTTCCACCTGTCCACTACATGGAAAGGTTCTCTTATTTGCTTATTCACTCAACATTACATATTTGTAAGGAGGATTTGAATCAGAACTTAAATAGGCATTATATTGATATTGACGACTGGAGTTCCTAGTTCTTCAGATTTATTGCCATATCACTTGACGGCTTTGCCAAAAGTTAATTTAGCAGATGCAAAATGGTACTAGATTTAGGATTGATATCATTTCTGTACCAGCAAAATCTGACAAAGTGCTAACTATTCTATTTTAAAATGTAAAAGAAATGTGCTCGATGTGATTGAATATCAATCCTTTCTTGGAAAACCTCATTTTCCAGTATTTTAGAATTGAATACATGATATATTGTCATGAACCTTAGTTTATGAGGGATAAACACCACCAAGAAGATAGCCGGATGGCGTCGGCATAGAAGGAGAGAGGAACTTTAGAGGAGAGAGAGAGACTTTAGAGGAGAAAGACTGTTATTTCTCTGATTGATTGCAATAGCATGCGGTAGCCCTCTTATATAGATGGGCTCCCCCTAACAGATAGAATCTAATTCCAATCATATCTCTAACAAATATAGAAACTAATATCATATCTCTAATTATATCTTTAACACAAGGAAACTAATCTCTAACTCAAATAGAATCTAATCTCTAATTCCTAATAATAAACCGGCTGGGCCCAATGCCCACGCCTATGACATTACACCCCTCCCGGACATGCAGCTCATCCTTGAGCTGCTAGGCGGCGACCCTGGATGCAGCTCCATGTTGACGAAGTGTAGAGCTGTTGGCTGAACGATGTCGCAAAAGGAAAACAATTTTCTTGTTTTTTTTCTTTCTCTTTTTTCTTGTTTTTTTCCTATTTTTATTAATTTTCTTTTTTTTTGAGGCCTTAAGTAATCGATCGGTTTCTAAACCGACCGAGACCGACCAACTCATCACAAGCCAAACGCGCTGCGGTCGAGAGCGGCCGTTGAAGGAGTGGCGGCTAGAGGAGCGGCGGCCGGCGGAGCGGCAGCCGACGGAGCAACGGCTAGCGGGCGGCTGCGGCGGCGGTGGATCCGGGCGGCGGTGGCGACGCGGCAGAGGCGGTGGGCGTGGCGGCGGCGGCTCGGCGAGAAACGGCCGGCGGCGGCGGATCGGCGACTTGAGGCGCCGATCCGCCGGATCGAGATGTCGGTGCGGGCGACTTCGGCGAACGAGTGCAGCGGCGTCGATCTTGGCGATGGGGACGAGGGCGGCCTGGGCTACCCCGCGTTCGGCGGTGGAGAGCTCGGCAGCACCCGCGCCGGGGGAGGATGGGGATGGCGCAGCGACGATGGCGTCGAAATCTTGCCGGCGCGGGTGGAGACGCCGGAGAAGGAGACACCGGCAAAGGCGGCAGGAACCAACTCCGTGCTCTTTTCTGCCGACCACGCCTTTCCCCGCCCGACTGTTGCCTTCTTCCGGCTCGATCGCAAACCCTAGTTTGCCGGTCTGACCGCCACATATTCTCCGGCGCAACTCTTCTTCTTCCGGTCCGACCGCTGCGTCTTCGCCGGTTAGACCTTCATCCTCCGCTGCGTCATCTTCTTCTTCCCTGTTCTTCAGCATAGCTCCTCGGTTGGACGCACCCTCGCCGTGGCCGATGATCTTGGCGAGGGTGGCGTAGTCAGCCTTGTCCTCCTCGTCGCTAGAGGGAGGCAAGTTGACAGGGGCGAGGCTAGCCTCATCCTCCTCGTCGCTAACAGCCGGCAAAACGATGTCTACCGTCTCCTCTGCTCTACGAGCGGCCACTTGTTGCGCCTTCTCTCGATCCTTCAAGATCTTCTCCAAGAAGTCATGCATGTCGAGGAAAGCGTTCGCTATCCCTTTGCTGAAGCTAGCCATCTTATTAGCGTTAGCTTTTATTATGGCCAACGACTTGGCAGCAGGACGAATCGCCGAAACCATGGTAGCAGAAGTCGTGGGAAGGGATCGACTGCTCTGATACCAAGTTGTCATGAACCTTAGTTCATGAGGGATAAACACCACCAAGAAGATCGCCGGATGGCGTCGGTGTAGAATGAGAGAGGAACTTTAGAGGAGAGAGAGACTTTAGAGGAGAAAGACTGTTATTTCTCTGATTGATTGCAATAGCATACGGTAGCTCTTATATAGATGAGCTCCCCCTAACAGGTAGAGTCTAATTCCAATCATATTTCTAACAAATATAGAAACTAATATCATATCTCTAATTATATCTCTAACACAAGAAAACTAATCTCTAACTCAAATAGAATCTAATCTCTAATTCCTAATAATAAACTGGCTGGGCCCAAGGCCCACGCCTATGACATATATGTAGTCGAAGTTTGTAATGTTTCTGAATAAATGATTTCCCACTCTGAAGAACAAGAACAAGAAATTGAATTACATCAGTAGTCTGTTATTTATAAACAAGAAAGGTGACATGGACCCGTCTCCAGTATTCATGCACAATCCTGTCAAGAAAAATATCATGCATAATTGCATTGCTCTAGTGTTTGAGCACAACATGTCATTGCTTATTTATAAATAGCTAGACACAAAATTGTTCTTGGACACCTTATATTGTTGCCTATCACTGCATTAATTTCTAAAGAAATTGTAATTGTTAACTAAACTAGGTGGTTGCAGTGCCATTCACACAAGTAGAGAAGGTCTATATATAGTTTACTCGTTGCATGTTGATTGTGCAGGGGTTTATTCAGATGGAGACTTTATGGTTCATTTTGCTGGCCTAGATGACAAGCGAGGTTGGACAACTAAGATTCTTAGAGAGATAAGAAATCCATGATGAGCATTCAATTTAAAGACAATCTAAGGAGAACCCAGAACAATATGCAAAGGGCCTGTTTGGTCTCAAATTTCTGTGTTGTACATTACTGCACATGAATATGGTACGGTTTATTCAATGGCATTTCCCGCTCCTCAAAATTTAAATTATGCTTAAAATACAAAATTTGTCACTGTCTTTGCAGAATCAACTATTAAATCCCTTAATCCATGGCTTCAGTTTGCCTTCCCAGCCTTTGTGCGATTGTCATTGTCTGATGACCATTGGTTGCTGGGGTTTTGCAAGTCATATTTGTCCACCAGTTGCGCTTGGTGCTTTTCACAGGCTACTGTGACAAGCGAAGCTATCATTATGCAGCCCTTACCACCTGTACGTTGCTTCCCCTCTCTGTTTTCCCTCGGGAACATCTGCTTCCATGTGAAGGAGGCGATCCTTCGTCACCACCATTGGTTGCTTCAACGGCCATTCGTCCAATTGCCAGGTTGTCTGGCCTTTTCCTTTACCCTTTTCCTCTCATATACTTTGTTGGTTTCTGCCACCTTGACTGCTAATTTCATTGCATTACCTCTGCTATGGTGCAGGTGTGGCTGTGTCTCCTCTACTCCTCTGCTGGTGTGTTTACGATGTTTGCCCGTGCTTCATTCTATGGCGTTCCAGGTGATTATTCTGGGTGTGCTCCTATCAGTTTACTTCACTGCATTTGGTCTTCTCTTTGTGCATTGGACACAGCTTATGAGTCAACTGGACAATATTGTTTTAACTTCTGAAGGATTCAAGAACTCAGGTAAGTTCGCTACAAAATCTCTGTATAGATAGATGTGTTTTGGGGGAGTCATTCCTTGTAGAATGAAGGGAAATTTGGAAAGTTATAACTCCTCTGAAAATCAAGATTTTCCTTTGGCAAGTTTTGCATGATAAAATTCAGAGTGGGAGCAGCTGGCAAAGAGAAATTGGCCTGGGAACAAATTTTGTGTGCTTTGTGAAAGACTTGAAGATAATGAACATATCATGTTTCATTGTCCTATGACTATTTTTGTTTGGGTTAGTGTCGCAGAGAAGTTTGGTTGGATGCAGGCACCAAGTTCTGTTACAGATTTTATTTGGGAGTGTGTTGAGAAAGGGAGTCATGACTCATGAGATGGATAGGATGCAGCAATTTGTTGGACTCTGTGGCCTATTCGTAACAAATTGGCCATAGAAATAATATGATACGACACCCTGCTGATGCATTATACAAAATTACGTTTTTTGTGCAGCAGTGGAAGAAGATGCTGGAGAAGATTGGACGAGGGTGGACTGGATAGCAAATCAGCTTCAGGAGAAAGCGTGCAGCTTGAAGCAACAGAGCACTGATGTTTTCCTTTTGCTGATGTCCTTTTGGACCCTTGTGAATGGATGCTCTATTCGACCTGATCATAATCTATGATAGGGAGTTGGTGTTTTGTCTTTGTTTATTCTGTGATGTTGATGCTGGGTCCTGTATGGTACGCTGGTTTCCTAAGTCCTCCCTGGATATTTCTTAGCTTTGATAGTAAAGCTGGGCAATGCCTTTTGTTTAATCGAAGAGAAGAATTATATGCCATCGTAGCATTGTTCTACGCATTGAACCTCGAACGTCTTGATTAACCTCACCGTAACACATCAACTTGTGAACCTCCAATGTCAGATTAATCTCACAATAGCTCATGTGGGCCACATTCCGAAGATTGGTGTTCGGGTCAAGAAGAAAGTCTTTCCATGATACACCTTCGAGACTGGAGTTATCGAGCCAACCTCGACAGGTCCGTTCAAACTCGAATCCTAGGTCGCCGCATCGCTGCGAACCTCGAATCTTGGCTCCCATGCCATTGCCGCTGGCAAACTTGATGCGTCTATCTTCGCCGCTCTGTAGGAGCTTGTGTTTGTGTCGATGTGCCAAATTTGCTTGTATTGACAGAGTCGAAGTAAAAAATATTGATCTAGTGAGCAGTTAGGACTAGGGATGCAAACAGAGCGGATAATTTTTATCTGATCGACCGACCGAAGGCATACGGAATGGATACGGAAGGAGTAGATAGGTATCCGGCACTATCCATGTCCGACTTCGACTCCGAGGAAAAATATGGAATAGGATACGGAGTAAGTGATATCTGTCCGTATATATCTGTATGTCAAATGATATGAGGAAATCTGTTGTGACTTCACCTAGTAACAAAATAACATATAAGCAGATTATCACATCTAAACAAGCGGGAGTACTGAGTGCTCTTCCTTCAACATCTCAGTAATTAGTCTCTCCATGTTCGCTCTGACTGTACCATACTGTCTAATGTTCTGTGCAAAGAAATGGATAATTTTCGTCTGACCGACCATCCGAAAGATTATGGAACGGATACGAAATGGAGAAATATATATCCGATATTATCTATGTCTGATTTTGACTCCGATGAAAAAATATAGAATAAAATACAAGATAAACAGTATTCGTGTACATCCGTTTTGATTATACTTCTAGTCAAGACATGGCACCCCCCTCCCCCGGGGGTATTGATAGGGACGAAGTAAAAAGGAAAGACAAGCGGTGAAGGTGAACTGGTGACTGACACACACTGGCAAGACATGAAAGATAGCGCTGTCCTCTGCCCTGTGTTTTCTTTCTTGTTTTGAAAAATGGTGTAATGCAGTCGAATGGGAACACAAACATCCCGTATTTACTTCCATAAAGATTATCCCAATGAAAAGGTGACACAACATTGTACTACGTGGAACAAAGGTGTATACTTTGGTACACTTCAGAATTCACGGGATATATCTCTACGAATTCAGTCGTTCGTCTCTCTCTGCTCAGTAGCAAAGGAGATTAGGGCATTTCTGGAACATAGGAAGTTGCAGGAATTTCACGTAAAATAGTTAAATTCCTATAGAAATGTAGGACCATTCGTGTGTTCCAAACAGGACCTTTATGTCTTCTATGATTAATTTTTATAACATTTTTCTATGAGTTGATCTAAAGTTATTTTATGGCTTGTTTGGATAGAGGGATATTTTGGCATTAAGTTCGAATTTGAACCAATCCCAATTTTTTAAAAAATTCCCCTCGTCCAAACATCCAACGGTGTGACAATATCACTAGGTTCGTTTTTTAAAAAACACATTTACAAGATTACACTTTTGTATTTAATCCTTACTAAGTCTCACATTAGTTGGTCTAAATATTATATCCCTTTTCCTTTTTCCAAGCATTGCTTTATTAAACGATCTTGGATATATATCTGAGCCGTCCCCTGTATCCATGGGCACGATGTATCTTTGCGCCGGTTTGCATTAATTTCATCAGACCAAAACTTTCAAAACTCTCCCTATAAATACACGTGCATACCCGATATCTATTCTCTAGCGATAAAGACAATTAAGTAACTAGAAAACTAGTCCATAGTCCATACCAATTTCTTTTGGTACCATGGCTGCCATGGGAGGTTCGGCAGCCATTCTTTTCTTCCTCTTCTTCGCCCATGTTCTTGTGCCCGGTAATTCATCCTTCTAACAATTTCTCATTTTTTAAAACAGAATCCGGGCCTGTTTAGCAATGGCTGCGGCTTATGACTTTTGGTTGAAAATTTTGAATTTTGACTGTTTACGGTACAGATTACGGAGAGACAGATACTCATTTGCGATTTTGGCAGGTACATATGTTGGGCTTTTAACGTGTAGATCGTTTAACTTGTAGAGCCCGTCTTGAGAAAATACTCCGTTTAAAAGTTAGATATTGTAGCAAAAGCTAAAAACCATCAACTTCGGAGAAAAAGAATAGGCCCTCCGTCTAACAACTCCCACGTAGTTCTTGATGAGTTTAGTCGTTTACTACCCTCTTTCTTGAAAAAGTAACATGGTTTGGTTCAAAATAATCTGCGATATTCCTATACAAAAGTTCTTGCTAAACAGACCAGAGAAACAGAAGTTGAGTCTTGTTTGGGAGGGATTAGCTTATTATTCCAGAAGTTGTCTTTTAAATTTAACTAGGAAGGTACCTAAGAGGCCACATTTTTGTTGGGCGATAAGCATCCAAATCCTGCCTAGCTTCCTATTGGGACTTCTTCTACGAACAAAACATTTCGTATTTTTTCACACCCTCTTGTGGCTGTTTTAGTTTAGCCTTTTGTTATTCTAGAACCTTAGTCATAACTTAGAGAGATTGCCCTGTTCATAACAGCAAAAATTACATTCCGCCTCTAGTTAAACTCATGGAAAGTTGAGGTATGGTTTTCATTTTTTTTCTGTGTCAGTTAGATACGCATTCTGTGAGGCGTCAAATATTGCGAAGTCGATAGCGCGAAACATGCTAACATGTCTAATTAAAAAAAATTATAAAAATAGGTTCTCATAATTTTTCAAATATAAGTCAGTATACAATTCGAAATAAAACTAGTAGTGGTGAGGTCACCCGGCAAATAACACAACTCCCACCACTTGTCATTAGTAACTGAAAATAATAAGCCAGATAGTCCACGAGGCTAGGCTCGAGCTCGATAATATTGGAATACGGATAGGCCACCTTAATACAGATTAAAATTTTCTATCATGTAAATCAAAAAGCCATACGAGTAAAAGATCATAGATTGTTAACACTAGATGCACAGTGAAGCGAAAGTATAGTTAAAACAGCCGGTTCAACATAGCGCGCATCGGCGTAGTGAAAGTAGTCGATCGTTCTCTAGCCAATGTCTCCTTACAATCGCCTCGATCAGCACCATAGTCACAACAGTGTCTCTACCGAAATCCACACGTTCAGGGATGGAACACCATGTATCGGTGTGCTAGCACCAGCGCGCACAACAGGGGTTTTAAGAGGTGGCGGCTAGAGCTTCGATGGTGTGTCTCGGGATACCCTCCTCAGCCCCATGCCTCTCTTGCTATGTGGCCTCTAATCGGATCCTTATCCAACATGAGTAGGGATTGTATCCCACTTGGAGAGCTACCGACTAGATCCTTATCTAATACGAATAAAGACTGTATCCTAATCAGAAAGTTTAATCCATGCCTTTATTATTCCAACCCATTAAGTATGTAATCTTATAGGTTCATGTATATTCAGCAGTGGCCCAAAAACTCATTTCTACTCCACAAGTCAGTAGCGGTCCCTAACAGGGTATATTGACTCCCAAACATAAATAAAGATCATATCGAATGAACCTATATAATGCTCATATATAGATCCCTTTGCCTCACAATACTAGATCGAACTCAAAACAAGAAGCATTACATCCTGCAATAGCTTGATCTTTCACTCGAACATGTAGTGGATTACTTATTATGATTGACTTCTCAATCATATTCGGCATGGTCATACACTTCCTTAATCCAACAACATCGACAGGCCCATAGATACCTCTCCCGTTATATAGAAGGGTCAAATTTCATCTTGATAGCTCACATTCCTTCATATATTTTATAATAAACTCAAAAGTTATCTTTATGACCACCTAGTTATAGAGTAGTGTTTAGCAACCCCTGAGTAGACTATTACATATGCATGAAACTATGATAATCTCAGGCCGAAAAATCCTACATACACTATAAATGAGATCAACTGATGACACATAAGAATATAATTATTTCTGTAGTGTCTTATGGTAGGTTAATTTAACACCATATTCTCTAACATGTGTTCATATTATTGATTTGATATCTTCATACCCATGATATGTGAAACATAACCATCAATCAATATATGTGTTGATCTATATATCATAATTGTCCCACATAATGATATAAGATCAGTGATAATTTATAATAACATCAAAACAAGAATAAAGAGTTCCACGAACAAGTCATATACTTGTTGATAAATATGAAAGATATTTATTCAAGGGATAAAATAGCATATTATTTAAAAAAAATATAAATATAGAAGTGATACAATCATCTTCATGGTCACCACTAAGGTATGTCACTAGCAAATACAAACTCGAGTCGAGCTCGAGTGAGTCTAGGTTGGGCCTCAAGCTTGTAGTTGGGCTTGAGCTCAGCTCATCCAAAGCTCGTCCAACTCGATCCCAGCTCGTCCAAGCTTGATAAAAGGACAAACACATGGGTTTCACATTGCAAGGAACACATGGACCATACATACTTAGATCTAGTGGTGTGGGTGAGCTTTGAGGTCTGGCCTTGCGGGAGGACGAGGTGGTGAAGATGACTAATGGTCCTTGAATCCATGGTGGTGAGTGGTGACAGTATCGACGTCCACGGTGGTCCTAGAGGAGAAGGGGGGTGGAGGCACTGGAGATCTTGGTGGAAGTTGTTTGGTTGATGGGGAGAGAGGAGAGGCAGCCTAGACGGTTAAGCAGCGGTGTTGAGGAGGTCTCAATGGTGCGGTTATGGTCATAGCTGACCTCACCATCATTGCAATCACCCAAGAGGATGTCGGGACCCATAATTTAAGTTCCAAACCCTTATGTGTATACCAAACTAGTCCCATAATTAGTGTCTAGTACACATGTTCAACATCATTTATATCACATCCATACATGCACAAATAAACATAGTAGCATATAGTGATAAACATGCAAACATAAGCTTATACAACCAAGCTTTCAGCAAAAGGGCCTACTGGCCAAATAGTTCATGCAACAAGGAAATGGTAGTAGAATAAACAATAAATGAAACAAAAAATCCAGCAAGCATGCCTCAGTCCACAACAAGCGACTAACTGGAGTTAAACCTCAGTAAACAACATTATCTGCGCGCAAAACCCACGTGTAAAAGTAACTGATCGGGAGATCTCTTTCTTTTTGCTCTGATAGTGTTCAACAAGCAATTGTAAGTACAAGATTGTACTATGCAAGACTTTGCAGTAAAGTTATATCGTATGCAAACCGAGAGAAAGGTAGTTGCCTATTCTAGTTAATTTGCATAAAGCACGTTTTCATTTGCAATAGAGAGTAACACATTGCAATCGGAGGTTGTAAAAGCACCTAACATTTGATAAAAAAGTAACAAGTAGATAACATAAACATATACCACATATAGCTCTCCATAGCCATAAACAACAACGATTGCATACTCATGATCAAGATTTACTAAGTGGATAGTTTCTATTCCCAACCAAAATTTAAAAACACAAAACTAGCCTTAGCGACATCACTAAGCTTTGCCCATAATGGGGGGCACGACTATTCGAATAGATTATACATTCTATACAGGTTGTACAACTGTACCTACAAGATATATTCATCTCATATTACCAAGCTATGAATACACTTCTTTTAGTGTGTGGCTAAGTGAGCACGACAAGACTAGACCCCAATGGATTTTTGCCCTCAGGAGTTGGCACATCATTAGGTTTCGGCCTCGTACATACCTATGACGGGAACCCCCCTTGAGCAACCATTCTGGCGCTCACACAACTCTAATCTACCATAGGTACAAGACTAGGCCCAACAACTTATTACGTTAGGGCCTTCCCATAAAAGATATTTGTGCTTGTACAAAAGGCTTATATCAGCAACACATAAGTTCACAGTCCTTAACCGACGCGGATGAGAGTCTCCATCAACCTACAACTATATGCTAGTTACCTCTCATAATACAAAATATACAAATATCTCGCCTAAGTCAAAACCATAATTTTTTAGTTTCATTTTCTAAGTAAAATATCAAAGGTGATCCCACTAGTCCAACAACATAACCATTCCCAATATTTTTGATTGAGCCCAATCTATCTTCTAGTATACCAAAAATCCAAGCCTGGCTAAGCATCTATATCACATACAGGGTCTAAAATTCCACAAAAAAATATATGAGATGTGGATATCATTTATATGGCTACAATAATAAGGATAACAAGTTCCAAGGTGTTTTTCATGTAGCAATTGGGTAATATCTACCAACATGGCAACATAGCAATTTTTACTGAAATTACGCGCATGCATAATAGCTTTGAACACAACATACATAAAAGTGAAATTGTGGGATGAACATGGTCAAAGGGGGTGCTTTCCTTACTATTGAACACTTGTCTTTTGCTCTGGATCAATCTCAAAGCATTTATGATAGGTTAGTATCTATCGTATAAAGCCAAATAACACAAATAAATACCAGATAAATTAAAATAGATAGAAATTAAAATATTTTGCATATTATGAAATTTCATGATTTTATAAAAATTATAAATAAGTTTCACTAAATTTGGAGTTCATATGCAAAAGTTATGAGCATTCGAAGTTTTATCAGGAGAGAAAATCCTAAAACGATAGAGAAAGTGATATGCATAATTTTCATTTTAATTACTATTAGAAAATCAGACTTTAATGCTTCATCCAGCTGATAGGTGGGGACGGGTCTATAGGGATATGGGACCCACATGTTAGTGATTCAAAACTTAACTACCGATTTAATTACAATTCACCTAATTAACCTAACCAGGCCCACTTGTCACAAACTCATTAGACTAACCAACATCATTAGTGCTAACTCGACTCTAATCACATGGGGCCTGCTTGTCATACACTAAAAATATAGGAGGCCGGCTCGGGTGCCATGGCTGAGCTCGAAGGTGGTCTCGTTGGCGGTGAGGGAGGCATGGAGGGGCACGGGGGAACTTCGGAATTGAGATAGAAGGCCACCGTGAGCCTTTTGGTGGTGGTGCTAGAGATTGAAGCTCACTGGAGCTAGGTCTGTGGTGGAGCGAAGTAGTGGTGCTAGCACTGGAGCGATGGTGAACTCGAAGGAGGGGAGGATGAGGCAAAAGGAAGAGCACATGGGCTTCACTAGAGCATTGTGAAGCTGGGTGGGTCAACACGAAGACCTATGGTCACCTGTATAGTAGAAGGAACGATAGTGAGTGGCAGCGCTAGTCATGAAGATGGCGATGATGGCACAAATGGCCATGAGGAGCAAAATCGAGCATCACAAAAGAACTAGGAGCTCACCACGAACGCGATGACTGGGTTGGTGATGACGGGGTGGTCAGAGATGGCCAGACGGCGGTGAATAGAAGTAGCGATGATGAGCTTCATAGTGATGACCAACGTCGGAGGAAGAGATCTATAAAGGAGCACACGATTGGATTGAGGAGGGCGAGGTGAAGCTAAAAATGACCATCATGTGGTCAGAGACTCACTAGATAAGGAGCTACGCATCGACGACGGTGGCGGCCGGAGACAAAGACGATGACGCGGATCAGGTGAAGTACTGCACGAACCAAGAAATTAGTTGGGGACTTTTGAAGAGGAGACGGAATGACACAAGGTGGCACAGGTATCGAGGGCAAGACTTACCGAGAAGGACTTGAGCCACAGCGGAGCACGGTGGTGGGAGCGCACCGAACTAAGGATGACGATGGCATTTTGGGCGAAAGAGCAGAAGAGACAAGCCGTAACCGGGCAAAATGGAAGCGGCGAGGAGTGTTGAGCAAGGTGACGCAGTCATGAAAGACTTTTATGGTGAGACAAGGGTGAGGAATTGCCACGCTGTGATGGCTTGCGATGAACGATGTGCTCGACTTGGAGGAGGGGCAGCATGGTCTTCGTGTGGACACTGCCTGGAAGTCAAAGGTGTCGACTTTTGCAGTGGCACTGTAGAGCTAATGTGAACTTTGCTCCCTCTCCAATGGCAGTCGCGCAACGTGGGAGACGACGGCTGACGCGTGGGCCCAACTGGCAGCGAGAGATGGAGAAGAGAGGAGAAAAGACAGGTCGAGCGAACATGCCTATGTGTGGGGAAAGTGCAGGACGGGAGGTGGGTCAGTCTAGCTGGTGCATGGCTGATTTTTGGGCCAAAAAAGGAATGGGCCAAAAGAATAGTGGAGATCCCGGCACAAGGGCAGGGATGAGATATTATTATTTTGAATTAATTTAAACATAGAAACTAAGTTTCAATTTTTAAATTAGTAAACCAACTCTGAAATTGACGTCCTCATCGGCAGGAATAGCAAACCGGACCTTGACCTTCCGCCAGATGGCGTAGCCCTGAGCTTGGATGTAGGTCTCCATCCGACTCTTCCAGAAGGGATAATCCATCCCATCGAAGATCGGGGGCTTGGTCGAGTATTTGTCTGTCACCATGGCTCTAGAGACCAGTTAAGATCTATTGAAAAGAGCTAACCGGCTCTGATACCAATTGTAGGATCGAAAACGGCAACAGAAGGGGGGGTGAATGATGCCTTTTAAAACTACCCCAAGTATTAAACCAAAAATCAAAGATCTAACCACAATGGACAGCACAGTAATTAATTTGCTGTCGAAGACAGAAAAACATTCAGCAGCAGTACTTGAATCGGCCGCTAGGAACAGCAAAGGAACTACTTTGCTGCTAAAATAAAACTCAGGCGAAAAATCAGAGGGCAGTCGGCTGAAATTTGCAAAGGAGAATCAGTACTCAAAAAGCAAACACTGAAAGCCAAAACTGCAGGCGTTCTGAAGGAAAACCAACAGGGACAGAATGAAATACAAATGGTACATTAAATACTGCAACTGCTGCCGAAAGCAAAGACTACTGCAAAGAAAAACAGTAAAGTTTTGAAGACTGCTGCCGAAAGGCTGAAGAATTGAGTGTCCACTGTTGAAACAAAACAAACCAACAAAAGGTTCCTCAAATAGACAAAGAATACAGAGAGGATCAGCTGTTACAGAACAGAGATAGCCATCAAAGAACTAAAAGCAAAACCGAAAAACAGAAGCCATGAAATCCGGCAAAAACAGTCCCAACTGAACCAACCGAAAAGCACAAAAATTGCCTAAGCTTGGTGTTTTTCTTTTGGTCAAATAGAAAGGATTTGAACTAGAAAAATAGAGGGATCTTAAAGAAAAGCAGACTGAAAGACTTGGCAGAAATCTGCTATACTTTGCCTGGAATCAGTAGAGAGGAAAGAGAACAGACTGAAAACTTGAAGCCAGAACAAAGATTAAAAGATTTGAAAGGAAAGCTTCTCTTGAGACCAAGACAATTTAAGAGTGAAAGCTATTTGAGGCACATTACTTAAATTTCAACCCAGAGAGAGAGAGATCATGCAGCTTTGTCAAAAGCAATCGGCAAAGGAACTAAAGAACAATAAAGCAGTAAGTACCTGCCGAAAAGAAGATACAACAAAAAACCAACCGCATGTGATTCTCGAACCTTTTAAAGTAAACAGAAGAGACCTTAGATCAAGAAAAAACACAGGGCTTAAGGTAGTCTTTCCAAGACCTCAAGAAATCCATATTCCCCTGAATCACATCCTTGGCGTAAGCAGGCATCATAGCAATAAAAATAGAAATGAGAGACTAAGAGCCTGAAAATCAAGATACACACTACAGAAGAGACAACCCAAAGGAGGAATTTGGCAGCAGAAAACTTAGAGAAAGAAATGCAGAAAACTACAACATCCGAGAGAAGAGACAGAGCAGGGAAATCATAGTAGCTTAAACTCAATCCACTTCATTTCCAGTAAAACAGATACTACATAGAAGTCCCCATACGCATAGACATTAGAACAAGGAATGATTACAAGGCTCTCAATCCATCCTCTCCCTCTCAATCCTCAAAAACACCAAGAGCTCTTCATGCTTCTTGAGAGGAACACACACAAATGGAGAGCAAATGCACAAAAAACCCTCAAGTGGCTCTAGAGAACAACCTTTCTATTTATAGCCTTCCACTAACGGGTTCCCCATTTGCTTTATCC
This sequence comes from Bonia amplexicaulis, assembly GCA_036346245.1. NCBI lineage: Eukaryota > Viridiplantae > Streptophyta > Magnoliopsida > Poales > Poaceae > Bonia > Bonia amplexicaulis. The sequence goes on along the minus strand of CM070753.1, from coordinate 11,193,162 downwards.
ATTAGTTCTCAACAACTCTGCGCTTTATCCATTAGCGCCAACAACCTCCGTGCTTTACCCGCTAAACCCGAACGGAGCCCGATCCCGCTAGTATAGCCTCGCGAAATTACCATTTCGCCCCTCCTGCACCTTCCGGGAAGCTTCCGCGCTCCTTGCCGTCCATGACTTGCAACCACCTCGAGTTCACGCCGTTTTCGACACATCTCGACCGTTCTGACCTCGACACCGCCCGTGTCTAGTTCGGCCACCTCGTGTCTCACCACGACCGCCGGCCCCGCAGCCAACACAGACAAGAAACACATCAAATAGCACCGCTCGATACATGTAAGCATAATAAAGTCCAAACATGTCGAATCATCAGAATATGCATCTTAAACACATTGACCAGGTTTGACCAAGTCCGACCAAGCCCGTTACACCACGCAACGTCTTGGTCCGAACCAACCAACTCAAACTCGACTTTCCTAAAACGATGTTAATTACTCATCATACACACGGGATGACCTCCACATGGTCTCTCAGAGGAAGGGGGTCGGGGTGGAGGTGTGGTAGGGACGACCGATGGTGTAGACTGCGGTGGTTAGCGGCTGACACAACGGTGGCGGTCAGCGATCGATGCGGTGACCGAAGGGAGAACTGAGAGGAGAGAAAGGGTTGGGGAATCTACGGTGTTGGCTGCTGTGGTCGGCAGCCAACGGGAGGAGAGGTGGCATCGGCGGGAGAACTGAGAGGATGAGAGGAGTTGGTGAATGACGTTGACGAATGAGGATGGGGATTATGAAATGAGATTGAAGTGGAGAAGTTGGGCTTGGGCCTTGGGGTTTGAGAAGAGGTAGTAATAGGTATCAAATGCATATGGTTGCCGAAAATTTTGAACCTTACTGAACTATTCGAGCTCGGGTCGTTGAAACTCGCGAGCTCGGGATCAAACTTGAGTTCAGCTCATTTGGAGTCGAGCCAAGCTCAAGTTGAGCCCGTTATGAGGCAAACTCGAGTAGCTCGCGAGTTTAGAGCTTTTGTTATAGCCCTAGTCACCAACTGGCCATCAGTTTTTCCCAATGGTACAGCCTGTGTGCACTATTTACATGGTGAGCTAGACCATGGATTTATTCAACTGATCAGGTAATTAATACGGTGATCCAGCTTAGAATTCCCTGGGCTAGCTACAGCTAGGCTAGACTAATGCTGAGGGAATGCAGCTCAAAAACTTTCCAACCAAAATATTTCTATTTTCCCGTAACTACTCTTTCTCCGACATTTACATTCTGTTCACAGATTTTTTTACAAAAAATAATAATATGACGGCTTCAACGTGCCCCTCATTAGGAAAACTTCGGTGAGAACTTATGAACTTACTTAAAAATATTTCCAGATAGGATACGGAGCAGACAGTATCCAACAAATTTAGGACAGGACCGGAATACCGAGATAATTCCTATCCATATATCCGAAGTACCATGTACAACAAATTATCTGTCAGTAAAAGTTTCCGGACAAAATACAGCAGTAGGAAGAAGTCCTACTGGCAAATGTCTTTCCCGACAGATAGTCTGACCTTGTAATTACCGATTTGCCGACAGTCCAAATTTTCCCGACAGGTATATTTTTACCACCAGATATATTTACAGACAGGCAGGAGGCCATACGCTACTTTTGCCGACAGATAGTTTGCCATTATTCAGATGACAGGGCAAAAATACATTAAATAATTGTAGAGAATCATATAGATCAATCATATATCATTAATTTACATTCAATCATTCTTACATCCACAATTCCGTCGTATAACAAAGCATTCCATTGTACCGAAAGAATCATACAAATTAATTAACCCTATATAGTATCTAGCCCCTAAAAAACTGGAACTGTCGAATCTCTTGAAGAAACGTACCCCTAAGTTTCAAACTGAATAACACTTGATTTTCACTTCTTTCAGTTCTCATCCTTCTGCAGATAGAGAAAGTGAAGCATGAGTGACATGTCCACTTAAAAGTAAAGATTCAGCTAAGCTAAATGCTAATGTTTATATTCAGTTTGACATGGCCACTTAAAAGCACTAAGAACACTCCCCAACATGTTCTTGTTATAAACGGAAGACTGGCACATTGTAGTAGCTACACATGACAGTCCACAAGTTCGATTGATGTATATTGCAGCCTAGCAAAAATATATTTTTCGTTAAGAGCTAACATACAGACCAACAAGTCAAATTTACTTCAGAATTCAAGTTTGCAAGGTCAAGAAGCATGCTTTCATAGACAACTAGTTATTTGGATTCGGCAAAGACAACTACAGATCAAGTAAGCAAACAACTGATTCGGCCCCACACCATATTATATGTTCTAACCAGTTGACACCGCGCGCATTACCGCGGACATAATAGAGCAATTGCAGATATGAAAAATTAGTATCATCCATCAAGCAGGAAGAAAAGGCAGGTAGCAGTGTGGAGCAAATGCAATTGAATTGAATCAGAAAAGGCAAATCATCTAAAATATTTTGGCCACTGACTAAAATTCTATTGAAAGAAACAGAAGGCTTCAATTATTTTTATACAATGATTGATGAAATGCTGAAATCCCTTTTTAACGATTCTGGCCATCAGTCCAACCAACTGCTGCATCAAATTCTCCACTTTGTCTGACGGCGAATGAGAGAGATAAACTAAATTAACATGTAAGAAAAAGAACTCGCCTACTGCTAAGAAATTAACAAATTATGAAGTAAAAGATAAGGGCATAAGAAGTTACTGTTCACATGGGTCAATTCCATCCATGTGATGCATATTCAAATCAATTGTAAAAAAGATAACAGATCGTTGAGTGACATTGTTTGAGTTAAACTGGTTTGAGTTAAAACAGATCAGGTCGAAGTCTGTAGAAATAACGGTCTGACCGCTAAAGGAGTTCCGGTCTAACCGCTGGAGTAGCATCGGTCTGACCACTGAAGAGTTTCCGGTCTAACCGGAACAAAGCTCTGTTTTAGTTTCGATTTGTGTTTTAGTTTCCGTTTCTGTTTTCCGATCCTGTGTAAGAATAGGAGTAGGACTTATGTAACTTTGATATAAGGAAGGAAAACCTGAAAAGGTACTGTGTGATTTGTACCACCAAAAATTGTCCTGTTTCTTCTCTGATTGAAGTGCTCGGCAGATTCAGGCGTTTTGCCGGACGCACCGTTTCTGTTCGGTAACAGCGCAGAAATGATCAGTTCGTTGTTCCGTCCATTGTCTGATCCTGTGATCTTGCTGACAATTGGTATCAGAGCTAGCAAACATTGGACGGCAAGATGCAGAGAAGAAAGGCGCGGCTAGCGAGGGCTACGGCGAAAAGAAACCGCCACCGCCACCGCGAGCACCGTTGAGAGGGGATTGGTACCGATCCAATTTCCTGTGCTGACTGACACGAATTAAGGCTTGTGGGCTGTAAAGATGAAGATCACCATGCGATCTCTGGGAGTATGGGCGGCAATTAAAGGGGACACACTGGATGAAGAAGAGAAAGACCAGGGCGCCTTGGCTGCCATATCTCAGGCTATCCCCGACGAGGTCTTGATGACCATCATAGAGAAGGAGACTACGAAGGAAGCGTGGGAAGCAATCAAGGAGATGCGCATTGGAGAGGATCGTGTCAAGAAAGTAAGAGCGTAGGTGCTGAAGAGGCAATTTGATCGACTGATCATGGGAGAAACTTAGAGCGTCGGTGAATTTTCTCAGAAGCTCACAAGCCTGGCTGGCGAAATTCGAGCTCTGGGAGTTGAATTGTCCAATTTAACAGTCATCGATAGGCTATTTAGTGCAGTCCCCGACAAATTTCTTCAGATCATAAGTACGATTGAGCAATTTAGGGACATGACGAAGATGACGCTAACCGAGGCAGTTGGCCGTCTACGAGTCTTCGAAGAGAGTCAGAAGGGACGACGCCAAGGCAAGGAAGAAGGGGAGCAGTTGCTGCTGTCTCGAGCCCAGTAGGACGCATTGGCGACAAAAGAGAAGAAGAACAACGAATACCACAACAACAATGTGAAGAGAGGCTATGGACGCAGTGGCGGCCGTGGGCAAGAAAGATGGCGTGAAGCTGAAACTGAAAAAAGTCATACCGGAAATTTGACAATATGAAGATCAAATGCTACAATTGCTCGGAATTTGGGCACTTTGCATCTGAGTGCAGAAAGCCCAAAAGGGAAGAGCAAATGTAACCGAGAAAATCGATGAATCTCCAGTTCTACTGATGCTTGAAGCCTGCGAACTAATGGAAGAGAAAGAGGAAGACTCCACCGAAGAAGTGACTCTAGTTGAATACAAAATGCAACTTCATCTCGGAGCAAACGAGGAAGATGTTGCAGGTGTCTGGTACCTAGATTCAGGGGCTAGCAATCACCTGAGTGGCAGCAGAAGTCAGTTTTCAGAAATTGACACATCAGTTCGAGGCTCGGTGAGGTTTGGTAATGGATCGGCTGTGAGGATTGAAGGCCGAGGTTCAGTTCTAATCAAAGGGTGCACTAGAGAACATCGGATACTGACTGATGTCTATTACATCCCAGTGGTAACAAGCAATGTGATAAGCTTGGGGCAGCTGGAAGAGCGAGGTTGCAAAGTTGTAATTGAAGAAGGGTTTTTGGATGTCTTCGATCGACAAAAATAGCTGTTGATTCACGTCAAGAGAGCTCAAAACAGGTTGTATGCACTCAACCTGGATCATGCTCAACCGGTGTGTCTCTTGGCTCGTCTAGGAGATGATGACTGGAGATGGCATGCTTGCTTCGGACATCTGAACTTCCAGGCGTTGCAGCAGTTAGCCCGAGGAGGAATGGTGGAAGGACTCCCAATGGTGAACCATGTTGAGCAACTTAGTGACGGATGTCTGGTTGGGAAGCAAAAACGGATCCCGTTTTCACAAACTTCAAATTTTAGAGCTGCTCAAGTGCTGGAACTAGTTCATGGCGACATCTATGGACCAATTACACCTCCAACACCAGCTGGAAACCGGTTCTTCCTCCTAATTATTGATGATTACAACAGGTTCATGTGGATTGCTTTGTTGAAATCCAAAGATGAAGCGCTGACAGCCTTCAAAAAGTTCAGAATTGCTGCTGAGAATGAAGTAGAGAAGAAGCTGAAGGCTATCCGCACCGATCGGGGAGGTGAATTCAACTCAGATGAATTTAATCTCTTCTGTGAAGAGCACGGCATCAAAAGGTTTCTGACATCACCCTACTCTCCCCAACAAAACGGAATTGTGGAGCGCCGAAATCAAACTGTGGTGGCAATGGCGCGAAGTATGCTTAAGAGCATGAGGATTCCCGGGAGATTTTGGGTTGAAGCCGTGACTGCTGCAGTTTATATACTAAACCAATTGCCGACAAAAAGCGTGGTGGGAAGAACTCAGTATGAAGCATGGTACAAACGGAAGCCTGTAGTTCATCATTTTCGAGTATTCGATTGTGTAGCTCATGTGAAGAAGGTAGGAGGATATCAAAGCAAGCTAGCAGACCGCAGTACACAAATGGTGTTCATCGGTTATGCAGTTGGCTCAAAAGCCTACATGATGTTTGATCCGGCCTTTGGACGAGTGTGCATCACACGGGACGTCGTTTTCGAAGAAGAAAGAGATTGGGAATGGGACACCGCAATACAGACGCAGGAGAGCTCAACCACTGATGTGTTCCATGTGACATATGATCTAAGATCGACGGCGATCACATATGAATCTAAGACTGAACTGATGCCCACCAGCCCAATTTGCTCATAGATGCAAAACGGAGTTTCATTAGTACCGACTACACCTGAAGAAGCTTCACAGTTTGAGAGCACTCCTGACTCAACTAGAAGAGCTCCATTACGGATGCGAACACTGCAGGATTTATACGAAGCAACCGAACTAGTGCAGCTGGCGTATTTCGGACTCTGTTTCTTAAGTGCTGAAGAACCAACAAGTGTTCAAGAGGCCGAGAAACAGGAGAGTTGGAAGTGTGCCATGCAAGAGGAGATAAATTGTATACAAGACATAAGACATGGAGTCTTGTAGATCTTCCAGCAAATCATCACGCCATTGGCTTCAATTTTCAAATTCAAGAAAGACTCACAAGGCAATGTGGTGAAACACAAAGCTCGCTTAGTAGCCAAAGGATATGTGCTGCGGCAGGGAATAGATTTTGAAGAAGTGTTTGCACCGGTCGCAAGAATGGAGACGGTGAGGTTACTCATCGCATTGGCGGCTCAAGAAAAGTGGCGACTTCATCATATGGATGTGAAGTCAGCTTTCTTAAACGAAGACATGGAGGAGGAAGTTTATGTGAGCCAACCACTAGATTTTATTGAGAAAGGTAAGGAGCACAAGGTCTTGAGATTGCATAAAGCCTCGTACGGCCTAAAACAAGCACCAAGAGCTTGGAATCCAAAATTGGATAAAACTTTAGTGAATTTCGGTTTTGAGAGAAGTCCTTTGGAGCATGGAGTATACAAAAGGAAGAAAGATGGGAATTTGTTTTTGGTTGGCGTTTATGTGGATGATTTATTCATTACAGGAAGTAGTGAGGCTGAAATAAGTGACTTTAAGAAATAGATGCATGAAGTTTTCAAGATGAGTGATTTGGGCTACCTAGTTACTACTTGGTATTGAAGTCCATCAGAAGCAAGGAAAGATCACACTTAGCCAAGAAGCATATGCAAGGAACGTGCTTCAAGGTTGTGGGATGGAAGATTGCAACCCGACTCAAGTACCAATGGAGGTAGACTCAAATTAAGCAAGAAAAGTACAACACCACCGGTGGACAAAACTATGTATAGACACATAATGGGGAGTTTGAGGTATCTGACCAACACCAGACCTGACTTGGCATTTTATGTTGGGATGGTTAGTCGATTCATGGAATTGCCTACAACTAAACACATGAGTGCAGTAAAGCATATTTTAAGATATGTCAAAGGAACTCTTAATTTGGGCTGCTGTTATGAAGCAAGAAAGGATGATGATGAAATTCTCTTGGTTGGTTTCAGTGATAGCGATATGGCTGAAGACATCGATGATTGGAAGAGCACAACAGGCATGGCGTTCTTCCTAGGCTCAAGTCTGATCAGCTGATTGTCTCACAAACAAAAGGTGGTGGCACTGTCTTCGTGTGAAGCCGAATACATAGCAGCTTCGACTGCGGCGTGTCAAGGAGTGTGGTTGGGATCACTCCTTGGAGATTTGTTGAGTAGGGATCCAGTGAAGGTGGAGCTCGACATCGACAATAAGTCCACAATTGCTTTGAGCAAGAATCAAGCACTTCACAACAGAAGCAAGCACATTGACACCTGGTTTCATTATATTCGAGAGTGTGTTGATGAAGGGAAGATTGATATCAAGTATATCAACACAAGTAATCAGCTTGCGGACATATTAACAAGTTGTTGAGGAGGCTCAAATTTCTTGAAATAAGACAAGAGATTGGTTTGCAAGTTATGTAGAAAGGAGAAAAACCAGTTTAGGGAGCTAAATGTTTGAGTTAAACTAGTTTGAGTTAAAACAAACCAGGTCGAAGTCTGTAGAAATACCAGTCTGATCGCCGAAGCCGGTCTGACCGCTGAAGGAGTTCCGGTCTGACCGCTGGAGTAGCATCGGTCTGACCGTTGAAGAGTTTCCGGTCTAACTGGAACAAAGCTCTATTTCAGTTTCGGTTTGTGTTTTAGTTTCCGTTTTTGTTTTCTGATCCCGTGTAAGAATAGGAGTAGGACTTATGTAACTTTGATATAAGGAAGGAAAACCTGAAAAGGTGTTGTGTGATTTGTACCACTAAAAATTGTCATGTTTCTTCTCTGATTGAAGTGCTCGGCAAATTCAGGTGTTTTGCCAGACGCACTGCTTCTGTTTGGCAACAGCGCAGAAATGCTGAGTTCGTTGTTCCGTCCATTGTCTGATCCTGTGATCCTGCTGACAGACATAACCATGAAAACATATGAACTTCCACCTTAGAATGCAACAAACTGGTTAGTCCTTGGAATGGAGACAACATCTGCAAGATTAAAGAAAATAGTCGATGGCAAGCTAACAGAAATAGAGACGGAGTTCATTTTATCAAAAAGAGAGGATAGCAAATCATACACATATTCAGGGGGAAAAAGCACAAGACAAGAAACTGGACAGCTCTTACCTCAATTCTAGGCTAGGCCCTCAGTTTAGCAAATAGCTAGAGTGCCTTGGGCTGCCTGGACACCTCAAGATAAAAAAGTGGTAATCAAACAGTATCATAAAGAATATTTATATCAGTTTTATCAGCATTTAACTTCACCCCTAGCAAATCTGATTTACTCTTACATCTAGATTATTTATATAAAGAAGGAATCCATATCGTCGATGTGAACTCGTGTGATCTTGATTTAGGAATGGAGTGGGAATCCATAACAAGCTAGCGCGAGTCAAGGTAAAGATTGTAGCCATGGTGGGCACGAGCAATAGCCAGCTGCCGCACATAACGGCGTCGATGCATAGGTCAGCATTCATCTAAGGCAAGCACCAGTTGGACATCATCGACTACAACAAACGTAAGGCGCTCCGCGTCAACAAATCCATCGGTCATGTGCCTTTGACGCCAGTGGCTACAACTAGACTGTCACATTCTGCTTCGAGTCCTAGCCTGCAGCTCGAGAGCACAAGGCTGCACAAGTGCAGCTCGCCTCCATCTCCCCCGAGCTATTGAGCGACAACAACAACATCCCCTATGAGGGCGTCACGGCCATGGCACTACTACAGGAAAGGTCATCACAGACGGTTCGAAAACATCATCACAGACGGTTTTGCGAACCGTCTGAATTTATGGGTCAGTGATAATACGAGGTCATCACAGACGGTTTTTCAACCGTCTGTGATAGCTCAAAATCACAGACGGTTTTTAGTTAAAAACCGTCTGTGATATGGTGATAATCACAGACGGTTGTTAAGTAAAACCGTCTGTGATATCTGATAATCCCAGACGGTTTTTAACTAAAAACCGTCTGAGATTATCTGATATCACAGACGGTTTTTAGTTAAAAACCGTCTGTGGTACATGATAATCACAGACGGTTTTTAATTAAAAACCGTCTGGGATTATCAGATATCACAGACGTTTTTTAGTTAAAAACCGTCTGTGATATTCCTTCTACCCCTAAATCTATTCCTATTTATTGGCTAGCCTCAGGAAATGCTAGCCATGCCCTCTGAAACAAGCAGATGAACAAGTATATAAGGCATCCATAAACATCCAATACACATCACATTTCATTCACAAACATAAAGTATCCACTTCGCAAATGAATCAATTGAATTGAAATAAAATATCCATTACACTGCATTACAATGCAATAAAAATTCATGGTGCATAGTGGAACTGTCCTTCCGACTTTATGACTTGAGCCACCAAAAGTACGCCAACTCTCCTCGAATTCGTGAAATATCGGGCCGTTCCAATGCAATTGACGGATGTACGCAGCCTGTGGATAGGGATATCAATGTACGTATATATGTAACGTGATAAGTATGAAGTAAATATGGAAAGATTGATAAACCTTGGAATTGGTGATCCTCGAGGAATCGAGGAGTAGGTCCATATGGTGGCAAACATAGAATCCACATGTGTTGCCCGTGTTCTTGGTGGCACCGCAAAATAGAATGAGCAATAATTCAAGAGGCATTAATACGAATCACGATAGGATTAATTAATGTGTAATAGCGAATACCTTAAAATCTCGAGTATGTCGGCCTTTGGCCCTTGCTTCGAGACACCCCCCATTTCAACGTACATCGCGAACGCCCTACGTGATTCAAAAAAGTTAACCTTAGTCATTCGGAATGAAAGAAATAGTACAATATAGGTATGTATGGAGAAAATAAACTTACCTATCGATTACTTGGGCGACAACCGTGAAGTCCATTTTATTCTTACTTAAGGAATCAAGGTAATATACCTTGTTCCATTTTGGTACAATGACTATTAAAATCCAATGAAAGTTTTGATTGTAGGGCATAAGTATATAATCCTTATTGTGTTGAGCCCGCACCCGATGCAATGTACCTCTCGACGACGGACATATCCTCGCCGATGGTATACTGGCGACCATGTGGGTCCAAGAAACCAACCGATGATGACGGGATGTTCTAGCTTTAGTCCGCACGTGTCTACATATACACACACGAAGCAACAAATTATATATGGCATTTATCGGTATGACATGAACGGAGATCGTGATTGTGCACACTTACGGCGTCAAAGATCGAATGAGTGAGACGTCGAGAGCGTTGAGCGTGAAAAGATCGAATAAGTCCTCGGCGACCACGAAGACACCGCCTTGAAAATCGTGATGGAAATGCTCCAACGCGAATTTGACAATGATACCGATCTCCGTCGCCCTCCGCTTATTGGACTGCTCCATGTACCACTTGTGCAATTGCCGGCAACTAATTGGTAGGTGTTGGAGGCCCTTTTTCTCGAGCAACGGCTCGCCAAGCACGAATTTACGCCAATGGCGTACGGGCCAATATCATCATTGGTCTTCGTGCTTTGCCCTTGCCTTGCCGCCCCATCGCCTCACTGTGGGTCGACTTTACTGTAGTCGACTTTAAAGGTAGCAATGGGCAAGTTGCTCAGGCGAGAAGAGCACTGTGGAGATAGCACCGGCAGCTAGCGGTGGTGGAGACAAGTCTTGCAAAGGAGATGGCACCAAGGTTCGTAGATCTCGATCCGCCACCGGTGAAAAAGCCTCCAGGAGATGTCGCTTTTAGGCCATCGGATGAATGTTCCAATGGCCTGCCCTAGAGCCACGATCTCGTGCTTGGGCGGCTTTGAGTGGGACGACCTCAAAATTAACATGCACACCATCCACATGAACTTTTATGAAGCTGGCGCTAAAGCTTGACCGTGCACCCCGGCCCCGATACTGCATCGATATGCCCGGCCCCAAGCAACAGACAAGGAACGGAGGCATATCTCACTTGAGCCTGCACTCGAGGCTCCTACATAACGATATGAATTAGCTCATCGAATAGGCCTATCAATGGAGCAAGCATTCGAGAGATAATAATTATTACCGTGATGTCGCCCACAGAAAATCGGCCTCGGTTTGCGCTTGATTGGACGCGCAACTACTCGGATGGTTGTGCGGGCTAGCTAGCATAGGAGCGGGGCGGCCGCTGATTTTCCGTCTGCTTTCGCACCTCATCTCGATTTTATCACCAGATCACCCATTATCTCCTCTCTTAGAGTAGCCTTGAGCTCTTCTCGAAGCCGTCGTCACGCTCGGCTTTGTTTCTCTTACGACGATACATTTCGAGTCATCTTCAAACCATGTTTCCATGGAACGTAAAGCCCAAGGCCTCTCGTACGACCCGGGTGCTCCTTGTTTCCCGTGGTCGCGGAGAGTATATCTTTCTCCTTGTTCCATGGAATGACCCATGGAAGATTCAACAATCAACGCTCGCAAGAGCACGACATGTCATTTCACTGCACGGTTGTGGAGTAATTACAAGCTACGTTGTTCGATCGATATCTTACCAAGCTACCGAGACACTTGCCGGTCTCGGGGTTTCGAAAGGAGACATCCCCGATGTCGTTGTAGATGACCTTGCTCTAATCCAATTTCGAGCGTGGTCATCCGGATATTGGCAAATGGCGGGCGATGTCCGCTGTACGCCTGCTCGTCCTCCCTCCTCCATCATGGATTTTACCCGCATACCCACCGTGCCAAGTCCGTGGGGTGTGTGTTTTTGCTCGAGGGCCTTGTGCGCCTTGTACTTTTGAACTTGTTGTCTTCATCGAACTCTTCCCATTGTGGTTCCGTGAATGGGTATTTTTGAAAGGGTGTTTCGTCCTTCTCCACGTAGTCCTTGATAAGCGTGTCTTGAAGTTCTTCCATGCTTTGCATGCCCCTTGCAAGGCTTGTCGCTGCACGGCGCCTTGGTGTTCTTCGGGATCTCGAACGATGCCAAAATTTCGCCACCACCACGCTTCCGAAGTCGCAGCACGCTCTTCCACGAATCGAATGTGATTTCAATTCGTTGTCGTGCAACTATTCCGATCGTTCTTCCATGCGCCATCGCTTTGGGAGGAAAGAGAGGACCCCGATACATCGACTTGTGTGATGGTAAATCGCCCTCGTGCTTCTTTGATAGCCCTCTTCCTTGGCGCCTTGATTTTGGAGCGACGCCCATGATGATGTTGAAGAATGCGCGATGACATGTTGCTCAATTTGTGGGTCTATTAGATAAGCACATGAAAGTGCCATACCATAAGATAAGCACATACAACATGATGCTCAAACACATTGAGCGGATGGGTTCCAAAAGGTTACAAAGGCTATAGCGGTCAGAGCCTCAAATAGCCTCATTTAGCGGATTAGTAAAAGTATATGTAAAAACATTAATAGCATACAAAACATTCATAGCAGCAAATAGTATGCAAATAATATACAAAACATTCATAACATACAAAACATTCATAGCATACAAAACATTCATAGCAAAGAAATAGTATGCAAATAGTATACAAAAACATTCATAGCAAAGAAAACATTCATAGTATTCAAAAACATTCATAGCAAGAAATAGTATGCAAATAGTATACAAAACATTAATAGCATACAAAAACATTCATAGTATTCAAAAACATTCATAGCAACAAATAGTATACAAAACATTCATAACATACAAAACATTCATAGCATACAAAACATTCATAATATACAAAAACATTCATAGCATACAAAAACATTCATAGCATACAAAACATTCATAGCATACAAAACATTCATATGCACATACAAATAAAAGAACCGTACTCACAAGAGGCGGCGAGGGCTCGGGAGGCGGCGGCGAAGGCTCTGGGAGGCGGCGGCGAGGGCTCGGGAGGCGCCGAGGGCACGAGGGCACGAGGAGGCGGCCGGCGGCGGGCTTGGGAGGCGGCAGGCGAGGGCTCGGGAGGCGGCGAGGGCTCGGGAGGCGGCGAGGGCTCGGGAGGCGGCGGCGAGGGCTCGGGAGGCGGCACGACGGGCCGAGGGAGGAGGACGGCGACGGCAATAAAGGACGGCGGCGACGGGGTCGAGGCACGGCGGCGGCGACGGGGCCGATGGGCTCGATCGGATCCGCTAGGGCGACTAACCCTAATGGGGCGTGGGGTTATATATAGGAAAGTATCACGACGGTTATAAACTAATAACCGTCAGTAATATATATATCACGCACGGTTATTAATTGAGAACCGCTCGTGATATGTCGCTCGACAGTGGGGCCCACCGGTCGGCCTCGAAAAATAAAAGAAAGGCTCAACCTCAGCGCCGCGTGAGCGGGGCTCGAACGCGCCGAGGGAGCCGGGAGGGGGGAAAGGAGCGAGCGACGGTAGCCAACCCGCCGCTTTTATCTCAACCCTAGTAGGGTGATTTTTTCTCTTGAGGGGTGCGCGTGGGGTTATATAAGGAGAGTATCACGACGGTTATAAACTAATAACCGTCAGTAATATATATCATGCACGGTTATTAATTGAGAACCGTCTGTGATATGTCGTTCTGACAGGTGGGGCCCACCGGTCAGTCTCGAAAAAATAAAAGAAAGGCTCAACCTCAGGCGCTGCGTGAGCGGGGGCTCGAACGCGCGCCGAGGGAGCCGGGGGGAAGGAGTGAGCGACGGTAGCCAACCCGCCGCTCGGTTTTATCTCAACCCTGTAGGGTGATTTTTTTCTCTTGAGGGGGGGTGCGCGTGGGGTTATATAAGGAGAGTATCACAGACGGTTATAAACTAATAACCGTCTGTAATAATATATATCACAGACGGTTATTAATGAGAACCGCTCGTGATATGTCGCTCGACAGTGGGGCCCACCGGTCGCCTCGAAAAAAATAAAAGAAAGGCTCAACCTCAGGCGCTGCGTGAGCGGGGGCTCGAACGCGCGCCGAGGGAGCCGGGGGGGAAGGAGTGAGCGACGGTAGCCAACCCGCCGCTCGGTTTTATCTTACACTATAATGGTAAATATACCCATTATCACGCATTTGGTTCAATTGTTAACCGCTCAGGATATATTATCACGACGGTTATTAATTTAGAACCGCCTCGTGATAACCCCTCGTAGTTACCAACCAAAGATTCATATACATCACCTACCAAAGATTCATATACATCACCTACCAAAGATTCATACACATTTTCTCGTATAAACATCAATTCACATATACATCACCTACCAAAGATTCATATACATCACCTACCAAAGATTCATACACATTTTCTCGTATAAACATCAATTCACATATACATCACATACATGCATTGTTATATACATAAATGCAAATTCACATATACATCACATACATGAATTGTCATTTTCAACATTCACCTAAATATCACACATTTTGAACAATTGGGTGTATGACTCAATCCACTTGCTTAGTTCCTTTAAAATTAGCCCTTCATGATGATCGCATACGTAACTAGTTTCACACGTTGTTCATCATCGACCCTTATGCCTTTTCCAAAAGGAGGTAACTCGTCAAATTGATTGTATTCTTCCTCATCCACTACATTCTCTACTCCGACAATTCTCCTTTTCCATGCAAAACTACATGTCGCTTCTTATTTGCCGGTCGGTTACATAGAAAACTTGAACAACTTGATTGGCGAGTACGAATGGTTCGCCTTTGTACCGACACGTTGGAGGTCCACGGTAGTGACACCGCATTTGTCAACCTTCACCGTGGCGATGCACCCAACGGCAATAAATAAGGGGATCTTGAAAAGCACGTAGTCGAGCTCCCAAATCTCTTCTATGAATTCATAGTACGAGCTTCTCAACCCATCGGCATCGAACGCATCTATGCGAACACCGCTGCTCGTTAGTGCTCTTTACATCCCGATCCTGTATAGAATGTATACCCATTTATATCATACCCTTGCCATGTCACAACTGTAAATGTTGGTCCTTTGCCAACCATGTCAACAACTCACTTTATGAGCTCCTAGCGATTTGGTCCTTCAACCATTGGTTGAACCGAGTGTTGTGTTGCCTCATGATCCAAACATCCGTCCGCTCCGGATTCTGTTGCCGAAGCACATCCTTGTGCTGGTCAACATAAGGCGCCACTTCACTCATGTGTTGCAAGACTGTGAAATGGGCTTGAGTATACGCGTCCATATCTGGAGTGATTGATTTCCTTCCGATAGTTCCGATACCCTTCAGCCTCCCCTCATGACGAGATTGAGGCACACCTATCGGTTGAATCGGGCCATATAATCGACACAAAACTCAATGACCTCTTCGCTTGCATAACCTTCGACGATGTCGCCCTCGGTCGAGAACGATTCCGTGCGTAGGACTTGAGAATTCCATGAACCTCTCAAATGGGTACATGCTACGAGGAATACGGCCCACACATTTTATCTCCCACACAAGGTGAACAATGAGATGGACCATGATATCGAAAAACGAAGGAGGAAATACATTTCAAGATGACATAGAGTCATCACCACATCGTATTGCAGAGCATCTAGTCCTTCGGATCGATGACCTTCGAGCAATTGTGTTAAAAATAACATAGCCTCATAATTGTCTCTGACTACGATCGGTAAAATATTTCTAATTGCAATAGGGAGCATCTGTGTCATCAAGACATGACAATCGTGAGACTTCATGCCATTTAACTTCAATTCTTGCATCGAAACAAGTTTCTTGACGCTGCGGAGTAACCGACGGAACTTTGACACCATGCAAGCACCGCACGCTCTGCTTTCTCCACCTTGGACAGATCGTAACACGCAGGGGAAGGTATGTTCGTCCATTGTCATTGCATGTCGGTGCTAACTCGGGCTCGATGTCCATTTCACCAAGTCAAGCCGCATTGACGCCGCCCTTTGTTTTATCACGAATGTTCAAGAAGAGACCAATCAAGTCATCACATATATTTTTTCTACGTGCATGACGTCGATGCGAAGTCGAACATCTAGGTACTCCCAATAAGGTAAGTCCCAAAATATTGATCTCTTCTTCCGTGTGTTTTCTCACGAGCCCTCAATTTGCGTCCCTTTCCGAGGACAACATCTAAATCCTTAACCATATTATAAACCTCTTTTCCCTTTAAATGTCTTGAGCTGAACCGTCTTCCTTCTCTCCGTCAAATTGTTTCTTCATCTTGCGGTATGGGTGAGCCCTCCAAGGAACCGACGGTGACGCATGTAGACGGTTTTATGTGAGTGTTTCACCACACATTCTCGGTACCATCTAAACAAAGGAGTACAAGCTTTGGCACCTTTCGTACTTTGGCCCGATAGGTTAGCAAGGGCAGGATAATCATTTATGGTGCGAACAATAAAGAGCGCAGTGAAGTTCTCTCGCTTGTACGCATCCCATATCTGCACCCTTCGCTCCATAGTACTTTAAGATCTTCCACCAATGGTGCTAGGTACACATCAATATCATTCCTGTGTTGTTTTGGCCCTTGGATAAGTATCGACAAAGAAATATACTTTCGCTTCATACACAACCAAGGAGGAAGGTTATAGATGCAGAGTCACGGCCATGTGCTATGTCACGCTCATGCTACCGAAAGGATTCATTCCATCCGTATCATCCGAACCTTATATTCCTTGGTTCTCGCATCAAGTCTCGCAAAACTCCTATCGATGTTTCTCCATTGGGCGGAATCAGCAAGGTGTCTTAGCATTCCATCTTTCTTGCGCCTCCGAAAGTGCCAACGCAGCAATTTTGCCTCCTTTGGATTTGCAAAAACCTTTTCAAACGGGAATTATAGGAAAATACCATGCCACCTTACCAGAGGTCCTTTCTTCACCTCTCCTCCCTCGCGTCATCCGATTGATTGTTACGCTTTGTATCGGGATGCGTTGCACACCGGACATACATGCATGTTTTCGTACTTTTACGGTAAAGGATACGATGTTCGGACATGCATGTATTCTTTCTACTTCAATTCCCAATGGACAAAGGACCTTCTTGGCTTTATACGTGGTTTTAGGCAACTCATTTCCTCCCAAGCATGTCCGCTAAAAGACCAAAGAAGTGCGTGAAACTTTTGTCGGTCCAACTGTTGCTTGCCTTTAATTTCAACAGCTCAAGCACGGCCGACAACCTCGTGTACTTTGACCGCAACACGTGAACAAAGGTTTCTCCGAGTCCTCCATCAAGCCACGAAATTTAACATACTCTCTCATCATAATTCTCTTCTACATCGCTAAGCATCCGATCCAGATTGTCATCGTGCAACCTATCCGTATCCGAACCACAATCGACATCATCCGCGCCATGTCATTCACTTCACCGCGATGTCATCCGCGGCATATCATTCACTTCACCGCGATGTCATCCGCGACATATGATCATTCACTTCGCCATGACCGGTCCAACACGTATAACCCTTTTGAAACCCTCCGAATCAAGTGCGCTTCAATTTGCCCTCGGTTCTTAAACATCTTTAAATTCTCGCATCAACAGATGGACAATACATATATTCCACCCCTTATTCAACATATCCTCCTCGGTGGCTCTTGTAAAAGGCACACGCCATTAATATACTCTTCACTCACACGGCTCATGCATACATCCAACTTGGTCCTACGTTACGTACATACATAACAACTCAAGATTAAAAATTAGCTTAACTAATTACTACTACATATATACCGCTACATGTATTATATTGAGGTTTAATTTGCTAGCTCAATTCATATTATAAACACAACAACTATTATATAACCAACAATTTTACAAATTAACCATCTTCAATAACACTCACCAATTACTTAAATCTAAATTGTAATGCAATTAAAGAAAAATAAATTATCTTACTAACCATATCTAGAGCTAGCCACCAAACAGAAAGTATGAATTGAATGAATCTTCAAAGCTCAATCTCGCCTCTTCCCACCAAAATAATCGGCCTCAAATCGCCTAGCTTGTCTCTGAGCGAAAGAGTGCGCAATGGCTAGATCTCGATCGAAATGAAGATGATATGCGGTCCGAGTGGAGCAATAAATGCGTAGGGGGATTATCACGCACGGTTTTTACTACAAAACCGCTCGTGATAATCTTTGCTCCACTCAGACGACATATTACGCACGGTTCTCACCAATAACCGCCTCGTGATAATATATTATTACGCATTTATTAGTTTATAACCGTCTGTGATACTCTCCTTATATAACGCCACGCCGCACCCCTCAAGAGAAAAATCACCCTGCTGGGTTGAGATAAACCGAGCGGCGGGTTGGCTACCGCCGCCACTCCTTTCCCCCGGCCCCTCGGCTGCTCGAGCCCCGCCAACGCAGCGCCGAGGTTGAGCCTTTCTTTTTTTTTTCGAGACCGACCGGGGCCCCACTGTCGAACGACATATCACGATGGTTCTCAATTAATAACCGTCGTGATATATATATTACTGACGGTTATTAGTTTATAACCGTCGTGATACTCTCCTTATATAACCCCACGCCACCCCCTCAAGAGAAAAATCACCCTACTGTGGTTGAGATAAAACCGAGCGGGTTGGCTACCGCCGCCACTCCTTTCCCCGGCTCCCTCGCTGTTCGAGCCCCGCCACGCAGCGCCGAGGTTGAGCCTTTCTTTTATTTTTCGAGACCGACCGGTGGCCCCACTTGTCGACATATCACATATCACGAGCGGTTCTCACCACAACCGTCGTGATATATATATTACTGCACGGTTATTAGTTTATAACCGCTCGTGATACTCTCCTTATATAATCCCACGCGCACCCCTCAAGAGAAAAAATCACCCTCTGTGGTTGAGATAAACCGAGCGGCGGGTTGGCTACCGCCGCCACTCTTTCCCCGGCTCCCTCGGCGCGCTCGAGCCCCGCCACGCAGCGCGAGGTCGAGCTATTTCTATTAAATCATCGTGACATGTGGGTCCCACTGCAAAGTTCAAAAAAGACATTTCAGATTCTTGGTGGCGGTGACATACCGACTTCTTCGGTGAGCGACTATCCATCTGCTTCTTCCCACTTCTTCCACTTCTACTTCTAAGAAGTGGGAAGAAGCGATGGATAGTCGCCACCAAGAAGTCTGCATGTCTACCGCTCACCAAGAATCTGAAATGTCTTTTTTGAACTTTGTAATAAAATTGCCTTAAATTTTGCGGAAAAAGAAGGATTGTCGGAGTGGACATCACATCTCGACGAGAGTCGGCATCGCCGAGGAACATGCAAATACAGAGGCAAGCACAAAAACTCAACAACACATTCGGATCGATCTATTACGGGATGACAAGCTAACAAACCCTTCGTGGCACGACGGTCACACTAAACAAGACACACTTACGACACTTACGGCAAGAGTGTGTTCTTTAGTATGAACCGTTCGTGCCGCGATGGAGGTGCTAGCTCACAGCGGAGGGGAGATATGCGCATAAGCTAGCTAGTTGGATGAACTCACGCGACTAGTACCGTGGAAAGGTTGATGGGGAGTTATTAATAAGGGCCCGGCCGTGGAGGAACCGGTGCCGCCCATTCGATGTGGAGAGAATAGACGGTGAGATCGAAATCTCGTATATCCAATTATTGGTGACATGTAATTATTACACACCAATTATCGCGACATGGGATTATTACGCACGGTTCTTAACAGGAACCGTCTGTGTTATCTAACAGGAACATTCTGTGTTATCTGGCTTTTCACAGACGGTTTGTGTTAATAACCGTCTGTGAACTTTCACAGACGGTTCTTAACAGGACCCGTCTGTGTTAATGAGATTATCACAGACGGTTTTTAGTAAGAAACCGCTCGTGATAAAGTTATATTATCACGCACGGTTCTAAATAAAAGCCGCCTCGTGATAGAAAAATATCACGACGGTTCATAGTTAATAACCGCCTCGTGATACTAATTTTCTCCGACCCGCAAAGATGCACGGTGTCCAAATGAAAACCGTCTATGTTAGTGTCGATCATGACGGTTTCGTCAAACCGTCTGTGATTTACCGTCTACTATTAGGCTTTCTGCAGTAGTGTGGCCACCTTTAGAGTCGACGACCTGACCAGGAGATGGTAGCCTACTGTACGGCGAAGCGGCGAGGTTAATACCTTAAATTGCTATGGGTTGGATTTTGTGAAACTGTAAGAGCATAATACCCGGAGTTATATGTCAAATGCTTAAAATCTTATGGTTTTATGCAACTTAGACCGTAAAAGCTGAGGCTTTGTAAAATTTACTCTTTATTTCTTGTGTGTTTAAATGGGTCCTGGTTACTTTTGTTCGCAGGCACACCTCTTATGTTGCTGACACGTTGCAAAGTTCAAAATAGCCTCGCAATGCCTTAACGGCCCGCAATTCCTTAACGAGCAGGTCATTTTCGAAACGAATTGTATCATCTCGATCCAACAACAGACATAGAGGCCTCACTTAGGTGGTGCTCAGTTGGGCTAAATTCTTGTGGCTTATAGTTAAATTTTTACTGTAACTGACTAAAATTACACTGTAACTAATGATAACTTATTTGACATAATTAAATTTAAAAAGATTTAAAAATAGAAAAACCGGATTAGCCCAGCACACTTAATGCCCTCACCTACTGGATTTTCTTCCTCTCTGAGCAGGCTTTTTATGTTGCTGAATCCAGAGCATGTTTCAGGCTGATTTGTGGGCTGCGTGCTCCAACTGATTGCGGAAGTTAAAAGAGGCCAATGAAACTTGAATGGATCAATAATATTTGTGCTTTGTGATCCACTAAGCGTAGCCAGTACCATTTTGACCCTATATCAAACTGAGTTTTGTGTAGCTTACAAATATTTTCTAACGAGGACAAACAACAATAGTGCGATTCGTGAACCCTTGAAAAGATAAAGAAAAGGAAAATTTTCTAAGGAAGAGAAAATTGCTGGGATGAACCCTAGCAGAGATAAAATAGGAAGTAAAAATTTCCTAATTAAAAAAATAAATTCAAAGACTTGGTGAACCCCCTAATATATATATAGAAGGCATGCAACCATTCACAGATATTTCAAAATTAAAATTAAATTCATATTATTATATAATCACAACATTATTTGTACTGTACAAGATTAATTTACATCCTGTAACTTGGGGTAGTGATTAGCTACCAGCATTTTAACAAGTTTGCCAACATACGTAGAAAAATTACTGATAAAGTTACTACTTTCAATCATGGTAAAGCTATTACAGCATGTAGGATAATCATGACATCAATCAGATTTGTTATATGATGAGGTAGGACAAACTGGCACATGACTCTAAAATGGTCAGTGTAGTGTCCTTTTGCAGAAGAAATTATAGTACAAAAAATGTCACAGAGCTGTAAAAATTGTAGTACCAAAAAAACGCAGGCTTGTTTCGTGTACAATCAACAGAGAAATTAAGAAGAATGTATTAGTGTTAAATTGTCGATGCTGCAGAGGATCAACCTCGTATTATTATAGTCTGACCCTTGTTCAGATATGCGCAGATACAGCGATTCTTTTGTTCAGTAGTACATCAATTCTCTAGTTCTTTACCCTTTTCTTTTGTTTTTGGCCAGGGAACTTACAATGCAGTAAGCAGTTAAGTAGAATTTTTACTGGTCAATTTGTCGAATCGTCAGTATTCTTCTTCTTAAATTATAACGGCTTAATCACACATTAATTCATATCGGAGAATAAATGAAGAAAGTACGTAGTATGTACAAAATTTCCTTAATTTTGACCAGTTTCCACACACATATTTACACGATGAATCAAACACCAGCCTCGATTTGCGACCATTCTATATGATCGATCCATTCCTTTTTCTTGTGCTTTGTAGCAAACAAGAAATTAACCAAACAACCGAATCAGACGACAAATCAAGTATGCAACGACCTACTAACCCAGTAATCAGTAGCACATATAGCTAATCGATCCCTTCACTAATTAACCAAATTAATTGCATCCGTGCCTAGTTAATTATAGGGATAGTGGCCAAGCCTGAGCTCCAGGTCCACACCTTCCCTACTGTCCTCGTTCCTCCCCAGGGTGAGCCCCAGGTGCACCTGATCCCCACCGTACTGCTGAGAACCACCGGAACCGTCGTGCTGCCACCCCGGAGCGGCCGGCGGCGCGGTGGCGGCGCCGCCCGACGACTTGCCACCGCCTCCTCCCCTGTCCTTCCGGTGGATGTTCATGTGCCCGCCGAGCGCCTGCGCGTTGGTGAAGCCCCTCTTGCAGAAGCTGCACTCGTAGTACGCCGGCGCCCGCCTCGCCCCCTCGCCGGATGCCTCCGGCGAGCCGGCCTTGTTGAATCCCTCCATCGATAGGAGAGCTAGTCTCGAGCCTCGACCGTGTCAAAAGCCGTAGCGCTGGTGTGTGTTGGGGTGGAGTTTTTAGGGTTTCGGAGAGCGAGCTAGGAGAAATATAATGTGTTTGTGGGGTTGGAGGTTTGGAACGCAGCAAGGGCAGGTGCGTTATATAGTGACAGGTTCAGCTACAGGTTGCTGCTCGCTTAAGGGAGTGAAGTGATGGACACGGCTTTGACGTGTAGTTTTGGCATTTGGATGGAGACCCAACGAGTAAACTACTCGGCCGGCCGACCTTCAGGAGCGGATCAGTACATAATTATTGAGATCACGTGACCCCCAACCAAGGACGGAGCTACACCCCGAATAAGATAGACTCTAGCCTAAAATATGAAAACATATCTAGTATACAGCTCGAGTAAATTCAGTCTAAACTGAGTAACATTTTCATGATCCAGCTTAGATAAATCTAGATCATTTCACCAATGAGTTCGAGATATAATCAAATTCTGATTTCGCCACTGACCCCAACGGAATTTTGTAAATCCTATAAAAAGTTATTCATCAGTAGAGGGTACTCTATGGTACAATATGGAGGTAACTTCAATGGTCCTCTCGACTGGATGGCCCTGCCGACCTTGCCGTTGTATTGTCTTACCTCCATTGGTCTTCTCGACTGGATCTGGCCCTGCCGACCTTCATTGTATTGCCTTACTTCCATTGGTCTTCTCGACTGGATCTGGCCCTGCCGACCTTGCCATTGTATTGCCGCCCCGGTTGGCAAACATAGCAGGAGCGGTTCGATCGAGCTTGTCCTCGAGTAATCCGGCGTGGTACTACACCTAGCTACATCATTTGTGTGTGCATGCATGCTTGCCGTAGTGAGGGAGGGAGGCTTGACATGTTAATTAGCAGATGCGTGTGGTGAACAGGTGATATAAAAGGAGATCAACCGGCCGGCCATGAATTTGATCATACCGTACATCGAATGCATCTCAGTTTCTCACGCTACAAGGCCGGTCCACACGTTGTTTTTTATTTTTTTATATAGATTTAGGAACTGCAGTCAGGTTGTTTTTTGGAATGGAAATACGTGCGTGCAGCTCAAAAAGGGTTTTGTAGGAGATTATGGCCAACCGGCCACCTGAATTTGATCATACCGTGAATGGAATGCAATTTCAGTTTTCTCACGCTACAAGGCCGGCTCACGCAATTTTTTTTATTTGTTATTTGTTTTTTTATGGATTTAGGAACCACAATATATAAGGTTTTGTGGGAGTGGAAATGCATGTGTATAGCTTAAAAAGGAGAAATTTTCCACTAACTACATGTCACGAGGATTGGTATATATGGATTTCCTAAGTGCCATCTTGTGTGACCTATCTTTGGTGCGTGCATCTTTAGGTAGCTATGCTAAGAGACTCTTAATAGTCTTAAAAAAGATGTAGTTCATATGCAAGTTTGAGTTTCTATCAAACAGGACCATATGGCATACGTGAAAACGGATTCTAATCCATTTCCAAAACAAAAGGGCAGCAGAAAGCAAGTCTTAACTTCAGAAGCATCGTTTACACATTAATTTATACGGCCATACCAATACATTATGGATGCATCCATAAATTATACGCAGCAAAAGGAAACAATAAGACGGGGGAGGTATTAAGAAAAACTTTACATCCTGAGAGACCACGTGGAAGGTTTAGAATAAGTGTGATGAATAAAGACCATGTAGAAGATTTAGAATGTGTGTGTAATGATTAATTGGCATTTTGGTTGAGTTGAAAATGAATTTTATGAAAGTTTCAGAAAATTCAGATTTCAGATTGTACTGTCAGGTTTCAGACGATTTGACCGGACCTAGGATGGCAGTTAGACCGGCCTTGACTTGTTCATCAAGTTTTATGTCTGGCGGTCTGACCACCATAGGGAAGGCAATCTGACCGGCCGATGATCAGTGGTCTGACCACCATGGGCAAGCGGTTAGATCGGTGTTGGGTCTTGAGGGCAAACATGTCTAGGGGTAGGTACCCGCAAACAATCTAGGTGTCCAGAGAGGGCAGATATGTCTAGGGTACCCAAGACATGTCTCGGGTGTTGATGAAATTATGTATTGAGTTGGTTTGAGTGTGAGCACGATATAGATGCTGGTGTTTGGTTGTATTGAGTTGTATGATGTATTATTTTGACTAATGTGAGTCAAATGCATAGAACTTGTACTTAATACGATTGCTTAGTTTTTGGATGTACAGGTGACTTAGAGAACGTTGGCTGTCAACGGCAAAGGATCGGGATTAGATGAGAGAGCTTAGGTCCGTGCGGTCAAGTATGTCAGGGTGAGGCTACGTGGCTCAAGCGAAAAGCATAGAGAAGACAAAGATCATGAAGAGATGAGTTGATCATGCATGTGGTGCACCATATGATGAGGCCGATGCACATAGAGACAGTTTAGAGGAGACCGAATATGTGAAGATGAGGCAGCTAGTCGTTGGACACTGCAGGCTACATGTCAAAGTATGTGGAGATGCTTTGATGTGAAGGTGAAGACGGAGTCAAGGGAAGGTGTCTGAAAGCTTCGTTGGGGTATTTTCGTAGTTGACCAAATACCAGGTTGGTGCCTTGATCAAAATCGCAGTGTGGGAAGACACAAAAGGGAAGTAATTCAGGTCAAGGAAAGCCAAAATTGCTTAATGAATCAATCGCTATTTTTTTTAGCGGGTTGAGTTTTGTAAACGTTTTGAAAAGTGTGTGTGATTCTGTAAAATCTGTGTTAGTGGGGTTGATGGATTTCCCCAACTACTTCATGGGTTGAGACCCGGTAAGTAGTTTAGGTTATAAGTAGGAAGGAAGGAAGTGTTAGGACCGAGAATTTTAATGTTGAGGTTTTTATTTTCCCACCTTTAATTTCCTCCTTCAATGTTTTAAGAGGGAGTAGGAGAATAAAGAGTGGTGATTTGGGAGTACATTTTAATCTCCATACTACGATAATCCTTTCTCTCTATATGGTAATAAAGATCAAACTGTCTCTCAAATTACTAGTTGTTCACGTCTTGAACTTTGTTTGTATCTTGTGTTCTTAATGTGACTTCTTCTCTCCCAAGCTTTCTCTTAGTTTTGCTATGATCCAAATAAGTAAGAGACACTAAAAAATTCTAGTTAGTTAATTGTTATCCATCTAAATCACCTCTATAGCAAGAAACAAAATTATGCCTGATTTATAATTGTTCTTGAGCAAGATTTATGATTTTATGATCATGGGAGTTCTAGCCTAAATTCTTGATTAAATTACTTACTAAGACATGCGAGAATAGATCTAGAAGACCTTATTCCTTATATTCTCATGAGCAAGAAGTAATTTAAATTTTTATGGTTTTTAGTGTTTTTGTGACATATATTGGATTCTCTTCAATTTAGTGAACCCGAACCCAAAAGCCTTGTTATTCTTGATCGATTTAGGTTCCTAATGCATTGAACAAGTCTCATACAAAATTTACATGTATTTGGATGAGAATTGAGCAAGTTCTTAATATTTAAGTTTTGACTCGAGAGGTTTTTAGGTCTGGAAAATGGAATCCGGTCAGGACGGCCCATGACCTGTGGTCAAACCAGCTCCAGTGGTCATACCACCTCTGTTTCTGTGGTCAGACCGATGTGGCAGTTAGACCGGTCCATCGATCCATGGCAATCTAACTAGCCTTCGGCTAAAGATTGTTGATTTTGTTGGTTTAGATCTTTAACTTTGTTTTGTGTAGCATAGTAGGTGTAATATGAGCTTGGTGACTTTTATAATCACTTGAATTAAGATTTTGAATACCATTGAAAGAAAATTTTAAGAATCATTCACTTTATGTGATTGCCGGCATCATACTACATATCCATAAGCTGATTGTTTGAAGCTAACCTGCTAGTTCTTTTGGGGCTTTTATTGCTTCCATTCGGATACTCCTTTGATGCAGCGGCCGGTCTCTATGTTAGTTTCTTTGGACCGAAGGGACTCTCTCTGGATTTCACATGTTTTCGTCCATCCAATACAACTTTTGATACCTAATCTTGTTTGATCAAGTGCTAGCTCTTGTCGCATACCACGATAAGTCATGTTATGTGACGACAGTGCTCTGGTGGTGTAGCAACCATAAATTATGTTACACGAGGAATTACAAATTCTTTTTTGTCAAAATTATCACGATGTCGACTGTCAAATTTTGTACGAAGGTTATTCGACATGCATCCGCAACTGCAGTGGCTGCCGGCGATCTGAATCCTATCTAATATCTTGGCTTTTCCTACAATAGTACTCAAGTGGGAAAGTTCAGCTGGGTTAATTTGACCGGCCTAGCCGTTAAATTAACAAAGCATACATGTGACATCAAGGGAAAGAGTGTGCTATGGGTTTGTCTTTGATTAATAGCTTAGGACTAATTAAGGGTCTATTAATATTAACTTTCGTTTATGATTTCTGTTTAGAGAAGACAGAAACTAATATAAATATCTGACTTCTCGAAGCATCTTCTTACTTCTTTCACTCTCATCTCTCTTTAGGAATAAAGCAAGGGGTGGCGCATCACGTACTCCACTCATCTTGCTCCCGTCTCGTGTATGTATCTCTCCCTTATTTTTTTCACCGCTTGTCCACTCCTTGCAGACATTACTATTTATATTCAGCTAAAAATTATCAACCACAACCAAAATATATCAGTCGCTGTTAATATGAACAGGCTCTAAGTAAACAATGATTGTTTTGTTAGAAAGTACTATGCAAAGCAAACGAATTTTTTGAGGAGTTACTGTGCTTTGATTCAGTCCAAATGCCTTAGTTTGTCTTCTTTTTTCTCGATACTTTTTCAGGTGGACAGTGCTCCGCTCGTTTCGATTTTAGCTTTTGGCTTTTTGTTTCTAATTCATTATTTCTTAATTTTGTTTTTTTCTGGTTTTTGGGTTTTTTGTGTTTTCTTTTTCCGTATTCCTTTGCATTGCCCTAATGGGCTAAGCTATTTTTTCTATTTTAATTATTTAAAAAAATTAATTATACCAAAAAACTATCAGTAGCTACAGTACAAAGTAAACCAGCTACAATAAAAAAACCCTAAACCACAAAAAAAAAGCCAAGTTGAGCGGGGCTTTTTCATGCACCAAGTCCACCTGTACGTATTAGCAGGCTCAGAAAACCGGTGGAAACAGGCAGGTTTCTGACCGGTTATACCTTTTTCCGGTGAAAAACAAGATAAATCTTTAGAAACAAGAACTACCATTGCACCATAGTATAATATTTCTGTATTTTTATTTTCACCAGGTTAAACTTACATTTAAAAGAACATAGAGTTACTTTTCAACTAATTCATTTTTCTTTTGTCAAACAAGTAAAATGTGAAGGGTATGTGGCATTAAACCGGCAATATACAGTCTATTAATCTTAATATTGGAGTTAATTATAATATTGAAATATGAAAAAAAATCTTTTTATTTAGAACAATCTAGTAATTGGTGGTAACTTGTGATCTACGACGAATCAATCCCAAACCTGAAATGCATAGTTTTTTGTTTGCAGAAATTAACCGATCATATGTTTCTGATTACGGCAAAGATCAACTGTTAAGTCCAAGGCCGGCCAGGGGCTAGGATTCTTTCCCAGCAATATAATAAATCTAAACTTTTGGTTCACCCTATGTAGGACGACTTAGCCATGACTGACCAGAATTGGACAGGAATAATTTGGCAAGGTCTCTCTCCTAGTTAGCCCGCGTATCCAAGGTTTCAAACAAAGTGACGAAGTGAGAAGAATGCGTATAAGAAATAGGACGGACGGCACCGAGTTGTTTTATATGGGGGGTGGTTGGGTAATGAGTTGGACATAAGTGGCATGACAGTACTCGCTTTCTGGCTTTTCACATCTCCTAGCTAGCTTCTCTCCTTCTCCCAGCACCCTGAATTGCTGATCTCTTCAACACGAACAACTTGCTAGTAGAGTAATGTTGTATAGTACGCTTGTAGTAAAACAAATTGTGAGACCATGTGGAGGGCATACTATATATGTTTGTGATGAGTATATGACAACTTTAAGAACCATAAAATGAATTTGAGTTGACGAAAATGAAACGAACATCTTGGGAGGGGGGAGTTTCAGCTCGAGCGGTCTAACCACTATGCATGGGTGATCGGCGACAAAGACCATGACAGTTAGACCAAGTCTTGGTCCATGGTCGTTGTCCAACCAGAGACCAACTGGTTGGGAGTGCATAGGGCGGTTAATCAACATCTAAACGGTGGTCAGATCGATGCTGGCCAAAGGGCAATCTGACTAGTGGCTAATCGTTTGTAAGGTCCGACCAAAGACCAGCTAGTTGTGGGTGACCAGGACTTGGTCTATGGTTTGACCAACATAGCAAGGGCGGTCAGACCGGTAGGTGCGGTGTGACCACACTTTACATGGCGGTAGCGATTTTCTAGAGTGAGTATTTTTGGTTGAGGCAGAAGTGAGCAGGGGTGGTCTGACCGACATTGGCCAAGCAGTCTAACCGCTCCCAGTGGTATGACCGGGGTTTAGTTGGTGGCAGTGATTTTCCAGAGAGGGTCAATTTGAGGTTCTCAGGAAAAGTGATGAGCGGTTTGACCAGCCTCTCCATGTCGGTCAGACCAGGAGTTCTGACCGACATGAGGCTTGCGGTCAGACCGGCCATAGATTTTTTTAGAGAATGACACCTTGAGTTGAAAATTGATATTTGTGTTGGGTATGGTTTTAGGGCTATGGAATCATTGCATATGTGTTGCATGATGCATTTGTAGATTGATGAAGGTCAAGTTGGAATGAATTTATGCTCAAAAATGGTTTGCTTGGTCTATTGTAGTGTAGGTGGTTCTGAAGTCAACTATAGTTAACGGTAAGTTCGATCGAGACTTGGTTGGCAGAACCAAGGTCTAGAGCGATCATGGAGATTAGGTGAAATAGTTGGACTCAACCAAGGCGTAAGATGGATAAGGATCATGAAAGACACAAGTGGTCAAGGTCAAGCGAGATATGTGGTGTGCCAAGTGACTTTAGGATGTTTGCAAGCGAGAATGGTTCCATGAGATTTGAATGAGTGAGAGGCTTGACGGCAAGCCATTGGGACCATATAGAAGATAGCGAAGCATAACGATACTTCAAGACAAAAGAATGACCACACGATCTTCTTCACAAGATCTTCACTAGTCTTTGAGCTTTGGCGTCCGATGGGTATTCGTCCTAGCCACCTATTTTCGATGGGGTTGACTATCTGTATTTGAAGAATAGGATGGCTTGCTACTTACAAAGCCAAGGTCAAGCTATTTGTAAGAAGGTGAACGATCAGTTCAAAGTGCATGATGTTATTACCCTGGAGAAAACTCCAGATGTGGAGAACAATGACAAGGCATGAAACATTTTGTTAGACTATGTGAAAATCACCCCATAGTTTGTGATGATCAATTAACTTTGGGTTGCTTGTGTTCGTTGGTGTTTGCGTTTGGATTTGGGAGCTCGCAAGGTTTAGAATTAATGTTAGTGCACAACCAGTCTAACTGATTTGCAAGGCTGGTCAGATTGCTATGCATGGGCAATCTGACTAGCCAGTGGTCAACAGTCAAACCAGCCAGTAGTCAACAGTTAGACCAGAGCTAGTCCGTGTGTTGTCCGATCAAACTGGTCGGAAGTGCTTGAGTGGTTTGACTGGCCTGTGGTCAGTGGTTAGATTAGGTCTGGTTGGTGTGAAGTGGTCTAATCGTGGGTGACTTGGACCTGGTCGGCATGTTGTTGTCTTATCGTGGGTGGCCTGGACTTGGTCGGCAATATGACCGGCATGTGGGACGCGTTCAGACTGACCATCATGGTATGACCGAGCTTTAGTTGCTAGTTGCAATTTTTAGAGTTTCTTGTGGGAGCTGAGTGTGGTCGGTAATCTAACCAGCTTGAAGACAGCAGTCGAACCGGTCCCCATGTTACTGGGAAGGCATGAGTGCAATTAGACATGCCTTTGGGTGGTAGTCTGACCAGTCGCGGTCTGACTGGCGTGGTGAGAATGATCAGACTGGTGTGTGTTTTTTCGAGAGCAGTAAGGTTTGGGTGTTGTGAGTTCGTTTCATGGCTTGGGAGCCATGGGTTGGGTATGTTGTATTGTATGATGCATGTTTTGACTAATAGAGTCAAGTTGTGAAGAACTTGTGCCTAAAAATAGTTTACTTGGTCTATTGTTGTGCATGTGGCTTGAAGTCAACTATGGTCAACAACAAGGAGGACCGGGACATGGT
This sequence comes from Bonia amplexicaulis, assembly GCA_036346245.1. Lineage (NCBI taxonomy): Eukaryota > Viridiplantae > Streptophyta > Magnoliopsida > Poales > Poaceae > Bonia > Bonia amplexicaulis. Next base: position 11,162,682 of record CM070753.1, on the reverse strand, counting down.
TAGAGAAAACCAAGGTCCAGAATAGTGTTGATACTAGATGAGATGGTCGAACTCGAGTAACGCACAAGATAGACAAGAACCATGGAAGGCAAAGTTTGAGCAAAGACCCATGAGGTAAAGAGATCCACATGATACTTTGTAAGCCATGAGATGGCTATGTATCGGATCGCGAGTAGGCTACGAGAGCAGAAAACAAAATTTTTCTACCGCGCACACAAGAACATCATGCTTAAGGAGGGATCATGGATCGTTACCACTAGACGCCAGCAAGAATGAAGAAGAGTTGGAGAAGCCGATCCAACCACGCGTCAAGTAGTAGTGGAAGTAGTCGATCGTCCCGAACCGATCATCTCCTCCACGCGATCAACCACACCATGAGCGGATCCAATCAGAGGTTGTTGATGCCGATCAACGCCGCAACGAGCGGCGCCTCCACCGGTATCCACACGTCCGGCCGGAACGCCGATCGTGAGTGTACCAAAGACTCGCGAGCGGCTAGGGTTTGGCTCGAGGTGGCGGCTACGGATTAGCTCGGGATTATCGGTGCGTTCCTCACCGCCTCCATATATATAGACCTCCTCACTTGGGCCTCGTGGACCGAGGCCCAATAGGAGTCTATCCGGATCTCTATCCGAATTGAGCCCATATCCGAATCACATTCGAATTAGTGTTCCAACCCGTTAAGTGTGCAACCACAGGGTTCACGTATACTTGGTCGCGACCGAAACACCTTTCCGGTCACCACGTTAATAGCGGCCTCTAGCAAGACATATTAACCCCAAAGTATACGTAAAGATCATATCAACCGAACCTGTAATGTTCTCATGTACTAATCCTTTGCCTCACGATATAGATTAAGCTCAAGGCGAGACTGTGTCATCCTCTTAATAGCTCAATCACTCTCTCGATTCCGTGATGGATTATAAACTCGTGATTGACTCTCAATCACATTGGCATGGCCATGCACTTTCATAATCCATTACATCGAGGGGCCGAGATATCTCTCCCATAAGGAGGGCAAATTCTATCTTGATCATTCACATCCCACTACATGTTTCATGGCAAACCCAAAGACTACTTTTATGACTACCCGCTTCACGGAGTAGTGTTTAGTAGTCCCAAAGTAAGCTACTACGCATCTTTGGGAATCATGATGATCTCAAGTCTAAGGATTCCACATAAACACTACTTGAGACCAACCGATGACACTTGGAATCTCTGCGGTGTCTCATGGCGGGTCTATCCAACATATGTTCACTAACACATGTCCATATTATTGATTTGGTATCTCCATACCATGATCCATGAGACATGATCATCAATCAATACATATGCTGATCTTTGAATCATATTTGTTCCTCATATGAAATATAATCGGGGATCATTTAGAAATAGCAACATTTTGGCATTAAGAGTCTCATGAATAAGTCACATACTCATTGATCAATAATGATAATGTCTATTTCAAGGAACAAAGCAATGTATCATAAACATAGTATGTGATATATTCAACATCTCCATGTTGCCTCTAGGGCATATCACCAACAGCTCTCACTTGCACTAGAGTCAACCATGTAGGTATCTAATACCCATTGCCCTAATGTGAGCCTCATGCTTTGGTCGGGAAGCGGCTTTGTCAACGGATCTGCAATGTTCAAATCCGTGTGTACTTTGCATATCTTAACATCGCCTCTCTCCACAATCTCGCGGATGAGATGAAATCGCCATAGAATGTGCTTGGACTTACAGTGCGATCTAGGCTCCTTGGCTTGCGAATGGCTCCACCGTTGTCACAAGAGAGGTCCATTGGGTGGAGGCACTAGCCATCACACCAAGCTCGAAACAAATTTCTTGATCCAAACGGCCTCTTTAGCGACTTGAGGCCGCTATGTACTAAACTACATTGTAGAATCAAGAATCTGTCTCCCTTGGAACTCTTCCACCACCGCACCGCCATTCAGTAAACACAAATCTCGATTGCGATCTAAAATCATCTTTGTCGGTTTGGAAGCTAGCATCGGTGTAACCATTTACAACGAGCTCTTCCTCACCCCATAGACGAGGAACACATCTTTAGTTCTTCTCAAGTACTTCAAGATGTTCTTTACTGATAATCCAAAGACTTTCACCGGATCTCGACCGTATCTACTCGTAGCACTTAAAGCATACGAGACATCCGGCGTGTACAAAGCATGGCATACATAATAGATCCAATAGTGAAGCATATGGAATCGCATTCATTTTATCCCGCTCATCGGTGTACTAGGACACCGATTCTTGCTAAGATTTATACCATGTGACATAGGTAGGAAGCCTTTCTTGGAATCTCGCATGTTGAACTTTTCAACACCTTGTCAATGTACGTATCTTGGCTTAATCCAATCGACCTTTTGATCTATCTCTATAGATCTTGATGCCCAGAATATATGTCGCCTCTCTAAGTCTTTCATAGAGAAACTACTTTTCAATGAAGACTTATGATTCGAGCATAGGAATGTCATTTCCGATCAATATTATGTCATCCACATATAAGACCGTAAACACGAGTGCGCTCCCACTAGCCTTTTGTAAACACAAGGCTCTTCTTCGTTCTTGATGAAACCAAACCCTTTGATTACTTCATCAAAACGAATGTTCCAACTCCGAGATGCTGCTTTAATCCATAAATGGATCTTTGCGCTTGCATATCTTTCTAGTCGATTGCGGATCGACAAAACACGTGGGTCGTGTCATGTACACATCCTCACTCGATTTCCATTAAGGAAAGCTGTTTTGACATCCATTTGCCATATTTCATAGTCGAAATAAGCGACAATCGCTAGAATGATCCGAATAGACTTTAGCATTGCGACGGCGAAAAAGTTTCATCATAATCAACACCTTGAATTTGTTTGAAACCTTTGGCCACCAATCGCGCTTTATAGATGTGAACATTTCCATCTATGTCTATCTTTTTCTTGAAAACCCATTTGCACTCAATGGTTTTAACACCATCAGGTGGATCAACCAAGTTCCAAACTTGATTCTTGTGCATGGATTCAATTTGGATCTCATGGCTTCAAGCCATTTCGTAGTCTGGTCCCACCATCGCTTCTTCATAGGTCTTAGGTTCATCGTTGTCTAACAACAATATATCCCGTTGTTGAGTAGTCAAGAACATGTACCTCTCGGTACACGACGTGACCTCTCGACCTACGTGGTGCGGTGTGTCCACAACAGTTCTTCAACAGTTTGTTCATCTGTTGTGGTTCTCAGGAGTCAAACGTTTTGTGTTTCTCGAATTTCTTCAAGTTGCACCATGCTCCCACTATCCCTTCTTGAGAGAAACTCTTTCTCTAAGAAGACACCATGCCGGGCGACAAACACTTTGCCTTCTTCTTGATTATAGAAGTAATATCCTTTTGTTTCCTTAGGATACCCGATAAAGAAGCATTTATCGATTTAGGACCGAGCTTATCGATTGTAAACGTTTTACATAAGTCTCACATCCCCAAATCTTAAGAAAAGACAAGCTAGGACGTTGTCTGTCCACATCTCATATGGTGTCTTTTCTCACGATTTTGATGGAACTCGCTTAGTGTGAAAGCGGTACATTTCAAGAGCGTACCCCAAAAGACAACGGAAGATCACATGTGGCTCATCATGGGCGCACCATATCTAATAAGGTGCGATTTCTCGCTCGATACCCCATTCCATTGAGGTGTTCCAAGTGAGTCAATTGTGGAACAATTCCACAATCCTTCGATGATTACCAAACTCATGGCTCAAATACTCGCCTCCACGATCGGATCGTAGAAACTTGATTGTCTTGCCTAAATGATTTTGCACTTCATTTTGGAATTCTTTGAACTTTTCAAAGGATTCGACTTATCTTCATCGGTAGATATATCCATATCTACTAAAGTCATCGATAAAAGTTATGAAGCATCGAAAACCACCTCATTCGTTGAGCTCATTGGTCCACATACATCGAATGTACGAGTGCTAATAAGTCACTTGCCTGCTCACCTTGACCGGTGAAAGGTGCTTTTGTCATCTTGCCAAGTAAACAAGATTCGCATGTCTCAAATGATTCAAAATCAAATGAGTGCGAATACCATCTCTATGGAGCTTCTCCATGCGTTTCTCATTTATGTGACCTAGCGACAGTGCCAAATAAAAGTGGGATTCAAATCATTTGATCGTTGCCTCTTTGTATTAATGTTATAGACCGATGACTCTTCAAGAGTAAGAACATATAACCCATTCATCAATGGAGTATGACAATAGAACATATCTTTGAAATAAAGAGAACAACCATTGTTCACGGATCTAAAGTCATAACCTTCGCTTGTAAACATGAAGCGAAATAATGTTCTTGGAAAGAGATGGAACACAATAACAATTATTCAATTCCAAAACTAATCACGAAGGTAAAGACAATGGCATGGTGCCAACGACCACCGCACAACTTTTGCTCCATTGCCAACGCCAAGATCCACTTCGCTCCTCCTCAAACTTCTACTTCTTCTTAGCCCCTGCAACGATTTGCAAATGTGAGCAACCGATCCGTATCAAATACCCAAGAATCGATAGATGAAGTAGCAAGATTGATTTCTATAACATTTATACACGGAGCGGAAGTCGTACTTCCTTCTTTTCTCAAGATCCTCCAAGTACTTTGGGCGGTTCCTTTTCCAATGTCCCGATTGCTTCTGATGTAGCAATGCGCATCGAGCGAGGCCTTTCTTGACTTGCTTGGCCTTAGAACCGCTCGCGATCTCATCGGGAGCTAACTTTCTTTTGACCGCGCCTTTCTTTACATAGGGCTTGCCCTTGCCTTCTCGCATCATCATCACATGATGGTCGCTTTTCTTAATGCTTTCCTCGGTGATTTTAGCATCCCATGCAACTCGGCCAAGGTCTTGTCCATGTTGTTCATGTGATAGTTCGAATGAATGGCTCAAAGCTCGAGGGGCGATCAAGAATCACATCGAGCCAACTCTTGGCTAAGGGAAAACCAAGCTTTTCGGACTCTCAATGTAGCCAATCATCTTAATCACATGAGGGTCGACGGATTCCCTTCGCAAGCTCGCACGCAAACAAGGACTTTGAAGTGTTGAACCTCTCACCCTTGCTTGGTTCTCAAACATACCACGCAACCCCACAATGATATTGTAGGCATCTGTGTTCTCATATTGCTTCAAGCTCGAGAGGACATTGTGGCAAGCATGAGACACTCACATCAAGGTAATCATTCGTTTGCTTCTCATAAGCTTTCCGTGCGACCACGGTAGCATTATCGTGCAAGTCATCGGGATAAGGAGACTCAAGGACATGCTCCTTGCGCTCTTGCTTGAGAACAATTCTCGGTTGCGATACCAATCCAAAAGTTCGTTCCATTGAGTTTTCTTTCTCAAGAATAGATCGCAAATTAAAAGAACTGGATGCGGCATTAGTTGACATGATCTACAACAAAGAATATGCAAAGTTTAGCACTATGTTCATGTTTGATCTTCCATTAAACAATTTAACAAAGATACTCCCACTATATGTTTTGTAATCGTCTTCCCTCTAACGACATATAGTGGTCAAGATCCATGTTCATCTAAGTTCTAGTGAGCTTTGGCATCACCGCTAGAAACCTAGTGACGTGGGTAAGCAACACTTGCTAATCACATCTTATGTGACTCTTGTTTGTTGGGTGGCATCCAATGCCCCGGCTCCCAACACCATGCCCCAAGGCCCAAATCTAATTTGATAGCCTTGTCAAGTAAACCAATACTATGCATGTGGATGTCCGACATCCACCCTATTAGATCAAGATAGTTGATGGTACTCGCTTTGGCGGACCTACCAAACAATGATCATGATTCTTATAGGCGCAACAATTGGAAGGGTCAAAACAAATTCTTAATTTTTCTTGAGAGAAGCTATTCTATCATGAAAACTAACCCTTAGTTGGTATGGCATGAAAGAATAGTATGACAAGAAATAAACATCACATGCATATAATCACATTATCTTGTGAATGGTATGGCATTTTGTATCGTAGTGGTCGCCATCGCCATGGTTCCACGGTGATATTCTTCGCCACACTTCTTGTCCTCTTTGTCATCATGCTTGAAGCCTCCATAGCAAAGAACTAAACTATTACAACTAATAGGTAGCAAATGAATTACATGAGGAGCTCAAGCATCACAAGTCGACACGCAGTCGTTATACAATTAAAGAACGACCTCAACCCTACTTTGTGATTAATACGACACACAGTCGCCAAAACACACATGCATCACATATGTATCTATGCCATACCATTCACATCATTCCACAAAAACAAGTTAAGCGTAGAACATATTCTACCGCCTTACATGAATGTGTTTCTATAACAATCTATGCGTGTGTGAATAAGCAGCGGTCCATGACCGGTCGTGAGCGGGGGTCGAGGGGAGCCGCCCATGGTTTCAGGGACGGAATTACATGTGGAAATGATCCTATCTTTGTGATGAGTATTTGACTGTTATTTGAAGGAAAATTGAGTTTGTTTTGGGCTTTTATTGCAAAGTCTTAACTCTGGACGAAATGAAGTCGTGTACGACTTGTCCACTCGTGTCCGCATTTATCATTTTGGGCGTGGTCGGAGGTCGGCAGGCGGGTTTACGACCACGCAGCGGCACGTACGACCATGTTTGGCGTGGTCGGAAATTTACCGAGTTCATTTGACCACATTTGGTCGTGGTGAAACCCGTTTTGGTGCGTCGACCACGTTGAGTGCCTTCGTTGCGGCCGGGTGGTGTACGACCATGTTTGAGCGTGATCGGAAGTCTATCGGGTGGCGTGCGACCACGTTGTCGAGTATCGGGTTGCGGTCGGCGGCGTGCGGTGATCGGAAGCTTATACGACCACGTTGCGAAGCCCTCGGAAGTTTTGACCGTGGTCGGCAGTCGGCGCTAGGGTTTACGACCACGTTGTGGGATCGGAGCCTCGACCACGTTGGGCGGTCGGGCGGTCGACCACGTTGTACCGGTCGGAGTATCGACCACGTTGGGCGCTAGGGTCTTCGACCACGTTGTGTGATCGATGCATCGACCACGTTAGCGCGGTTTGAGCGTGGTCGGCGGTCGTGACTTGGGTCTCGACCACGTTGTATCGCTGGCGTTCGACCACTTTGGCGATTGGGTGTGCTACGACCACGTTGTGACGATCGGTTTCGACCACGTTGTCGGCAGATTGACCGTGGTCGATGGAGCTCATTCAAACTGGTCGTATGGGCACATATGGTGTCCGATTATGGTGGGAATCGGTCGGTTGGGTTTCCGGTGATGTTGTGGACCTTGTGGACTTGTTTGTTCTACATTTTGACAAGGTTTGGTAAAATCTAATTTCTGTGGAAAAGAGACTTGAGCTCTGTGAGCTGTGCAGAGTTGGATCAGTGCTATGTGATGGTTTTGTTGTCGTGATGGTTGCGGTCTTGGGAGACATGTCTTGGTGAGGCTTAGAGAGTCGGGACTAGACATAGGAGATGTTGAGGTCGAGCGGCGTGGAAGCCGAAGAGGACGTGGTCTTGCCCGAGTGGTGTAACGAGAAAACAAGAAGGCATGAGGAGGAAGCTTGGGAGGTGGCAAGGGCATTTTGGAGAAATGCCAAAGCACAAAAGGAAGTGTGTCCTCTGGGAAAGCACTTGAGTTGGTGGTGCTATTGGGCAAGCGGTGGAGCCGTTGCCACCGGGTAATGGGCAAAGCACGGAGGCCTCAAAGCACTTGGACTCTCAGAACGGTGGTCTGTTGAGACCCGTTAGCGTGTGAGACTATAAATAGAGAGGTTAGGTCTCGGGAGCGAGAGGAGGTTGTCCCAGAGTGCTCGAGTGTTCCTCTCTATCTTGTGTGAGTTGTCTCGGTAAGAGCATGGATGCTCGTGTACCTCCGATGGAGTGGTCAGAGAAACCTCCATGTGCAATAGAAAAGATTGGATTCATCTCTCGTATCTTTCTCGGTTTTGTTCTTGAGATGATTTGTTTGATCCATTTGCCTTCTCTTTGTTATTCTTGCTATATCGTTCTCTTTGAGAGTTGGCTCGTATTTCTTTGCTCTGAATCGATTCATTCTCTAAGACATCTTGGTCGGTTTATTACGAGACCAAGAATCAAAACAGAGAAACTTCGTGTTTTTCGATTACGCCACATCTATTTGCCTTGATGCGTGTTCGATCGCATCGTTCTCTCCTTCCTTAGCAAAGACTCTTGATATTCTTGGTAATTTTACTTTTAAATATCTTGCTCTTGCTAAGTTTCAAGTTTCTTCTTGGTTTCGACTTGTGTGCAAAAGTTATCTCATTTTTCCGCTCTACGGTGCGTGCCGAAAAAAGAGTAACTACTGATTCATCATCCGATTTTCGGTTCTTTCGACCACCCACCACTTCCATTGGTTGGCGATCGATCACGGTGTATCTATTTCTCTGAGGGTACTTCTCGGGTGTGTCTTCGACCACGGCAAAAGATCTTTCGACCACAGTATTTTTCTCGATCACTTTCATTCCGTTGTCGATTCGATCACGATGGTAGATTTCACGACTTCCTTTTTAACCGTGTTTTCGGTCGTCTTTTCTTGAGGCCTGTTTCTTTGACTTCATAGCTCTCTAGCTATAGGAGGAAAAGAATAGGTTGAATACTTAGGAGGAATTTTAAGGCACCATTCACCCCCTCTGTTGCCATTTCGGTCCTTCAATTGGTATCGAGCCGGTTAGCTCTTCTTCATAGATCTTAACCGGTCTCAAAGAGCCATAACAACAGACAAGTATTCCACCAAGCCGCCTATTTTCGATGGCCTGGATTACCCCTTCTGGAAGAGCCGAATGGAAACATATATCCAGGCTCAGGGGTATGCTATTTGGCGGAAGGTGAAAATACAATTTGTTGTTCTGCCGATGAGAACATCAATGCCGGAATATGGTGATGTTGAGGCAAATGCAAAGGCAAGGAACATCATCATACAGGGATTGAGCAGAAGCGAATTTGATCGCATCTCTCACCGTCGTCCGCTCACGACATCCGGGTGACCCTCGATGCATACCATGAGGCACCTCCCGGATCAAGACGGTTCGGCAGATCGGTTCAGCGAATCTGACAAATTCGAGATGCTTCCGGAGAGTCCCTTGACGAGTGCTTTTCACGTTTTCACAAAATCTTGAGCAACCTCCGAGCCGTCGGTCTCACATACTCCGACTCGGATAACGCTCGACAGATGCTTTCTGCACTCGATCTTCGTGTTTGGGAGATGAAGGTGACTACCATCAAGGACACCACAGACCTCTCGACCACGACTCTTGGCGCTTTACTCGCGCCAAGACTCACGAGATTGACATAGTCTCTCGTCGGTCGAAGTCTCGATCGATGGCACTAGTCACCGATCCCGCTCGGATCCACTTCTTCCGAGCCATCTTGTGGATTCTCCTCGGCTCTCGTGACATAACCGATGATCGAGATAGGCGACTTGCGGATGAGCGCTAGCCCTCCTCGCACGGAGATTCTCCCATGCTTACAAAGGGAGGAGGACGGAAGGAAAAGAGGACCCGTGATTTGTTTCGAGTGTGGTGGCCCCAACCACATTCGAGCAAACTATCCCAAGTTGGGGAAAGGCAAAGTCGACTACGGCGGTTCGGCAAAAACGACTACTCAGACAAGAACCGCAACAAGAAGGCCCCAACTCCGGCGCAAGGCAAGAAGCCGTTCGCAACTTTGGGAAGGCCAAGAAGCTCTTCCACCGCGTCCTCGCCGCCTTGACGACCTCGACCTCGGCGAAGTGGAGGGATGGAGCGGCGACGACGGGACGGGTGATCAAGAACCCAAGAGCGGCGACGACTTCTCGGCATGTGCTTCATGGCCCTCGAGGCGAGATCACGGCGATCTCTATTCGACTCCGACGAGGTATGTCCCTCCTATGACCAGCGAATGCGCTTTTCTTAAGCTAGGGGTTTCATGCTAGATCTAGAGCTAGATGTAGCGAGTTGGAGAAGGAAGTAGATCGTTTGTCACGGAGCTTTCTTTACTTATATCTGCTCCCTCCGTGACGATTGTGATACATGTCTTTGCTTTTTTGGGAGATATGGAGAAGTTAAGGACTTCTCATGATAGTGTGACCTCGAGCTTGATTTGCTTAAGGTGGAGAATATTAGTCTTCTTCTTTGAGATTGAGATGAGTAGGGTGGTTCTGTCTCCTCTACTACTATTGAGACTATTTCTTGCACCTCATGTGAGGATAAGGATAATGCTTTTAGAGGTCTTTACACTATGCTTCTCGATCTGCCCGAGACTTGTGAAAGTTGTAATAACTTAAAGATGAATCTAAAGCAGGCGGATCATAAAATTCTTGAGTTACAAGCTTTTTACTTGAGCCTATTGCTTCATGTGTGAATTGTCCTAAAGCGATCACGAGCTTGAATCATTACCAAGCAGCTTTCAAGAAATGATTGATCATGATAAGAAGTTGGCTCGGTTTGCTTCTAAGGACCATGTTAGCTCACCATGCATTAGTTGTAACAAACTAAAATCTAACTTGATTGCATTGGATGAGAAATGTGTGAAGCTAACTAAGGACCTACTAGAGAAGCCACCTTGTGCTTGTAATGTGGTTGTGGAGAATGGGGAGAAGCCCCCGGGTAAGGTAGAGACGCCTAGTGATGCGAACCAACCTGCTAGCGATGGGGCATGTCCCTTCTCGTCGGTACCGTGGCACAAGCCGCCTTCCCTCTAGCATTGGTCGTTCTCCTGCTCCCTTACCTTCTGCATTTACTCCTCCTTGCTCCTCTTGCACCTCTCTCTTTCGGGAGTGTCGGTGCCTTATGAACACTCTCGAGAAATTTGTAGGAGGCAAGAAGGATCTCAATCTTATTCTAGACCAATCAAAGATTTGCAAGTTCAAACAGGGTCTAGGATATGATTTTCGTGAGGATGTGAGGAAGCATCCACCTGTAGTGCTCAGACCCGTAGCCTTAGGTGTGATTGAGGTCAAGCCCAAGAACAAGAAAGTTCAATTTAGATCAGCGGGCTTTGTCCAAGGGATTCGACGACAAGGTGATTTCACCGTAGCTTGGCCTCGGAAGCGGCCATCTCATGCTACTTGACCCCTCGGGCGCGGTATCATTGCACCTTCATCGGAAGGATGGGCATTTATTTGACCATTGCTTCAAGCGCCAAGATCGCGCGTGAGACCGTGTTGCGCTCTTAGGCGTATTCGGGGTCGCCCCGGACCTTGAGTGCACCTAAGACCAACACGAGGTCTAGGTTTGCTCTTGTTGGTAGCTTTGGGCGACCGAGGACTTGGTTTTTCTAAGTCTTCTGTTTTTCGTCCTCGTGCTTCCTCTGGTCGTGACTTCCGCCGTCACGAGGGTAGATCTCGTTTTCCCATCGAGATGCCTACCCGCGCGTGATCGACTGCTGTTGGTGCACCGACTCGCTCGTCCGTGCGGTCGGACCAAAGAATGACTTGGTCTGTTCATAGACCTTACGCTTCTTTGAGCGACGGAGAGTGTAGGGTAGTTAGAGGTCGATCGTGTGTGACTACTTCTTACGCTCGGCGTGTGACTCGAGATTGGGTTCCAAAATCTATCTTGATTTATCCCAAGATCGAGACTTTGCTCTCTTGTTGACTCGAGTTCGCAAGGCGGGGAAGGAAAGGTTTGGCTTGTAGACTCGGGTGTTCACGACACATGACCGGAGATTCCGTTGGTTTTCTTCCTTGCCGTGCTCGGTGATGAGACTATCACCTTTGGAGATGCTTCATCTGGGCGCGTCATCGCCAAAGGTCTTGTCGCATTAATGATTCATTTATTTTGAAAGATGTTGCTTTAGTTAGCAAGCTGCAGTACAATTTGCTCTCAGTCTCTCAGCTTACCGATGACAATTTCGTGGTGAGCTTTAAGAAAAACAATTGCAAAATTCTTGATTCTTCGGGTAGTCTGGTTTGCGGGATTTCTCGTTTTGGGAGGATCTTTCGTGCTGATTTTTCTGAGTCTTTTGGTGATCCTCTCCATTGTTTGCTTGCTTCTGAGTCCCGCGACCTTTCCTTCGGCATAGGAGACTTGGTCATATTGGATTTGACCATTTGACTGGGAGTTAGCGACCACGATCTCATTCGTGGTCTGCCGAAACTCAAGATGGTCAAAGATCTTGTTTGCGCTCCATGCTTGAAGACGCGGCAAGATGGTTGCCGCTTCTCACCCTCCCACACAAGTGACTATGACCGATGCAGGACACCGCTCCACATGGACACGGTCGGACCGGCTCGAGTGCAATCTGCGGGAGGAAGTGGTATGTTCTTGTCGTGGTCGATGACTTCTCGAGGTACTCTTGGGTGTTTTTCTTAGCCTCGAAGGATGAGACGTTTTCACATTTCCGAGGTCTTTTCAGTAGGCTTTCTGTTGAGCTTCCAGGTGCCTTACGAGCAATCCGCAGTGACAATGGCACGGAGTTCAAGAATTCCTACTTTGAGAGTTTACGTGGTGAGGCGGTGTAGAGCACCGGTTCTCTTCTCCATCGTCCCTCGGCGAGAATGGCGTTGTGGAGAGAAAGAACCGTACCTTGGTCGAGATGGCCGGGCGATGCTTGATGAGTACTCTACACCGGAAGTTTTGGTGAGGCTATAGCCACCGCGTGCCATGTTTCCAATCGAGTTTTTGGGCACACTTGCACCGCACTTCTTATGAGTTGAGATACGGCGAAAGCCTAGTGTTTCTCATTTTCGTGTGTTTGGTTGCAAGTGTTTTATTACGAAGTCAGGGAACCTAGATAAGTTCGAGTCACGTTCTTGTGATGGACTTTTTCCTGGCTACTCGACTTCTTGGCGGGCCTATAGGGTGCAGGCTGCGAGTCTAGTAAAATGGTAGAAACACGTGAGGTAACTTTCGATGAGGCGGTCAGGGACTAGGCCCGATATCTCGAGTTCACTAGAGCGATCCGAGACCATCTTTGTGGATGATGAGGATGATGGAGATGAGGGTTGTCTACTCGATCCGGTCCTTCTCCACCCCTAGAGGTGCCTTCTTCCACCGCACCTCGAGGCGATCGACCCTTACCTTCGCTTCTTACGGAGCTAGTGGCTCTGTTCCTACCCGTCGGTAACGAGGTAGAGGCCACTTCTTCATCTCATCCAGACCTCCAAGACATATCCAAAAATCTCATCCTTCCGAGCGGATGATTGGAGATCTATTTGAGCGAGTCACACGTTCCAAGTCCGGCGTGTCACTTTTACTCTCCACTCGCCTTGTAGCTTCCTTTGAGCCCAAGGACGTTTGCCATGCTTTATCGATGAGTCTTGGGTCAATGCCATGCATGAGGAGTCGGAGAGTTTCGAAGAAACAAGGTTTGGACGCTTGTTGAGCCCCTCGAGATCACAATATCATTGGAACCAAATGGGTGTTCAAGAACAAGCAAAGTGAGGATGGGGTAGTCATTGAAACAAGGCTAGGCGGTTGCAGGGGTACTCCCAGGTTGAGGGTCTAGATTTCGAGGAGACCTTTGCCCCTGTAGCTCGTCTTGAGGCCATTAGAATTCTGCTTGCCTTTGCGACTTCTAAAGGTTTCAAGCTTTACCAGATGGACGTCAAGAGTGCCTTTCTCAATGGCTTCATTGAGGAAGAAGTCTATGTCAGACAGCCTCCAGGTTTCGAGAACCCCAAATACCCTAGTCATGTCTTCAAGCTTTCCAAAGCGTTGTATGGACTTAAGCAAGCCCCTAGAGCTTGGTATGAGAGGCTTAAGTCCTATCTATTGAGACATGATTTTAAGATGGGTAAAGTTGACAAGACCTTGTTCATTCGCCGGCTTGGTAATGACCTTCTGCTCGTCCAAATTTATGTCGATGACATCATCTTTGGCGGCTCTTCCCATGCTCTAGTTTCACAGTTCTCGGATGTCATGAGCACCGAGTTTGAGATGAGCATGATGGGTGTGTTGACTTTCTTCCTTGGCTTCCAAATCAAGCAGACTCGGGAGGGTACCTTCTTGCATCAAGGCAAGTACACCCGTGATCTCCTGAGACGTTTCGACATGAGTGATGGAAAGCCGGTGTCGACTCCGATGGCTTCTACCGCCCTACTTGACCCGAGATGAGGACGGCGAGCCGTTGATCAAAAGAGTTCGAAGTATGATTGGCTCTCTCTTGTACCTCACTGCCTCGAGACCGGACATACACTTTTCTGTGTGTCTTTGTGCCCGGTTTCAAGCTTCTCCTCGCGTATCTCACCGCCAGGCGGTGAAGCGCATCTTTCGGTACCTTCGAGCTACCATTGACTATGGTATCGGTACTCTTCCTCACTGTCTATCCCTTAGAGCCTATTCGGATGCGCACTTTGCCTACCGTGTAGGATAGATAGGAAGAGCACCGGCACTGCCGCTTCATTGGCACTTCTCTCGTTTCTTGGTCTTGAGGAAGCGATCCGGTGTTGCACGATCCACCGCAGAGGCGAAGTGCGTTGTTTGCGGCCGATTCTTTGTAGCCAAGTGCTGGATGGTCTCGACTGCTGGGACTTTGGGTTAGCTATCGATCGTGTTCCGCTCTTTTGCGATAACACGTCTGCGATTAGCATTGCTAAGAACCCAGTGCAGCACTCTCGGACCAAGCACATCGATATCAGATATCATTTTCTTCGAGACCATGTAGAGAAGGGTGACATAGTGCTCCAGTTTGTGGAGAGTGACCACCAGTTGGCTGATATCTTCACCAAGCCTTTGGATAGCATGAGGTTTTCAGCTCTGCGGGGAGAGCTTGGGGTGGTTTGTCCTTATGGACTGTTGTGAGGGGGAGCTTTGGGCTTTACTGCTTTATCATATTAATTGTGCTTCTGTATCCTTACTGTTGCATCGCATTTTCGGGTGCATTGGGTTTAGTCCTTCTAGCATAGGTTAGAGTGTGTCTCTTCTTTGAATTGCTTAGACTTCTTGCTCTTATCTTGTGCTTTCGGGATAGTTGTTTCTTATCTCACTAGGTTGAGCTCACTCACTTCTTTTAGGTTCTAGCGAGGTTGGGCCACCCTCGGGTGAGGCAGTGCGTGTTTGCTCTCTAGTGTGCGTTTTTCTCGACAGCTGTTGTCCTGGAGACATATAGGGTAGATGAGAGTCAGTCTGAGCCATAGTATCCTCTATATCTTATCTATGCTTTAAGGACTGCCTGTTTTCCTGATTTATTTGCCAGCTCTTGGTTTCTATTGTTTTGGTTCAGGGGGAGTTCATTTGGGAACTTCTAGATTTTAATTTTGACTTAAACTCAACTTGAACTAAAACCTGCATCACATGTTTAGGGGAGTGGATTTTACGCATTGCATTCGCATTGTAATATAACCACATTGAGCCTTGATTATTATCCGGTTATGACATGCTTTCAATGCTTTACACATTGCCATGATTTGTGCTCCATTGCTAATCGATCATGACTTTATATGTGTAGTCAAGTCTTTGCCATGATAGGTTAATTAAAATGCCAAATTTGACCTAATTCATGTCTTGTTCATATTTGAGACTAGTCAGCTTTGTGTTATCCTTTTATGGTTCTTGCCATGTCAAATAGGCTGAGTTGAGTCTTGAATCTTAGTTGAGCAATAGATTGAGCTATATAGTTTCTTGATGACACATAAGTTAGTACAATCTATCAAAAAGGGATCTCTTACGTGCGAAAAACCGATCTCACCAATTCCTTCTCATGAGACGGCTTGCCATTGCACAAGGCATGAACTCAGGGGAGATTTGGATGACCAAGATCATTTCCTTAAGCTTCTCGCTTGGAATGATCGCATAAGGCTTGAGGTCTAGCACATGACAAAAGTATGATTGAAAACAATCATGAGATCTCTAAAAGAAAAATGTCATTTATGCTCAATTGCTAAAATTTGAAGTGTACTTAAACAAATGTATCATTCTTGAATAAATAGCACTCTAGTTGGCTCAACACTAGCTTCTCGATTCCATTTAGCTCATTGACATGGCTTGCATCATGTGTGGATATCATTAGCTAGATTAAAATCTTGTTTGACTTGACTTGCTAAGCACTTCAATTAAAATTCAGATTATACCTTATTTTGCTTAGCTTCACTTTACATACATAGTCATGATCCTTGTAGCATACTTGTATGTTATGGCTTGGTGTAATACATTTTGGTCATTTTGGATAATTCTCATGGCTCTGCATACTTTGAATAATCAAATCAGCCATTTCATCCATCATCATGACTTATTCTCTCTCTTGCATACTTGATGTGTTTATTGCCAAAAGGGGGAGAATAGATTGGAGAAAAAGGAAAAATTTTCTCGAATTCTGGGAACCTGCTAGAGTTTTGAAGATCAATTTGCTCTTTATTTATTGCTCTAGTGTTCCTTCTGGCGACATGGTCATTATTTCATTTTCTATCTTTGGACCATGTCGTCTTCTACAAACTCAACTTCATATTTTACGGTGTTTGTCAATATACTCATCAAGGGGGAGATTGAGAGATCATGTGGAAATGATCCTATCTTTGTGATGAGTATTTGACTGTTATTTGAAGGAAAATTGAGTTTGTTTTGAGCTTTTATTGCAAAGTCTTAACTCTGGACGAAATGAAGTCGTATACGACTTGTCCCCGTGTCTTGTCGATCATTTTGGGCGTGGTCGAGGTCGACAGTGTGTTTACGACCACGCGCGGGCACGTGCGACCATGTTTGGCGTAGTCGGAAATTTACCGAGTTCATTTGACCACATTTGGTCGTGGTCGAAACCCGTTTTGGTGCGTACGACCACGTTGAGTGCCTTCTGGTTGCAGCCGGGTGGTGTACGACCATGTTTGAACGTGATCGGAAGTCTATCGGGTAGCGTGCGACCACGTTCTTGAGTATCGGGTTGCGGTCGGCGTGCGGTGATCGGAAGCTTATACGACCACGTTGCGAAGCCCTCGGAAGTTTTGACCGTGGTCGGCAGTCGGCGCTAGGGTTTACGACCACGTTGTGGGATCGGAGCCTCGACCACGTTGGGCGGTCGGGCGGTCGACCACGTTGTGCCGGTCGGAGTATCGACCACGTTGGGCGCTAGGGTCTTCGACCACGTTGTGTGATCGATGCATCGACCACGTTAGCGCGGGTTTGAGCGTGGTCGGCGATCGTGACTTGGGTCTACGACCACGTTGTATCGCCTGGCGTTCGACCACTTTGGCGATTGGGTGTGCTACGACCACGTTGTGACGATCGGTTTCGACCACGTTGTCGGCAGATTGACCGTGGTCGATGGAGCTCATTCAAACCGGTCGTATGGGCACATATGGTGTCCGATTATGGTGGGAATCGGTCGGTTGGGTTTCTGGTGATGTTGTGGACCTTGTGGACTTGTTTGTTCTACATTTTGACAAGGTTTGGTAAAATCTAATTTCTGTGGAAAAGAGACTTGAGCTCGTGTGAGTCGTGCGAGTTGGATCGGTGCTATGTGATGGTTTTGTTGTCCGTGATGGTTGCGGTCTTGGGAGACATGTCTTGGTGAGGCTTAGAGAGGTCGGGACTAGACATAGGAGATGTTGAGGTCCGAGCGGCGTGGAAGCCGAAGAGGACGTGGTCTTGCCCGAGTGGTGTAACGAAAAACAAGGCATGAGGAGGAAGCTTGGAGGCTGGCAAGGGCATTTTGGAGAAATGCCAAAGCACGCAAAGGAAGTCTGTGTCCTCTGGGAAAGCACTGGAGTTGGTGGTGCTATTGGGCAAGCGGTGGAGCCGTTGCCCGGGTAATGGGCAAAGCACTTGGAGGCCTCAAAGCACTGGACTCTCTGAACGGTGGTCTGTTGAGACCCGTTAGCGTGTGAGACTATAAATAGAGGTTAGGTCTCGGGAGCGAGAGGAGGTTGTCCCAAGTGCTCGAGTGTTCCTCTCTATCTTGTGTGAGTTGTCTCGGTAAGAGCATGGATGCTCGTGTACCTCCGATGGAGTGGTGTAGAAACCTCCATGTGCAATAGAAAAGATTGGATTCATCTCTCTGTATCTTTCTCAGTTTTTGTTCTTGAGATGATTTGTTTGATCCATTTGCCTTCTCTTTGTTGTTACTGCTATATGCGTTCTCTTTGAGAGTTGGCTCGTATTTCTTTGCTCGAACTGGATTCATTCTCTAAGACATCTTGGTCGGTTTATTCGAGACCAAGAATCAAAACAGAGAAACTTCGTGTTTTCGATTACGCCACATCTATTTGCCTTGATCGTGTTCGATCGCATCGTTCTCTCCTTCCTTAGCAAAGACTCTTGATATTCTTGGTAATTTTACTTTTAAATATCTTGCTCTTGCTAAGTTTCAAGTTTCTTGCGGTTTCGACTTGTGTGCAAAAAGTTATCTCATTTTTCCGCTCTACGGTCGTGCGCCGAAAACAGAGTAACTACAGTTCATCATCCGATTTTCGGTTCTTTCGACCACGACCACTTCCATTGGTTGGCGATCGATCACGGTGTATCTATTTCTCTGAGGGTACTTCTCGGGTGTGTCTTCGACCACGGCAAAAGATCTTCGACCACGGTATTTTCTCGATCACTTTCATTAGTTGTCGATTCGATCACGGTGGTAGATTTCACGACTTCCTTTTTACCGTGTTTTGGTCGTCTTTTCTTGAGGCCTGTTTCTTTGACTTCATAGCTCTCTAGCTATAGGAGGAAAAGAATAGGTTGAATACTTAGGGAGGAATTTTTAAGGCACCATTCACCCCCCCTCTGTTGCCATTTCGGTCCTTCAGGTGCTCTGTGACAGTTTACTTGTTGGTAATGGTTATAGGATTCCGAAGCTACATCTAGGGGGTGGAAAACGGTAACGGATAATTCGTTTTATCCGATATTCGTATTCGAGAAAACACGAATGTGGTAAACAAAAATCCGTATTCGAAAATGTTCGTATTCGTATTCGATAATATTCGTATCCGTATTTAAGAATATTCGTATTCGCATTCGTATTCGAGAATATTCGTATCCGTATTCGTATTCGAGACTATTCGATTCGTATTCGATCCGTTTCTAGAACCCATGAAAAATCTGTACGAATTTTGTGATTCAAAATTTGAATTTAGGCGGTTTAAAACCGGTAACCGGTCAAAAACCGATGAAAAATCGGTAAAACCGCTAGGAATCCGTTTTTATCCGATATTCGTATCCGAGAAAATCCGTATTCGAAAATATCCGTATTCGTATTCGAGGATATTCTTATCCGTATTTGAGAATATTCGAATTCGTATTCGTATTCGTTTTAAAAATATAGATTCGTATTCGTATTTGAGACTATTCGATTGTATCCGATCCGTTTCCACCCTTAGCTACATCATGGTGAGGAAGAGGGGACATTGTTGTCATTTGCCCAAAACTAGAAAAGTAGGTGATTTGATAAACTGTAGTGAAGGCCTAAGCAGATTAGGTTAAGGAATCTCTAGTGAGGGCAAAGCATGGTGCATTCAAGCTATTGGAGCCAAGTGTGAAGACGACGTTTTGAAAAGCATGCACATGTATGTTAAGTGAAAACCGTGTGGGTAATGGGTTATTGGGTTCCCATATGAGTGTGTGGCAGATAAAATTCACTTTGTATCCAAGAGTTAGGGTATGGATGTGAGCCTCCATTGTATAAGGAGTAGAGAGAGTGATAGGTTTGACGCACTTAAGCCAAGTAGAGAGGAAACTAGGGTTTGAGAGGGGTGTTTGAAACTAGCCCTAGAGGCATTGTCCTCCTGTTGGGGTAGTTGTAATCCTTCATCTCAAAGTAGTAATAGGTCAAACTTGTTCATCATGTCTCCCCTCCTTTTTTTGTTTGATTTTCTTGCCTTCTTAAGTCCAATTTGGGGTTTCTTAGTTTCTCCCATTTCTAGCTTGTCTCTTGCTATGGTATAGCTTGTTGGATCTCTTAGAACTCACCTAAGATCATCTTGACCATCTAGAATCCATAATCTTGCTCAAATCACAATTTCCCTTCTTGCCCGATTTTGGTGGACTCTCCCCTAAAATGGAGAAATGTTGGAACTTTGATGATGATTATTGAAATTGTTAATTGGAATAGGTTTCTGATATCCTACGGAAGGTGTCTTTAAGTTTTTAGGTTGTTTGGACCTCTAGATCAAAAGTCAGATCCATTTGTGGATTTGAAGTTGGGCTAAAATTTCAGGTCGGGAGCACGAGCAATCAGATCATCATTATGCCTTCGGTCAGATTGGTAGGTCCTATCAGACCACCTATTGTGAGTTCGATCAAACCAGCTTGGAGGCTTATCTCGTTCAAGTTGGCTCTTAGTGTTGTATGTTGTTTTTCTGTTGTTGCAAATTCCATCTTGATCTTCTTAGGCTCTTTATAGCTATAGAAGTGAAAAGATGGTAAATACCTAGGAGGAAAAATTGACCGAATCATTCACCTCCACTTTGACTACTGTTTCCATCCTAATGCGAATGACCGGTTTGTTAGTATGTTTCTCTCGTTTCAATAACATCATCCAATTTGTTCTATCATTACTCTGAATTAATTAGGTACTCTTTGTATGGCATGTTTAGGTTAAGGTTATGATTAATTTGTGATTAAAACTATAACCTTGTAGCCTTGCACGCAATACATGGAATGCAAGTGATGTCTTTGAAAGTTCGACACTTGTGGCCGGTTAACCTGGGGGAATGCAAGTGATGTCTTTGAAAGTTTGACACTTGTCGCCAGTTAACTTTGGGGCAATGCAAGTATCTATGCATGGAAAAACCTGAAGACACGTTATATTGCCACTCTGTAGCTTCTATGCATGAAACAACTCAGGGCCAGTTGAACCAGTCTTACAGGGGTTGCTTGATCGGACCTATTGGTCTAATTGGAGACATAGTGGTGGTCGGATCGCTCATGCTCTAAGCCGGAAATTTCAGCACGATTTCAAATCTATAAATTGACCTAACTTTTGATTCAAATGCTCAAATTAATTAAAATTTGAAACACACCTTCCCTAGGATATCAGGACTTACTCCAATCAACAAGTTTAAGAATCATTGTCAAAATTCTATTCTTTACCCATTTTCGGGAGAAATGCATCAAAACCAGGCAAAAAGGGAAAATAATGATTTGAGCAAGTTCATGGATTCTAGATGGTCTTACATGGGTCCTACGATATCCTAGCCAGCTACACCACAGGAAGAAGCAAGCTAGAAGCGATTGAAATAAGAAACGCCCCAATCCAACTCAAGAAGGTAAGAAACCAAACAAGAACACAAGGAAGACATGATGAGCAAGTTTGATCTTATATTACCACTTTGTGATGCGGCCAAGAGTGCCATTGCTACTTTGAGTTGTGTTTCAATATTGCAATATGAAATTACATTGCAAAGTGGTGCCATTTTGTGTGAAGGAAAAGAGAAGAAAGCTTTGGCCAAGAAGGAGGAGACAGAGGCCGATCAACGAAGAAAACAATAGTCCATGTGGCGCATGAGGAAAAGTGATGAGGACATCACTTCTTCGGATATACACAACACTCCTCCACTTGATATTCAAGGACCAATCACTAGAGCTCGCGCCCGACAATTGAATTTACATGTGAGCTCGTTCCTAAGTACTTCTTTTGGTTCATTTGAGAATCGATTACTACCTAATGATTTAATTATGATTAGGAACCATGGAGAGGATCAAGAAGTATTGAAGAAGGGCTACGAGGCGCACAAGTCCAGCAAGGGCGGACGAATCATGTTGGATGTCCAACTCAAACCGACTTCGAATCCAATTCGGGTCCAGGACCAAACTGCACTAAACGGACGCCCAGATCGCATCCGGACTCCGTTTGGACGTTCCACATATGTATGGAAAGCTGAGAAGATAACCTTTCCAATGGATCTGGTCTCATATCAAAATTCCTTCTGAGTCAACGGGAATCGTCGAAACAAGTGGATGTTCAGAATCTGTCAGGGTGCTGCGACACCGTCTTTTGGGCCGTTCGGCTTTGTATCGTGTTGGAGTCCATTAAGGACGCGTCCAGGGGTTTTGCACGCCCCTTACTCCTTTATATACAGCCGCCACCCCCACCATTAGGGTTGGGTTTTTGCTTAGATTAATTCTGTCTTTGAACAGTTTCGCCGTCATCGGTTTGTGAGACCCCAATTTTCGAGTGCTTCATCAATATATCTGCAATTTGGTTGTGTTCTTCCTTGTTCTTGCTTGTGTTCTTCGATTCGCAGCGGGATTAGCCTTCTTGGCAAGGTCAACCGGCAGCGCACGGTTGATAACCCGAGGCGTGGTGCTGCGATTGCGGGGTTCGGGGCGTGTTGTTCGGAGCGGATCGATTTGTGTCGCGACTCCACCAAATCGAATTTATCCAGAACCTGTTGGAAGATCGGGACCCCGTTCCCATCAAAAAGCCAAGTGTGCGGGCTCATGGAGTGGTGCCCGTGTGAGGGAAGGTGTGAGGGGATATTCCATGCGCTCGGTTGCATGGGGGAAGCATGTGAGGCTCGAGCGCATGGTCAGTTTGGCCGAGTGGGAGGCGTGCGTTCAAGTGGGAAAGGATTCAGTCAAGAAAAAGGAACTAAGGGTTGTCTTGGAAAGAAAGAGAGCCAACAATTCAGATTCAATTGGGAACCTTCCTATTCGGTATATGAAGCAAGAAAGGAAAGGGAGACCGAACCAGAAGGAATTCACAAGCCAAAAATGTTTGTGCCAAGGAGAAAGAGAGACAAGCCAGGATGGGAGCTGTGTGCAAGGGAGGAAGTCGTGCACCATAAAGAAAACCAAGATCAGGGTTGATTATGAATTGGGAGGATTCTTATTCGGATAAACCTTTAAAAACAACAATGTTATCTTGTAAAGAAGTTGTTGCATGCGTTTGAGTCGGCTTAACCTAAGTTGTAATCAGTTTTTAGGAGTTCCCTTCCAAAACCAGATCTATTTGATTGGGGAGTCTAGTTTTTAGGAGAAAGGAGGCCAATTTTGTTAGGGAGTCTGAGTCCTTTATAAGCACGTGCAATTGTGAATGTGCATGAGTCATAGTCGACTTGTAACAGTGATTGAATCAACCTTAGGCCATGCATGTGTGTGTGGCTGTGCCTTAGGTACCAATATAAGGTTAGGGGATACCCCATGTAAAGGTTATATCATATTGCTTGAGAGAAAATACATAATAGTCACAATGTTGTGGCGCAAACTTGTGTGTTTGTGATTGTATGAGAGTTTCCCAATTAGGGTTTGCCATGATCCCATGGATTAAGAGCTTTATTGTTGTTCTTAAGTCACCAATTGAATCTGTACGATTCCCCTATTCAATTATGAGCAGTGCTCATGGTTTGGAGAAGTCCCTGGTTGATTGGTTCTATTCAATAACCTTACTAATTAGTGCATTGCAATTTTATCATCTACACTTGGCACAAGAAGATGAAGAAGAAGGGTTGTTGATCGGTTAGAAAATACCCTTCTAGCCAAAACCCTAATTCATTTGTGGCTGCAAGGAGTAAGGGGTTTGTTGAAACCCTAAGTTCCTTTGCTACCGCAAGAAGGGAGGTTGATTGCTACCACCATAACCACAAGGAAGAAGAAGGCATCCTGAAGCCCTAGCTACAAGGAAGAAGAAGGGAAAACACCATTGTTTGTACTGTGAAGATCGGGCCACCCTTATACATAAGTTAGTTTACTAGTTGGTCCGTATCACTTTGAGATGAATGATTACAGTCACTCTAACTGAAGAACAAAGCCCCAAGGGCCAATTACATGCACTCCTTTCAAACCCTAGGTTCTCTCAAGTTAGCATGAGTGCCTCAAGTCTTCCCTATCTCTCTTACCTCCTTATATAGTTGAGTATCACAATAAACCCTAATTCAGGTTACAAAGTGGATTCTATCCACCACACACACATGGAACCGTTAACCCATCACCCACACGGGTTTTTTTACTCATACACGCTTTTCAATGTACTATCTTCAATCTTGGCTCTAATAGCTCAATCATCATTCTGGCCCTCCTTGGAGATTCCTTGATCTAATCTGCTACGCCTCCACTATGGTTTTGTGAACTACTTACTTTTTCGGTATCATGCAAATGAACACAATGCCCCTTAATAGACTTCTCACCATTTTTTGCCATGAATTATCGTCTGTGCTTCGTCATCTTCCATAGAACCCCAATAACTCATTGTCAAGCCGTTGACGTGTTGGAATCCTATCAAACCTTCCTTGCTTGCAAACGAACTAAGAATATGCATGAGGATAATGCACTAGGCTTAGATTTCAAGAATCATGATATCATTGGATGCTGCAGACATGGATCTGATATTTTGGCAAAACATTAATTCCATTCGTCAATAAAGATTGATATTGTAACACCCCAGTCAAGCAGTGACCTGGAATGCTACCAAACTAGTAGTAAAACAATGACAGACTAAATATGCTACACAAAATTTTCGGCAGAACCTCCTCTGTTTACTATCTAAGTCAGAGGTTTCAATAAGCATATTTAAAAGAAATGAATAATCTCAAGTAATATAATCAATTCTAAGCAATATCGGCTTAGGTGACTAGAACATTCATAGTTATAAAATTTAGATAAAGTACAGAAGCATCATAAAAGAATACTAATCCTTTATTACAATTTAAATCCGACAATTGATAATCATCTTCTACTTAAGTAATTCATGCAACTATTATTTAATTTCCTCTCTTTCATCCATTGTAAATAGAACGTGCAAAGTGCAATAATGTTAATCTTTCCTTTTCCCTATGTATGCCGATCTCATAAAGGTACATAAAAAAACACAACAACAGCAAGAGTGAGTTCAATGACTCAGCAAATATAATAGATAGTAACAAGAATATTCATGAACATCACTTCACAAATTCATCCATCAACCATATAAATAATCCATGCTATGCAAGATGATCAAAAATCTCTTTATCTCTTTCTCTTCTGCATTTTACCGGTAATGCAAAGTGTGCATCCGTCGATGCACACCCATGCCTGTACCATCTGATACATGGACCAATTGCCTATACTCCATAAGTATGGGGACCTTTAGCCCATCATGTCATCAACATGAAGGGGACCTCGGCGCTTGGTCATCTCATGAACAAGACTTCAATAAATCAACATGATGCATATGCATGAATATCTCAAAAAGTAAAACTTGCATCCACAATATATATGCACCAGAAATACTCTTGAACACTTTAAATTGCATTCAACCATAAACAGCACAAATATATCCTTACCACAACCATGAACACATATACTCATAATATAGATCAAACATCAACAATTCATCAAACATCAACAATCCACACTCTCAATTTTTAAACCATTATTATACTTGCCTTAACCGCGAGAAAACGGGGGACGTGTAGAAGGTGCTGCCCTTGGGATCTGTCCTCCACCTGAATATTAATTATAATATTTGCTAAGATAACAGTAACTGACCTTTGCCCAAATAAAAACAATCACGAACTAGAAATTTCGTCTAACTTCGTTCCAATCCCCAATTCCAACAGGTCATCCTGCCTCCTCTATGAATAGTTAAATTCAAAAATTCATATCTATGTACAGGAGTCCGAATAGGGTGTTCTTAGACTTTCTGGAAAGATAATTAAATTATCTAATTAAACCTAGTTGGTGAGCCCCCATGAATCGGCCATCTTCTACTGACACCATCCAATTTTCTAACACATCAATTTCACATCAGGTTCTCTGGATGGCATACTAAAATTGCCATAACTTTAAGCCCGAGTGTCCGAATCATGATTTTTTGACCTTCCTGGAAAGCTAAGGTAATTATCTACAACTTTCATAATATGGAGACCCTCTGATTCTCCCGTTTTCTAATCGCCCAATACAAACTACCAAAACCTGACAGAAAACTTCCAATCCGCAGAACAGTCCTACAAGAAAAATCATAACTTCTTTTACCAAGGTCCGAATGATGTGTTCTACCACTTCATGGAAATATAACGACGTTCTCTACAACTCTCCAGGAGAAGTCCAGATCTTAATCCCCAGGAAACTACCCCAAAACAGCCGTCCAACGAAATCTGTCTCAGTCTGCATCTCAGCCAAACAGCAAAGTTCCCGACTCTGCTGCGCCCAAACCCCACGGCCTAAAATTCTAGAAACATTATAGAAAATAGATCTCGTCATCCTATACAATTTTCCTTTTGGTCAGACCCGCAGGAAAAATCGTTTCGTGGGTCTAAATCAAGAAACATTCGCACAAGGCTGATTGATCTACGTGCGCACAACGAAAAATCTCTAATCGGATAATCAATCTGCTAATCCCCTTCTAATCCCGTGCCAAGAACCCTAATTACTCTAAAAACAGAAGGATTTGAGATGAGGGAGAGTTACCTAGAGGATCCCCTTGAGATCACCCGTCTCCTTCTTCTTCCGGGCCAAAAGCACCTCCCCATCAAAAGGGTCAAATGAAAAGAAAAAAAACACGGATTCAACATGATTTTCAATTCGTATTTGTAAGAATAGCCGTAGTCGCGCGACAATTGCAAAAATGTCACTTCTGCCGCATGGTGACTGGGCGACAGCGTTGTGGAGCTAACACGTGGCCAGTGGTGCCCCATGGCCGTGCAGCAGAGGCCTGCTGCCCGGCCACCATGTGTCTCCTTCTATGCCACCCAACCACCGGATAGTAGGTAATTAAGCCAGCTAATTAGCCAGCTTAATTACCTGCCTTAATTAGTTGCTCCAAATATTCCTCAAAAATTCAGACAATTATGTTGTTTGTAGGAGTTGTTACATATAGCAAACGAGCTCAAAAGTTTAAGAAATTTTATGTGCAGCCTCCTGACACAGTCGACTTAATTATCTAATTTTTGCAAATTGTATCCATTATGATTTTTTCTCGATGAGGGCTGGCGCGCCCGGGCAATACACATATCAAATCTTGTTTCTAGGTTGTTTTTTTATTAATAGTAATATATAATAATAATAATTTTTGATTGACCTGATGGAAATAATTATGGGGGATAAATAGCAATTTTTATATGTAATACATGTAGCAAATCATGTTTGTAGGTTTCTTTAAATAAAAGGGCAGACAAGGTAGGTTGGTCCTTTTGTGATTTTCGTATATTCTCAACGGTATGAAATATGTTAGACTCACAAAAATATTTTGTGATCATCGTATGTTGTTGCACTGCGATAAATTTCCGAAGAATTCCGTACGAACGATTGAGGTGGCAATGATTCGTAAGTATAAAGGTAAGTGATATTATGATGCAATAGACAATTCATATACAGAGGAGAGCTTTGGATAAATGGCATAATGGTAAAAAAATGATAGTTGATCCGATAAGAACGTTAGATGGCATGCAGCCTAAGGAACCAAGGATGGTACACATATGGACAAAGAGGGTCGGACTACTATGTTGACCGCGGCCATTTGCCCATCCTCGTGAGGTCGGCGTTGTAGTCCTCACCGGCCGCCCTGGCCTTGGCTGCCAGTTTGTGTTTTCTCTCATGCTCCTCCTCGCGAGCCTCGTGCTCCCTATACCTGCACACCTCCAAGCGAGCTTCGGTCTCCCGCCGAATACGCTCTCTTCCATCTTCGGCTCATCGTCACTCCTCTACCCTCTCACATGTTGTCTATGCATTCCACTCCTCGTAGTCCAGTTACCACTGGTCGTGCCAGTGGATCTCCCGATCGATCCATTGTTAGTGTTTGTCATACAAGAGAACTGCACGAGAATATCAGAACCCGCCCTTACCACCGCCGGTAATGATCGTGTCCCAACGTCCATTGGGATAGTCCCAGGCATAGTTACCGCAACCACAGTAACTCATGCCTAAGCTCAACTAATCTTTGGACTTGAAGAACTTTCATCCACCCCTGCACCAACAGAGAGGGGGCGTCTCCCTCATGGGGGATCCTACGGTGAATGTTTAGTAGGAATGTTCAGGTATGTGTTCGGATTGGAGGTATAGGGGGCTTTGTTTCTGGGAGGTAACCTCCAAGCACAGGCTGATTGTTTGTCCCAAGCTACTGCAGCCCTTGCTAGTCAGGTGATCTCCTCCCATTGCGTCTCCATGGTAGCTATTTGGTGTTTTAGCTGTGCTGCAGGAAACACGGTGCCAAAGGGGTATTGCTTATAGGATAAGCCCACATAGCGTACGCTTTGCAAGTCAAATTCACCCCTAGCAAATTCGCATCCGTAAGACAAGGGCACACCGGATGATTTGCGGACCATCGTAGCATTACATCGCTGCACAAAGCTACCTCATTTGGTCTTGTCAGTGTGTAAGGCCATCTGGTTTAGTCTTAGCAGTGTAGAAAGTAGGCTCATTGGGTCATGTGTGGGTCTGAGGAGGTATACTGCGACAGCATTGGGTCATGTCGGTGTGAAGATGATTCATTTTCACGTCCACGAGGCCGCGGGCCTGAGGAGGTATCGCCGAGTCATTTCATGCATGTGCTCATCATTTCATGTGTGAGAGGGGTAGCGGGATTCCCGCTTAATGAGGTTGGGTGGAATCTTCATGCATGGGTGGGGCCACCTACTCCTATGGTTGGGGAGCACCGATACAAAGTAAAAAGTAAAACTACTTACTGCAAAGTATGAAGTACGAGCATGTGAAAGAGCAAACTTATTACAAATGGGTACACACGAAGCATTGTAGTGAAGCTAGTACATAAAATAACAAGCACCTTGTAATGAAGAGAGTAGCCACAATAAACAAAAATCCCATGTCGTCCCTCCTTGCTTGCTCCCTCGTCCGCACAAATGTCACTTTGTATGTGCCATCCCCCTTGCCTGCTCCCTTATCCATGCATATGTCACTCTTACCATGTAGTCTCCCTTGCCCGCTCCCTCATCCACACATATCACTCTATCCGTGCCATCCCCCCTCACCCGCTCCCTCGTCCACACATGTCACTCCTACCATGCCTCCCCCTCGCCCGCAGTTCTGCGCGCTGACAATGAGTCCATAATTTTCGATGGCAACACACCGGGTTCCCTTTTAGCACGGCCACAAATACGGAGCTCTCGCAGTTGCTCATCGCTCATCTCAACTGTGTTTCTCTTCTCATTCTCACGCTCGTCGCAGTAACATACTATGGCAAACGCCAAGGGGCCAGTCCAATCAGGGTCACCAACGCAAAACCTTCCTCTTGAAATGAGGGAGGACTTTGGCCCTAACTACCGCTTGATGTCAAACAAGCATGCTCAACAGGTATGGCTGAAATGAAGACACAGGGAGAACGTAGTCATGTAGTCTTGGACAGCCAGTTCAAAGGCAAACGATGTTTCTTCTGATGCCCACACTCTGGGGTACAATTAGCTAATAGTCTATTTTTGTTAGTGCTAATAGAGCTTTCATGTTAACCCTCATTTCCAGCAATGGTGAAATACAACTTTGTTCACTAGATCGATACTCCCCATGAACTCCATGTTGTGACATACATGGATATATTAATCAAATATTAGACTTAGAGGCGTGGATTAACAATCTCAATGAGCAGAATGATGATATCTGCTAACAGATGCAGAGCAAGAGGGATAATGAGGATGTCATCAACATAGGAAGTTTCTATAATCCTATATGCTGCTACGCGAACCCTAGCTGAATATGTGCGTGCCAGTACAACGACAATCAGCCACGTCCAAGGCGTCCTCCTCTGCAACACTCTATATGGGTAGTACCAGGCACCTTCTACCTGTAGCCACGCTTGAAGAAGTTTGTACCATGGTACTCTCCCCTGTTGTACGCGGTTATGTTCAATCTCCTAAAGCATATAACTAAATGGTGGACACGTCGTTGTGGTTACCATTTATGAACAAACGTACATCATACAAAGGAGTACACATAATGTAGCTAAAATTTAACATTAAATGGCAATGATTTCATAAATAATCAGATGCGATAATAGATTACGGAGTTAATCATTTAAGTAATAAATTGATTGATTGGTAATTACCACCACATAAAATAGTACATCTTAAATTACCACAAATATGAATTAATTCAATAAACAAAAAGATAAATTTGCCTAGTATGAAGTAGTTAGGCCCTTTATCAGCATCAATACGCTCAAGCTTGTTTATGTACGTACTGGAGTTTGATTCGGCTATCTGGTGAAGCAATCTCGGCATAAGATTGTACGTATCTTCGTACATCCCGTACATGGACTCGATGATCTTCTGCTTGGCTCATCGAACCTTTCTGTAACTGAATGAATAGCCAACCAGATTGGTGACTTCTGACATAAGCATCTTGGGGGAGATGGACACGTCCGCCGCAAATAGGTAGCTGATGAGGCATGCCACATATGCGGAAGTCACATTCTGATGATGGTGCACGGGCTCGCTAAGCTCACAAGTGTGGTCAATCATTGCCTTGATTGAGAAGACTGAGACCAAAATCTTTGCTCGTTGAGCGCTGACCTTTCCAGGGCAGCCTTACACTACGCACTTCTTTACGTAATTGCCTGGGTTGGACCGGTGCACTCGATACGCACGTCTAATGGACAACGCATACAGTGCTATATCTTGTCACATAGCCGTCTTGCTAAGGAAGCACTACCCAACTAGGAGAGTATCGGCTTGAAAGCCCCATTGGAACCCTTCTTCATGCGGCAGTACAAGAGAACATACCGCAGCATTATCGAGTCTAGAGGACACATAGGGCACCTCTGATGACACAATTCTCACGGGTGGACCACTCATCTGGTGTGCATCGTCGTCGGTATCATCAGAGCCTGGGTCGGTGTCCTTGTCGGACTCCAACCTGAGTGCATGCTCCATTAGATACTCGTGGTAGTCAATGCAAGCTGACCACACATATATGCCCCATCATTCCACATGAAATGAGGGACGATTCTTCTCTCTGATACAGCACATTTGGTGCTATCGTCTTGAAGCTCGGTCTGTGGTTGCCGGGGTGTGGAGGTGCCGAGCTCATCAACATTTTCTGGCGCCCTACGCACGAAACTCATATACACCATCGGCCTCCTATAAATGGCCGTCTTGGGCTGGGAGGCAATTTGCATGTACTGCCTCCATGCTATGATCCCATTCACTTTGGCGAGCTCCCACACGCCATTCATGTAGGTGATCCCCTCGATTGCAAGGTTCATCGTCATTGCCTCTATGGCAAACTCCCTCTGGATGTAGCTTCGAAGATCATGAATATTCATCATGCCGAGCTCCTCCACCCTGAGCACCTTGTATTGGCAGGTTGATAGGTCTAACCCATTGGGTCCTACTCATACAATACCATCACCATAGAAAACTATCAAGTCTTGCATGTCTGCGACTACCTGAAGCCATAACAACCCGATCCGCATTAAGCGTTACAACAAATAATGATGACAAGCAGCATGCAAGTTATTGATTACATGTGTGTAACTACATACAAATAATTCATCAATTAGCAATAATTTGATTACTCGTCCAAAAATTAATTACGAATGATTCATTACCGTCATCCTTACCACTTAATTACTTACCGCTAACTCATTACTTAACCCTAACTAATTGCACTATAGTAATTACGACTGATTAATTATGTAGCACCATAAAATAACAAATTATGGGTACCGTACCTACAAAAAATAGTACAAAACTACAGCTAAATTACTATGACCTACTTACTTCATAATACGAGCTACATTAATTATGACTAACTGAATAACACTGATTAACTACGACTATAGGAATAACATTGAATGCATGCGATAAAAAAATTACCTGCCCTTCGGGGGAAGCAATCAGCACTGCTACGATCGTCATGACTACTTATATATTTACTCTTCAGAAAATCATAATTGTGCTATGCGCTCTTAATTCTCAGCAACGAACCCGATAATGAGAAGCGAAACGCAGTTGAGATGAGCGATGAGCGACTGTGAGAGCTTCGTATTTGTGGCCAAGCGAAAAGGGAACCCGGTGCGTTGCCACAAAAAATTATGGACTCATTATCGACATGCAGCACCACGAGCGAGGGGGATAGTATGGTAAGAGTGACATATGTGCAGATGAGGGAGCGGGTGAGGGGGGACGGTACGGACAGAGTGACATATGTGCGGATGAGGGAGGGGGAAAGGGGGGATAGCACCAAGGGGCTAATATATGTGTGAAGGAGAGAGATCATGACTGCAAAAGATGGCCACCACATGATGGCTGTGCGGCCTACGATTTCAACTGCGAATTAAATTAGCATCGCATATTGGTAATTATGATTAAATTAACATAGTAAATTCAAAGTACATAAAATTTCCAAAAAATTATATAATTAGGTCGACTATGTCGGGAGACTGCACATAAATTTTCATAATTTTTGAAGCTCATTTGCTATATGTAACAACTCCTATAAACAACATAATTGTATAAGTTCTTGAGCAACATTCACAGTGGATAAAATTATAAAAAATACACAATCAATTACGTTGTGCCAAGATATTACGCATAAACTTTCATAATTTTTTTAGCTTATTTGCTATATTTCAATAATCAAAGAAGCAGTAAATATAATTAAAGCAGGTAATTAAACCGGTTAATTAGCCAGCTTAATTACCTACTGTCAGATGGCAGGGAAGCATAAAAAAAGCCGCACGGTGGCCGTGCGGTAGAAATAACATTTTTGTAACTATCGTGCGGCTACGGCTAGCGATTCTTAGAAATACGGATTCAAAACATATTAAAAGTGCCAAAAACTCCACAGTCGAGACAAGCTATGTATCCATTTGTTCAGGCCCCTTGGAAACATGTAACAGTCTCACCCTGTCAAGTGCTGAACTTGAATGATCAAGCCACTCCCTTTTTCTTGCGAAATATAGAACACACAGTGCTATGCCTATTACACGTGTACACACTTCTGTCTATTCTTGCTAAAAAAAACGCTAACACTAATTCTCCAATCTACCCCCCTCGTTCCCACCATCTTGCCGCCTTCTATAGTGTTTCCTTTGTGCCAACTGCCTCCCAACAAAAGACGCATTTTTATACATCAACCTGCACTGCCGGAGAGGTCGTTGCGTTTGCTATAAACCACACCTGTTAGGCGTGGCATCTCCAAGTTTCAAATATGAAACCTACATTTGAAATGTGGGTTTTAATAGGTTTCAACCGCCGTGTTTCAACCCCGCTTCAAAGTTTCAACTCAAGCATAAATCAATGAGATTCGATCAAGTTTCAGATTTTTAGCAACCATACCAAAAATTTTGGCAGTTTTGCCGTCACTCCCTGCTCGCCGTTACACACTGTCGAGAGGGTACGTGTGAAGCGTATGCAGGGGGGATGCATGCATGAAAGCAGAGGGGATTGAATGGCATGATTTCCATCGCGTGGCGGCAAGGGACCATGGATTCTTGTCTCGTTGGTTTGGATTCGCATGGTATATCATGTGTTAGTTTTTTTAAAAAATCATATGACGCTCACTTTACTCTTTTATTATGTTTGGCAAATATATTAATAGAAATTCATAGTCGAAGTTGTATTACGGGGACCGTAGCAGCGTTCACATAATACTCTTTCGTCGTTCTTTTCTACCGCTGTAGCGAATAACAAAATGGCATGATTTTCAACGGAGAAAAGTTTACTTGGATTTGTGATTCTTGAAGCGATCACTGGATCACATATCCTTCCGTTTTGAATCGCAGTGTGCCCATGCTGAATTGTTTAGAGCGACGACCTCGTTGCGGTCACCTCCTTCCTGTTCAGTTCGTACACAGAATCTGATCACAACTCAGTGTCCCGAGCTATAAATCAGCGCAGGCCTAGCTGCCCTAAACGTACCACCAAACCAATGATTTGTAGTTACTCTCGACGACAACCGAACACAAGCAAAACGGGCGAGACCATGGCATCGCGGGCCTGCTGTCCTTCCTCGTCATCCTCTGCGCCTCGTTGTCGCCAGCCGAGGCGGCGCGCGACACGTCGTACGACAACGCGGAGCACGGCGCGCGGGGCCTGGAGAGGACGGAGGCCGAGGGGGCACGCGTTGTACGAGCTCTGGCTGGCGCGGCACGGCCGCTCGTACAACGCTCTTGGCGAGTACGACCGCCGGTCCCGGGTGTTCCTGGACAACCTCCGCTTCGCCAACGCCGAGACGCATGGCTTCCGCCTCGGGATGAACCGCTTCGCCGACCTCACCAACGAGGAGTCCCGTGCCGCCCACATAGGCACAAGCGCCATGGCGGGCAGGGGCCGCGACGCGGTTGGTGAACTTTACCGCCACGATGGCGTCGAGGCGCTGCCAGAGTCCGTCGACTAGAGGTAGAAGGGCGCCATTGTTGTCCTAGTCACAAATCGCACTCGTGAACACACGCTATCACAAGTGATAAGAACAAATAGAGAAGAATATAGTAGAATTACTCCAGTCGCAACTGCGTAGTCGACTTTTTTTTTAATTTCTCTATACTCTGTACTCTTGCTCTTATTCGATTATTAAAATTAGATACAAATCTTCTCATTATATAGCCTAATACTCTTCAACTAACATACTACTCGTACTCCAAGTTATACTCTATCACATCAACTAAACTAAAAAACTTATCATCTACTACCATATTCTGATATTTGCTACTAAAATAAATAGTTCGTACATGTCATGCAATCCTAAATTAATCAAGTCAAAATTATTTCCAACATTCTCCACCTAATATTTATTGGATTTTTAGGGCTTTATGGTAATTTCCCATTTTAAGAAAATAGAAAAAAGGAAGGAGGTGGGTCCCACCAGTCGGTGGGACAAGAGGAAGAGATAAGGCTGGAGACTCCAGCCCTATCTACTTGCGCGTGCGACCGAGCGGCTTCTACACGGTGGCGGCGTGGAGACTTTGTGGGTGAGTGAGACAGCACACGAAGCGCCAACGACCTGTTGGCATGGGCGCTTTAGCGCCAGGCGTTGGTTGTAGCCGTGTCGGGCGTCCCGCCTATCCTCCATTTAAGGCCACCTTCATCTTCTCCTTGTGGCGTGGCAAAATTCTCCGGCCGATCTTGATCTTGAGTCTTAGGCCGTTGTGCCGCCGTGTCCATCCCAGTACTGACAATAGTGTGGTTCGGCCCTTCCTCTCCGAGGACTCCCCACTCGGTTCCTTACTCCATCTCTCTTTTGAGATAGCAGTGAGGTGTTTTGGGGTTTTTTGTCTCAGAGGGTTGGATTCCGTCGGTAGTGAGGATTGAGCTGGGAGAAGAACTTGGATTTGATTCTTGATGTGCTTGGGTGTTCTTGGCTAGAACACTCCAGTTGTTCTTGTGCAGTACCTCATGTACCTCAGCTTTGCATTACAGTGTGTCCCGGTTTGCAAATCGGCATTGTATCGCTGATGACCTCGTTCGTTCTTCACGGCACAGCGGGGTGATTGGTTTTCTGGGGCAGCGCCTTGTGCATGCCTTGCTTGGCTTACTTCTCGATGACTTTGAGTGCCATCTGCATCGTGAGTATCTCCGGTTTTGAGCATTACTTGTCCAATGTGTTGTGCTAGTTGTTTTTATATCTCTAACTAGTACTGTGAGACTTCGATTAGTTTGTTGTGGGCTCGGTTTCATGCGCAATGATGTATTGGTGTCTAAATTGAGATTGAATACGACAATTGAGAATAACTGGTCTTGAGCTGAATGAGTATTTGTAGTTTTAATTTTGAGATATGTAATTCGTGAATGCTCTGTATATGTAATCTATTCAGTCCTTAGTAGCTGTTATTTGTGATTCACTAAGTTTAATTCAGCTGCTTTTTGTCACCAGGCGTCACTGTGATTCATTTAGCTACTAAAATAGTGCACTATATTGATTTTGTTCACTGTTATTTCAGTCTGACTATTATTCAATTGATGGCTTCAGTAGGAATTTATTTACAAATTTGCATGAATTGTCTATAAGCAAAGTTTCAGTTTAGCTCAAGACCTAATTTACCTCATTTGATTGTCATATTCAATTTGTGACTAAAACTTTGACACAAGTGCCGTGAGGGCCAAGAATCAATCTTAAGAAACTCGGCATCTGAGAGCAAACAAATAAATTAAAACATGGGCATTATGCTAGTTTTTATTGTCCTTATGTTCTATGTTTTAAGTATATTATCCTGCTTAAATAACAAGGAAGGTTTACATATTTATATGTTAATCTTTGTTATTTAAATGTTGCTAAAAATATGCTTTAATTATTATTAACATTACTAGAATTAATTTGCTAAAACTGCCAAATATTCAACAATCCAGAAAACCAACTTTTGAAGAAATAGCTTCCTCGTCCGATGTCGTTAAGCTGGAAGTGTTTAATGGTGTCAACTTTAAACATTGGCAGGCTAAAACTAAGTTATGGCTGACTAACCTCAGACTTTTCTAGGACATTTCTAATCCTACATTGTTTCCATTAGAAATCGCTGAAATGACGCGGTGAGAGAATGCGAACAATTCAGTCTTAGCACTTTTGTTAGCCATCTAATCCAATTGGTTGTTCGACATATATGTTAACTTCAAAGATGCTAAGCAACTATGGGATGAACTTGATGAGAAATATTCTGAAGGGGATAATCAGAATGAGTCATTCATAACTGCTACCTACTTGAACTTTAAGATGGTTAAGGGGCAGTCGGTGATGGAGTATCTCTATGAGCTACAACTCCATGTATCTAACTAATGGAACAAAGTTAGACATCTTATATGCTATAAGTAGATCGAGTTGTTATATGGCCAATACAGGAGATGATCATTGGATAGCATTAGAGATGGTACTTACGTACCTAGAGGGAACCACAATTTTGGAATATATTATTCTGGCCATTCGACGGTCTTAGAAGGATTCAGTGATTCTAACTGGACTAATGAATCGGATAACATGAAGGCTATGAGTGGCTATATTTTCACTCTAACAGGTGGGGTTGTCTCATGGAAATCTTCTAAACAGACTATCCTCAAATGATCCACCATAGAGGCTGAGTTGGTAGCTCTTGACTCAGTGGTTGTAGAGGCAGGATAGATTAGAAAACTCCTTTCTGACCTACATGTTGTAGAAAAGCTAATTCCACCTATATTGGCCTACTACCATAACCAAACCGTTTTGGTTAAGGCTAAGAGTAGGGAGGACAATATGAAATTCTCAAAACATATAAAGAGGTGACTTAAGTCGATATGGCATACCAGAGAGACGGGTGTTATTTCTGTAGAGTACATTCAGTTTGAAAGGAACTTGATAGATCCTTTCACCAAAGGTTCGGCGTGGAAGGCCATCCTTGCAGCGTCAAAGGGAATGAGACTCATACTTGTGTAAAAGCTCACATTGGTGGTAACCTATCCTAGGAGATCGGAGATCACATGAACTAGACTCTAAGACAACAAATTGTGTGGGATTAGAGAATACATCTAAAGAGTCCCATTAGCTGTAGTGCCTTTCTGTATGGGAGGTTGAGCAATAGATATTAATGAATTCGATACCTATATGGCATCCGGAATCATCCTACAAGATTCCCTAAAGAATTCACATACTTAAGTATAATCGTGAGGTCATGATCAAAGGAAGATAAGAGTATACTTTCTTAATATTTATGAGCAAGATATGGGGACATGACCGTAATGTCCTAACCCGAGAGGGAAAAGGGCAAGCCGCCTAGTAGAGAATGTAACTTGAGTGAAAATTCTCACACCAAGGCATTGGATCAAGACGAAGTCCTCCTTTGTCTGTGCAGAGTCGTAGTCCTTGTTGCTAGGCGTTGGGCTCATTAAACAAGACTTTGAACATCTTTTTATCAAATTGATAAATTGATGGGGACTATTGGATTTTTGAGGACTTTGTGGTAATTTCCCATTTTGAGAAAAGAGAAAAAAGGAAGGAGGTGGGTACCAGTAGTCGGTGGGACAAGAGGAAGAGATAAGGTTGGAGACTCAATCTCCAGCCCTATCTACTTGTGTGCGCGGCCGAGTGGCTTCTATGCGATGGTGGCGTGGATATTTTACAGGTGAGCAGCGACGGCGCAACATGCACCAACGGCCTAGGCACTTTGGCATCGGGCGTTGGCTGCAGCCTCGTCGGGCGTCCCGCATCTCCTCTATTTAAGTCCACCTTCATCTTTTCCTTGTGGCATGGCAAAATCATCGCTAAGTTTCCCATTTGTTGAGTGATTCTTCTCCTGCTGATCTTGATCTTGATTCTTAGACTGCTGTGCTGCAGTGTCCATCACGGCATTGATAGTAGTGCGGTTCAGCCCTTCCTCTCCGAGGACTCCCCACTCGGTTCCTTGCTCCATCTCTCTTTTGAGATAGCAGTGAGGTGTTTTGGGGTTTTTTGTCTCAGAGGTTGGATTTGGACGGCAGTGAGGATTGAGTTGGGGAGAAGAACTTGGATTTGATTCTTGATGTGCTCGGGTGTTCTTGGCTAGAACACTCCAGTTGTTCTTGTGCGGCAGAAAAAGAA
The DNA here is from genome assembly GCA_036346245.1 of Bonia amplexicaulis. NCBI lineage: Eukaryota > Viridiplantae > Streptophyta > Magnoliopsida > Poales > Poaceae > Bonia > Bonia amplexicaulis. The sequence goes on along the minus strand of CM070753.1, from coordinate 11,124,396 downwards.
CGGGCAAATGGTCCCCATACTAAAGAATGCGGATATGGATGAATACCGACGGGTGTTATACTCCGCTATACCAGTATAAGTATAAGATGAGTTGAGACATGAATATGAGCATTACATTGCATTCATGAACAGTGAAAAGTGATTTGAGATAATGATACTTATGAATGAAAACTAATGAGATTGAATATGAGAAATTGAGTGGATGATTAATGGATATGAATTGCTAATAAGATGATGTCTCATTTATTATTCTGCTTTGTACTTGCTGAGTTATGGACTCACCCTTACTTATTTATTGTTTTTAGGTAATCGTTGATGATGGCATACATGGGTGGATATAAAACATGGAATATTGCACTTTATAGCTCTTCACTTCACATGGCAATTCATCACTTTTGGTTACGAACAATTTAGTACCATCTATTGTAATAATTGAATAATTTATGGTTTTCTTAATTCCTTATGGTTCGTAATATTACTAGATGATGTGTTCCTTAGTTTAGACGCAGTTATGGTGCTTTTGGTAATTATCTGGTTCATATTAAATTTAATTTATGGTTGATCATATTGCTGAAATTTATGTTTAATTTCATGTTGAATGTTGATTATTGAATTCTAGATGTTAGTGATGCTTGCTTATTAGCTTAAATTAGTAGCGATAGTGGTTGTAGGTTACATATTGGAGTTTTGTTAAACCGGGGTGTTACACTTTCATCTTCACTTTCTGCAATTTAAATTCATAAAACTATATACTAGATTACGCTCTTACCCTATGTTGCAAAATCTACTAGAATTGTGTAGGTTTGGACCACTAGACAACCACATACTTAAATAGGACTTGCAAAGTTGTTTTTCATTTAGCTTCCGAAAAAAAATATTTTTGCCTAAAAGTTTTTGAAATTCCCAAATCCCCACGTCCTCTAGGGCATCTTTGATCCTTCATGTTTTGAGTTCTCGATCATTATGGTGTAAGAATAAGAAATCATAGTAGACAGATGCACCAATCGGTCAACAATGTTCCACTTGTTCCGGCACTCATTGATTTGTAAACCAAACCGAAGAAAAACAAAGTTGTATTAGCGATTGAACACTAAAAAATATTGTACTTGAACTCTTAGCCTCTTAGGTAAAGGAAATCTCTTTACCTATGCGAAGACTATATGGATTACATGGATGTGGTGTAAATGCCAAAGCATCATGGCCTTGCCTCAGGCGTAAAAGGATCCACCAAAATAACCCTAATGTACAGATGTATTGTTCACACATATTGTTCTATCCACACGTATTGTTCAAGTGGTTTCTGCAATAGTTCTACCAAATAGTGACTCCTTGATAGATTTGGTTTGCAAAATGCATATGAATTTCCAAATCCGCACTACTCATACGAAAAATAATCCTTTTGGCCAAGGTGTGTTCCAAACATATTTGGAGTTTGCATTTGCTTGGTTTGCAAGGTTGAATACTCTACATCCTCCTAATGTTAAGCAAGGCTTCTTTTAGGGGTGTAATGTTAGCAAGGTTGGCAGCAAATGTCTAAGTTCCATTTGGAACATTGGAAAATTCCATATTTCTGTAGGAATTGAATTGTTTCCTATGAAATTCTTGCAAAATTCCAATAAAATTCGTGCTTTTCAAATGAAGCTTAACCTTTTTTTGGGTGTCTTTAGGTCATAGCCTTACTCCGAGCTCAGGTTGCTATTCTGGACATGGATCTGCTTAAAGGTAGCCAAATGGGTCGTGCTAGCTGGGTCGGCCCAAAGCCTAGCACTGTTAGCCTGGCCCAAGCATGGCACGACCCACCACCTAAACGGGTCGTGCTGTGCTTGGGTCGAGACCTCAGTCCAGTTGGTTAGCCCGGCATGGCACTACTCAGCCTGGCACAGCCTATTCATTTTTTAATTTTTATATAATTTTATTTTGTATTTTTCTGAGTTCTATATGGTTTATTTTTTAATTTATGTGATTTTATCTTGTAGTTTTTGAATTTTATATAGATAATTTTATAAGTATATATAATTTCATTTTGTATTTTTTGTATTTTATATATTTTCTATGATTTTTCTATCTTTTTCACATTGTAAGCCAGACGAGCTAAATAGGCAACACCCGACACTGGTCCGACGGACTAACTGTGACTGGGCAGCACGGGAGGTTATTGAGCTATGTTTGGGTCGGTGTCTCAGCATATAGGCTGGTATGGTACGGCCTATCTAAGTAGCGGGTCAAATGGACCATGTCTCCATGGGCCGGGCCGGTCATTAGGCCACCTCTGAATTTCCTGCTTCAGCACGGAGCGACCAGCACAATACTCGGCTGCCCGCCCACCACTGAACCTAATCGCACTGCGCACGGGCCCTGGCCCTCCGCTCCTCTGTGCTCTTCACCTCGCTAGCCGGCGGCCGCCGTGTCCTTCCTCGTCTAGCCAGCCAGCCAGCGCTTACTCCTCGTCTCATCGGTCCTCGCTTGACGCCGGGCCAGGGCCAGCGCCGCCTCCTTCTGGCCTCCTCGCTCCTCGCCAGGCCGGTGCCGACTCCTCCTCGGCTCGTCGCCGGCGCTTTGTTGGCGTCGACTGAGGTGGGTTCAGTGAGCGCAGTACAAAAATTACGCAGCGAAGAAAGACGGTGCTTGCCATGGAAGGAGGCGGCGAATCGGAGAACACCAAGCACGAGGCGGAGGCGGAGTACCACTGCCACGACTTCGAGTGGGAAGACCTCCGAGCGGAGGTGGAAGCCAACCCTTCCTTCTCCTACCACCTCTCCCCTTTCCCCACGACTACCACCTCGCCGTCGCTGCCGCAACCGTCCTCGGAGGCCTGGAGAAGCTTCCACCGCCGCCACGCCTCCGGCAAGTTCTTCAAGGTTCCATTTTCCGCCTTTTCTCCTCGTCCCCTTGCGCAATGCCATTTCTTTCTACAACTGCGCAAATGCTTATTCAATCTGTAAAAGTAGGAATTAGGTTTCGTAGGTAGAAAAATGTTCGAATTCATGTGATTAGTGCAAGATGGCAATTCTTGATCGGGTAAACGACTGCAATTCTTGGAGTTGTGCCGTGCAGCTAAGCAGGAGATCAATAAATTAGCAGTGCCTGTGTGTTCCTCAAGGAAAGAGAAGGGGGTATGCTATATTCTTTTCTTCTCTTTTTCTATTTTTTTTTGAGTGGGGACAGGCTAGAATTGGAGCGTTGAATGAACAAATGGAATGGAACCTTTCCTAGATAGCAATATTTGATGTTCTGTACCATTGTCACGAAATTCTCAAATAGCAGAATATAGTTCTAATGGAGCGGGGTTCTGTTCATCCCCCAGGTTATTCATGAGCATACCATATGGACATTAGGGCCCTTGTTGACCTATTTGCGGCATCTTATTAGTATGATGAATCAAGACTACTGTTTCGTACTAACAGGGTTGCTATCTACACCAGGCTAAACTTATGATTATTCAACTACAAAGTGTTTAGCTACGATGTTATCATGCTCTATGTGTGATGGATGATCTTATGATTTGTTTTCCTATATCCTTTGATTTTCTGCTATTGTGTTTTGGTAAAACCAGGTTAAGATTAATGCCACCTAGCATTATTGATTACTACTTTACTAGACAAAGATATGTGCGAATCAATGTAGTAAGACTTTGAGTAAGAAGAAATGAAGAGCTCATACCATTAGAAGTTCTCTAGCAAATCAGTTTAACATGCTCATCTCAATTTCTTAGGAAAGGAGGTATTTGCTGAAGGAATTTCCTGAACTGCTTAACAGCAAAGATTGTGCAAAGATTTTAGAGGTGGGGTGTGGAAATGGAAGCACTGTTGTCCCCATTCTGCGGTAATGTCCTCCAAACTATTATTTTATTTTAGTAAACTTAGTATATTAGTAGTTGGAGCCTACCCCAACTTGTTTGGGACAAAAGGCTTTGTTGTTGTTGTTGTATATTAATAGTTTGGTCTTTCATTGCAGAATTTTGATTGTATCATAATTAAACATTGATGTAGGCTTATAGCCACAGCTAGCTTTGATTATGAACATTCATCGAGGTACATAATTCCAAGAAGATAAAAGAAAAATGGATGGGTACTTTCCGACTGAAAACTTAGTTTCAACTTTTGCATATTGATGTAGACTTGAAGATAAAAGATACTCTTGCATATGGACACACTTGAAAATTTTTCTTGTTAATGTCATCTGCTGATGAAGTTTCATCCACCATATGTGATCATGAAATACAGCATTTTATCTCTTTCTTTTCTTTCTTGGTTTGCACAACACACATGGTTCTTTCATTGTCATTATTTAATATTTATGAGTAGCTCAATAAACCTGGGAAATTCCATTTTAAAATTTTATTTCATGCAATGTGAAAACCTTTATTTTTGGTTTTACCACACTCACAAACACTTTTGGTTTTACCACACTCACAAACACTCTCTTGTATAGTTGTATGCCACTGTGCCTCGGTAATCAGTAATTGATCCTTTTGTGAATTGATTTCTAGGTTTGGATCCATCCAGAAACTGTTTTCAGAAATAGACCTTTTTTCAACACCACAACTCGTAACACTGAGGTGTAATGCCTCAGCGCCGATGTCATTGGCGGTGGCCTTAGGTGCCATGCCAATCCTGTTAGTGATATGCATTAAAAACAATCATAGAGATGATTATATCGCTTCTATGTTTATGAACTTTGCATAATACGTTATTTTGTCCGTTGAATAAATTATCATTTATATTGATTAGCAAGCATGTGATTTGTTCGTGAAACTCTCTATTTGTGTTTATGATGTTAAACATTTCTGATCTTATATCATTATATGAGACACTTATGATTTATGGATCAACACATGAATTGATTGATAATCACGTTTCACGGATTATAGATATAAAATATCAAATTAATAATGTGGACATATGTTATAAAATGTAGTATTAGATTGACCCACTTGGAGACATGGTTGTCACGGCGTCGCCTAGGCGACGCCAAGTCGTCCCGGTAGGAGGGGACGCCGAGGTCGGTCGCCTCGCCTTGTCCCGCTGTTGATGCCGATCTTTGGCTGCTCCCGCCGGCGTCGATCTCCACTGCTTCGCCATCGGCGTCGATCTCAGCGGTGCGGGGTGGGGAGGCGGGGAGAGCTCGGGCGGGAGGAGGCGGCGGGAGAGCTCGGGAGCGGGGAGGAGGATCGGCATGACGGGGAGGCGGCGGACCGGGTCAAGGCTAGGGTTAGGAGATCCCATGGAAGCTGAGGCGGTGGGGAGGAGGCGGCGGAGAGAGGCGGCGGACGGGGAGGCGGCGGGAGAGGAGTCGGCGAGAGAGAGGAAGTCGGTCGAGAGAGATTCGAGGCAGGAGTGGACTCGATGGAGTATATGCGCTCGCAACAAAGCGGGAGACGGAGTGGAGTATATGTAATATGGCCATACGGCCCATACCCCCCGTATACACCGGACATGACGCTCGCCTAGGCGTCGCCGCGGTGTCGCCGTGGCGTCGCCTAGGCGTCCAGGCGCCCCTCGCTCGCCGTGGTCGCCGACTTCGCCGTGACAACCATGCTTGGAGATACTGCGAGAATTGTTATATTCTTAATTCTTAAGTGTCATCAACTATGTATATAGAATCCTTAGACCTAAGGTCGTCATAGTTTTCTATATGTGTAATAGTTTACTTAGGGGTTATCAAACGCTACTTCCGTAAATGGGTAATCATGACTGTAGATTTCGGATTTACTATGAAACATACGGAGGAATGTGAACAATCAAGATAGAATTTTCTCATCATTAATGGGAGAGATATCTCTGGGCCCTTTGATATGGATGAATTAGGGTAATGCATGGCCATGTTGATTTTGGTTAAGGAGTCAACTACAATTAAGTAATCCACTATAATATCGAGTGAATGATCGAGCTATCGTAGAATGACACGTATCTCGCCTTGAGTTTGATCGAGCTATCGTAGGTAGGGGTGAAAACGGATCGGATTCGGACGGATATTGCTTAAACCGTATCCTAACCCATATTTTTTCTCCGGATTCGGAGTCGAATACGGTAAGGCCGAATACGAATACGAATTCGGAATATTCGGAGTTTCGAATACGATACCGTCGGGACGGATATGTAACGAATTTGGATCGGAAACGGATAATATAGGCGGATAATACGAATAATAATAGTTTCAAAAGCTTACAAAGTTACAACGGCCTCTTGGTTTTATATAAAATGTGAAACAAATACTCATCAAGAAACTTTGTAAGCTAATTATAGGAACAATAGGAATACAAATGTTCAGCTATTTCTTCTTCCTACAATTCGCCAATTAATATGTCAAACTTTCTATGCACTGCACACCTCAACTAACCAACATGACAAAAAAAACAAATACTAGCAAAATAAAAGCTGAATTCTTAGCTCTTACCAGATATCCGACCGAATATCCGACCAGATATCCGACCGGATAATTATCCGAGATCCGAATCTGATACTATTCGATCGGATAACAACTCTCCGAATCCGAATCCGAATCCGACATGAATTATCCGAATCCGAATCCGACTGGATATCAAATTCCCTTCCCGAATCCGGTACCAACCGGATTCGGTATCGGATCGGTCGGGATTAACCCAACCCATTTACACCCCTAATCGTAGGGTTCCACTTAAAGGGCTCTTTATAAGGAGGGGCATGAGGCTTTTGGTAGAAGATCGCACCACCCACCGAAAGCCTAGTCACCTCCTTTCTAAGGCCCTGTCGTGCGCGCTGGTGCTAGCACACTGGCAGACGACTTTCCATCCTTAAACGTATGGATACCGTAGAGACGTTGTTGCGGTCGCTGTTGCGCTGATCAAGGACAATCCGCAACAAATGTGAGGAACGCAATAGGCTGTTGTAGGAGGCAATTGGCGGCCAAGGACGTTAGACAATCAATTACTTCCACTACATCGATGCGCACAATGTTAGACTGGTTTGCTCCAACTCTTCTTACGCTGCACTGCGCATCTAATGGTAACAATCTATGATCTGTTACTCGTATGACTTTCTGGTTTACGTGATAGAATTTTTTATTGCGTGCGTAGCCTATCCGTATTCCTATCCTACAAACCCATGCTCTGACATGGAAAATTGAACTGCCAAATCAGCATGAGGTCAACGCCGAAGAAAGCAGCGCTGAGCTGCACTTGTGGCGCTGAGCTGTTGTGGCCGTGAACTCGTCCCTATCTTGAGAACGCTGCATGCACATAAGTTACAGAGATATGATGCATTAAAAGCTGGCTTGGTCTGCATGCACACAAGTATAGTCACAGATATATAAACACTTCTCTCTCTTTTTTTGTCACTGTGTGCTCATGCTAATCACTTCATATAACTATCTGGAGCAAAATATTCACATGGGCAAGCATTAGCAATAAGAATGGGAAGGTGGGACATACGTATGATGCATAAAAAACGGGAAGAGACTATTACATCATATTACAATTATTGAATCACACAAACAAACTGGTGACCTGGACAGCTGACCTGAAACCCCTTGTACTAGACTAATAGCCAACGTCAGCAAGTCGATAGCTCTCATTTGCTAGTTCTACAAGATTTACAATTTTCTCGGCGGTTATTGTACTCCTGTAGTATTTTTTTCGAGTAGGATTAGTATAGGAATACTTTAGCCTCTGCTCTCCAAATCCTAAATTGATTTGAGTCCTAATAGGAAGTTTGTACTGTTAGTGTACCTAATACATTTGTCAACAGAAAGATTGCCAAGGCAATTTTTAGTGCTTTCTGGAGCTCAAATGTACTAATGAACAAGCTACTTTTAGAGACCTGTGTTAGACTGTTTAGCCCATGGCACATAGTCATAACTCATGATGTCCCTCTCCATAGAAAAAACAATCAATGACTCGTAATGCCCTTTTAAGATTCAAAAGTGCTATGGCATCTCCCAGTTACATCAATTCAAAAATCGGTAACCTTCACATGAATGAGCCTTCGTTAGATCGGCAAAGCATGTCATCACATGAATGCAAGGTTCTAAAATCGGTAACTAGTACTCTGACAGATCGCCCACCTAGTAGTGATTATATGGCATAATCGGCCTGATTATGCGGCATAACCGGCTATTACACAACAATTCCACGGTAATAGGTAGGGGCACCCGTTACTGGTATACGGCCTAGTAGACCCGTTTTTAGAACACTACATGAATGAGTCAGTGAATCAAGGAGACATGCATGTACTATCACAGCAGCCATAGGCCCATAGCTCGGTGCCAAGAACACCGGTGCTGATGATGTGCAACTCTGCTCGTAGCTCTTTGGCGCTGACCCCATGCTGACTTGCGCTTTCCATGTTGGAGCATTGGCTGACATGGCACCTAGGGTCAGCGCCAATGACCTCAGCGCTGAGGCGTTATACCTCAGCGCCAGGGGTCGCGGCACTGAGAAAGGTCTATTTCTGAAAATAGTTTTCAGGCCGGTCCAAATCTAGAAATAAATTCAAAAAAGTTCAATCCGTACAAAATCTACATCTCTTAAGGCATTTTTATAGCAAACTGCACAAGGTGAATAATGCTGTGAGCAGTTGCTGTAGTGCCTATGCCTGCATCCAAGTGATTCATAGTGGATCAACTACATGTAGTGAGCAACGTCTACTCCATGCACTTTATAGATGAAATCTTATAGGATAATGGCCTGATTATGCATTTGTAATTGGGCAAGGTCGAAACAAACAGAGCCATGACTATACTCGATGTTCTAGAAGTACATACATGGACGGAAAATTGAGAAGTTGGTGACAGAGGGGACGCGGTGGCTAAACCATCACTTGATGTGGTCCATGGTTTAGCTTATTTGCTTGTAGGAAGGGGGTGGAAGAGGGTCTAGTGGATGCATTGTAGGAACATGATTCGTGTGAAGTAGAGAACAATGGTAATATGTGAGTTGGGCACGGTCCCTGTCCACCATAAGGTTAATCGTGAGATTCAACGAACAATGGATAGTAGGAGTTACATAAATGCTAAAAGGTAACAAATGAAATTGACTTTTTCATTGGTGGTGTTCCTGTAATTATGGTCAATTCGTGAGTTATTTGAATCTGCTAATGTCTCTTACACCTTCTTATAATCATATGAGCAGCACCTTTGGTCATTGTTTTCCAGACTTAATTTACTCGTGTTCATGCAATACTATGGCTTTTGAACTTTCTCAAAGTGGGATTATTGGCTCAATCCTGTTTCTCCCTTCTATCACGTCTTATTTGAAGTATACTACCAGGGAACTTAATTGCTACTGATGACACTGTCACAATGAATGCTTTCTGCAGCTCTAGTCCAAGCATCACTGTCTATGCTTGTGATTGTAGTAAAGACACTCTAGAGAAGGCAAATGAGATTGTGTGCAATACAAAAGGAGTTGATGTCGAGGATAGGTTCCACCCTTTTTTACTGGATATTTCTAAAGAAACTTTTCCAGATTGGTTGTTCTGCAAATCCTGTCAAAGTTCACATGGAAAGGCTGTTGACCTTTTACTAGGTTAATTGTTTTGTTTTAAATATTCCTTTATTTGAATTTTCTTTTCACATAATATTGACTTCATCATATATTGTTCCTTCCAGATTCAAGTCATCATAATATAAGAAAAGAACATCCTATTTCGCTGGGAGAAAATCAACATTGTGTTTGTGGCATAGATTTTATTACTATGGTAGGTGAATTTCGTTCTGGTGCTATTTAGTTGGTTCGATCATTCTCCCTCGTTTTAGTCAGAGCATCTGCATCAGCATTAGAAACCTTCAATATTCATGCCCACGTTCATACCCAGTTAATAGATATGATTGACCTTTTCTCCCTAAGACCCTCTTGTTTTTCTTTTCATTGGCAGATATTCACGTTGTCAGCCATACCCTTCAACATAATGTCAACTACTATAGAGCGTTGTGTTTCTGTTCTGAAACCAGGTGGCCTTGTTTTGTTCAGGGATTATGGTAACATCCCAGACATACTATGGTATTAATTCATATATTTTATGAGAAATTGCTTGCTGACAACTCTTTTATATCAGGCCTTTATGACATGACAATGCTTCGGTTTTTGCCTCACCAAAGAGTGGGATTTCGGGAATATATGCGCTCTGATGGCACCTTTTCGTACTTTTTCTCGTTAGACACTGTGAGAGAACTCTTTCATGCTGCTGGACTACTGGAGGTACCTCTCAATTGCTTTGACATGTTTTCAGTATCGGAGGTTACTTCGAACTTGCACCTGTTTCTTTTTGCACCTCGTGCCCCTTGATGCAAGAATGCAAGAGTTTACAAATTAAATATGTATGACTTAATTGATTGTTGTGTATGTTCCTTAACAAAATGCTTTGTGGATCATAGTTAATGCATCATAACTGTACATCAAAACTATTCATTAATTATCAATTATAATGTTGAGTCACGGTTTGTTTTCAGTACAAGTCTACAACTTATGAAACGCTGACTTGCATTTGCTTATCTGTGTCCAGCTGGAGCTCGAATACTGCTGTGTGCGATCAGTGAATAGAAAGAATGGGAAGAACATGCGACGGGTATGGGTGCATGGCAAATTTCAAAAACCCACAAGTACGCGAGATAGCTGTGGAGGTAGTAAGGTAAGGAAGTAAAGTAGACCTCACACTAGTCCAGGGTTTCAAATCTTGGCGATAATAACTAGCTGGCTTTCCCTCTGGGTATCAGGACAGCAAATTGCGGCCTAGAAATATTTAAATTTTAAATTCAAAATTTGATTTCAAATTGCTGAGCAATATTTCGAGATGGAAATAGGTAAGATTCAAATTTTAGGTAAGATTCAAATTTTATGTTTAAATTCAACAAATAAAAATGCCTGGGAGAACCAGTAACCAGCCAGGAACCGATCGTGGTTCGTGATTTTTTTCGAATCCAGAATTTATAACCCTGTACTAATCCAAATGTGTTGTAACATTTATTCAATGTAATTAAAAATTATTAACTATTACACCAATAGCACGAAATGTGCTTACGCCGTTGAGAAATGAAAGTTGACTGTCTAAATAGGCGTATTTGGTCGACTGAAATCTGTTGCATGTTTGCTTTCAGTTGTGGCAGGTTCTTTTGAGCTGCAGCATGTGGCTTAAATTTTTTAATTCTGGCTAGTTGTGAGAGACAGTACACATAGAAAAATAGTCGCATATGATTTTGTTCGGTATAACTGAACTCAGTACATTTTTTACTACAATCTTTCTGTTGACCCTACTTTAAAAAAAATACACCATTTAAAAGCTAGTTACGGTAGTCTGTACAAACTAAAGTCGGCTCACAGTCGTTTGGAACCCGGCCCCATTGAATGAGATTCAGTTCACTAGGTTGGTGAGAAAGTCAAAACTGTCGTTTTGCAAAAGGGAAATTTTTGTTACTGCCACTCAAAATATGTGTAATATTATTTCTGCCATTAAAAAATTGCTTATTTCGTTTTTGTTATCCTTTCATCATTGCTTATTTCTTTTTGCCACTCCGTCTACATTTTCGTGGAATCAACAGTTTTGACCATTAAAAATATTAAAAAAAATAGAAAATCATAGCAAAACTGGAAAATCAAGAAAAATATAGAAAAAATTTAAGGATAACATTGGACAATTTTGTTTTTTAGTTTACACTAGGAAAGTTTCTCAAAAACTTTACACGGAGAAAAATATGCTAATCTTTTTCAACTTTTATGGAACATTGCTAACATTTTCTTGATGTAACTTTTTTGTGAAATTTTCAAAAACTTTTGTTTAGAAGTGGTCCCTTAATTTTTTATAGTTTCTTCTGGTATTTTTTATTTTTCCTTTTTCTAATATTTTTGCATATTTCTTAATGATCCAACCATGTTCACTTGACAGAAAATTGAACGGAGTGGCGAAAACGAAGTGTACACTGACGAGAGGATGGCAAAAATGAAATAAGCAAATTTTTGATAATAGAAACAATATTGCACATATTTTAAGTGGCAAGAACAAAACTTTTCCCTTGCAAAAAGGCCTTGCAACTCTAGTGAAGTAACATGCAGTTGATGGTGCTTCCAAAATATGCTCAATGCCTACCCCACCGTCTGGTGAACCCATGCATACATAGCACTATACTTATACTTTTGTCCTCACTTCATATAACATGGTTAACCTAGAGGTGGAATTTTTTTGTAAATAATCCATATTTTATTCAAAATAATAGAAATATACTCGCGCAAACATTTTTTACAGAAATGACTTTCAGTAGCCGAACCGTTGGGTGATTAAAACCTATCGCCCAACGGTCGCGCGACGCGCAAGCTGTCCGTGGGCCGTTGGGCGACAAGTTTCAGTCGCCGAGCCATTAGGCGACTGGAGCCTATCGCCTAACGGCTCGGCGACTACATTGTAGTCGCTCGGCTGTTCAGCGACTGCAAACGGGAGGCAATGTCTGTTGATCCATTTGTGATTTTCATAGATTATGAATGGTAAATAATCTATTAGATTCGCAATAATAGTTTGCGATCGTCGTATGTTGTTGTAATGCAAGAAATTTCGTAAAAACTTTTTGAGAATGATTGGTAAATACGAAGGTAAGTGATATTATGATGTAACCGGGAATTCATACACGGAGAACTTGTTTGTTAATATTGTTGCAATTATTGCTACACGAATAATTGAATGTGAAAAGGTGAGGAAATACGCTTGTCTGAATTAAAATCGACTTCATAGTACAATTGAGAGTAACACAGTGCATAAAGTTTGGTTACATACATAAGAAAGAGCATCATGCACGATGCAACAAATCGAACTACTTCTACGATACATATGCGTCTTTTTGAAATGGAACTAAATTCAACCTTTAGGGGACTAATTGGTGCGGGATGGCCCGACCTACTGCGTGGACCAGGATCATTTTTCCTTCCTTGCGAGCTCGGCGTTGAACTCCTTGGGGGACTCTTTTGCCTTGTCGTCATTTCCCTCTTTTTCTCGCGCTCCCTGCGCGTGCATGCCTGGAGATGAGCTTTCGTCTCCTAAAGTGTACGCTTGGTTTGCTCGTCATTGCGGTGCTCTTCCTCTCATATCTCGTAGGACCTTTTGGCATCCCACTCCTCGAAGTCGAGAGCTCATTGGTCATGTGGATGGATCTCTAGGTCAATTCACTTGCGATAGCCACATAGCGGTTTCGGGGACTACGGTTAGACCGGAGAGGTTGTTAGTGCATACTTTAAAGGAGAAATAGTAAGGGAACACACTGTAACTGGTCCTTACCGGCTGTCGATAGGTGCTTGTGTCATAACGGCGGTCGAAATAGTCATAGGAGTAGTTTGTGCAACCCCAATAACCCATGCCCAGGTTGAGCCATTGTTTAGACTTAAAAAACTTGCATGGATCCGTGCACCAACAAAGGGGCGGCGTCTCTCCCTCGAGCGAGTGTTGCGGCGAACACTCGGTTGGAACGTTCGGGATGGGGTTATTGCTACGAGGAACATCGTTGCGGGGAGCTGACCTCCTGGAACGCTCCGCTTGTTCGGCCCGGGCCGCAGCAATCCTTGCTTGTTCGTCGCGGGCAGCAGCAGACCTTGCTAGTTCGCATGTCTCCTCCTATTGCTTCATCATCTTGTCCCATTGCTTCTTCTACCTTTTGTACATCCCAACGTGGTGAAGCAAGCTCCGGTGTAATGTTGGGTTTGGTTGTGTAGAATTCTCTCCCTGATATCTTTCACCTCCTTTTATAAGCCAAATGGTTGGCATGGTGTGGTTTATTTCATATGAGTAGCCTACGAGGCAGAGTGTTGCTTTGTCTTTCGAAAAAGTTGCTGCGCAAAGCTGGCCCATGTGGTCTTATCGCTGTGCAAAGCTGCCCCATGTGGTCTTGTCACTGCATAAAGCTGCCCCGTCTGGTGTAGCCACTGCGCAAAGCTGCCCCGTTGGTGTTGTCACTATGCAAAGCTGACCTGTGTGGTCTTATCGCTGCGCAAAGCTACCCCATGTGGTCTTGTCGCTATGCAGAGCTGCCCCGTGTGATCTTGTCGCTGCACAAAGCTGTCCCGTCTGGTGTAGTCACTACGCAAAACTGCTCTGTCTGATCTTCTCACTGCGCAAAGCTGCCCTATCTTGTCTTCTCACTGCGTGAAGCTGCCCTGTGTAGTCTTGTCGCTATGCAAAGTTGCTCCGTGTGGTCTGTCGCTGCACAAAGTTACCCCGTCTGGTGTAGTCACTGCACAAAGGTTGCACATAATGCGGTTTATCATAATGCACGTTACGACACCCCACGGGCTATAAAATGCACGCCCCACCCCTTGCTAGTAGGAAGAACTACCTTCTCCGTCCTAGAGTAACATACCATGGCAGACGCCGAGGAGCCAGTCGAATATGGGTCACCAAAGGGAGACCTTCCGCTCGAAAGGAGGGAGGACTTCGGCGTTACCTACCGCTTGTTGCCAAACAGGCATGCTTAGCTAGTGTGACCAAAATGCAGACACGTAGAGGACACGGTCATGCAGGTGGCGGAAGGCCATTTGGTTGGCAGGCGACGTTTCTTCCGATGCCCACACTCTGGGGTACAATTAGGCAATCGTTCATTTTGTATTACTGCTAATAGAGTTTCGATGCTAACCTTTCTTTCCAGCAGATGGCCAAATGCAACTTCGTGCAATGGATTGATCCTCCCTATGAACGGTACGTTGTGTGGTGCATGGATACGTTGTTGGAGCGAATCCTTAACTTGGAGGCATGGATTGAAAGTCTTGAAGAGCAGAACGATGACCTCCGTCAGCAGATGCAGCGCGAGAGGGGCAACGAGGAGGCCATCAACATAGAAAGTTCGTACGATCCGACATGGTGCTGCGCGAACCCTAATAGCATATGTGCTTGCCACTACAACGACGACCAGCCACGTCCGAGACGGCCCCCTCTGCAACACTCCATGTGGGTAGCGCGGGGCTCATTCTACCAGTACGCACGCATGCATAAGGTTGTACCATAGTACTCTCCCCTGTTGTCCGCGGTATTGTTCAATGTCATCAAGCATGTAATCTAATGGTTTACGCGTTGGTGCGGTTGCCATTAATTGAGTGCACTATTCGAGTGGTGCAGACGTCGGTGCGGTTGCCATTAATTGAGTAGTATGGGCGTCGACACGGATTGAACAAATCAACATCGTAAACAGAAGTACAACTAAGATCCCAACAGTATTACAAACATCACTTAGTAAATAAGAAATGTAAGTAGTACAGAAACAACAAATATACAACCAGCACTACATCCCTCCAACAGCATCCCCAGCCCCCCTCCGTCGCCACCCTGGTCCCCTCCGTCTCCGCATCCGCGTCCGCGTCCTCCCGTACAGTCCCGCTTGGCCGTCTTCCTCAGTGCTAGTCGTCGGTGCCCCGACAAGGTAAGACACTCAGGAGACCTACGCACACGAGGTCCCAAAGTTGGAGGAGTGGACTTTGCAAGGCCGCTAGGTGTGCCACGGTGCCACCGAGTCAGGCCGTAGAGAACTCGCGGTGTGGCCTGAGGTGCCGAGCCTGTTGCCTAGTCGGCCTATTCCGAAATGTACTGGTTTGTGTCGTCCTGGCCTAGGGAGACCTCATATCCCTCAGCGGGCGTAAAATCTGCAGTGCAAATATCGTTAGTTCGTCAGGTAAAGAGATGGGAGAAAACAAAAAAGAGGCAAAGCGTACCCTCGACTAGCGAACATTTACAAATTTGATGTAACATACCGCGACATGAATGTCCCACGCGAGGTACGCGGGGTACGTGTCTGTCGGTGCTGCGACATGTGCCAGTGGTGGGTCGACGACATGTACCAGCCTCTATGTGTCCGAGGCTGATACCAGCGAAGGTACTCGCCGTACGCGCTGCTGTTGTAGGGGGTGGCCTACTCCACATAGTCCTGCAGCGCGCCCTCCCACTGGGCTGTCCACACCTCCATCTTCGTCGTCCAGTCCGTGCCACGTTTTACTCCCTAGAGTGTCTGCAAGAGCTAGGATTTGGTTAGAAGTCGTCTAACGAATTAGCAGTCAAAGGAGAGTCATGTGAAGTGGTAACTCGTGTATGGACGTTCGTCGACACAGGTCGCCCGACTGGTACTGGAATGACCTGACGTAGGTCGAAGTGGTGCATGACACGATACGCCGCGTAATCCTCCACGAAGATGTCGAACATGAGCTTCCACCGTGTTAGCCAGAAAACCTAGTCGCGCCAAGACAGCGAGGTCAGCCTGTCAGGAGCGCGGCTCTCCAGTGCCTCAGGTGAGTGCGGCTCCCAGCTCACGTCGTCAGCCATGAGCCAGTTGAAGTGCCCCTTGAAGGGCAGATATGCACGTGTAATCTGTACGTGCGCTAACTGTACCTGCAAAGAACACCAACTATTACATACGATGATCCATAATACGAAGGAATTAATTGCAAGTCAGACTACTTACCCGTCTACGGCATCAGAGAGAATCAATCGTAGGATAGTCCACGTCGCCCCCCAGTACATCTCCGCCCCGTAGGGAGTGATGTCCTTGAGCATGGGTCATCTAAGACTAACCGCTCGAACGACCATAGCTGCAGTAGCAACGGACACCCCACGAGGACCGAGTTCACCTTGGTCTTGCCGCACGCATCGCACAAGCCAGATAGGTCACGGCAAGTACAGTCGAACCCAAGCTGATGTGGGGGGCCTCCCCCTCAACGATGGCCCTAGTGTGAGCGACGAGGCACGCGTCGACGGTGTTGCCGTGGCTGGTGGTGAAGAGCACCCAACCAAACAGACATAGCAAGTACGTCTTCAAGTGCCCCAAGACCTGCTGCTCGTCTGCGGCTAGGTCCATCTGCTCCACTTGAGTACAAGCAAAAAATTATTATGACCGTACAGCGGAAAGGAAAGCGTAGATGATCAAACGGAAAGGGTGTTAGACACGTACCCGGAACTGCGAGAGTCACCACAACAATTGGCCATGCGTCTTACCCGGTGGGAAGACGTAGTACTCCTCCGCGGCCCCAGGCGGAAGGACTAACTGGAACCTGTCCAGTAGGTCCGTGCGCTAGTCGGCCAGAACCTCTGGTAGGAAGGCAGCAGCTCCCGCGATAGGAAGGCCGAGCAGCAGGGAGATGTCATGTAGAGTAGGGGTCATCTCCCCGAATGGGAAGTGGAAAGTGTGCATCTCCGGCCGCCATCGGTCCACCAAAGCTGTCAGTAGGGAGCGGTCGAATGGGAAGCGTCGCGACCACTCCACGTTGTCGTCCCCACCTGCATGAAAGGCTAGTCCGTCCTCATCTGTGGCCCGCACCATCTGAGCGAGAGGGAGTAGTCCGGCATCGCTCAGCTTGCGAAGCAAAAAAGGTTAGTACACAACCTACGTATGGCAAGAATACAATGCTGTCGGAGTGCAAAGTTGGCTGTCCAGCGTGGGTCTAGACTCCAGGCCACTCGAGGCGTGCGTGTGCGGATCACCCCCAAGTCAGCTGCCTCCTCCGCGCTCCCTGGAGGCGGGACATGACGTGAAGCGCGCTGCAGCCAGTCGACGTGCTCGTCCAACAGGCCATAAGGCCAGTCCGATATGTGAAGTTCACAAGCCATACCTGTAAAATGAATTCAAGTTAGCATTTCTGCGGAACAAAAAACATCGAAAGTAAAGCAACAATAAATAGAACTTGTAAATAAACAAATGAAACTATATTAGACTACCAGCACAATACTTACAATAGTACTGAAAAGGGGGAAATACCACAACAGTTGTACAAACGGTACATGCAATGTACGATACAGTTAGTACGATAGTGTGTATGTCAAAAGTACCAACTAACAAAGTACAGATTACAATGTACAATGATTTACAATGTTCAAGCCACTTTGCACACTCCAGCAACTAGTTGCAGAAACCGTGCCGGTCTGCCTACTCATCAGTAGATGCCTTATCGTCTAGCTATATGCCCCTCCTGACCGCATCGCCCATAGCGTGCACTAGGAGCTCTGGCTTGCGCTTCATCCATATCATTTGTAATACGATGGCTATGTCGCCGACCCTTCGCACCCTTCAGCATGTCAACATCCGAAATCCAAGTCCTCCATGCAATATCGAAGGTCGCGAAATTTCCCACAACCCTATACCCCCTAAGCTCGCCACACCACATATGCATCACCCTCTCCTTGAAGTACTCGACTTGTGCAACAACTTCGGCTTGTTGTACGAGCAGCTAGGTTCATTTATATGATCTCTAAGGCATATCTCGTTGGTAACAAGGGCATGAGCCGTCCCAAATCCGGCTCTATCTTAGAGGAGCACGTCGAAACGATGCTCTCTATTGCCCATGTCGTGCATTGTATACAATTGGCCCTTCTCTGTCTTTGCCTCCATATATACCATAATTTTAAATGAGTATGGTGTATGTAGGTTGGCTGCATGAAGTGCGGTATTTGCATGCCTCTCCCTGAAATAGCCGATTGTGCTGTGCAAAACATCTTCCACGATGGCGACAAGGGGCTAAGAACGAAGGCCCCTAAGAACCCAGTTGTACACCTCGGCAAGATTAGTCGTCATTATGCCGTACCTCACGATGTCCGTGTCGTGCAACAGAGACCACTTCTCCAATGGCTCTCCCTCGATCCACTACGAGAAGCACTTATTTTCCGCAAGCTCCTCCTCGGACCAGCTGCGTTCGGCTTAGCCAGTGATGTGAGGCATTCGGTTTATGCCGTCCCAACCATGGCCAGTCCATTGTTCCTCTCGTCAACGTGCTTCCTGCTGTGCTCGTCCAACAATGCCCACAAAGCATCAAATTTTCTCTTCTGGTTCTGCATAGCCAGCTTCTTGAACAGCTTTATCAACGATTGCTTCGGGAACTACTTGAAGAAGTTTGCCCCCAAGTGACGAATGCACCATCCGTTCCTCATTTCCAGCCAAGGGAAGGGCTCCTCTGGGTCTTCCTAAAGTTTTCTTGTGCCCTTCACTATCCCGGCGTGGCGATCATAAATTACACACATACCAAGATGAGCGCCAACAACTCCAGCCCTCATATGTCTAAGAAACCACAATCAGCTATCTTAATTCTCACTTTCCACGAATGCAATGACTAGGGGCATAATTTGATTGTTATCGTCAACGCCAATGGTCGTAAGGATATGGCCCTTGTATTTGCCAGTCAAAAAGGTCCCATCAACTGAGATCACAGGAAGCATATGCCTGACTACCTCGATGCACGCACCGAAAGCTAAGAAGGCCCTCTACAACACCGCAAAACCTAGCGGCCTTGTAGATGGCTTGTCCTTCACATCAATATACGTGCCCGGGTTCCTGTCCTACAGCACCTGAAGCATACGAGGAAGGTTGTTGTACGCCGCCTCGAAAGATCCGAACTGTTTTTTCAAAGCCTTCTGCTTTGCACGCCATGCCTTAGCGTAACTAATCTTGTACTTAAATTTCTTCTCAATAGCCACCATAATGTGCGTGGCCTCTATGTCCTTCTTCTCCACTATCTTTTCATACATCAGATTGGCTATAAAGGCAGATGTTAGGTTACGATGCCTCAGCAAAACACTACTGAGAATGCAGGAGTGCGGCTCCACCTTCGACACAATCCAGTGAGTCTCATACTTCGGTCTACGTGCGTGCACCCTCCAAGAACAACCAGCCTACTCGCACTTCACGTTGTACTGCTCATGACCCGAAAAGTTCGCTGCATGGACAGAGCCCACAGCTTGATGGAATCCTGCAATGATGTCTTGTCAGCAAATATTGAATGCAACCGAACCTCTGTGCCATGATACTTCCATGGTGATTCGTGCTTGCCATGTGCGGCAACACCCTCTGCATCAAACCGATTCCATTTTTGCGGGATGGGAGCTTCGTCCTCAATCGAACTGTCCTCGTCGTCCTCCTGTATAGCTTCCTCTTCAGCCTAAGTCATCCAGTCATCGCTCTCCATTTGATGCACTATGTACTCCATATGCTCCCCTTCATCAGCTTATCCTGTAGCCTCACCATGCCGTGATCGTTCTTCCTCTTCTCCATGTACCGCATTAGCCTCGTCACGAGCAACTTCCTTCTCTTGACCAACTGCTGGACGCCCGAGCTGCTTGTACCTCTCGGATAATAATCGTTGGCACGACCTTGTACAACTTCTATTAGGCAAGGTTGCACAAGCATCACGCACTCATATCCATGACAAACCCCTTCCACGCAACAGTGCGCATCAATGTTCTCAACTCCTATCTAATGTCCGTAGGAGACCAACTCCAAAACCCTTGTATGGAGACGCTACACACCTTACGGTCCAAGGGGAAACTACGTGTGAGCCAGTACATCACATCTGCGATTCGAACATTCTCGTCGTCTGGGTGTACCAGAGTGGCTTGCGTAAAACTGCTCAAGTTAACACCGTTCAGACCTTCACGAACGGTGTCGACACCGTAATGCACTTTCAATGTAGTGAGTATCGGCATTACTGATGTCTGCCTACACATATTTTCAATGTTACAACTAGTCAAATCGCATCGCACATTATGGAAGTACTGATGTATTGTAATTTACATTTGAACGATTGTTCGTCTATGATAACCAACTACACTGTCCTCATAGCATTAACACCCTATCGGCAGACCACGCACCGACGCCGCTCTTGTCTCGCTGCTCGAGCTATCTCCTGTTGTAGATAATTCCTAATAGGTTTCAACAATTTACATGACATGTTAATTTAAATGCCAATATACCAGTTATAACGATACACATGATTTCTCAATGTACTAACGACATTACATTCATTCGTAATTAATCATAAAAGTTATGTATTATTATTTTATACAAAGCAAACTATTTAATTTGTACAAAAGTATTGACTGAATTTTGAATAACTATAAATTTCTATGGATACTTAATTTGGATATAACATTGACTAAATTTTCTACAACTACAATTTTGTACGGATGCTAATTTTCTATAAATATGTTCACTAAGTTTTCTACAACTACAGGTTTCTGCAGCTGCTAATTTTCTATAACTACATTGACTAAATTTTCTATATCAAAGCTACACTATTTTTTTCTATAGCTACAATTTTCTATGGATACTAATTATACACTAAATAAACTATTTACTTCGTACAAAAAATATTGACTACAATATACAAAAAAATTTTACCTAACGAAAATAGCGGAACCTATCCTTCCTCTCCCTCTGCCTCTCCTCTCCTCCTTCCTCTCCTCTCCTCTCCTCTCTTCTCTTTTTCTTCCCTCTCCTCTTCTCTTCTTTCTTTCCCTTCTGCCTTCTCTTCACCGCGTGGCGTAGGCAGAAGAAATACCGGGGGCTCAGCCGCGCGGCTGATTTATATGCGCCTCCAGTCGCTGAAGGGTTGGGCGACTAGATTTGCAGTCGCCTAACTGCTGGACGACTGGAAGCAGTTACTTGATGATTTAGCGACTGCAATTATGTCACCCAACGGCCCACAAATTGTTTGTGCGTCACGCAGCCGTTGGGCGACAGGATCCAGTCATCCAAAGGTTGAGCGACTGGAGGCTATTTCTGTAAAAAAATATTTGCGTGGGTATATTTTTGTTATTTCGAATAAAATATGAATTATTTACAAAAAAATCCCTGGAGATGCTACATTTGAACCCAACAAGCATTATGTGCTCCCACAACTCACTTTAGATAATCAATATAGGACTAATCTCATCACAACTTCACATGGACCATCACACTAATGGGTCAGGGTATTATATTCATTCCCCCTTAAGGGTTGATATCCTTAGCAGTACACCGAATACACGACAAATGCTTAAAACCACCCATCGGTACACGTACGTGCATCTAGTGCCGGCATATATGCCATGCCATGTCAACTCCGGGCCTACACACACCATATGTCGTATGCCTGCGCCCTTATCCCGTACGTGTCCGTGCAACAAAGATTGATGCTCTGAAATTATCTATAATACCTTGGCCCAAAATTCGTTCAATGCTTAGCCCACCATGCTTTGGACCCGCACACGCACACGCATAGTACCTTAGTTATATTTTCGTCATCGTTTCATGTAAAAGGGTTAAGCTGGAGGTACTTTGTCTGGATCCAATAAAAATTATACGTTAGCATAATATATTTTAGACAAGCAATATGAGACTAATCTCACCATAACTTCACATGAGTTACATAGACCACCATACTAACAGACCGGGGTACTACAGACAATACATGTATGGATGAATTTGATCGATGAAATATTGCAGGTGTGCATTACACTACATGTAGTGCATCTTTTTTTTATGTGTGCCGCGTGCGCACAAATGTCCTCTGACCATAAGGGTAATTGGGAGATTTTGTTGAACTATATAAAATGCAAGAAAAAACTTTGTTTTTTGCGACTCAAGAGAAACATATTTTGAAGATATAAACAAAATGCATGATAAACAGAAAGGCTCAACATTTCAGTCAATCTACAAACAAACAAATTGACGATAAAAATTGATGCGACTTCTGATCCAAGCACAAAATTTTCTTCTAAATGCCATCTTTATCCAATTGCGCTCAGCAGGTGATCTTACGTTATGGCCATCAGTCCACGGTAGTTCTTGTTCCAATTATCAATCACGCCGGTCGATGCGACCTATGTAGATTCACCTCCACTACGATAGCAAATCTATACACATATGGGCGTAAATCTTCTATGTTTGGCATAGACGCATCTTGAGTCATTAATCGTGCTACGGGAGAACGGAGGAGACTGTATATTTATTATTTAGGCTTATGTATTGTATCTAAGTTTATTAAATTGTGCTATGGGAGGAGGAAGTTTTTTTGCCAAATGACGTGGAGAGCATTAGACACAGCAAAGTTGAATTTGCTACTACGAATGCCTTGATAGTTTGGCATTGTATTGCTAAAATCCTTGAGGATATACCCTATCGTGCCATCAACTCTCCTCCCATGACACCACCACCCGTTGTCATCTCGCCACGCCCCTCATTTGTCTTTATCCGAACCCCCACCTGCCCCGCTCCACCTCGCCTTCTCGTTTGTCGTCTCCTACCCCACCGACCATCAACTCTTACTACCCTCCAACCCCTCCACTGCACAACCAAGAACCTCCAGCTCTACCCCCTCTCCGCCCACCACCTCCGTGTCATCCTCCCTTACCCATCCAAGCCTCCCACCCTACCCTTTGTTGTGCTATGATTCATACTAATAGCTCTTTTCTTTTAGCCTATGGCTGATAGCTTTGGCTATGGCTCACACAAGACCATGAATTTATCTGTATTTTTCGAGACAGTGGAGACACGAACATAGGCGGTATACACGGTTTTAGACTCAGGAAACCGATGGGAGAAGCGGCTTTAAGAAATCCACACACCAGCGATCTCCACATCAAAATTTCACCCGATCCCCGATTCCCCGCTTCTCTACAGTCCCATATCCGACCACCTCCACATGCACCTCCTCCCCCTCCGATGGGTCGCTAGTTACCGGACTTCGCCGCTGGAGCTAGCAACCAGAGCATAAGTTCTTTTTAACTCGATCAACGTTAATTCAAAAATACATCATGCAAAACATATATAAACATATCAAAACTCAAGAATCATTCTCAACTCAGTTCTCAATCTTCAGCTCATGGCAACGACCACTGAAAATTCTTGACCAATCTGGCCTTCCTTGCCATACCGGTCAGACCAGTTAACTTGCACAAAAAACACTCTCTCTGGATTTTTCAGTATTTTTCAATCTATTTTCGATTCCAGTTTCAGTTCATTATATCAGCTATGCACAACCATCCTAAAACAATTCCTCAAGTGGTTATCGGATGACCCACCATATTGCAGTCAGATCACCCGTGTCATCTTTGCCCAAATGTCCATTGGTCGGTCTAACCGTCTCTTCGCTCCGGTCAGACCGCCACCCCTTGCAAAAACTTCTCTCCAAATTGTCCATTTTCATTTTCACTAATCAAATTCAATTTTATCATTCTTAAAGCTATCAACTACTCATCAGACTTAAAAGAGTGACTTTCACATGGTCTGAGAACGACGACGACACGACAGCTACGTCCTCACCATCCCGTGAGAGGATCGTGGGACGGAGAGGAGGAATGTAGGGGATCTGAGAAGGGGGGGAGGAATCGCAGAGGAGGATTTGAGAGAGAATGAGGGAAGGATTTGGGAAGATGAGGGCAAGGTAGGTATTATGAAATTTTTTGACAAGAGAAATCTGAAGGGCTGACAGCAGTGGCATGGAGGTGATTGTTCCGCAAATAAGAGAATATGTGTTTTGCAATGGCATTTTAGGGATCCGAAAACTTTGCAACGGCGTATAAAAAAATTTCCCAACACACAACGCAATGCAGCACAATTAACGTGAGCAAAGATAAAAAAAAAAACAGCGGGCGAAGCAGGGGGTGCCACATTACTCCAAAGGATTAAGCGACCATCTTTCACCAACAGAAGACATACGCGGAGGATTATTTGTGCCGCTCACACGGATGCCCATGCAACGTTTCCAAAATGGATCAAGTGCGAGCGCCGCATAACCCACCTAAAAAGTAGCATACCATACACAGGGCAGACTACTAACACCAAAAGAGATGCTTCGACCAAACTATACTCCCCTGGTTTTCCAGTCACCTCTTGTGACGGAACCTCACCTTCAACAAGAACTGCATCTTCACCTGCCAAAGAAAGAGAAGGTTTCATGACCGATAAGAAGCGATTCCCAATGAGCCGCAAGAGCGCAAAAGCAACGTATCTGAACCTGTGATGTATTGTAGACGATGTACTCGTTGTACAGAAGCTCAGATGTCTTTATAGAACCCGGCACTGGCTTACCGCAAGGCACAACAACATCATCCCTCCATTTCACAAACTCGGACTCCAGCGGCACGGTTTTGCCTAAGCCCTTGGTCGAATGCTTCCCTCTTGGAGGTTTGTCCATGGACTGCAGCAATAAGTATGGTGCTAAGCCAGGATAAGCATGGGAAAAAACAAATGATGACAGGTTATGACGAATGCTGGAAGACTGATGCACAGGATACGCCCTCATGAAGTTACGAGTATCAAGTGTAATAGCTTTAGATGAAACATTTGCATGGTAATAGCTTTGTCATGATGGAATCATGGAACATAAAGAAGGGCTTGTGTATGTAGCGTATCTAGCGTGTGAGGATAATGGTACCGCTGGTGTGCTTACTAGCCCACCAGCAAATGACCATCTACTGGTAAAAGCACCACTACTGCAACTTAGGGAAGGGGCATAAATTAGCAAAAGCTTTGGTGTTGAGCAGCGCGGAGTGTGGAGCATAGCGCAATATTGTGCATAGGAGCAAAGAGTGGGTCGACGTGCTAGCACATTGAACTTCTCGTTAGAATTGTTGATCAGCAATGAGATACAACATCATAATCAGAACAAATTCAGAAAATTAGATTCTTAACATATGCTTGGGTCAATTATTTTTTAGCAGGGTCATGATTCAAGGAAAAATAGCTGACACAGCAACCAAAACACCAAGATTACTTCTGGTGCATGAAATACAAGGATAATAGTTACTCCGTCTGTGTGTCCACAAATGTAGGTTACCATGGGTTTCATATATAAATGGACTACATGAAAATAGTGTTATTGGATTTGTCTTAAAAAAATACTTTCATAATATATATATTTTTTTGTTATTTTTGCTAGTATATTATGATAATAAATTATAGTCAAAATCTTGCATTGTATACTGTGAAACATAAAAATGACCTACATTTGTGGACGGTGGGAGTAACAATTAGATTTGCCCTTTTAAAACCAAGATATTTTGTATCTCACCATGGCTTTCTTCAGCTCATGCATGTCTCCTAAAGCAACCTCAGAAAGAAGGATCAAACCAACCGGATTCTTCTTATCCACATAACAATATTGTGCACTCTTGCTTACTAAATCTGCGAAGTAGAGGCCTTTGCCAAACTGTCAACAGATGAAAAGAGCATCACGTAATTAAATTCAACCAATCGTTTAACAGATGCTATAGCTAGACCATATATGATACGAAATAAAGAGCAAACCATATAGCCTGTCACGGGAGCCTCAGGAGGTGCTATTCTTAGTCCTTGACTAAGAATTCCAACAAAATTTGTCAACCTTGAACCTACAAATTGAGTTTTACATTCATGGGATGGTAGGAAGCACAAACTTATTCAGGGAAATGTTCCAGAGATCTTCAGTGCAATGAAAGAGAGTGTACACATGTAACCATGCAAATAATAACGTAATGCAGTCATGTAAGTCAACTGCTCAGAAGAATTAGAAAGGTATATAAGCATTTAGAACCATTGGATTGCCTGCAAACTATCTGTTCATCAATGAAATAATACCATGGCAAAAATTGCACATTGATAAGGACCTTAACTTCATCATGGCCAAGTTCTGGCGACTGGCATGGGATCAACTCAACACCTGGCTGATGCATTGCAGGCTGAGGCTGTAGCATTGATTCAGGCTATACATAGGGCCAGCGAGCTAGGTATGGGTCATGTTACCTTTGAAACAGATTATTTAGTTCTGAAACAAGCACTGTTATTTAGTTCTGAGTACGATTTTGCTGTTCACAGAGCCCTTTTCCGAGAAGAGTCTTCTTCAACTTATGTTTAATAGTTGGCAAGTATTGATTTGTCCTAGATCTTGTAATAATGTAGCTCATGTTTTGGCTGCTAGAGGTGCTAAATTTGTAACTAGTTAATAGAATCATGGTGTTCCAAACAAAAAAGGAGAAAGGAACCTTCCCAATTCCAACCCAGATTTAGCCATCAAACTATTAAGAGCAGAAAAGCGGTGGGACAGAAACTTGCAGCTATTCAAAATACCTTTTGAAATATTTGAATCTATATGTGTTTTGCATTATCCAAAACTATTGCTTACCATGCCACAATAGCATCTTGTTGTGGAGATTATTTTTATATCTGGAGTACTTATTGAATTCACCATCTCGATCAAGCGAAAAAGCTTCCTCTAGTTCCAGCGACCAGTCCTTCAAAAGAAAAATAAATAAACATGTCAATCTGTATACAGAAGAGAATAGAAGAAATAGTCTTCTGTATTGTATAATCTAGACAAACAAAGTCTATAATATACAGAAGAGAATTTGCATCATACCTTGTGAGTAGGAGCATGTGTGTTGTGGAGATACTTCTCAACTAGCTTGTAATCTTCACTATCATGAGCCAGTGGCGTAATGTCACAGTGAAGTTTCTTGAACTTGTCATCAAGAGATTCATCATTGTCACTGTCGAAGCCAACTAGTCTAGAAGCAATTTCAATATCCTGCAGAGCTTCAAGCATTTTCACCTGTACATAAGTTACCAGCCAGTTAGGTATAAGAAAACTCTCTGATCATACTCAAGGGAAATAACTACATCAGAAGAAACTCAAGAATCACAACAACAGCTAAATGGATGGAGAATAATGGCTAACAGCGAGGAAGAAATAGCATGTGAAGAATAAAAGAAAAAAGACAAATGACCTTAGTCTATTATAACATCTTCTAAAATCCTTGCAAGTGTTAGCCAGGAAAAAATATCGAGCAAAATGTGAGAGGCATTGAGAATTTGCACCGTGAATAGCAGCACAGTGTGAACATAGGTTCTATTTTCACCTAACAAATTAAGTTTTATTTGTGGCTCTATTTGCATATGATGTAATGAACCAGTTCTTTTTTCTTTTGACTTCATTTGAGTTCTAAGTAAGATGTCGAACTGCTAGCTATCATTGCAAGTCATGGAGGATTGATGCATAGAAACTGTAGGAATATGGGAGTAAACGCCACACCGCCAAAGGCAGGGGTGGCACTCTATTAATAGGCCAATAGGCATAATCACAGGAGATTACAATCCTCAATTAGAGGAGCTATTCTAGGCTAGTGTAGTAATAGAAGGAAAGGTATTGAGAATACTATTTATTCTAATACCCGCCCGCAGTCGTAGCGGGAGGATTCCGGACGCAAAGACTGGACCGAAACTCCTGGAAGAGCTGAGTCGGAAGGCCCTTGGTCATGTTGTCCGCGAACTGGTGGGAGGATGGTACATGCAGGACACGGACCTCACCAAGAGAGACCTTTTCGCGGATAAAGTGAATGTCGATCTCGATGTGCTTCGTCCGGCGGTGTTGTACTGGATTGGTGGACATGTAAATGGCGCTGACGTTGTCACAGTACACCACTGTGGCTGAAATAGGGGAAACATGAAGCTCCTGAAGAAGATGCCGCAGCCAACAGCACTCGGCTACGGCATGAGCAACGGCACGGTACTCGGCTTCTGCACTTGAGCGGGACACCGTAGTCTGTCGTTTGGACGACCAAGACAACAAGTTATCACCAAGATAAACGCAGTAGCCGGACGTGGAACGTCGAGAGTCCGGACAACCAGCCCAGTCGGTGTCGGAGTAGGCAGTGAGAGACGTCACTGGTGATAGACCGATGTGAAGACCAGTATCGATAGTGCCCTTGACGTACCGTAATATGCGTTTGATCAACGCGAGATGGGGTTCTCGCGGATCATGCATAAATAGGCACACCTGTTGGACAGCATATGCCAGGTCGGGACGTGTGAGCGTCAGATACTGTAGAGCCCCTACAAGACTCCTGTACTCCGATGGATTAGCCACAGGAGTTCCATCGCGGCCGGATAGCTTGGTATGGGTGTCAACCGGCGTGGCAGTTGGATGACACTCAGTCATGCCGGTGCGTCGTAGAAGATCCAAGGCGTCTTGTCATTTGGGACGAAATAGACCGCTTCGGTGCGCGTGTGATGAGATGCCGAGGAAGAAGTGCAGTGCACCGAGGTCGGTCATAGCGAACTCTGAGTGGAGCTGGCTGGTGATGCGCTGGAGAAGTGCTGCTGAGGAGGTGGTGAGGATGATGTCGTCGACGTATAACAGTAGGTAAGCCATGTCAGTCCCCTGACGAAGGATGAATAGGGACGTGTCGGAGGAGGATGTGACGAATCCGAGCCGACGAATGTAAGTAGCAAACCGCTGGTACCACGCCCGGGGAGCCTGCTTCAAGCCATAGAGTGATTTCTGAAGAAGACACACATGGTCAGGATGAGTTGGATCCACAAAACCGGGTGGCTGCTGGCAGTAAACTGTCTCGTCAAGGGAGCCATGGAGGAAAGCATTCTTGATGTCGAGTTGATGAATTGGCCAGGAACGGGAAGTGGCGATGGAGAGAACAGTGCGGATGGCTGCCGGTTTGACCACTGGACTGAAGGTCTCGTCATAGTCGACCCCGAGCTATTGAGAGAAGCCGCGAACTACCCAGCGCGCTTTATGGCGAGCCAGTCTGCCATCGGAGTGAAACTTGTGTTTAAAAATCCATTTTCCGGAGACAATATTGGCGCCTGGGGGGCGAGGGACAAGGCACCAGGTGTTGTTGTCCATTAGAGCTTTGTACTCATCTTCCATCGCAGCGCGCCAATTTGGATCTGCGAGTGCACTGCGAGAGGTAGCTGGAATAGGAGACACCGTGGTGTGCTAAGCCGTCAGGGAGAGGAACTCCGTGGAAGGGTCAGTAGCGGCCCGAGACCGCGTCACCATCCGGTGAGGCATTTCTGATGATGAAGGCCCGGCTGATGGTGCTGCCGCATGTGGTCGTCTGGTGTAGACCAGATGCACAGGCGGTGGGGATGGTACAGTAGGATCTCCAGTGGCACCGAGGATGTCCAGTGGTGGGGAGGGCAACGACCGCTCGACACCGGAGGGTGGAGCTATCGTTGGAGTAGCCTTTGCGGTTGATGGTGTTGCTGGATGTGGCCGTCTGGTGTACACCAGGTGTATGGGTGGACGGAGTAGTGCGGCAGAAGCTCCATCGGCGGCGTTGGTGACCAATGACGAGGAGGACAGCGACCGCTCAACACCGGAGGGTGGAGCTATCGCGGAAGGAACCTGCAGGGGTGCTATGGCAGTAGTTTGTAGCTGCGTCATAGCAAGATCATTGACTAGGAAGTCCAAATCAGTCTCGGTAGGAGAGTTTGGTATAGTAGTACTGCTGGCAAATGGAAAAGAGCTTTCATAAAAAATGACATGGCGAGAGATAATGACGCGGTTGGTGGCTAGGTTAAGACAGCGGTACCCTTTATGCTGAGAAGGATAACCAACAAACACACATGCCGCGGAGCGAGGAGCAAGTTTGTGGGCAGCAGTGGCGGATAGATTGGGAAAGCAAAGGCAACCGAAAACTCGTAGATGATCAGACAAGGGGGCTTGTTATAGAGAAGAGTGTGGGGAATGGCGCCTCCAATGGCAGAGGAGGGGCATCGATTGATGAGATAGGTTGCAGTAGCTAGAGCCTCAGCCCAGAATTTGGGTGGCATATGAGCGTGTAAAAGTAGTGTGCGAATTGCATTGTTTATTGTGCGAATCATCCGTTCAGCCTTGCCGTTTTGCGGCGAAGTGTAGGGGCAAGATAATCGCAAAGTGATGCCCCGGGAAGCAAAGAAGGATGTGTTGGTGTGATTCACAAATTCTCGGCCGTTGTCGGTCTGAACAGACTTGAGTGAAAGGCCGAACTGTGTGCTAGCATAGGCGGCAAGGTCTACTATGTGTTGGTGAACAGCAGACTTCTTAGGAAGAGGAAAGGTCCAACAAAAGTGAGTGAAATCATCGACGATAACCAAATAATATAGCGAACCAGAAATGCTAGCAACAGGGGAAGTCCACACATCACAATGTATAAGTTCAAAAGGCGCAGAAGTGCGCGAACTGGATGTATCAAAGGGAAGGCGCATGTTTGCCAAGTTGACAAGACTGGCACAGCGAGCGGGCTACGTTATTACAGGAGATAAGTGACTGTTTATTCAAAGTATCGAGGGAGGCAACGCCGGGATGTCCAAGACGCCGGTGCCATAACCGGGAGGAGGCGGCGAGGTGAGTCTTGGCGGTGGCGGGAGGGTTTGCATCGCCAATGGTGTGAGGTCGCCTCGCTGTTGCGGTGAAGCATCACTTGTTGCGTCAGGGAATCCTTAACGGAAAAACCGAGAGCGTCAAACTCGATGGAACAGTGATTGTCACGAGTGAACTTTCGAACGGAAAGAAGGTTACGAACTATATGGGGAACAACAAGGACATCATTAAGGAGAAATTTAGTGGTGGGTGTATGAAGATAGGTGTGGCCGGTAGATGTTATGGGAAGGCGAGAGCCATTTCCAATAGTGACGAGCATATTAGGGGGAGGTTTGGAGGACAGGAGTATACCGTCATTGGATGCCATGTGAGATGTGGCGCCACTGTCCAGGATCCAGCCACCATGCCCTTGGACAGCCATCTGGTTTAGCGCGGAGATGAGGCCTTGCTGGTCCCATGTTGGTGAAGGTGGAGTCGATGCGAAAGCGGTGTGTGCCTGAGGTGGAGCGCCCAGAAGGCCGGGGGCAGAGGAATGTCGCCATTGGTCGCCATGTGAAGTTCTCTGACCAGCACCGGAAGATGACCACGGGTTGAAGCAGAACCAAGGCCCCGCTGGATGTGGCAGGCGCCCGCCCTGGAAGACACCATTGTTTTGCTGATGGGCGCCGCCGTTGTTTGGCTTGCCACGGCGGTTACGCCCACCTCGACCGTCGCGCTTGCCATTGTTGGAGTAGAAGCCGATCAAGGTGTAGACTTCGTGGAGGAGGCGGCGGGGGACCGGGCGCAGTCGAGGGACCACCGATGGCAAGAAGGGTCGCCTCGGTGGCGATCTTGGCCTCGTTGGCGAGGCGAATCTCCTTCAGGGCAAGCATAGATCGTGCCCTGGCGAAGGAGGGGAACGGCGACGAGTTGGCGATGTCATCGGCGGTGTTGGAGTAACGCGGATTGAGTCCTCGCAGCAAGTTGAGAACGATCTGGGAGTCGGAAACCGGGTGGCCGACATCACGGAGGGCATAGGCAAGAGTCATGACGCGCTGGCTGTAGTCTGCGATGGATTGGTCGCCTTGCATCAGAGAATGGAATTGGCTGCTGAGGAAGACGGCGCAAGATTCTTTGTTGTCGCGAAAGAGTCCCTCGATCGCGACCCACAGGTCGTGCGCGGTCTCGTCGTCAGCCATAGCGGAGTCAAGGACGTCTTCGGCGACGGAGCCGTAAAGCCAGCTGAGGACGGCGGAGTCGGCGAGGGCCCAAGTGGGATCATCCGGATGCGCCAGGTCGGAGCCGTCGATGTGGGAGAGGAGACCGAACTTGGCGCAAATGGTCCGGAAGAACTTGGACCAGCGGGAGTAGTTCGCCGTCTTCATGTCGAGAGTTGTCGGCACGTGAGCCTTGACAACGACCGTGCAGAATGGGTTGAGGACGATTGGCGGCGCAGCATGCGCGGCAGGCATTCCGGAGATGCTGCCGCCAGAGGCGGCTGCGGCGGTGTCTGCGGCGGCGGCAGCTGCGGTGGCTACTGAGGCAGCAGCGGCTGCGACCGCTTCTTGAGGGGTGGCCGACATGGTGGGTGGTGGCGGCTTCGTCTGCTCCGTGAGCGGCGACGGGTGTGGAAGGTAAAACAGGGGAGGTATTCGGAGGAGAGACGGAAGCAACGGCGGGGTAAAAACCCTAGAAACAGGAGCACAATGGAAGAGGCGCAGGAAGGAAAAAATCTGATACCATGTAGGAATATGGGAGTAAACGCCACACCGCCAAAGGCAGGGGTGGCACTCTATTAATAGGCCAATAGGCATAATCACAGGAGATTACAATCCTCAATTAGAGGAGCTATTCTAGGCTAGTGTAGTAATAGAAGGAAAGGTATTGAGAATACTATTTATTCTAATAGAAACAAACTCCTTCTAGTTGTAGGCTTGTAGCATTATCATGGCAGGCCTTTTTTTTTGCAAAGGCAAACATTTATAGCATGAAGTTTTTACTTGGATCATATGTACCTCATATGAAGAAGTTGGCACAAACAAAAAGTAAGAATAGTCTTACGATACTTTTCCAATTTACAGGAATATAATGCAAGGCAATAAGCACATACTTTCATCATCAAATCTTCCTCATCCCTTACAATATGAGGATGAATAGAAGGAATAAGAGTAAAAAAACGATTGCTTGCAGCAACAATCAAGCTCTCTCTAAGAGCCAGTTCTTGATGGCCAGTGTTATCCAACAGATTCTGTATCTCAGTTAATGCTTCGAAACCTGCATGTTGTGAAGGCAATCTTCTCTAAAATCATGATAAATTTGAATGACAAAGCCAATAAATCAGTTCTACAAGGATCAAAATAGCACACCTTTCTGAATATTTTCTTTGCTTAGTTTCCCAAGAGGCATTTCTGACATATTAATGTCAAATTCCATCATAGCAGCCCTAGAACAAATTAATGCGAGTAGACTTTAATAAAAACAAGAAAACATGTAAGAAAGCAAAACCTTGAAAAAAGAAAAACAAGAATGCACCTGTATGCTTCAACATTGAAAAGCATATTCATGAGTTCCAGCAACTGAGGAGCAAGTTGACTTTTCATTTCACTGAGGTCTTTCCGTTTTGGTCCTTGTCTAACACCATAATCCTGCAATGTATTTATAAATCAGATAGAATCAAGAAAAAAGGAATAAAACAATGTAGGTAAACACAGTTTTTAACAAGCAACAACATACAATGTCAAGTGGATAAAATTTCCCAGGCTGCTTCTGGAAATTTGTTTTCTGTTCCCAAGCTTGCCAGGGGTTTCCAGTCTTCTCAAGAAATAATCTTTTAAATTCCTGAATTGCATCAGTTTTTGACATCTCCTCCAGCTTTTTGCCTCCAATTTTTTCATTCCCAACCCGTCCCCACTTTCGAAATACATAGCATCCAGACCGATCATCCTCTTCGATGATCTGAAGTATGTAGTAGCTTCACAAACAAAAAACAACAGGTAAGAAATGGGGTAAGGCAAGCAGGGTAATCATAGCATGCAATAACCTAATGAATAATGTAGCAACTAGTAAAATTACAGCAGCAGAATTAGATTTGTCCCCCATTTCATATTGTGTTCTTGAATGTCAATCTCTGACAGGAAAGAAAACAGAAACTTGACCCAGCTTCAAACTTTATTGGCAGCAGTGTGACAGGACTCAAAGACAAACTTGAGCAGACACTTGTTGACTGTAGATATAATACATCCGTAGCATGGGAAAGGTAGTAACACCATGGCCCTTTATGACCTCTAATATCTACAAAATCCATTATCCTATTCCTGGCGCACAAGTCCTTTGTGTAGGAGAGTAAATGCACTGGATTGTAGTGTATTGATGATTCGGGCAGCAGTACAAGGCACAAATATATAGGCAAGGATGTCTAGGGTTAGGTTAATAGAAACATGGGCCAACCTGTGAGATCCTTGCCTATACTTAGCACACATGGGCCTAAGGCTAAAAACCCAAAAGCCCAAAGAGTCTAACAAATAGTCTAACACCCCCCGCAGTCGAAGCGTCCACAGGACGGACGTTTAGGCTGGACCGAAACTCACAGAAGACTGAGGAAGGAAGACCTTTGGTGAAAATGTCAGCATAATGTGAAGTGGTAGGAACATGCAGTACAAGAATATCACCGAGGGCCACTTTCTCGCGAACAAAGTGAAGATCAATCTCAATGTGCTTGGTGCGTTGATGCTGGACTGGGTTGGACGACATGTAGACTGAACTGATGTTGTCGCAGTACACCAAGGTGGTCTGTTGGAGTGGAGTGTGTAGTTCCAACATAAGTTGGCGTAACCAGGAGGCCTCGACAACAGCATTGGCCACGGCACGATACTCGGCCTCTGCGCTGGAGCGTGACACCGTGTTTTGACGCTTGGAGGACCAGGAGATGAGGTTATCTCCAGAAACACCAAGATAGCCCGGTGGACTTGCGTGTGTCGGGGCAACCGGCCCAATCAGCATCAGAGTAAACCACAAGAGCGCATCGTGAGAATGGTGAATAAGAAGTCCCAGATGAAGAGTGCCACGAATGTACCGAGAATCCGCTTGAGGCGCAAGGTGGGGCTCGCGGGGTCATGCATGTGAAGGCATATCTGAATCGCATAAGAGATGTCTGGCCTGGTGAATGTGAGATACTGCAGGGCCCCGGCTAAACTGCGGAAATCACTGGAATCACTGACAGGGTCACCGACTGAGTCTGACACCTTTGGATTGGTGTCGACGGGGGTAGTGCATGGCTTGCAATCTGCCATGCCGGCACGCTCCAGGATGTCCACCATGTACTGACGTTGGGAGAGAAGGCCATCGTGACACGTCTGCACATGCATTCCCAAGAAGTGGTGAAGCTTACCGAGATCTTTCATGGAGAACTCTTGTTGTAATGCAGTGGTGGTGTGGCGGAGGAGCTCGGCAGAGGAGGCGGTGAGAACAATGTCGTCAACATAAAGTAGACAATCGCAATGCCGCGGTGGTAGACAAACAGGGATGTGTCCAACTTGGCCTCAATAAATCCAAGAGATAGCAAATATGATGCAAACCGGCTGTACTAAGCACGAGGAGCCTGCTTGAGACCATATAGTGATTTGTTCAGGCGGCAGACAAAATCCGGGTGAATAGAATCTTCGAACCCTGATGGCTGTGAACAATAAACTGTCTCAGTTAAAGTCCCGTGAAGGAAAGCATTCTTCACATCAAGTTGATGGATCGGCCACTTTCTGGAGAGAGCAAGAGCCAGCACTGTACGCACGGTGGCTTGTTTCACAACAGGACTAAAGGTTTCGGCGAAATCCACCCCCGGGCGTTGTGTGAAACCACGGAGCACCCAGCGAGCTTTATAACGCTCGAGAGAACC
This sequence comes from Bonia amplexicaulis, assembly GCA_036346245.1. Classification (NCBI taxonomy): domain Eukaryota; kingdom Viridiplantae; phylum Streptophyta; class Magnoliopsida; order Poales; family Poaceae; genus Bonia; species Bonia amplexicaulis. Next base: position 11,088,721 of record CM070753.1, on the reverse strand, counting down.
ATCTGCCTGAAGTTTGTGTTTGAAGATCCATTTGCCGGAGATGACATTTGCTTTGTCTGGGCGAGGAACCAGATCCCAGGTGCGGTTTTGCAAGAGGGCTGCATATTCTTCTTCCATAGCAGTCCGCCAATTGGGGTCTGCAAGGGCGGTGCGGTATGTCCGAGGTACGGGTGACAATGGCGTGACGTGGTAGAGAGCAGGTAGCCGAAAACCGGACTTGCCGCGCGTTGTCATGGGGTGCTGATTGAGCACGGGAGACACCGGCACGGCGCCCGTAGGAAGGGATTCCGAGGAGAGCGCCGTTCCCGGGGAATGCACCGGGGCCACCTTCACCCGCCGTGTGTAGACGTGGCGAACGGTGCGTTCGGCGGGGGTTGGCGCCGCATCCGGGGGAAGGCGCCGGACCGCACCGGCGGAGGTCGGAAGGCCCACCTTCGCCGTGTGTAGACGTGGCGAGCAGTGCGTTCGGCGGGGTTGGCGCCAGATCCGGGCGGGAGGCGCCGGACCGCACCGGCGAGGTCGGAAGGCCCACCGCACGCCGTGTGTAGACATGGCGAACAGTGCGTCTGTCGGAGGTCGCATGTGTAACGCGAGGGGGTGCCACGCACAATGCATCGACCGCCATGGTTACGCGTGGCGTGGATGGGGCCGTGGTGTCGCTGGTTGTCGCGCATGGTATGGTGGCGGATGCGGTATTGTCCGGGGCCGCGTGTGGCACTCGCGCGGGAGGAGATGTTGTGGGAGGACCTGCAGGCAAAGAAATGCACGATGGTCTAATGGGAGTTGGTATGGGGTTAGTGTAGTCATCTAGAAACTCGAAATCTGTCGTGGAAGGGGTGGAGGGAAGAGCTGCAAAGGGAAAGGTGGTTTCATCAAAGATGACGTGGCGGGAGATATAAACCCGATTGGAGGCCATGTCGAGACATCAGAACCCTTATGGTGGGTGGAGTAGCCAAGAAAGGTACATAAGGTGGAACGAGGAGACAAGCCAGTGGGAGGTCGTCGAGGTAAGGTTGGCGTAGCATGTGCAACCAAAGACGCCAAGATGATCATATGGTGGTGAGGATCCAAAGAGGGCATGGTGTGGTGTGAAGAAGTCCGTAGTCTTGGTGGGAAGGATGTTGAGGTGGGAGGCGTGTTCAATGCCTCAACCCAAGAGGGTGGTGGCATAGATGCCTCAAACAAAAGCGAGCGAATGATACCGTTGATAGAAGTTGGCGTAACCAGGAGGCCTCGACAACAGCATTGGCCACGGCACGATACTCGGCCTCTGCGCTGGAGCGTGACACCGTGTTTTGACGCTTGAGGACCAGGAGATGAGGTTATCTCAGAAACACCAGATAGCCCGGTGGACTTGCGTGTGTTTGGGCAACCGCCCAATCGAGATCGAGTAAACCACAAGAGCGCATCGTGAGAATGGTGAATAAGAAGTCCCGGATGAAGAGTGCCACGAATGTACCGGAGAATCCGTTTGAGGGCAGCAAGGTGGGGCTCGCGAGGGTCATGCATGTGAAGGCATATCTGCTGAACTGCATAAGAGATGTCTGGCCTGGTGAATGTGAGATACTGCAGGGCCCCGGCTAAACTGCGGAAATCACTGGGATCATTGACAGGGTCACCGACTGAGTCTTGCAATCTGCCATGCCGGCACGCTCCAAGATGTCCACCATGTACTGACGTTGGGAGAGAAGAAGGCCATCGTGACACGTCTGCACATGCATTCCCAAGAAGGTGAAGCTTACGAGATCTTTCATGGAGAACTCTTGTTGTAATGCAGTGGTGGTGTGGCGGAGGAGCTCGGCAGAGGAGGCGGTGAGAACAATGTCGTCAACATAAAGTAGACAATCGCAATGCCGCGGTGGTAGACAAACAGGGATGTGTCCAACTTGGCCTCAATAAATCCAAGAGATAGCAAATATGATGCAAACCTACTGCATTAAGCACGAGGAGCCCGCTTGAGACCATATAGTGATTTGTTCAGCGCAGACAAAATCCGTGAATAGAATCTTGAACCACGATGGTCGTGAACAATAAACTGCCTCAGTTAAAGTCCCGTGAAGGAAAGCATTCTTCACATCAAGTTGATGGATCGGCCACTTTCTGGAGAGAGCAAGAGCCGACCTCATGACGCACGGTGGCTTGTTTCACAACAGGACTAAAGGTTTCGGCGAAATCCACCCCCGGGCGTTGTGTGAAACCACGGAGCACCCAGCGAGCTTTATAACGCTCGAGAGAACCATCTGCCTGAAGTTTGTGTTTGAAGATCCATTTGCCGGAGATGACATTTGCTTTGTCTGGGCGAGGAACCGGATCCCAGTGCGGTTTTGCAAGAGGGCTGCATATTCTTCTTCCATAGCGATCCGCCAATTGGGTCTGCAAGGCGGTGCAGATGTCCGAGGTACGGTGACAATGGCGTGACGTGGTAGAGAGGTGTAGTGGAAAACCGGACTTGCCGCGTTGTCATGGGGCGCCGATTGAGCACGGAGACACCAAACACGGCGCCCGTAGAAGGATTCGAGGAGAGCGCCGCTTCGGGAATGCACCGGCCACCTTCACCCGCCGTAGACGTGGCGAACGGTGCGTTCGGCGGGGGTTGGCGCCGCATCCGAGGGGGAAGGCGCCGGACCGCACCGGCGGAGGTCGGAAGGCCCACCCGCCCGCCGTAGACGTGGCGAACGCAGTGCGTTCGGCGGGGTTGGCGCCAGATCCGGGCGGGAGGCGGGGGCCGCACCGGGCGAGGCTGGAAGGCCCACCTTCGCTCGCCGTGTGTAGACATGGCGAACGGTGCGTCTGTCGGAGGTCGCATGTGGTAATGCGGGAGGGGGGGTGCCCTGCACAATGCATCGACTGCCATGGTTCTGCGTGGCAGGGATGGGGCCGTGGTGTCGTTGGTTGTCGCGCATGGTATGGTGGCGGATGCGGTATTGTACGGGGCCGCGCGTGCCACTCGCGCAGGAGGAGATGTTGTGGGAGGACCTGCAGGCAAAGAAATGCACGATGGTCTAATGGGAGTCAGCATAGGGTTAGTGTAGTCATCTAGAAACTCGAAGTCTATCGTGGAAGGGGTGGAGGGAAGAGCTGCAAAGGGAAAGGTGGTTTCATCAAAGATGACGTGGCGGGAGATATAAACCCGATTGGAGGCCATGTCGAGACATCGGTAACCCTTATGGTGGGTGGAGTAGCCAAGAAAGGTACATAAGGTGGAACGAGGAGACAGTTTGTGGGAGGCTGTCGAGGTAAGGTTGGCGTAGCATGTGCAACCAAAGACGCGAAGATGATCATATGGTGGTGAGGATCCAAAGAGGGCATGGTGTGGTGTGAAGAAGTCCAGAGTCTTGGTGGGAAGGATGTTGAGGTAGGAGGCAGTGTTCAATGCCTCAACCCAGTAGGGTGGTGGCATAGATGCCTGAAACAAAAGTGAGCGAATGATACTGTTGATAGAACGGATGATGCGCTCAGCTTTACCATTTTGTTGTGAGGTGTGGGGGCAGGACATGCGGAGATGGACACCATGGGTGAGGAAGAACGTGCGAGTGTTGGAGTTGTCAAACTCACGGCCGTTATCGCACTGAACGGCCTTAATGGTGACACCGAACTGAGTGGAGACAAGAGAGAAGTTAGCAAGTGTCGAAAAAGTGTCAGACTTGAGCCGAAGAGGGAAAGTCCACAAATGATGGGAGTAATCGTCAAGAATGACCAAATAATACTTGTAACCAGAAACACTATCAACAGGTGATGTCCAGAGGTCACAGTGTATAAGATCAAACTTTTTGGAAGCACGGGATCCTGATATATGAAATGGGAGACGAACATGATGGCCCAGTTGACATGCATGACAAATAGAAGGACCCGTGGCGTTATTACATGAGGGAAGGACAGAAGAACGCGCTAACTTAGACAAAACTTCATGCCCAGGATGACCAAGACAATGATGCCAAAGCGAGGCGAAGCGGCGAGAAGGACCCGGCAGGCAGGAAGGTGCGAGGGTAGAGCGGCCGAGCTATTGCACCGATGATCACGTTCGAGACCAAAGATCCTTCACCGAATGACCAGGTGGAGTCAAATTCAACAGAACAGTTGTTATCAGATGTAAATTGACGGACAGAAATAAGGTTTTTAATTAGAGAGAGAAACAAGGACATTGTTCAAGTGAAGGGAATTATGAAGGTTGGCTGAGCCGGTGGAGGTGACAGGAAGTAGCGTGCCATTGCCGACAACAATGGAAGGAGTGGAATGTGGAGAGGTTGAGTGAGAGAGATACCCTGCCGGAAGCCATGTGGGAGGTAGCCCCGAGTCAAAGTACCACTCGGGTTGCGGGGGTGGTGGCGTCATGGTGGAGAAGGCTCCCGCAAGGTCGCTTCGTCCCAAGAGTGGGTGGCATGATGTCCAGCTATGGCCCGCAAGAGAGCCTCCGTGGAAGCTAGCGATCGACCGGGAGGAGTCCACTGGTGGTGAGCGGCCAGAAGAGCATGGGGGTGCGAAGGGTGCTGTGGAGTCTGGGAAGGCGCGACAGGCCTGGAGACGCGTCCTTGTGGAAGAGGAGCAAGAGGAGGAGGCTGAGGACCAGGCCACATTTGTATAGTGCTGCCTGGGGTTGTAGAAACCGGGCCGCCCGCTGAGTGCCGACGCCACGCACCGGACCGCCATCGGGCTGGTTAACCGAGCGCTTGCCACGCCACCACGAGTGGGAGGAACCACCCCGCCCCCCGGTCGCCGCCGCTTCCTCCCAAGCACCGGAGCAGGTGGGGTGGTTGGTCAGGGGTCGAGGTAGACCGGACGCGGAGGAGAGCAGAGCCGTGTCAAGAGGTCTTCGGTTGGCCATGTGGAGTTCTTCCGTGAGGAGGTCGCACGGGCTTCAAGGAAGGAGGGAAGGGTGCCTCCGTTGGAGGTGTAGGCCGATGGCGGTGAACTTCGCTGAGGCCGCGAATGACATGGAGGACAGGGTCCGGTCGGGAACGAGTTCCCCAAGCTCGGTGAGCGATCGACCATGTTCTTGAATCGGCGGCAAGAATCAAGAATGGAGAGATCTCCTTGGATGAAAGCGCGAACTCGGCCGAGGAAGAGGATGCGGACTCCGGTTCTCGAGGAACTGGGTCTCAACGGCAAGCAGTGTGTGACGCGCAGAGTCCGGCGCTCAAGACAGCCTCGACGAGGTCGGTGGAGAGGTGCCGAGGATCCAAGATTTGACGACGCAATCCATGCGAATCCACGGAAGGGCAGGGTTGGGCGCCACGAGCACGTGGTCCTCGAGGAGTACTTTCCAAGGCCGAGGAGGAAGAGTTCGCGCCATCGGGAGTAGTGACCGGAGGTGAGGTCGAGGACGAGAGGAACCAAAGAACCGAAAGTTCGGACGCCATGGCTTGAGCATGAAGGTTGGCGATGGCGGCCGTGGAGGAGAAGAGCGTCGTGAAGGGAGGAGGGCTTCGTGGACGGACTCGGTGTCGGAGTCGTCGTCGCTGGCCGCCGCCAGGCCACGGTCACAGGCGCTAGAGCGGCAAGGCCCCGATCTCGCGGCCGCGCGTTCTTAGGCGGCGATGGCGGCCTCGCGCTCGGCGGCCGGCCGCGCAAGAGCGATGGCGCGGATCTTGGCGGCGGCGGGCGCGACGGGGTCGCCGAGGTGGCGCGAGCTTCGTCTCCAGTCCTCGCAGCGGCGTCGCCCGTAAAGGGGTCGGCATCGGCAGGAGGAGAAGAAGCTGGCAGCGAGCCGCCTGGCATGGGGCTGAGAGAAGAGGATTAGGGTTAAGCGGAAAGGAGTGGTCCGGATCGACCGGCGGTGGATCAACCGTCTGATACCATGTAGGAGAGTAAATGCACAAGGCACAAATATATAGGCAAGGATGTCTAGGGTTAGGTTAATAGAAACATGGGCCAACCTGTGAGATCCTTGCCTATACTTAGCACACATGGGCCTAAGGCTAAAAACCCAAAAGCCCAAAGAGTCTAACAAATAGTCTAACACTTTGCACTCCTAAATCCTATTGTTTCCATAATATATCCAAAGTAGGGACATAATAGTGATACAACCAAAACTAAGTTTGACTATCTAAGTGTCAAGAACCAAGGGCTACGACATCAGAGGACATATCTAGTGAAATCCATCATTTTGGTAGAAATTTCACAACCATTTCAGTTTGGCACCAAATCAACATGAAAATTTCCCCAAAAGAATTGAGATAGCATATGGAGTATTACACCATCCTTTAAACTTTCAGGTTTAAACTCAAAATGACTCACAAGAAACCAGAAAGAGAAATTTCCTGTGAATAGTAATTTTTCCATTGTCAGAGATTTCTTTTTTTTTATTTCTCCCAACACAGATTGAATTTGAAATTGAAATTTTAACAGGATGTGCTAAATTAAGAAGTAACTTCATTCTATTGGGGGGAAAATTTATCTCAATTTGGTGGTCAAACCAAAATGGTCTTCAAGTTTTCACCAAAATGATGGTTTTCACAAATCACAAGATATGTTCACATGACTTCAACCAAAACTCAAGAAATAAGGTGCCAACATGTTCTTCCAACGCATGGGCATGTAGAGAATAGAGATATCTTAGGCAACATTGTTCAACAGAATGTTTTAGCATGGTTCACAAGAAAAAGGAAATAAGCAATTTTGGTTTGAGCACCAAATCAACAAGAAAATTTTCCAAATTATTTGAGCAGATAGTATATGGAGTATTGCAGCATCCTTTAAATTTCAAGTTTAAACTCGAAACAAGTTAGTAGAAATGGAAAAAAAGCTTTCTATGAATAGTAATGTTTGTCCTTTCTTCAATTTCATTTTAACTTATAATTTGTCAGGGATATCTCTTTTTTCTCTATGTCAACACAAATTGTATTTGTACTTCAAAAATTAAATGGAGGTATGCTAAATTAAGAGTCACCTTCACAATTTTTTTAAGATTTGTTCATGCTGATTTAGTGATCAAACCAAAGTGGTTCGCATGATTGCACCTAAATCATGGTACGCACTGTTAAGGATATTCTATCCTTAACAATAATAAGATCGGACAATCCGCATAGATTAGATGGTTACTTTGCAGATACCATATCTGTTCTCTTAACCACTAAAGATCAGGCCAAATTCATTAAAATTGATGGAAAAATAACGATACATCCATACGGAGATATTTGCAAATGGAGAGAACTAGGGGTAAATGGTAGAAAAAAGTTGCTGGAGGATTTATTAAAATTGCTCTAACTAGTAGTAGTAGGTACTTTTTGCAATTGCCCCAACTAAAAATGTAAGTCCTGAATCTCAGAAGAAAATATTGGGAGCAAAATCCTTGCCTGTTCACACCTCGTGTCAGGTCAGACATGTTTAGGGTTGTATTATAAATGCTTTTTCCATCTTCAAGAATATGACCTGTATCTTGCAAACCGGAGGACTCATGAACAGCACTTCGTCCCTTAACTTTAACAGTGACCGTGCCACCTTTTGATGACTCCAAGGTAGTCTCTACTTTATATAAATCAAATGGAAGCACTCTATTTTTCCTAATGCATTCTCCAAGGTAATCTTCTCTCAAAATTGGTATCTTCAGTCTCCTGCAAACAAATTTATATATATATCATGGTATTCCAAACTCAACAATAGCTAGCAAAAAGAACAAGTCAAACTATATGATTGAAAAAGGATGGACAGACTAAAAATGTGAGAGACCTTGCTTTCCTGACTTCAGCGTTCTCATTATCAATCTCACCACATGAAACTAAACAATTGTTATCTGCAACACAGGTGTTCCACGTAAGCATAATACATAATGCAACATCTTTTTAAAAAACACTATGAGATACCCTCTTCCTATCACCACTACCCCCCAGCCGACCCAGAAGACCTTCCCTACACTATGAAACAGTGATCTCTTAAGTCTGACCTCAATCATCCATATCTGTTGCACAAAGGAATATCTAAGCTCCAGTGTCATACAATGATACAAATCCAATCAAAAAAGAAGTTCAAAATGTCCGAGTTACAAGAAATTTCAGTTCTAGACAGAAAAACAAAACCTTTAGTAACCCTGGCCTGAAAGTTGGCACCGGCATGTTTGAGCTTCTGCTTCCATTCATCCTACAACAGTTAAATTAGTTAGAGCAATATCAAATTTAGGAAACAAGGAAAAAAATCTTCAATCACTCTCAAATCTCAATATCTGAAACAAGCATTAACTCCCCTACTACAAGACATAAAAAAACAACAGAAGACTGAGCAGAGAAGTAAAACAGAAGAAACAAGGTATCCCATGCAAATAGGTGCAAAGCCTATTGTAGCCATCTGATCCAAAAGCAAGGATTCAGATAAAATGAGGCAATTCAACCCCACCATCTGACAGCAAATGAATTTGACATGAACAGAAGTGGCTACATGGAAAGAATACTCAACCCTTCCCTCCCTTTGCTCATTTTGCATTCTAAACAAAGTCACCTTGCACATTGCATGGATTATTGGAGATTTTGCCATGGATTATTGGAGATTTTGAAAATCCAAGAAACTGTTAATGAACTTGAGGGATTAATTGACAAGCTAGCTATCTGGATCTTTAAGAAATTAACTCAAAGCAAACCAACAGCTGGAAAAATAATCAGAAATTTTGAATCACGTAATGCTAAGAGATCAGTTGACTTGCTGAGTACTTTTCAATTTTCCCATCAACAAGCCAAGCAATAAATATGCATAAACTGATACTCTTGTACAATACGGTAATCATGATTTGGAAACAAAAGGACTGTGGTTGGTGCATGCCAAAACTTGCGAGTTGCGACAAGGTCATGGCATGATTGGTGCTGCTTCTATTGATGCAACTCATAGGAAGACAGCTTGTTGAAATGGATTCTTGGGTAACAGAGATATCTGGCTCCTCTTTATGGATCGGATTGCCACATTTAACTTTGCACCTACTTGCAACTCACAGATCTTTTGCATAGGACAAAACCAAAAAAAGAATAGCAAAACAGAAAATAACCCAAGAACGTAATAACAACTGTACCAAAAATGTTAACGAAGATTACTTACAACCACAGCTTTCGATTGTCCTACTATAGAAACACTCAATTTATCCAATCCTTCACCAAAGAGAGACCGGGTTTGCTGAGTTGATTGACCTACAGATTTCCCAGGTGACATTGGGGGCAGAACTCTCTCTGGCTTCTTAACCTTTTGAGACTTGAACCACTGCAAGGCATACATATTTGTTAACCTTTAACTGCAGAAAACAAGCATTAATTTCAAGCTGTTTTTTATTAGTCGTACCTTTTTAATATAATCATTCTTTATTTCATCAGGAATTTTCCACTTATTTTTAATGCGCACAGGTTCTGTTGTAGAGTAGGTACACGTGGACCACTCTGAAACATAGCCACTGCACTGATACTGGCCACCATAATAGTAGAGGCAGCTAGAACAGACTGGGCAAGGACCCAATGCTCCAAATAGCATCCCATCAGCACTGCCACAAAAGGAAAAGATAGTTATAAAGGAGAGCTAGATACATCTAAAGAAGCTATACATAGTAAAACATCTGAATTCGGTGCGACACGACACAAAAGAACAATGCCACAGGCAAGTCTGCGTAATCTACAGTACATTCTATAGCTTCTTGCATATACTACAAAATCAAACAACTAATAACTGCGTTCAATTCACAGGCACACAACAAGCTGCCGTCTGAACTGACTATGAAGTATGAACATATGAACATACATGTAGTTAAACCATTTGCTTTCCTTGGTATACAGGACACTCCATGGGGCATAAAAACATGAAGGGTGTTCAGGCCTTGTTTCAGAAAGCTTCAGATTCAACTTAAAGTTGCTAGATGGCAACCTTAAGCTATCCCAAATGGGCTGCCTACTGCCAAAAGTGGCTTCTTACGTAAGCTAAGCCTCTTATGTACTGAAGGTGAAGCACATCCCCCCTAGCTCCACTGAGAAGTAAACCTTTAGATGATAAAAAGCCCTCCCAAACAGACTTATATGTATTGTGTGATTTTCATGTGTACCAAACTATCATCTTATCTTTACAGAGTCCAAGTAAATAAAGGTCCACACACACTGCAGTTTACTCGTAAAGACATGCTACTGAAACAATAAGAACAAAATCATATTTCAAGTACTACTGTCTGAATTTCATGCACATCAATTACTAAAAGTGTGCATTTCTTAGCAAAATAAAAATTACAACTAGTAATCTGCAAATTCCAAAATAACCAATGCAAGTGGGGTTTTCATTTACTGGTTCTGGTAAAGATCCTGGGACCTCATTGGGAGACTAGTAACAGGCAGGAAGCCACCTGGTTTCCCGTTGAATTCGGGTAAAGTTCTTTCTCCCCTTTTTGTATTTTTTCCCAATTTTCGTTTGTACTTGACCTTGAAATAGTATTAGACCAAAAATTCCTTCAAAATAGCACCTAATATCTCCAAAACCAGCCAGGAATAGAAATACAGGAACCCCAAGGGATTTCCGGTGGTTACCACTGGAATTTGGGATCCAGAAAGCAAGCAAAAAAATCAGTACTAGCAAAAAATATAGACAACGAGTTAAGGAACCACTATAGTAACAGGTTTGCCCTTTACAAGTACCATTGGCCATTCATCATAAGTTATAACAATAACATCCCCCAGCAACACAAAGATCCGCTTATATCAAGGATCCTTGCAGTAATATTTGTATAGATGTCAATTACTTGGATTTAAGTAATATAGTGCAGAAAGATAAAATCCATTTTAAAATAGAAGAAATAACATGCAACGTTACCAACGGTCTAATAGATGCCGCTCTGGTCCAGATGGATCTTGCCCGTTAGCTTCAAGGATATCCCTTAGCTCAGCAGTTGACACATGCTTCTTAAGTTCATCCTTTAACTTCCAAAGTGTGTCACTTTGCTCTTTAAGCTTTTGTTGGAGATCAGCAGAACTAGTATTGGAATCATATGGTACAACAATTTTTCCTTTGTTTCGCGTTGCACCTTCCAATATACTATCATCTAACTTGAGACCTTTGCAGTCATGCATATCATTGTCACAATTCTTGCGCTTGGAACCCTTAGAAGTTGCTTGTTCTTGATGACCATTACAAATAAACCAAGTCAGAATACTATGTGATGTAAAGAAAAGAACTCCGATCTCCATGCTTTATTACCTTTGTTGACGGTATCTTTCTTAACAAGATCAAGAACAGCTCCTTTATCCTCGTGCGACAAGGTCTCCCAGCCTGAGAATTTCTCAACAGCTGCAGATGGGGACATCTCCAAGAAACAGCTGACATGGTACCAACCTTGACCCTCAAGCTTAGCTGAAACACGAACCTAGTAAAACATATAAAACTGTTACTGATACAGTTTATAGTCCAGATAAAGAACATGCTTTTGCACTTTTGCAGCATAATTTGCCCAACCACAGGTACTAAATGTCATATTAGCATCTCTTCAAAAATATGTTTTATGAGCTAAGTGCAGATTACATATCAAACATGTACTTCTGGACCATCGAATGCTTTTCTGTGTAAAATGAATCACAGGAATAAGTATAGTCCATTAGGAGTACACAACTAGGAATGGCACAATTAGGAGTACATAAATAATCAATTGTGACACCAATCTTTTTTCGTGTTTAAAATCAACATAATCAATTGTGACACCAATCTTTTTTCGCGTTTTATTTCACTAAATTCTTCCTTTTACAGGTCACCACCTTAGAATCAATTCATAGTCCTAATGTAGGCTAGTGGCACAAACTTTTCAGATAACAAAATACACGTTGGTGTCTTTCCAGGATTTTACAGCTCTTCCAGATTTCAACAACAGAATAATAAAAGCTTGGGTATTATCTGCAGTGAGTTGTAAGCATGGTTGTCACGGCGGAGTCGGCGACCACGGCGAGCGAGATGCGCCTGGACGCCTAGGCGATGTCCAGGCGACGCCAGACGAGCGCCATATCCAGGCAGCATCGGTATGTATTCGACTCCTATATGAAGCCATGGCTCTCCCGTGACCTCTCCGCCTCATACCCCCTCATACTGACCCTCCGCCTCCTCTCTCTCTCGTCTCTCCCAACTCTCCCGACCTCTCCGCCTCCTCTCCCGCCTCCTCTCCCCGCCTCCTCTCCGCCGCTTCTCGCCTTCTCCCGCCGCTTCTCCACCTCCTCTCCCTCGCCTTCTCCTCGCCTCCCCCACCGCCTCCAGCCTCCCGCCACCTCCCACTCTCCCAAGCACCTCCTCGACACCTCCCCTGCCGCGTCCCGTCGCCTCCCTCCCTCGGCGGGAGGGAGGCGAGACGCATGGGAGGAAGGCAAGGCTGGCAGGAGGAGGGCGGCAGCCGAGCGCAGCCGGGAGAGGAGAGGAGCGGACGGCGACTGCCAAGGCGAGGCGATCCTCCCTGCTTCCTCCCCGGCGCCTGGACGCCAAGGCGTCGCCTAGGCGACACCGTGACAACCATGGTTGTAAGTCATAAGAGATTAGGGTAAAGAAAACAATGTATCATGTCCCTGTGTTGCAGAACCACATATTGCATAGTTCTAAGTTCAAAAATCCAGAACAAGTACAAGTTAGTTTGGAAGAGTATGGAATTTCCCCCAATGAGGTACTAGACGTATAGGAATGTGACAATTGTATGCAATTGCATTAAGGTTCATCCAAGAAGGTGAAACACCTGCCAATCTATAATCACTTGTCTGAATGCTCCCTTAAAGAGTTACAACTGCTAACCATTAAAAGGAGGGTTCTGTTCATGACCAAACTTTTCACACAACACAAAAGCACTTGCAACTGTAAGTATAAAATTCCTAGCCTCATGGGAGACTAATAAGAAAGCATGTCATTTAATAACAATCACATTTCACAACAAATGGAGATGTATAAAATGGGATCGTATTGTGTGCAATCTAGCTTAGAGTGCAATCACGGTGCACTCTAACTATAAAGGTCGCGAAAAAATCCAAAAAAAAATTGTAGATGTACTCCTAAACTTACTGTACATATGTATAAAATTTCAATTTCAAACTCATTCTATGTTAAGAGTAACAAAAAAGAGAAAAATCTGACAAATGTTAAGAGTTCAAATTTGTTGGATTTTTCTCTTTTTTGTTACTCTTAATATAGATTGAATTTGAACTTGACATTTTATATATATGTGGAGTAAACTGTGAAGCACATCTACAATTGTTTTCGGAATTTTCCACGACTTTTTTTACTTGGAGTGTACCGTGATTGCACCCCAAGCTAGATTGCACACAATACGTTCCCGTATAAAATTAATTGATCAAAAGATAGTAAGATACACACCATTCCTTTTGTAATCTTTTCACTGCAATGTCTACAGGAAGCGCGAGAAGATTGAGCAACCTCAATAGTACATTTATCTGAAACAGCAGATGTGGAACTTGCAGTAGCTGAGGCACTGCCAACATAGTTTCTTATCTTCTCTTGGTCATCCCACCTAAGTGTGTCTATTCCTTCGACATCATCAACACTTATTGGGAGTTAAGAATTGAGTTAAATTTCCATGGTATATACTCATAAGATACAATAAAGTTGAATAAATTAAGAGATATGGGCCTAAAATTCACTTGACGAGTAAAAGATGCCGTTACATACGATTTTATCTGGTTTTTCTTGTTGAGGATGCAACTGACATGGTTCCACATCTGGAAAAGAGAAAACAGGGAACTAAAATTATCAATTTCACAAATTTCTTTGGAAAGATAAGTGACAGAAGCAGCATGCCCCCCACTCTTGCAAAACCTACCATCACCAAAAAAAAAAAACACTTTGGACTTACTGCTCCAGAAAGAAAAAAAACTGGTTTATCAAAATATCACCAAGACACACATAGTGCACACTTAATTCCAGAAATCTAAACAACAGGGAAAACAGAATGTTGAGCAAACCATCCAAGTTAAAGAAAATGATCAGGTAAGCATGGCATCAGACCCAGAAAATATCCAAGTCACCTCAATTTTCCATTAAGAATCCTACATTTCCAAATCAAATAATTAGAGTGTCAGCATGACCAAACCAAAAGCAATTACAGTGACCACACAAGATCAAACTTCCAATTTGAAAAAAATGCAAGATCAACAATACAAGATTTTGTAAACAGGATTCTCCTTCAGGTTTGATATTTCCCGTACAGTTAGCATCCACTACTACTACTAAAACCATTACAGAAATAATAAGACAATTACCTAACAGTTCAAACCATGCTACTGACCATAGTAAAAGTGAAATCGTTTGTGAGCTACATTTCTTGAGTACCACACATCATAAAATGGTTCAAATTTGAAACAAGCACAACATGATATTCAAACTAGTGACATACTTATCTTACCTGGCACCAAATTTTAGACATAGAGGGGCATTACATTGGTGTTCCACCATATTTTGCATTTTAGATAGATTGCTCCTCTTTAAATTAAGAAGTGTATGGTTATCTTACAATATATGAAAATGGAGGTCCACCTACGATTGGCAATGCCGAAAGTAATTGTCATTTGACAACCACAACAATACAACATCATTAGAATTAGCAAATTAACAGGAGATGTTAAATCTAAAACTTAAATTATTTTATGTGTCATCATTGCAAAATGCCCACAATTAATTGTTCACGATGAAGATCTAACTGAAGTACTGAACAATACAATTTGAGTTCGTAGGGACTACCATAGAAAATTTAAATCATTAACACCCTAGTATTATATAGGGCACGCATTGTAGTTTTGCATGCAGGAGAGCTAGAGCTACACAGGTCAAAAGTTATTTCATGAGATCAGGTAAACAATTGTATAAGCAAACAAGAGAACAAAATTGGGCAAAAGAATGCCCACATTCTAACTCCAAAAGTTGAAAACCAAAATGGAGTGGCAAACACCCAAGACTAGCAATGTTTTCATTGGTATTGCCACATTGCTCTGCTAAACAGTGCCGACAACCAACTGGTCCTCGTAACTAATGGGGCAAAAGATTGAGGAGCTGACCAACACCAGTTATATTGTTTATAGCAGGATTGGTTCCCTGAAAGAACGCCCATAAGAGCACCCTCTGGTGTTCACCACTAGAGGGGGAAATGGACCTGGGATATCCATGGACTAACTGGATAATTTAGCATTGGACCATAAGGGATTGGATGTGATTGGATTTGGACAACTAGTTGCATCAAACCCAACGTGAAATATGGATACCTGGATAGTTTTGCATTGGACTTTGGATGGTCTAATTGGACCCCAAGTAGACTAGGCTTCCATACACAGCAGAAGAAGCCTTTGACACAGTCCAATTCGTGAAGGGTAGCGTTGGCGGTGGCAACGGCATGGCACCACGGTGGCTCAGTGAGTTTGCGGCGATGATGCGATGCCATCATTCCGTGTTTGTGGAGGAAGCAGCGCCGCGGACGAACATACTCCGCAAGGATGCAAGGATGCATGGCGGTGCTAGTCTGCGGCAGCGGCGGTGCCACACATTTGTGGCTGCATGGTGGTGAATGTTCACCACGACGATGGGCATGCAAGTCTGCAGCGGTGGCACATCTCTCCTGTTTTGCTTCCATGGAAAGATGGTTAAGATGGAACCAAGCGGTAGCACATCTCCTGTTTTGCTTCCAATGGAAGATTGCTACGATGGAACCAATTGGTAGCAACAGCGGCATATCAAAATTAGATGCTTGCTTCGATTCCTCATGTCAGACAATGATTCTCCACCATCAATTGATCCAATCTGATTTTAATTTGATCTCCGGCGATGGTTCATGTCTTCAATGATGAGTTCGACCCATGTCAGTCTGTTCTGTTTCTATTTAGCGCAAGTATGCAGAGACAGCATGGTGGCGGCAGGTTGCAGCAGTGCTCGTCCGCGGTGAGCACCACCCTCTATTCACCACCCTCCCGCTATTCTTGCATCACAAATATAGACTGCGTAAAGGATCAAAAACAGAAATAATCGCAATACTGGAATCGAAGATCAAAAGATAAATGGACACAGCAACAACCCAATGCACCACGAAGCCCGCATTACAGAGGGAGTGATTTGATCAAGCCAACTAATCACGCCAAATTACCCTCAAGAACAAGAAAATTTCACAAATCAAGATGAAGACCGACCCACCAGACCCACACATTGCATACCAAATGCCCCCAAACCGACCTCCACAATTCAACAAATCTAGACTGCTTTAAATGCACCTCTAGACCCCGACCCACAAAAACCCCAAGAACACGAAGCCGCAACAAAACCCTAGCCTACCAAACCCCTCAAAAGATCAAAGAAAGATTCATCAATCGGACAAAGAAGGATTCGTGGCGGAGCGAGCGAAAAGAGGTGGAGGGAGATGTTACGCACGGGCATGAATCCGTCGAACTGGGTGGCCTGGACCATCTTGCCGAGGCGGAGCTGGTCCTTGCCGATGGGGGACCTGCACGACTTGCACGAGGACCTCCCGGACTTGGCGTACTCCGCCTTCCACGCCTTTGGCGGCGCCGCCATTTCGCCGGCCGGTGCCGCTACTGCTCTCCTCTCCCCTCCGCCGCTTCTTGGCTCCTTCCTAGGAG
This sequence comes from Bonia amplexicaulis, assembly GCA_036346245.1. Lineage (NCBI taxonomy): Eukaryota > Viridiplantae > Streptophyta > Magnoliopsida > Poales > Poaceae > Bonia > Bonia amplexicaulis. The sequence goes on along the minus strand of CM070753.1, from coordinate 11,072,183 downwards.
GTAGGACGATGCCCTACAAAGAGAGAGAAGGGTTTCTTTTCACGTGTGCATCCATCGGAGGATTGGCTTTTTTTTTTCTGTGGTTTATTAGTCGTTGAAAAGTAAAAATATAAAACCATTCGCTTTTCCTACGGAGAAATTTTTATTGTACTCGCCATAACCTTTAACTAGCCTCGTAGGCGCGGCGGCACGCCGCGCCAGGCACCATACGTACCAAAATAAAAGAGGCGATAATTCGCGAGGAGTTTTCAAAAAAATCGAGGAAAACGATTAAGAAGACGGAGGGTCTTTTCGAAAAATCCGATGACCTGTACGTAGAAAACGGGACCCGTGCGCGATTTCCGAAAACGCGGGGGGCGATCCCGCAAAACGTAGGGGCTAAAAAAAATTCCCAAGGACCCAAAAAAATTTTCCAGGGGCCTAAAAATTCCAGACCCCGCTTATGGAACCAAGGACCTATACGCAATTTTGAAAAAGCCGGAGGTAATCAACTCCCGTCAGACGCAAATTGCGCTTGCACGCGGCCGGAACGCAGGGGGGCGGGCCTCACACAAGGTGAACTTCGCTATAATGTCAAGTTAAGATTTCGTCTATTAATTAACATCAAAATGATGGAACCAATGATACTTTAATTTTATAGTAAATTTCACGTAATAACAACTTTATTAGAAAACGATCAGTTAACTGTAACTTTTAGCGAGGATTTCAGTAGACTTACTTGTAGGAGATCTAAATTTCAATAAACTGCAACTCTATCAGTGTGACAAACTTTTTTATTAATTAACCTTATTTTATTTGTTATAAATAATTATTAATCTAACTTATTTTTAAATTTGACACTTTGACAAATAACACCGGACAACACGGGTAGCTATAGTCTACTTGTTATACTCTCATATGCTACCTAGGGTGTTACAAGGTGTGGGCTGGATATCCCATGCGAGCACCACATTAGATCACCATGCTGCACAAGCACATAGGTAGATGGAGCTCACACGATAGTGACTCAAAGCAGGGGATCCCAATATGCTAGGCTAGGCTACATTGACTCAATGGAGTCTTAGCGTCAATGAGAGCAGAAGCAATTAAGGGTCTGTTTGGGACTGCTCTGCTCCAATTTTTTCAGCTCTGCTCCACCAACTCCACCATGGAGCAGCTCCACTGTGGAGTTCCTAGAGCAGGTGGTCCTGTTTGGCACGCAGCTAGCTCCAGCTCCAGGAATGTGAGGTTTCTCTGAGAAAGGTCCAATGTGCCCCTGAATGATGTTTGGTGTATATTTTGATGTGTGAGCATATGTAATCAATTTTTTGTTGTCAATTGAAATATGATGTAAAATATTATAATCGCAAATAATTTATTCGAGAAAACCGAAATTAATATTATAATCGCAATTGTTGCCAATTAATTTATTATATATATTTGCCGTGTCATTAAATCAATGGAGAAATCGAAAGAACGGCCAGGACATTAGCGGTTCCCTAGCAATCACATATTCACATTATTCTGAAAATTATATACATTGGGTAACCTGATAAAATTCACAAGTAGTTGAATGCATCTTTGAAGCAACAATACGCAGGACCAAGTAGCTGAACACATTTCAGATCTAATATCATTAACAAACAATTGAAACATCTCAGAAGCAAGCATTAAAAAACTATTTTGCCATGATTCAAAAACAGGCAACACATCCATTCATCTCACAATGATTCAGAACAAAGCTTACAACACAAGTCTAGCATAACAATGGAGTTATTGAGATAGAGGAGCTTCAATGTCGAACACACTTGCTGTAAATAATTCCATGCTTTCATCTGATTGCATATCCATGCGAATAACACAAGTCTGGGCAGATGGCATCCCTACCGATGGCTTTAGCTTCTACAACTGGATAGAACATATCCAAGATAGTTAGTTAGTTACTTAGTTAACAACAAGGATAAAACCTCCCATGACCATACGAAGGTAAAATACATGAAAATGCAGCATACAATCAATGAATGTAGACTTCTGCCTTGAGCCATGAGCCTAAAGAGTGCATTTGATAATACGGCATAACATTCATATTGGCCAATTCCCTTTTGAGTTTCTTCATACCATTTGATGGCTAATCAAACTCTTCTAACACTCATACCGCTCAATGTTCCTCACATACTTCATGCTATTTCATGACAAAACAAACCTCTCTTGTATAATCATACTTCTGTCTGTATATAGGGGCTAAGCTCCAAGCATCACAAAGAGCCGATATTACCAATGGCAACTGCAATGACTAAAATAACACAAGAAACTCACTTGACACTTGACATTCTCATTGGGAAAACTTGACACTTGACAGCCTAATTCGGAAAGTCATTGGAAGAATTTGTCACAATAAATTATAAATGTCAATGAGCTAAAGGTCACACAACTCATAAACCTCTCTGACAGAGGCAAATTGGCCAAGAAAGCACTCCATGGTGTTAAATCCCAACATTGCTCTAAAGAGCAAGTTCAATGTGCTCAAATTTCATAACCCCACCGCCTTGCATTAGGTCGTTGTAATGTGTAATCCTCGCTCGAGCTTCCAAAGGCGATCGACCTTCTAGTCTTATATCAAATATTGTACGTGATGATGCCGATGTAAGGAATAAGCTTCCAAGTAGACTAAGCGCTGGTGTAGGAAAACCGGCACCATACCGTGATGGGGTGGCAGTGGGTTGTCTTGAGGAGCTCCCGATGTCCTCGAGCTGCCTTCACCGCGTCGCGTCCGCCGCCGCCATGCACTCACGGATCGCCTCTCCCCGCCGCCTTCTTCTCGCGATCACACACGCAACCAAACACACAAGTCAACAACCAGACATTCGCGCCAATCCACAAAGATTTGTCACGATAGAACGGCCACATGGCGGCGGCGAGCGCCAGCCGCCAGTAGCGCCGGCCGCAGCCGCCGTGCCACGCCGGCGAGAGGTACCAGTAGTCCACCCCACGCACGCCCATTGGATCCGCCCATTGGATCCACGAGCCGCGAGGTGGGGGGGGAGGAGAAGAGTCGCGGGTGGGGGTGGAGGAGAGGCGTCGCGGGGGGGCGGAGGAGAGGGCGGCGCAGTGGGGCGGAGGAGAGGGGCGGCAGGTGGGGGGTGGAGGAGAGGCGGCGGGTGGGGGAGGAGGAGAGGCGGGCAGGTCGTATGAGGAGAGGAGTCGCGGGTGGGGACGGAGGAGAGGGCGGCGGTGGGGCGGAGGAGAGGCGGCGTGGGTGGGCGGAGGAGGAGAGGGCGGCGGGTCGAGCGGAGGAGAGGAGTCACACGGGTGGGGGCGGAGGAGAGGGCTGCAAGGGGGGAGGAGAGGGGCGGCGCGGTGGGGGTGGAGGAGAGGCGTGGGTGGGGCGGAGGAGAGGGGCGGCGGGTCGTATGAGGAGAGGAGTCGCATGGGTCAGGCGGAGGAGAGTCACATGGCGGGTGGGGAGAAGGAAAAGAAATGAATCGAGACGAGAGGAATTGTGTAATGGCGGTGGTGGGTAATTTTCCACCAACTCCATGAGGAGATACAAAACTTCGCTCGAGTACCTTGAGGAGCTCCGAAAAACGTGGAGCAGCCTTCAACTCCACCTTTTCTTAGAGCAGAGTTTTTGGAGTTGGACCCGTTTGGCTAGACAAGTTTGGAGCAGAGTTGAAAAAGCTGGAGCGGAGCAATCCCAAACAGGCCCTAAGCAAAGGCAATGGCATGGTGGCTTAGGAAGTACGGTGACAACGAATGGCTAGCAGAGCTCATGACGTCAAAAAATGAGACAGTGAGCTCATTTGGGTTTTGCCAATGGTCGAGTCTCAACAGAAGAAGCTCAGTTGTTCACCAACAACATGCGGTGGTGGCTGAGGCGATGGTGTGGGGTGGGGGCTACATCACCTGGATGGCCAAATTTGTGGTAGGGAAAAGCAATGGGAGATGGAGGATATCACGGTAGCAAGAGGAAATTGAAGAGAACTTCAGTGACGCGATGTAATTGGATGTGGCGCCACAAGGATAAAGATGGAGAAGAATATCCCGATTCCAGCCAACAGCTTCATATGCGCTGCAGTTGATTGAGTGGAAAAGCTAAAGGGAAGCTGGAATACAAAAGTGATGTGAACTTGATGGTCGAATGAGTAAAAGTCTAGTCTCCACGATGAGCGATAGGTTTTCTATTACAAATGTCTAGTCTTAATATTAAATAAAAAAGAATTAAATAGCTAATAAAAATAAATTGCAAAAAAATATAAAATTGCATGATGAATAGTAATTAAAGGTGTTCTTGAGGCATCAATTCTCCATTAGTAAAGTTCAAAGGGTCGATGAGTACTACTGTGGTATTTATACATCTTTATGCTGTTGGAGTTGAAGATGAATATATTTGTTAAACATACCGCGCTCATAAGCATCATATGTAGCATCAATAGGAGACAGATGTAAGGTCCTTATTATTGACCCTCGGCTACAGCCTTAGGTAGATAGGTCTGCATCATTCCTCTGCACTTATGATATAGATAATAAAGTATAACATGTCACCCTTCTATTTTCATCTTTACTCATCTGGTAGTGCTATCCTTCATGTCCTGCAAAGGGCAATTGGTGCACGATAGATGTTCATACAACTATCATGAAGAATATCATCACAATAATATATTAAGCCACATCAAATCCATTATCCTATGCTATTTTGGATTGTGTACCTCTCCCTTTCCCCTTGTCTTCATACTTTGAACACAATCAATGAATCCATTATTCTTTGGGCCTGTTTATATTGACTTTTATTGATGGCTTTTAGTTGTGACTGATAAATAGTAGTGGCTGGTAGAAAAGGATTATTTCTGCTAGGACGTTCGTTTTGGTTTATGGCTTTTACCTTTTGCTGAGTGCATATGTAAGAAAGAGAACAAACAACGGTGCAACGTAAGGCGTTACAATATTTGAACCGTCATGTGACTTACAAAATTGTGACATATTATAATACATAGTGTGTTATAACATGTGATAGTGTAAAATGGCTGATAAATAGTAGTGAATAATAGAAATGGCCAGTAAAAGTTGGAGTGTTCATATTAACTTACTTTTCTAGACAGAAACCAGAATCCAAAAGCAATATGAATAGACCAATATGAATAGACCCAAAAGACCACCTCAACAATTCAAATCAAGCACTTCCATCATCGGGATTACAGATCCACACACCAGATGTTCCCAACGGCCTAGGGAGTAGGTCGACTTGGGTCAGTGTTTTTGGGCCACCCAAAGCACGGCGGCTCGGCACGCGCCAAGCACGCCCGACCGACACATGGCGGGCCGTGCTACCCCAAGATGAACGGTGGGCGGGCCAGCCCCGAAAATCGAGCACGATGGGCGGCAAGACCAAGATGGCAAATCGTGTCATGCTCGGGCCGAGACCAAGACGGCGGGTCGATCGCCGAGCTTGGGAAGATGAAGGGTAGACCAAGAAACATCACAATCACACAAGCAAGCATACACACAACACACATGCAAGCATACACACTAACACATATGACCACAATGGAACTCGGGATCTTCAGGTCACCACCGCACGCCGTTTCTTGAGCCAGGCATGTTGTCACCCCCACGGATCCGGGAGGAGGCGGCGGGCCGGGGAGGAAGCCAGCCGGGGAGGTGGCGCGACGGGGGAGGTGGGGACGAGGCGGCGGGGCCAGTGAGGTTGGGGAGGAGGCGACGGGTCTGGGAGGTGGCGGAGGAGGCGGGGCCTGGGAAGGTGGGGTAGGAGGTGGGGAGGAGACGGCAGTGCCGGGAGGTGGGGAGGAGGCGGCGCCAGGAGGTGGGGGGACGAGGCAAGGGGGCGGGTGAGGTGGGGGACGAGGCTGGGGCAGTGAGGTGGCGAAGGAGGCGGGGCAGGGCGGGAGGAGGCTCTGAGCGGAGGCGGTGGGGCCGGGCGGTGGGGAGGCCGGGAGGGGCGGCGAGGAGTCTGCCAGTGGGAGAGGTCGGGAGGAGGGGCGGGGAGCCAAGCTACTGGCATGCAGGAGGCTGGAGGGACCGAGGAGGATTTGGTTAATTGCAGATAGAATTGCTAAATCTAGGGACAATGCTCTTTTAGGCCATGCCGTCGTAGCAATGGAAGAAAAATTTATTAAATATTTTGGTTCTTTTTCACACTTATATTGCTTTGCTATTATTTTTGATCCTACAAAAAAATGGCAGGTTTACAGATAGGTATGGAGGGGATATGTGAATGTCTTGGCCTAAATTATTCAGAAGCTTTCGCACATGTGAAAGATGAGCTTTTTCGTGTTTTTCGCTTGTATCATGATAAGTTTGGCAGCAGCGGAAGATCGAAGGCCTCACAGCAGACGCAACATAGAAAGACAAGTATGGCATCACACTTGTGGAAGAAGCTAAAGGGCAAGTCTATTTCTTCGTCCTCTCAGTCTCAAGCGGCCTCCAAAGTAGAATTCTGTCTCGGAGTTGAACCACAATTTGGATCATGATTTTGCAAACATTGATCCTGATCTTACTGATGGAGGCAAGATAGACTTGCTCGAGTGGTGGAAGAACAACAAGCGGATCTTTCCGTGTTTGTCACATTTTGCACGGATGTTCTCTTGGTGGCGTGTCCACCGCCTCTTCGTGTTTACATTCAAGACGGTAGGGAGAATAATAGAAGAGAGAAGATCATCCTCACGCCCGTGCCGGTGGAGGCAATCACATGTGCCAAAGACCGAGAATTAGCTAAAGAGCGGAAACAAGATCAACGGAGGATCCCAAATCGCATGACGACGATGTCGACCTAGACATTGCCGTGTAGATATTATCTACGCATGTTGTAATAGTTAGTATATACATATGTTGTTAGTGTACTCTTTTCCTTACTCGGGAAACCCCACTCTGGGGCGTAAGGTTTTTAACGAGGTAGTAACATTGTATTTCTAAAATATCAAAGAAATTTCACTTTTTTCCGAAATATTTATGTCATTGCGTGCCCATATTTTTATGCAATTAATTCAATTTCAACTAGTTTTAAACGAGACGGGTAGGAGAGAAAGGAAGATTGACGACCGTCGTCACCGCCTTCGCGTATAGTAATTTGGGGCTGGGCTTGGGCTGGCACGGTACGAACGCTAGCACGGTGGGCTTTGGGCCGTGCTTGGACCTGGCCGAAGACGACGCGGCCCGGCACGGCACGACACGATGAGATAACTAGGCCGAGCCGACACGGCACGAATCAGCACGAAGCACAATAGACCTAAGTCCCAGCTCTACTAGGAAGACTCAACCGAGTGAATCGCTGGATGACTTCAACATCCACCACACAAAGAGGGCTCACTTCCCCTCGCCGACCCAGACCTGCGAGCTCCAAAGCTGCGCACCCATGGCGATAGGATCAACGGGAAGAAAATCCAAGGACTCGGATGCAATTTTCTTGTGAACCCTCTTGCTAGAATTCAGGGGCTATTTTGTAAATTTTAATCTCTAAAGGGACCCTTTTGTAAACCCTCAGGTGGCTGTACCAACTTATTAATAGTAACCGAGAGTTAGGCCCTAGGAGCTGTTCTTTCAAAAAAAAAAGGTCCTGCACATCACTAAGACAATTTTGACCCAACCGTCCAGTTTGCAATACGGAAAATATGTGGCTGTCTAGGGGGTAGCCATCCAAACCAAATATTTGAGTTGATATTTGAAATTTTCTGATGTGGAAGTAGGAAATTCTAATTTGAAAGTTGATTTTCTTTTTTTTTTGCAATATTCTGTCAAAAATATCATGGATAATGGAAATGTTGCTTCCTGCACTAATCTTAAAACTAAGCTTCAACAATAATTATTGACCACATATATGGATCCTGAAATTTAGGTGAAAATGCTGTATTAATTCAAATATTTAATATTTAACTCAAAGGTTTGAATAACTTTTGATGTTATTATTTGAATGTCAAAATGGCACATGAAGCACCATTTTGATTTTTTTTTTCAAAAAAAATAGTTGGCTAAACACCCAAACATATCATTATTACATCATTAATGTGTAGGTCCCGCTCTAAATGGTTTCAGTTTCTAGCTTTTTTGGTTTTCGGCTTATTTAAATCAAAAGCCACTTGGAACGTATTGGCTTCTAATTTTGATTTATTTTGGTTTTTTATTTTTTAGCTCTTTTGCATTTTCCACATTATTCCTTTGTATTGTCTGTGACAATATAATATTTTTTTATTTTTTTCTTATTTTTAGATTTTTTTAGTTGAATAACTAGAAAAGGCTAACAGTCACTGTAGTATAATTTCAACAAACAAAAACTAACAGGCAAAACCATAGTCCAGAAGTTTAAGTTTTTTTGGAGCAGGCTAATTATTGCCAAGCCCAAAAGGAACTATAGGAGGCATGGTGGCCGTGCATATATAGCGGATTGATTGTTACCGCTAGGGCAGTTGTATCTGTAATAGTAAGGGCCGATCATTCCGGTCCTTTTAGCGGTTTCTGGTTTACCTATATTAGCGTAACTGAAATTATGGTGGTGATCATTTGGGCTTATTTTTGGTGGCTTATGGTCGAAAAGCATCAGAGTGGTCGAAAAACAATGTAGCTGACAGAGGCTTATTTAACATAATTAAATTTAAAAAATTAAAAATATAAAAATATGTTAGCCCATCACGACAAACAAAAACGAATACGGGAAAAAAAGAACGGACAAAAAAACTCAAAAAAAAAACCAAAAGTTCAGAAAAAGACGAATTTATGAATAGTAAAAAATAAGCCAGAAACCAGAAGCTGAAGCCGAAACGATCACAGCCTATATTTAGGGTCTGTTAATTTTTTTAGTCATTTAATTAAAAGAAAATAAAGAAAAATAAGACAAAATCAAAGGAAAAGTAAAAAAAGAAAAAGAAAAAAAATAAGAAAGGCCAAAAAGCAAAAAAACCATGTTTATTCCGGCTTCTAGCTTCTAGAAGCGAGAAGCTGAAGCTGGAATAAATGGTGCCTACATGTTTGCTCTATATATAAGTGTACCTTTGAAAGTTAAAATATAATGGCGCGCATTATAGCCTATTTTTAAACGCTGGTTCCATGGTCAAATTCAATAAACATGATCCCAAGTTGATTGGAGTATGGTATAAGAAAGAGTTCGCATGTTAGCACTGATTCCAAGAAGGGGTTAGCAGTTAGCACATTGTAAGGGATGCAAACGGATCGAATACGGACGGGTAATGTTTCTACCATATTTGTTTTTATATTTTTTTCTCAGATACAGATATGAATACGGATAACTCGAATACGAATACAAATACGAATAATATCGAATATAGATACAGAGCGAATATGAATCGAAACGAATACGATTACGAATATTTATCGGAATATGAAAACCCCTTAAACTATATATCCAAAATTAATGAAAATACATAAATAGTTTATCTTCTCGAAACATTCATAAAATCTAAACAAGAATAGCATTTTCATCCACAATGAAAATATACTCGATAGTCGATCAGTACATAGCATAACTGCATAAGTAGCAACAACGTGCAATTCATGGAGTACACATGATAGCAATTTGAACAAGCATAAGAACATTTCATCCCTCCATTTCATCCACCAAGTCCTTCATCTCAGCATCTCCTAAGACTTCTTGTTCCTATAAGTTTTATTTCAATAAATACTCAAAGTGGTATAAAATAAAATCAAATAACTATGTAGTACGATGTAAAGACTAGCAAACCGTTGTCATAAAGTATGCAAAACGGCGCTCAATGACATCCATGTCAATCTTAGTTATGATAGATCCACCAATGTTTCCACCACCTGCGTGTTTTGTCAAAAAAATTACATTATGATCAAAGTTTTCATCACATACTGCACAGAAACCAATAAAGCATAAGTGCAAAACTTAACATTACCTTTCCTAGATGCCGCAGTCCAATCTTTGGTACAAATCAAAGCTTGCACGATCCCCGGATCTAGACGACTACAAAATGGATCAACAACTCGTCCACCAACACTAAATGCTGACTCCGAAGCAACAGTGGACACTTGAATAGACAAGACATCTCGAGCTAGTGTGGAGAGAATAGGAAGCTTAGGTTGCTTGACCTTCCACTATGCCAAAACATCAAATTTCTTTTTGTCTTTCTTTGGCCAATGCAATAGTGGTTAGGGATGGCAATCGAGCGCGGTGGGTACGGGTAGTGCTCGCCCATACCCGTACATGTGACCCCGATTTACGCCCATGGGTATACCCGCGAAGGACGACAGGTGAAGAACCTCGCCCATACCCGTCGCCCGTGAGTATGCCCGTTTACCCGCGAGCTGAGAGTCACCATCTGAGAGTTGAACTAATGACAGATACATATAAGCAGCAGTTGTTGCTAGGAAATATAATAGCTATCAAAAATATTTATAATAATCAATAGCAATTAGATATATGCAAAAGTTTATAATAATCAATAGCAATTAGAGATATTGCTATGGTTGCGCCACCTGTCAATCTATATCGTGGGTAAACGGGCGAGGCGGGTATGAGTGGAGCTTACCCATACCCGTGCCCGCTTACCTGACGGGTAAAGTGTTTTCCCTATTTCCATACCCGTGGGTAAAGAAAATATCACACACCCGGCTCCATTAGGGTATTTACCCACTGGTATATGGGTAAATGAGCACAATTGCCATCCCTAGTAGTGGTTGCTCCATATACATTTCCAACTCGGTTTTGGCACATTGGCCTAAGGTACTACTGCCATGCAAGTATTTTTCAAGGTCTGGATCAATATCATCATCACTCTCCTCATCCTTCAACTTGTGTACATTAGAATGCATTGTTTGCACGCTTGTAGCTGTTGTCTTCATTGAAGTTATAGTTGGACTAGACACATAAACTTGAAACAATTGTTGAATAATACTCATGCACTTATTAATTTCTCCTGAAGCATTACTATGATAAATCTTTTTTGCAAAATAGTGTACCAACTTTGTCTTGTATATAGGATCAAGAAAACAAGCTACAGCAAGAGCCATGTTGGTCTTTTTCTAATACTTATCATACTTAATTCACGTGAAATGTGCCATAGTAGCTATAACTGGATTAGGATTGTAACACCATCATGAATTGCAAGCTTAATCTTATAAAAATGATCAAAAATAGATTTGTTGTTGTACATGTTGTGCTAGAGAAGAGCTCAGTAGCTCATAAAATTTCTTCAAACACATAGTTAATGATTATGCCATAGTCCAATTTTGGTCACTTGGAGCACATTTCACATATTTTTTCCATGCCGAAGAAAAAGTCTATCAAAGGCATGTATATAGTAAATACTTTGCTTTAGCATGAGATATGTGGAGTTCCACCTTGTTGGAACATCTAAAGACAGACCACTTTTCACATCCAAGTCACATTCTGATGCACACTTCATAAATTCTTCCCACTGCAATGGAGAGGTCTTCACAATTGCAATTGTATTTCTGATATTTGCAATAACTAGTGCAATTTGTTTCAAACCATCTTGTACAACAAGATTTAAAATATGATTCAAATATCTCATATGAAAAAGATATCATCACAGATCAAAGGAGCCTTTTTAAGTTTTTGTACTAACCCCTTAGCACATACATCGTTAGCTGATGCATTCTCCAAAGTAAGGGCAAGTAATCTCCTATCAAGAATCCAAGCCACTATGCTATCATAAAACTGTGTGCACAAGTTATTTCCCGAATGTTGTCCTTCTACATGCATGAACTTAATAATTCTTTTTTGCATACACCAATTATCATCTATCCAATGAATAGCGATGCACGTGTAACCTTTATTTTTGTTTGATGTCCACATATCCATGGTTGTGCTAAAGCAACATGATAGTGTTTTGAAGTAGTCATACAATTTCTTCTTTTCCTCCATAAAGATACTCAATATATCTTTTATAATAGTAGTGTGACGCTTAATTGGAAAAGTATGACGTAAAGACTTGATAAACTCCACAAAGTACCCATGCTCAACAATATTAAAATGATATTCATGCATGATAATTGCCAAATAAAATTTCTTCAAACTGTCAGTCCCATCATACCTATAAGTCTCAATAGATGTAGCAATGTTGCCGTCTCCACTCTTATTCAATTTTAGAAGTTGTTGACCTCCTTTGATCTGGTGCTTGTTCGATAAGTGATTCTGAAAGAGTGATGTGCCTCAAACACTCTCACAACGAGATTCGTACTTGCACATGTTGCATTTGGCCCATTGCTCTATTATCATCTTGCCATCTGTTCCTTTCTTCTTTTTCTCATATTTTGTGTAGTTCTCCCAAAATATCGAAGGTGCACTTCTTTGCTCTCTTCACAGCAGGAGAAGGAATGTCGGTCTCGGTAGCAGTCCACCAGTCAAATCAACCTTATTCATTGGCATCAATGCACCAGCAGCTGGATTAGAAATATCTGTAGCAGTGGAAGGTGGTTGTGGCACCCCCAGCAAAACAGGAGATGTATTGCTTACACTTGCCATGCTACTAGCACTTGTAGAATCCATCACAAATCTAGCACAACATAGTAGAGGGAATACATAAGATATCAATGAGGTATGCATATTCTACAAGCTGTGATCAGACATCAACTATTTAGCCTAGCTGCATAATGTGTATCTTTAGCCTTAGGCCAGTAGTCAGGCTGCCGCCTATGTGTGTATATATAAAGCCATGCATGTGTAGCATCAGCAAACCTGTAAGACTATAACATCTGCTTTCATAAACTTGAAATGTTTTCCATATAAACCTATTGAATGTAAATTCAGAGGATGTGAAAAGAGAGAACTGTAGAACTATTTAGGAAAATTGACGAGAAAATAAAACTACTTCGGCACAAAATCCATTCTTATGCAGTTATGTGCATTTCAGCAATTGACATCTCAATTGACAACTACAAACACCAAGTCTATCTATTATACCAAGTCTACAAAGAGATCTTACGAGTTACAGACGCCAAGTTTACTTATAAGACAAGATAAACTACAAAGTTCTCATGGATTGCTAAAAGTTCATCTCAAGTATATAAACTTCTCAAGATCACAGCGATGTTGAATGTTCTAATTGATATCCTATTTTTGATTGGCACCGATGTTCTGTTCCCAACTTAGTAGTTTGGTTTCCCTAGCTTCCATACCAACATTACTTCTACATGGCTCTATAACACTATATTCGTATCAAGTTACCATTTGTCATATTGTTTGTTGAACATTACTCACACTCAAATCTTAATCCAATATTAATCACCATCAGACTCTTATGTTATGTCCTGCATCATGTCTCCGTTAGTGCTCTCGCCATTCTGTAGCATAGATTTTCAGCCATTCACTCATCTAACTAAACGGTAGCAGCATCTTAACTCTTAAGTTCTAGTTGCTAACGGAATTCAGCTAGGCGAAATCCAATGTCTCCATAGGAAAAGTCAATAGGGTGAGCTTAAGTAAGAACTAAGAACCATGGTCTATTTATAGTGTAGGCCAGGAAATTAGGATGCATGTACCAGTGAGCAGTGAGGTGGCCGACAGTGAGGGGAGGTGGCCACGAAGGGGATCCGACGGAGGCACAGGGCAGTCGGCGGAGGCACGGGGCCGTGAGGCGGTGAGGGAGAGCCGGCGAAGACGTAGGGCAGCCGGCGGAGGCACGGGCCCATGAAGCGGTGAGGGGAAGCCGGCAAAGACGCAGGGCAGCCATCGGAGGCGGGGGGTCGTGAGGCGTAGCCGGCATAAGCACGGGGCCGTGAGGCGGCGAGGGGGAGCCAGCGAAGGCGCAGGGCAGCCGGCGGAGGCAGGCGAGATGGCCGCCGGTGGAGACGGTCAAGATTCGGTAGGCGGGCGGAGGCAGAAGCACCGTCGGCACATGGCACAGCAGTTGCACTCGCGTAGTCGCCAATCAGCACTCGGCATCGTCGTCGTGGTGCTGAGGTAGGGAATGAGGAACCCTAGCGGAGTGCGGCCCATCAGTCCGGTAAAAGCGATCGCGGAGTGGATGGCTGGATCGGCTAGGGCGGGAATGGACGACTGGATCGCGCCTGGGCTGATGGGCCGTCGTCGTCGGTTATGGGTTTATGGCATTATGGGCTAAAATCTCGGATATCCAATTTCGTATTATCCGGATAATCCGTATTCATATTCGTATTCGACGGATACCAGGCTTACTATATTCGTATTCGTACCCGATAAAAAAAATCCGTATTTGTATCCGATCCGAGAATTATCCGAAGAAAATGCGATCCGACATAATCTGTATTCATTTCCGTCCAGATCGGTCAGAAACTATCCGATAATTTGCAGCCGTCGCCGCCATGATTTCTCTGGAAGAGCATATGACCCTCGAGAAGATAGCAGCCGAAGTCTCTGACTTCTTAGCAGATTTAGTCTAATGCGCATAATGCATTTAGACTTTAATTATCATTTATTTTATGTGTGGAAGGAATAAGTTGGATTTTTGCATGGATGGTACTCAAACAATTTTATTTTCTCGTGATGGTTGGATGATATTGAATAATTCATTCATTTATTCAGTCTATAATGACATGATATGTTCTGATATTGAAATATTTTATTTATGTGTTAATTGCCTTCTACCACATATTAATAAAGTATTTTATATTAGAATATGTGTGGCGCCCTTTGGAGGAAGTGTGCTTAGCTAACAGCGGCACAATGAATAACATCTTAAGAGAGATAAAATTCTTTCAGTCGATTAGTAAGAATGCTGGCAGTCTTACAACAATCATCGGTAGCGATGTTTGTATAATAGGTTCAGGACGAGCCACAATTATACTCCCAATGGATACAACTTTGGTCATCCAAGAAGCCTTAATTGTACTCAGAATCGACTAGAATTCTCCTAAGTTTCAAGGATATTTGCGCTAATGGTTTCCATGTTGAGACTGAAGAAGAGTATGGTAAGGAATACCTGCTCATTACGAAGCGCAAAGCAAATGAAAAAAAGGGTATTAGAAAACTTCCTTTATTAGAAACTGGGCTATACTACACTAATATCAAGGCACCTACAGTCTATACTGCCATGAAAACAATATTTAGAAGCTATGAACTCTTATATGTTTGGCACGATAGATTAGGCCACCCAGGTCTTAGGATGACGAGAAATATAATTAATAACTCACATGGACATAATATCGATGTAAACAATTTTCTAAATCACGAAGATTTTGTGTGCCCCGCATGTACCACCGAAAAATTAATTACTAGACCTTCTACTTTGAAAGTAAAGGATGAAGTCCCTGCATTCCTGGAGCGTATCCAAGGAGATATTTGCGGTCCCATATAGTCACTATCAGGGCCATTTAAATATTTCATAGTGCTCATCGATGCTTCCTCGGAATGAGAAACCATGCTTTCACAAAGCTGATCTCACAAATAATTCACATTAGAAATATTTTCTCTGATCATCACATAAAGTCCATCAGAATGGACAACGTCGGAGAATTTACTTCAGGGGTATTTGATGATTATTACATGGCAATGAACATTACAGTTGAACATTCTATACCGCATGTCCACACCCAAAATAGACTAGCAGAGGCATTAATCAAGAGAATTAAATTTATTACCTGACCGCTTTTGCAGAATTGTAATTTACCAGCTTCATGTTGGGGACACGCAGTCCTACATGCAGCAACTCTCATAAACTTTAGACCATCGGCATACAACATCCATTCACTTATGCAATTAGCGCAAGGGTCAGCACTGAAATTTCTCATCTCCAAAGGTTTGGATGTAAGGTTTATGTACCTATACCCCCTCCACAGTGTACTGCAATGGGTCCTCTCCGAAAAACTGGGATATACGTTGGTTATGAGACATCATCCATAATCAGGTATTTAGAACCCATGATGAGATTTGTATAACGCCTGCTTTACGATTGCATATTTGATGAGGATAGTTTCCCAACATTAGGGGGAGGAAATCAACACCTTGAAGTTGTAAGATATAAAGTAAGTCTTGTTACACAAGGTTTCACTCAATGTCTAGGAGTTGATTATGAAGAAATATATTCCCTGGTCATGAGTGGAATCACCTTTAGATACTTAATCTTAATGGCAGTAAACCTAAACTTTGAAATGAAATTGATGGATGTGGTAACTACATACCTTTATGAAAACTTGGATTCGGAAGTTTATATGAATGTACCTGAAGATTTTCCTGTCCCGAATCAAGTCAGAGTAAATAGAAATATGTACAGTGTGAAACTCAAAAAATCACTATACGAATTTAAGCAATCAGGCAGGATATGGTATAATCGCTTAAGCGACTTTCTATGCAAGAAAGGCTATGCGAATAATGAATATTGTCCCTGTATATTTATACGACAATCCCAGAATGGATTTTACATAATCTCAGTATATGTAGATGATCTGAATATCATTGGGACAATGGAAGACATAAACGTAGCAAGTTTTTACTTGGAGTCAGAATTTGAAATGAAAGATTTTGGTAAAACCAAATATTGGTTAGGCCTGCAGCTCGAGCATGTCCCTGAATGAATATTAGTACATCAGTCAGCCTATGCCCAGAAGGTATTAGAAATATTCGTGTTTGAGAAGGCATACCCATCGAAAGTACCGATGATCGGGAGATCTTTACAACAAGATAAGGATCCGTACCGACCTAAGAGAGAGGGGGTGGAATTCTTGGGATCAAAATTTTCATACTTAAGTGCAGTAGGAGCACTTATGTATTTAGCGAATTGCACTAGACCAGACATTGTATTTGCCGTAAACCTATTAGGAAGGCATTGTGCAGAACCTACCAAAAGGCATTGGTAGGTAATAAAGGACATCCTCCGATATCTCCAAGGAAGTAAGGGCCGTAATGTCACAAACAAGCTATGTATTTGGTGGAACTACAATTTTATAGAAATCATCTAAGCAAAGTCTTGTAGCAACTTCGACGAACCACTCGAAAATCATAGCGTTGTACGAAACCACACGAGAATATGCTTAGCTCCGACGAATGATTCACCACATCCAATAGTCATGTGGGATGAATACCATGCAATCTCCTATAATTATCTATGAAGATAATGCAGCTTGTGTTGCACAAGTGCAGACGGGCTACATGAATAGTCATCTCACAAAGCATATTAACTCCAAGCTCTTCTATACTCATGAAATGCAAAAGATGGATAAAATTAAGGTAATGCATACTAAGTCATGTGATAAACTTGTAGATTTATTCACTAAATCACTCACAGCATCTATTTTTGAAAGATGCGTACGAGGAATTGTAATGATGAGACTTAGAGAAGTGCAGAATTCAGAGAGAGATTTTTCTCAAGCTCGTTATTAAAACTTGATCACGAAGATTGAGTACCCAAAGAATAAATCCTGAATATTAAATGAAATTAGAAGAATTGTACTATTTTTCCCCTTGACGAGATTTCCTGAAGTTTCTCGGCTAAGATTTTTAATGAGGCAATTCGTGCAACATAACATAACATGTATCATGTACTCTTTCTCCAATTTTTTTTCACTAGCTTATCATGGAGTTTTGATGAGGCATGAACGTGTCAGATGAGTGCCTAAGGGGGAGTGTTAGGAAACCTGGGCCTGGACTTGAAGTCTTGGCCCATGGTGGACACCTCACCACTAGGCTATATATAGGGAGGGCCACTAGATATTTTGTACAAACATGTGAAAGAGAAAGCAATAAAGAAAGTCCATGAGTTCTCACCTCTATCTCTGTGTTTCAATCTACTATTTGTATTACTATATGATTAATCTGTCTCTTTGCATAGAAGAGGGATCGATCGGACTGGACTCGACAGCGACGGTTCCTCAACAGGTTCTACCATTGTAGTTATCCCGCTGTGCAATTTTCTTGACTAATGTTTGAGATAGCTCCGCACAGGGTTCAGAAAATCAGTTTGAAGCAGGCAATTTCTAGTTCAACCAGCCTGAGGGGTATATTTCTAGCTAGCTAGTTTCGCATTGACTCGGTCATGACTCACATTTTACATCAATTTAATCCCATGTAAATAATTGATTCTGGACAATTTAAGAGGATCCCAACCAATTGATCCTATTTTGAGTAAATTATACTATTCCCAACTGGTTTCTAACAAGCTGGTACAGGCTAAAACTAGTTCTTTTTGTGGTTTTTGTGAATCCTGCTCCGCGCTCACCAGTCAACTTGCTAGTTTCGCATTGAGTCAGTCACGACTCACTGCTTACATCAATTTAATCCCATTTAAATAATCGATTCTGGACAATTTAAGAGGATCCCAACCAATTGACCCTATTTTGAGTAGATTATACTATTCCCAGCTGGTTTTTGGCAAGCTGGTACGGGCTAAAACTAGCTCTTTTTGTGGTTTTTGTGAATCCTGCTCCGCGCTCACCAGTCAACTACTGAGCTACTAGCAGAGGAGGAATTAGACCCATAATAAGATAGACTTTAGCTTAGGGCGTGAAAAAAGTCTAGTGTATAGCCTAGATATTTTTAGCCTAGCCCAGGGTAATATTACCAAGATTCAGCTAGGCTCAGCCCAGATAGCCCATTAGCCCATGACGCCATATTGCCTACTGTCGCCACTTCGCCACAGCCGGCCTACCCCCTTATGGCCATTCACGGAACGACCCATTCGCGTGCAGATACTCCCAAGCTAACCTGGTTAAAGTTCCAAACCTTACTTTACTTACGTGTGCCATCCTCTTCTCCCGGCCTGAGCCGCACGCCCGCCTCCCGGCCACCGCCCGAAGCTCCCTCCCGGCGCCGCCCCCCTCTCAACGCCCTGCCTCCTAGAAAGCGCCCACAGGTGCCACCCCTCACATGGTCCACCACTGCCCAGTGGCACCAAATCAATTCAACCTTTTGGCTTGTTTTTCACTGCCCACTGGCACCAGTAGATTCATCATTCAACCTCTTAGCTTAGTTTTTTTTCAAACCTTTTGATTCAGCCATTCAGGTAAAGGACGTGAGTATGTGGTGATTCTCCTTTGATAGTTGTTAGTTGTTACTCTGCATGTAGGTGATGCAGCATAAAAAACTTGCACCTTATTTGAAAATGGTTTTCAGGATTATAGTGGATCATTTTGCTGAGTGCTGAGAGCATATGGAAAAATGGAAAATATTCCGAAGATGTGTTAGTTCAGGAGGAGAGAATTGATGCCCAGACTGGAATAAAAATGATCTTGAGTTTCTGTTTAGCCGTTGGGTTTGACATGTTCCCCACAATCCCATATTGCTAGTTAGTGGTCACTGATGGCTCGTGCACGATAGATGTCTAATGGCTTGTGCATTCAACTTGTACTCAAGAATATTGAGCTCATGAAATTGGGAGATCGCGATCTCATATGCATTACATCTTTTCAATGTCAGATCATGCTATGGGTAGGTTGCCAATGCCATGATGGAGGCGCTATAATACATCCATTGAAATCAACGTGCTGGCTGCTGCTCTGCCACCCACGGAGGGCCGCCTCGCTACGCCGCCACAGAACCAAGCAGAAGACCAAAGATAAGAAAAAAGGCCCCCACCCCCCGCTCCGACCCCGGACACGCGGAGCAAAGCCAAAAGCTTCACTCGAAGCACAAGGCCTTCGCCCGTACATGTCTCCAATCGGAGACGCCTTCAGCAGAAGCTTCGACCCCAACCAAAGACCTAGCCTTGATTGGTACCACAGGGGGTCACAGGATGCGGGGACGGAGGGGACCAAGTGGCTCGGCAACATGGCTTCGGTCTGTGAAGTCCTTCACCATGAGTGGCTCCTGTTGTAGGGGTGGCCCCACCTAAACCCGACCGGCCTGCTAGAAAGTTGTAAGGCCCAAAATGGGACATGTACAATGACGTATATACCCCTATGGGGGGTATTTAGGTGCAATGGTATAGTTGTAAACGCCCCCATGTAAATCAGATATATATATGGAATCCACCCAAGGAAAACCCTAGAAGCATTGTTCATCTAACTCTCCACTACCATCTCTCTCTGTTTGGTCTGTAACCACAACAGATGGCGCCGTCCGTGGGGAGGACAAGAGCAAGCCTCAAGATCCGAAGAACCAAGAAAGGCTTCATCGTCAGCGGCGAAGAAGAAGGGAAACATGACGGAGTCCCGCGTCAACACTGTGGCCTCGACGCCGGCAGAATCATGACGACGACGCGGCCTTGGCCGGCTTGAGCGTCGATGCCCGTGACGCGACGATCGACCGCTATCACCGGGCGCGACGACAGCACCACTCGCTGCGACGATCGACCCGGCCGCCGCCGGGCGCGACGATCGGCACCACCACCGACATTGCGGGAGTGGCAAGCGGTTCTGGCAGTAACGACGGCCTCGCCACGACCACAGAGCCACCGCTACCGGGCGCATCGAGACGACACCACCAAGGCGAAGGAGCTACCCATCGCGTTACAGGGAGTGACGCTCTCTTGATTTTTCACCATCGAGCCAAACTCCTTCTACGCATGGGAACAGATCCGTGACCGCCTATACAACAACTTTCAGGGGAACTACATCGAACGCGTCGACCCAGATCAGCTCTTCGTAGTCAAGCAGAAGCCCGCGGAGAAGCTTCAGGAATACTTCATGCGCTTCGCGAAAGTTCGCTGTCAGGTCAAGGATGTCAACGAGACAACCATCATCAACGCAGCTATACGGGGCCTCCGCCCGGGGCTGCTGGCCGAGTACAACGCGCGAAAGCTAAGCAAAACGGTGGCCAAGCTATTTGACAAAATGGAAGAGTACGCCAGGGCGGAAGAAGACACGCGGCGGCGCCAAGGCGACGACTACGGCACCAACTGGGCGGAGAGCGCGGCAAAAGGCGGAGACTCGCCCAACGAAGGCTCCTCGAAGGGCAAGCGCAAGCAAGAGCCATCTAGGGACACTTCCGAACACAAGATTGCCCAGTACAAGGACGCGTCGAGTGACAAGCCTAAGCGCAACCAACACAAGCCTAAGTGACAAGCCTAAGCGCAACCAAGGACACGGTAGGGCCCGTCGGGGCCGAGGGCGGGGGCGCGGCCGGGGCCGTGAGGACGGGACCCGCGCGGAATACGACGACCAGCATCGTGGCCAGTGGTGCACCACCATCGCAGCACTCCGACAGAGCGTGGTCAAGGATAGGAACCCCGAGGTGCGACCGCCCGTCGTGGCCCACGTCCAGCAACCCCCGAAAGGCCTCATGCGAGTTCAGGGCCAGGGACTACGGCCTCACGAGGACCCTCTGCGGATTCAAGCTCACGCACAGCAGGCTCCGGAGGGACCCCTGCGTATTCAAGCTCCAGAGGGAGCCCAGCGCAGAGTTATCAACGTCATCTCTGGAGGCTCCTCGCTAGAGTTTGCCTCGGCGCGGCAGCGGAAAGCCTACGCACGGAGGCTACACCACGTGGCGGCATACCCGGCACAGGCACCGCCGGACTGGGCACAGAGCGAAGTCACCTTCACGCTCGCGGATGCTGAGGGCGTGGAATTTCCCCACCAAGATTTCCTGGTCATCCAAGTCACCATCGCGGGATGCGACGTCAAGCGCACCCTAGTCAATGGAGGAAGCTCCGCGAACATCCTGTTCGCAGCAGCCTTCGACCAGATGGGAATCCTCCGGAGCCGCTTAGGCACCTCTGGGACCCCACTACAAGGTTTCGGAGGCTAACCCCTGAGGGCGCTGGGCCAGATATGTCTGCAGGTCTCCTTCGGCCGGAACGACAACGTACGAAGTGAAGACGTCACCTTCGACGTCGTCGATATCTGGTACCCTTACAACGCCATATTGGGGCAGCCAACCCTCAACACCTTCGGGGCAGTCCTACATCACGGCTTCCTATGCATGAAGCTCCCGGGCCCGCGGGGCATCATCACCGCCCACGGCGATCAGGACATGACCCGACGCATCAAGCTCAGCACCCGAGGGCCACATCGCGAGGCTTAGCGGGACCCTCAGGCCAACCAAGTCAGCGCAAGGGCACTTCGACTCCCGCGCGAATCGCTCCTACAGTAGAGGCTCCCACCGCCACCCGTCCTGCTGTCCTCGAGTGACCACTGGTTAGCTCCCACCGCAAAATATCAATAAAGTTCGCTACTTGCAAAACTATTCTGCTTTTAAACAAAGACACGCATTTGCGCGCACTCTCCGTGAACAAAAACACGGGTATGAGTATAAACAAAGACACGCGTTCGCGCGCGCACTCTCCGTGAATAAAAACACGGGTATGAGTATAAACAAAGACGCATGGGGGGACACCTCCGCGCGCACTCTACGTAGTATAAACAGGACGTAGCGTCGAGGTCCGCCTCCGCACGCACTCCACGGAGTATAAATAAGACACGGATGTGTCCCTGCGCACTCCACGGAGTATAAATAAGACGCGGATGTTGTCCCTACGCACTCTATGGAGCATAAACAAGACGTGGATGTCCCGCGCACGCGTCGATATTGTCCCCACGCGTACTCTCCGGAGTATAAATAAGACGTAGTGGATGTTCCCATACACTCTACGGAGTATAAATAAGATGTAGCGTCGAGGTCCGCCTCTGCACGCACTCCACGGTGTATAAATAAGACGCAGATGTTGTCCCTGCGCACTCTACGGAGTATAAACAAGACGCGGATGTCCCGCGCACGCGTCGGTATTGTCCCCACACGTACTCTTCGGAGTATAAATAAGACGTGGTGGATGTTCCCACGCACTCTACGGAGTATAAATAAGACGTAGCGTCGAGGTCCGTCTCCAGGGAGTGCCTCGCTTTAGCGACACAGCACCCGAACAACGTAATGGATTGCGCGAAGGCTACGAGAGCAGAAAACAAAATTTTTCTACCGCGCACACAAGCACATCATGCTTAAGGAGGGATCATGGATTGTTACCACTAGATACGCAGCGCAGCGGAAGAAGAGTTGGAAAAGCCGATCCAACCACGCGCGTCGAAGTAGTAGTGGAAGTAGTCGATCGTCCCGAACCGATCGTCTCCTCCACGCGATCAACCACACCACGAGCGATCCAATCAGAGGTTGTTGATGCCGATCAACGCCGCAACGAGCGCGCCTCCACCGGTATCCACACGTCCGGGTCGAACGCCGATCGCGAGTGTACCAAAGACTCATGAGCGCCTAGGGTTTGGCTCGGAGGTGGCGGCGTGGTTTAGGTCGGGATTATCGATGCATCCCTCACCGCCTCCATATATATAGACTTCACTTGGGCCTCGTGGACCGAGGCCCAATAGGAGTCTATCCGGATCTCTATCCGATTGAGCCCATATCCGAATCACATTCGAATTAGTGTTCCAACCCATTAAGTGTGCGACCAGAGGTTCACGATACTTGGTCGCGACCGTAAACACCTTTCCGGTCACCCCTGTTAATAGCGGCCTCTAGTAAGACATATTAACCCCAAAGTATACGTAAAGATCATATCTACCAACTCGTAATGTTCTCATGTACTAATCCCTTTGCCTCACGATATAGATTAAGCTCAAGGCGAGACCGTGTCATCCTCTTAATAGCTCAATCACTCTCGATTCCGTGATGGATTATAAACTCGTGATTGACCTCAATCACCTTGGCATGGCCACGCACTTTCATAATCCATTACATCGAGGGCCCGAGATATCTCTAATGGATTGCGCGAAGGCTACGATAGCGTAAAACAAAACTTTTCACCGCACACAAGGACATCATGCTTAAGGAGGATCATGGATCGTTACCACTAGACGCAGCAGCAATGAAGAAGAGTTGGAGAAGCCGATCCAACCACGCCGCCGAGGTAGTAGTGGAAGTTGTCGATCGTCCCGAACCGATCGCTCCTCCACGCGATCAACCGCACCACGAGCGATCCAATCAGAGGTTGTTGATGCCGATCAACGCCGCAACGAGCGCCGCCTCCACCGTATCCACACGCCCGGCCGGAACGCCGATCGCGAGTGTACCAAAGACGCGAGTAGCTAGGGTTTGGCTCGGGAGGTGGCGGCTGTGGTTTAGCTCGGGATTATCGATGCATCCCCACCCCGCCTCCATATATATAGACCTCCTCACTTGGGCCTCGTGGACCGAGGCCCAATAGGAGTCTATCCGGATCTCTATCCGAATTGAGCCCATATCCGAATCACATTCGAATTAGTGTTTCAACCTGCTAAGTGTGCGACCACAGGGTTCACGATACTTGGTCGCGACCGAAACACCTTTCCGGTCACCCCGTTAATAGCGGTCTCTAGTAAGACATATTAACCCCAATGTATACGTAAAGATCATATCACCGAACCTCGTAATGTTCTCATGTACTAATCCCTTTGCCTCACGATATAGATTAAGCTCAAGGCGAGACCTGTGTCATCCTCTTAATAGCTCAATCACTCTCTCGATTCCGTGATGGATTATAAACTCGTGATTGACTCCTCAATCACCTTGGCATGGCCATGCACTTTCATAATCCATTACATCGAGGGGCCCGTAGATATCTCTCCCATAAGGAGGGCAAATTCTATCTTGATCATTCACATCCCACTACATGTTTCATGGTAAATCCAAAGACTACTTTTATGACTACCCAGTTACGGAGTAGTGTTTAGTAGTCCCAAAATAAGCCACTACGCATGCTGGAAACCATGATGATCTCAAGTCTAAGGATTCCACATAAACACTACTTGAGACCAACCGATGACACATGGAATCTCCGCGGTGTCTCATGGCGGGTCTATCCAACATATGTTCACTAACACATGTCCATATTATTGATTTGGTATCTCCATACCATGATCCATGAGACATGATCATCAATCAATACATATGTCGATCTTTGAATCATATTTGTTCCTCATATGAAATATAATCGTGGATCATTTAGAAATAGCAACATTTTGGCATTAAGAGTCTCATGAATAAGTCACATACTCATTGATCAATAATGATAATGTCTATTTCAAGGAACAAAGTAATGTATCATAAATATAGTATGTGATATATTCAACATCTCCATGTTGCCTCTAGGGCATATCACCAACAATCTCTCCCATAAGGAGGGCAAATTCTATCTTGATCATTCACATCCCACTACATGTTTCATGGCAAACCCAAAGACTACTTTTATGACTACCCGCCATTCGGAGTAGTGTTTAGTAGTCCCAAAATAAGCCACTACGCATGCTGGGAACCATGATGATCTCAAGTGTAAGGATTCCACATAAACACTACTTGAGACCAACTGATGACACATGGAATCTCTGCAGTGTCTCATGGCGGGTCTATCCAACATATGTTCACTAACACATGTCCATATTATTGATTTGGTATCTCCATACCATGATCCATGAGACATGATCATCAATCAATACATATGCTGATCTTTGAATCATATTTGTTCCTCATATGAAATATAATCAGGGATCATTTAGAAATAGCAACATTTTGGCATTAAGAGTCTCATGAATAAGTCACATACTCATTGATCAATAATGATAATGTCTATTTCAAGGAACAAAGTAATGTATCATAAACATAGTATGTGATATATTCAACATCTCCATGTTGCCTCTAGGGCATATCACCAACAATCTCTCCCATAAGGAGGGGCAAATTCTATCTTGATCATTCACATCCCACTACATGTTTCATGGCAAACCCAAAGACTACTTTTATGACTACCCAGTTACGGAGTAGTGTTTAGTAGTCCCAAAATAAGCTACTATGCATGCTGGGAACCATGATGATCTCAAGTCTAAGGATTCCACATAAACACTACTTGAGACCAACTGATGACACATGGAATCTCTGCAGTGTCTCATGGCGGGTCTATCCAACATATGTTCACTAACACATGTCCATATTATTGATTTGGTATCTCCATACCATGATCCATGAGACATGATCATCAATCAATACATATGCTGATCTTTGAATCATATTTGTTCCTCATATGAAATATAATCAGGGATCATTTAGAAATAGCAACATTTTGGCATTAAGAGTCTCATGAATAAGTCACATACTTATTGATCAATAATGATAATGTCTATTTCAAGGAACAAAGCAATGTATCATAAACATAGTATGTGATATATTCAACATCTCCATGTTGCCTCTAGGGCATATCACCAACACAACGCACCTCCGTGTGCGTGGCGCCAGGACGCCCACGCGTTCTCTGAAACACGAACCATGCGCGGTTGGTTGTACCTACGCAAGCCCCGCGCACTCCCTACGGGGCGCAGATAAGGCGCAGTAGAGGCTGGACTCCTGCGTGCTCCCTACGGGGCGCAGATAAGGCGCAGCGGAGGCTGGCCGCGGTGACGGAGTGCTCACGCATCTACTTTGACTAGGCGCCAGCTCCGCTTCCACTTCTTTGAAAGGTAGGGGACGGAGCGCTCGCGCGCCTACTTCAACTAGGCGCTAGCTCCGTTTCCACCTCTTCGAAAAGTAGGGGACGGAGCGCACGCACGTCTACTTTGACTAGTCTACTGACAGGCGCCAGCCCGCCCATCTCTTGAAGGTAGGGGCGGGCGGCGTCGTCCCACCGACCAGACGCCACCTCCGCCACCTCTTGAAAGGTAGGGGACTGAGCGCGCGCTCACTTCGACTAGGCGTCACCCCCGCTGCCACCTCTTCGAAAGGTAGGGGACGGAGCACTCGCGTGCCTACTTCGACTAGGCGCCAGCTCTGTTTCCACCTCTTCAAAAAGTAGGGGACGGAGCGCGCGCGCGTCTACTTCGACTAGGCGTCACCTCCGCTGCCTCCTCTTCGAAAGGTAGGGGACGGAGCGCGCGTGTGCATCTACTCCGACTAGGCGCCACCTCCGCTTCCACCTCTTCGAAAAGTAGGGGACGGAGCGTGCTGCGTTCACGCCGACCAGGCGTCACCTCACGCCACCTCTTGAAAGGTAGGGATGGAGCGTCTGCTCACTGCCGACTAGGCGCGGTTCACGCCACCTCTTCGAAAGGTAGGGGACGGAGCGCTCGCGCGTCTACTTTGACTAGGCGCCACCTCCTCTACCACCCCTTCGAAAGGTAGGGGGCGGAGCGATCGGGTGTCTACTTCGACTAGGCGCCAACCCCGCTGCAACCTTTTGGGAAGGGTAGGGGACGGAGCGCGTGGACGTGTGCACAAAAAAGCCCTACGAGTCTCCCGAAAACACGCACAGTCGCGACAAGTGACAGACACGCATATTTAAGCCAAGATCCCTTTTCACGCTACTCATATGATGCTTACAAGGGGGCACAGGCAAAGGCAAACATGCAAGCATTTCCGGACACTCACGGCCGCTATTCGGTCGGCTCCTCCTTGGTGGGCATCCGTGCTGAAGCCTCATCCGAAGAGACACAAGCCGCCCAAAAATCCAGCGACTCTTCGGCCCGTTGCTAGCGTCGGAGACGCCGTCAGGTCAGAAGGTCTGAAATAAGCGGCCGGTTTCTATCAGGTAGCTGCCCCAAACACAGGAACATATTAGTCATGACATAGCAGCCATTTCACACTTTATCTAGCAAAAGAGGTGCATTATTACAACGCACACCGACACACGAAAACCCCGATGTCACACCTCTGGATCCGCGTCACGTCCCGAAGCGCTGGTCTCACCTTCGTCGCGCCACGGGACCTCGTCCAACCAGCGGCCGAGGCTCCCCTCGCCGTACATAGTCCGCTGCAGCTCCACCTATGCCGCGGCCTCCCCAATGTACTCCCAAATCCGCTCGTGAAAAACACGAGCAGTGGGGCGAACGGCGCGCACGGCACCCGACATCACCCTGTCCCCGGTCGGCATTTCTAGCCGGGGGTCAGCCAGCTCCTTGACATGACAGCAGCCCCGATGCCTCAGCAGTGCACACGCCAAGGACGAGGTCACGTAGGAGCAGTGGTTGTCAGAAGATACCGCAGTGTTGCGAGCGAGGTTGGCCACATCCCCGATCCTCCGCAGCGTTCGCGACAGCTCTTTGGGTCCGAAGGAACGAGGGGGCACTTCGGCGACAAGATATTAAAGGGTGCCCTCCAAAGCCAGCATGGCATCCCATGCGGCCACAGAGGCGTTGCCCAAGACTCAGTCCCGCTCCCCAAGGGACGTGGTGAGACAGTCTTTCTCCTTCTCCAACGCACCAATCTGATGGAGTAGGCTGTCCCATTCCTCCGTGGCCGCTCGCCGCGCCGTAGCCACGAGCACCTTGGCGTATGAGACCGCCTCCGCACGCTCCACCTCCAAGCGTTGGATGCGGCCGTCCTTCGCGGGGTGCGCCTCCTCGGACGCGCGAAGGGCCTCTTCAACAGCATGCAGACGATCCTCCAACGCGCCCCGCTCGCAGGAGTGAGCCGCCCGCAACGCTTGACTCAGGGCAAGCGTCTGTAAGACAAAGCAGTCAGTAAACTCCCACAGGACCAAGTTCTGCCAAGAGGTCAGGCACTCACCCTCATCTCCGAGGCCTCAGCACGCCTCCAAGGAGCTCCGACCCGCATGACAGCAACGCTTGAGGATCCAGATCCGCGACTCCATGCCCCATCCCCGGCACCTCCGGTTGGCCGACCACAGTCGTCAGACCAGGGCGGGCAACATCCACGGCAACTTTAGGAGCGCTGGCTGTCCCCCCAAAGATACATCCCCGCGCTTGGGAAGGCGGGCTGCGGCACCAGTCGGCAGATTCTACCGCAATGCCCCCTCAGCCCCAGACGGAATCACGAGGGTGCCGGCCTTCCTAGACGAAGCCGGCCCTCTGCATAGGGCAGCCCCTGAGCCGGGGCCTGACTCTGACAAATCCCCGGCCCCAGTCGCCGCAGCCCGGGAGGAACCCACTAAGACCCTAAGCCTGGGGGCTCACTGTCGGAGTCAGAGTCTCATAGGCACACGACCTTGGTCGCCACAGCGAACCCCCCTCTGGACCGGGCATGTGATTGTACGGGTGGCCGCTTCGCCTTCGAGGAACAAGGCAGGGACCCCGCCTTGGTAACCACCGCTGGCGGGGCTCCACTCCAGCAACCTCCGCAGGTGGCGGCCCGACCTCAGCAAGCATCGTGTGCGACGAAGACTCCCCCTCCCGGTCGCCCGCGATACGCTCATGGCCCCCGAAGCCGCCCAGCGACCCCTCGCCCTCGTCCCCCGCCCCTGATCCCAAATCCGAATCGGCATGATTCGACGGATCGGATTCGGCGTCCGCTATACTTCCGGGAGCGCTGACGCCTACCGCACCAAGAGCGTCCGCAGAGGACCGAGCCTTACGACAGGGCGGCACAACCTCCCCCGCGGCATCATCGTCTCAGCGGCGAGGCTAGCTCGGCGCCGGAGTGGGACGCTCCGGCACTTCAATGCCTAGGACCTCGCACACACGGTTTATCCGACCCAGCCCCGTCTCCGTAGTCGCCACTGCGCGTAGGTCATGCTCCCTGGCCGTGTACGGCCCAAGGAACACGCCCACCGCACGCTCCGCGTCCTCCAGAGAAGTCCCTACAGGCGAAGGTCAAAGGTAAACCCAGTAGACTCAAAGGGAAAAACAAAACCCCGCCGAGACTTACGGGGTTCGGCCGGCCTCGGTAGCGAAGACACGGATGGGCGAACATTGTCGCGCCGAATGCTCCCAGGCGCGATGCGCCAGCCATCGGCAAGCGGCGCCACGCCATACATGGCGAACTCCTCGGCAAAGTCGCGCATATTGAAGCGGGCGGTGACCCCTATGAGCCTCCGCGCCCTCCGCGTGTCCTTGCCGTCAATTGCCGTGCCAGGCGTAGTATTGAACGCCACCGGCCGCCCCGAGCACTCGAGCCCACTACCACTCGCTACGCGGTGGTAGAACCACCGCTTCTTCTAGTTCGACTCCTACTTCGCCCGAGTTGAGTTCGTAGGGAAAATCTTCCCGCACACCGACCGTAGGGCAATGTTGACGCTGCCGAAGTTGGAAAATGTTCCGTCCTTTCGCTTCTTCAGCTGAGAAGAAACGCGAACAGCGACGCGCTGGTCCAGCATGCCTCCGCACGCAAGGCCCAGCTATATACGGCCAGGCGGGCTATCGCGTTCGGGGTCAGCTGAGCCAGCTCAAGCCCGAAGTTTCGCAAGACGGCACCGACGATCATGGTGGCCGAAATACGGAGTTCGGCGTCAAAATAAGCGACGAAGACGACCGCCTCTGACCCCTCGGGGCGCGGTTCCGTCTCGTCATCGGCCGGCAGTCGCACCTCCCGACGGTCGGTCAGCTTTCCTTCACGCAGCAGGGTGTGGATCGTCTCCTCCGTTGCAAGAGTCGGACCCAAAACGCGAGAGCACGGACCTTCCATCTTCTCCGCCGCCACCCACCATTTATCTCCCACTGTCGAATCGCGTCCCTCGAGTGTATACGTCACCTCGAGCGGGGACGGCCGCTGGGAGATGGTGTTGTCGCCGACTTCCTGAGCGCCTTCTTCGCCGTGCGCCATTGCTCTCGGGGAATTAAACGACAATGGGGGCAGCGCGACGGCCAAGAAGACAACAAAGCAGGTCGGAGGAAAAGAGACCAACAGGCGTGAGGGAGAGAACGGGTGTGGCGCCGCAAGGAGGTATTTAAAACCCCTCACCGCCCGCACTGCCGGTAGGTGAACCGCTCGCCTCCGCATGATTAAACGCCAAAGCGACGAGACCATCGACGCGCGTTGTGCTCCGTTGGAAACGGAAGCATGACCGCGATCGTACGATGTCCTGACAGTGCACGATACGCCAATCACCTCCCGCCACGTGCCCGGGGCCTCGGGAACAAATATTCTCGGGGCCATCAATGCAGCAACAACGGGCTAGGGGCCATCTAGCCTCACCTGCAACTTCATGGGGTCTCCGCTCCGGCAAGGAGACTCGGGCTCCGACCTCGGCTCTGCCACCCACGGAGGGCCGCCTCACTACACCGCCACAGGAACGGGCGGTAAGACCAGCATAAGAAAAAAGGCCTCCACCCCCCGCTCCGACCCTAGACACGCGAAGCAAAGCCAGAAGCTTCACTCGAAGCACAAAGCCCTCGCCCGTACATGTCTCCAATCGGAGACGCCTTCGGCGGAAGCTTCGACCCCAACCAAAGACCTAGCCTTGATTGGTAACACAGGGGGTCACAGGCCGCGGGGACGGAGGGGACCAAGTGGCTCAGCAACATGGCTTCGGCCTGTGAAGCCCTTCATCATGAGAGGCTCCTGTTGTAGGGGTGGCCCTCATCTAAACACGACCGGCCTGCTAGAAAGCTGTAAGGCCCAAAATGAGGCATGTACAATGGCGTATATATCCCTATGGGGGTTATTTGGGTGCAAGGGTATAGTTGTAAAATTCTCCCTATGTAACCGTGTATATATATGGAATCCAGCCCAAGGGAAAACTCTAGAAGCATTGTTCACCTAACTCTCCACTACCATCTATCTCCGTTTGGTCTGTAACCACAACATCTAGGAGTGTGGCTCGATATCCATGTGTGAATGAGGTGTTTCACGACAGTAGAGTATTGATTATTGATGTCTTATCTTAAATTATTCGTTGTAGGAGTTATTAGTGAATACAAAATGAAGCAGACGAAGATATTGTCATCTTATTTTTCAACACAACCGCAATCTCAACATATGTTATCTTCTTATAAATGTAAACTTCATATTCTTCGTATTTATTCATGCACATGTTTGATTGACTCACAAATTATCTTTGTAGGTTTTGGTTTATGTCCAACTATCAATTAAAAAATGGTGGGATAGGACAGAGAGCAAATCTTCATAAGTTTAGATACTCAAATTGTATCTCTACTATACGACATTATTTATATTTTACCATATTTTTATTATCTTTTATGTTTTAGTATTGAACTTAAGTTTTATATTAATGATATATTTATGGTGTAATTTTATTATATCATGATATAAATATAAATTAACATTAATTTTAAATTATTAAAATTTAGTCTAAACGTAGCTAAACCTTGATTCCATCGATAGCTACCAGCCATCAGCTACGGTTGGTCGCCTCAAAAGGCTCAAAGCTCTACCGTATGCACTAGTAAAATCTCCACTCCGGTACAAAATGCTTCGTCAGCAGTGTCAGAAAGTACCAGGCTACCATCTATTAGCTACGGTTAGTGCCTCAAAAGGCTCAAAGCATTCTAGGTTACGTACTTTTAACATTTATTAGCTACGGTTAGACCTCCCCCATGCAGAAAGTACCAGGCTACCATGGTTTGGAAAGTACCAGGCTACCATGGTTTGGAAAGTACCAGCCTCCCTCAAAAGGCTCAAAAGGCTCAAAGCATTCTAGGCTCAGAAGAATGTGACTTAGTAATATCAAACAGTAGTAAAAGCATTCTAGGTTACGTACTTTTAACATTTTTATAATGTGACTTAGTAATATCAAACAGTCAACAAAATTTGATTCAAGTATAACGGAACAGACAAATTTTGATCCATATTCGAATTTTAGCGATATCCAAATTTAATCATAATGCATCGAGAACTATCCCTTGTCCATCCTTCGGCTTACAACCCCTACGAGGGTCGAGGGGCCTGTCTCGCACCATCATGTACATCCCATAAGGTGGATGAGAACGGGTATACATGTCAAATACAGTGTCGATCTAAAGGAAATAAACAAATTGGCAGTTTGCACCAGGCAATCTCCATGAAAATACCAACAGAACTAATTTACATTCAGCATGCCCCGATCACACAGTGCTTTTATAAGCATAATGTATTATTAAAATCCTGCAAGCACACACATAAGAGAAAACCTCCATGGTCCTCACAATCTAACTCCATACTCAAAAACACGTGATCTAAAGGCAATAACAACAGTTTTTTTTACTGGCGTCAGCATTAACCCAGAGGACACCTGTAAGGAAACAGGCCAACTAGCTCACCGGGGTGGTCTCCAGTTGTTTATCCACTCTGTCAACGTACCCACATTCCTACTAATATCCTCCACATTGTCGCTTCGCAAAGGCATCACTATCTCCTCTTTGTAGCTTTCCCTCGCCTCCTCTAGGAGCACTTGGAAGATCTCACACTCTATGTTGTTTGCGAGCTTGGCACCCATATAACCTCTGAATCAAATTCTTAGTCAGAAATAAGCATGGCATATCGGTAATTCCAAAGGGGCAGTGACACTGGAGTACCACTTGGATTACCTGCTAGTCAAGCGATCATGCAGAATAGAGTTGTCAGTCTGGAGCACAACTACAAGGTCAAACCAACGTTCTGGAAAGAACTCACATCCGTGATAATCTACTAGTATACCACCTTCTTCCATCATGTCCTCAAGCTCATCACAAACCTGCAATCATGAATATAGGAACCATTAAGTGCATTTCTAACCAATAGCAGAAATTAGATATACTGACAATCTCACAGTCAACTTAACAAACTGACCAAATAATGTGGAACCGAACAATGAAGCATATGCTCCTTTTGTTTAGATCTGGGAGGGTAGTAGTATAGTGCAGGGGGAATGGATCAAATTTGAGTTCATATAGGATAATCACCAACACCAAAAGACAATAGGATTTTTTTTCATTTCTTAAGTTTGATCAATTACTTGGCAAAAATTCAGATCTTTTTCCATTGCCAATCAGTGTATAATTCAAACCAGTTTGCAAATGATTTTGTATCTTTAGGGTGAGGATGTGATGACAAATATAAACATTTTAGTCAAATATGCATCTCGTTGATTTGATGGCAGATGAAACAATACAGTTTGAACAAGAAAAAAACTAGTGTTTTTTCTCCCAGGGTCAATTTACAGGGAAAAAACTTGCTGATGTAGTCCTGCAAATCAGCCTGTGGAGTGCATTGGTACTTCATTTTGGTGGGTAGAACAATATTTGAACACAATAGTATAGGCACTTGGCTATGTTTTTTTGTTAAAAAAATATCAGAGACCTGTTGGAATTACACGCATCAATAAGGACTCACAATAGATTAGTCTCAACATCCTGTTCCAGTATTCCAGCATTAACTGACTACATGACATATTTTCCCAGCTTCCTCCTTTAAAGCTTACTTTGAAATGATAACTTTACATTCTGGGTCTTCTTGCTAGAAATTTTCATATATAGCTCCTTTTACAGTTAGTTGTCACTCTCCAATTGAATTGTCCGTTAGGAACAATGGCATATTTATCGCTAATTTAATCCCCATATTTAACAAAGGGTTGGTATATAGTTATAAGTACCTTTAGGGTGCAAAGACCTGCTAAGTACCACTCAAAATTTTCCAAAAAGGAAAAGAAATAGGAGAAATATAGTTTGTCTTGTTTAGATATAAACCAAATTTCATGATCTAAATTCTCTGTAAATTGGGAGGAGCAAAAAAAAGACAAATTCAGAAGATGGAATAAATTATAAAAGTTCAACATTTTGCTTAACTTGCATTTTTTATTTCTCTCAAATCTCAATCTATAAAGAGTTAGATTATGCAAATTTGCAAGTCCATAGAACATTACAACCACCATCTAATTTTTCTTCAAATTTTTGCAATGGTACTTTGCACGACTTTACACTGCGAAGGTACTTTGCACTAGACACCAACCCTTTAACAAAAGCAACATCAATGCAGTAATACTCCATGAATTACCACAGTATGAGCATGTGACACAAATACCAGCATGTAAATATGCAGCAACATGAGACATGAAAACATGACCATAATAATAATAATGTAATCCAGGTCAGCCGCCTTTCCCGCCGCTTCTCCCCCACCGCTCCCGCCGCTCCCCCGCCGCATAAATGTGGATAGATGTGATACATGTCTGCTGCCACTTGCATATGTAGTATATCTTGGCTGTGATACATGTCTGGTGCATTGATGTTCTAGAATGTGGATAGATGGTTGTCTATGGTGCATTGGTGTTACTGATAGATTATCTCAATATTTACACAATGGTAAATGTTAATTATTCTGTGGTGTTTACTTGTTTATTATATACTACCACGGTGGTGATTACTGGTTGCTATTTTGAAACTGTACCTCTTGCTATTTTAGGAGATGGATCCAATTGATCTAAACATCAAGCCATTGTGGAAGCATGTTGATATTATGGAGAGATTTATAAGTGGTGGAGGAAATGTGCGATTCAGATGCAAGTATTGTGCTTGGAATACTATGGAAGCTACTATAGAGTTAAAACACACTTGCTTAAAATATCGAATGCCGGGATCAGAATGTGCCCAAAGGTGACAATAGCTATCCTTCAGCAGCTTCAGAGTGAAGTTGATGAGGCTGAAGAAGAAAACTAGTCTATAGCATTCAATTCATCAAGGTAATCTTAGTTTCTCCCTCTCTCGTAGCCTGATTACAATTTTTTATTTTCAAATAAATAAATATATATAATATACTTGCCGTATCAACGTATCCTTGTTTTTGAAAAATATTGTATCGCCGTATCCGTATCGCCGTACCCGTATCGCGTATCCGGGCATCCTAGGCTTGGATAATTGAAGTATGGGAAATTCAACAAAACATGAGAATCGATGGAAGATCTTACATTTCTAGGCATTTTGAATAAAGAAACAATCCCTCAGAGAGTTTTTAGTACAAGATAATCTATGTCTTTTATTTTTGTACCTTTTAGATTCAAAATATATCATAGAAGAATAAATGGATTTAGTTTGGGAGATAAAATCTGATTGTGCATACCAGCTAAATCTTTTGCTTTCACTATCTAAATACAATGGGCTAAAATATTTGAAAAGATATTTCAAAAGGACAGTTTTTGTTAGGCAACCAAAGATTGTCAATTGTCAGCCCAGACTGTTGTTGCCTCCATTTACACAAGGACTCAGTATCTTTACTAGGATTGTGATTTACAAGACAGTCTATAGAAATGTATCCCTGTCCCCTTCATCGTTCATTCACCAGAGCTCAAAATTCCAAAATATAGCTAGTGATCATCATTAGAGAAGAGCAGGATGGTTTCAGAACATTTTTCTAGTTCCATTTCAAAGAAGAGTTTCAGTTTGGCTTGGAGAAAGAGGAGGATCTACTCGAGTAAGGAAATGGCATGTAAAAAAGTTCTAAACATGCAAAGGCGATTGGTTATTGAAGAGATAGAAAAAAAGAATGTTGGTGATATACAAGGAATCCTTGTGTGGGGCAAGATAAATATATATCACTTACTGAACCCCTTCACATTAAAGCTTACCTGCCTAAGCTTGAAGCTGTTAGGTGACAGGGACTTTCATTCTCGTAGTTGTTAAACAATCCTATGTTCCAAAGGTTGTGGATCAAAAATCAAAATAGTGTACTAGACTTCGGTCAACCTCACAGACCTCCTATAGGATGTCCAACTCAGGACCTATTACATATATGCATCGAACAATTTAACATAGCGCAATAGCTAAATATTCTTTTAATAACCCATAAACAAAATAGGGGAAAACTGATTATTTGCCACACCAAAGAATGGCCTTCTAGGGTTTGCCACTCCAAAAGTTATAATCAATTATTTGCCACTGCCAACATTTACCACTTCACAATATGCCATTTTGACCATTTTCCTCCCTTTTCTCCATTTTCCCCCATGTAAAATGATCTTATTCCCCCTGTACATTAGTCATATTCACATGCATGTTCTTATTTAATTTTCATCATGCACGGCAGCTAATAATTATATGGAAATATCTCATCTGTTGGGTTTTAGGAATAGACCATGCGTTTTAATTATGCTACTGTGTACATGTTGTTTATTTGTACAGTTTAATCATATATATCAAATGAAAGAAATGCTGCTACAACTATATAAGAACACGCATGTGAATATGACTAATTTACGGGGGTAATAAGGTCATTTCGCATGGGGAAAATGGAGAAAAGGGAGGAAAATGCCAAAATGGCATATTGTAAAGTGGTAAATGTTTGGAATGGCAAACAATTGATTACAAACTTTGGAATGGCAAACCCTAGAAGGTCATTCTTTGGTGTGGCAAATAATCAATTTTCCCACAAAACAAATAGGTATGATACAAATTTGCTTGTCGCGGGAGCAGTAAATAAAATGTGTGTTGAATCGGCGTGTTCTTGCACCACTTGATCTAAAATGTCTATCAACCATCGGCCAGGCCATGTTTTCCAAACCATCGTCAGTACATAATATCTTTAGGTTTTATGCATAATAAATAACAAATTTCAGTTTTTATATCCAAACATCAAATCTACAATGAAAATGATGGAATTATCGATCATATGCTTACGAATTAAAAGGGATTAGGCTTGGGGGAGAGAGAGAGGCTGGAGGAGGCTTATACCAGGTCCTCGTTGATGACGTGGCACTCGAGGTCCTCGTCCCAGCCGTCGTGGAGACTCTTCTCGCGGACGAGGTCGCCGATGTTGACATGTCGGAGGCCGGCGGCGTCGGTGAGGAGGGAGCAGGTCGTCGTCTTCCCCGTCCCCGGCGTCCCCGTCACCAGCACGTTCGGCCGCGCGCGCGCGCCGCCGCTCCCCGCCGCCATCACCAGCGCAGCTTATTAGGGTTTTTTGCACTTCTTATTCTTTTTTCTGATCGGTTAAAAGTTATAGGGAGCGAGCGAGGGCGAGTAGGCATACTGCGTATTGACGAGCGAATGACACGTGGGGCCCGCAGCAATTTGTCTGGGCCAGGATGGTATGACCACGCCGACACCTGCTACAGGATCAGAAAGGAAGATTTACGGTGGGCCATATTCGGTTAGCCCGTTCAAGGCTGGTTCGGGTGGCTTACAGGATATTTTAGGCGTTATTCAAAAGTCCTAACTTTTAGTTTTTGGCTATGATTTTTTTTTTGCTTTTCACTCATTGCAATAGAGATTGAGAGTTAAGAAAGTAAGAGACATTCATATTGAGAAGCCACTTCGATCAAAGTGGCTTCTATAAATGACTTATAGAAACCGTCTTGAGAAGCCACTGCATTTAACTTCCGGCTTCTAAAAGCCAAAAGTTGTTTGGAACATGACTTTAGAGAGTGTTTGATATGGCTTATTTGACCGGGTTCTAGTTTTGGCTTTAGGCCAGAGAAGCCGAAAGCTGGATCAAATGCATTTGCTTCGGGCCTGCTAGTATAAGCGGCTTGTGCACTCGCTTCTTTCACCATTCCAAGCAGCGCATGCCTCCGCATCCCCCGCCGCCCACTCCCCGCTCAGCCACATTCCCCCCACTGCCAATGCCTCCACAGCCAGATCTTCACCCGATTGCCCACCCCTTGCCGCTTCCCCGCCGCCATCTACAATTCCTCCCCACTTTTCACCTACGACCCACCAACCCCAGATCTGCCGACGACCTGTTGTTTCCCACCACATCCTCTCTGGTTGTGCTGCCCACTCCCTCCGCTGCCATCTCTAGCTCCCTCCCGTCCCTCATCCACGGCCATGCCTCTCCCTAGGTCCGTCGGTGCCCAAATATCCCTCTTCACCCGCTGCATCATCTCCATCTCCAGCTCCTTGTCATCCCCCTTGCACGCCCTCCTCCCCCTAGATCAGCCAGGGCCTATTTCCCCCTCATTGGACCCTGTCCCTTCATGCCACCTCCTTCCCTCGCCGCCAGCTATCGCTCCATCCCATTCCCTATCCATGCCCTACTTCATCGGCCCAGATCCACCCAGGGGCACCACCTTCAACGCACTGGCGTCCGCTTTAAGGTCGACGTCAACGTCCGAGCCACCCTCCTCGCTAGGCAGCTCCTCCTCCGCCTTCTTTTCGGACACCACATCTGTGCTTGCGTCAGAGTTGGCCTCCATGTGCCTTCCTCACCCGGATTGGGAAGCCGAGGTGACGTGCCATGTGCATCTCTACACACCTCGCCAGTCTACCACGCGGAGGCACTAGTGCCTGACGGAGCTATCACTCCGCACAAGTCCAGAGTGAGGTGCCCATCTCCTCCATGCCCATCTCGGATGTACTCCCTATCGCGCCAAAGGTACCAGCTAGCTCCACTTCTCATTACCATTCCATTTCCATTTATTCACGTGACATTGCCCATTTCTGGTTGTGTGCATTGTTGGGTGTGGTCTCATGGCCATCGTTGTTTCCACTTCTACTTTGTTGCCTTCGCATAGATGGACGATGTATTATCTCTCTCTGCTGTGTGGGATGATGTGGCCTAAATTGCCATGCTTGAAATATGCTGGGAGGAAATTGAGGCCAACAACCGTCCCATGGGTTGTCTGAATAGGCGTAGGTACATGAACATTGTCAGGAAATTCACAGAGCACATAGGAAGGGAGTACATGAAGAAGCAGTTCAAGAACTACTGGGATGCTTTGAAACATGATTACACGTATTGGAAAACCCTCAAGCTAAATGCAACCGTATTGGGAATAAACCTACGTACTAGGTCAATCGCTGCCGACGATGATTGCTAGGAGCAGCAAAACTAGGTAATGACCCTTCACAATTGTAATCTTGTCTTCATTTAGTCGATCTCCATTTGCTTGCAGTAATGGAACTGTTCTCCATAATGTAGGCAATGAGGGGTTGCATCAAGTTCAAGCATGGGCCATTGCTCCATGAGGACTTGATGGGGTCATATTCCATGACGCTCTTTGCACCAACGAGCATGCGGTAGTTCCCAAAGCTAGCAAGCTAAATGTAGTGTTGAGCTCCGATGATGGCACACTACCACACCCATTCAATCTCTCTAGCTCCTTGCGGAAGCGGTCAGCCAAGACATGGACCGATGTGTGCATGGAGTGCATATGCGACGTGTATGAGAAATCGATGATCGGTTGTGCCACCGCTGCCATGGTCGAGTAGGACAGGGCTTGCACTGAGTAACCCAATTGCTTGATTTGGTCATTACGATGGGTACCCCGAGGGCATAGATGAGCACTTCTACTCTTGTGCGATGCTCATAGAGAGGAAGTATAGGGATGTCTTCCTCACACTACGCACACATAAGGGTCATGTGGGCTGGCTTCGCAGAATGTGGCAGCTGTACCAGTCCCACGGAGGGTCATGATTTCTCTAGGTGTTCATTCGTTCTAATCTAGTAATCGTGCCATCTACCTAGGAGAGTGTATGCTTGTTGCGTCCATGCTGGTATGTAAACATTAGCGATGTGTTTATGTCAAATAGTCATATGTCATTTAAGGTTTGACATGCATTTTGTCTCCATTTAGTACTTAACTGTTGGACAAGCAGTCTATTCCCATGTAGTCATTTTTTCTTAGACATGCATCATGTTGTACTAATTATCTATTATTCAATGTGCATTTATTTACTGAAGTTTGTTAATGACATCTGTTCAGTTCATTTGCTTCTTGTTATATGGAAAATTTTGATGTGCATATGTTTAGTTTAGTTCAATTGGTATATTACATAATTTGGGATAGTTCAATTACCTATTGATGCATGCAAAATTTATCATGGCATTATTTTCTATAGTCAAAGTGTTCAAAATCTAGGATAGGGTATATGTCTTTGCCTGAGGCATCATTCAAGTGCCATTTAAACATCAATATTGTTATTGATGGAGGCATGCTTTATTCAAGTGCATATTGCACCATCAGATACATGGCATAGGCCATGCGTATTCAATATGGACCTATAGTTTATAGATATCATGTTGTTTGCGTAGAACCGACATGTCGGGTCATGAAAAAGACGACAGTAACAATAACAACATCCCACCCCCAATGTTTAAAGTGTCCTTGATTTAGTATTTTTCGACATGATGCCATCTTCGTCTAGATAGCCTCATCATGAGCCTATCTAGACTGGGCTTGAATGGGTGGATGAATAGCTTACGCCACCTCATTTGTGCCACGACATGTTCATAGCGGGTAGAAGCTATTTCCAATGTTGCATGACACGCTTGTCAATCATTACGGGTTGCAGTCATCACCGTGCATTACCATCAAGAAGCGTTGGGGATGTTCTTATGGACTGTGGATACACCACAATCTAACAGTAGGTGCACAATAGGTTTGCACACTCAGGATCCATTGTTCACCAGAAACTCCATCATGTCCTCGACTGCTTGTACGCTATGTGGGTTGGCAACATGAGGTCTGTAGTGTTTAAGTAGGCGCTAGGCGGGCGATAAGCCAGGGCTTAGCGCCTAGCCCACATAGGAAGCCGACTTGGCAAAGGGGGGCTGCGGGCGACATCAACACATATGTGATGTTTGGAGGAAGAAAATTGTTACCCGGACATGATGTGCCCCAACACCAAGAAGGTAGTAGCCAGAGAGAGCATGTACTAAGCATGCCTGCAAGATTTAGGCAACAATAAATGCCTGCAAGATTTAGGCAACAATAAAGCAGTTAGCCGGAAGTAGTAAATAAACTAAGAGAAAGAAAAGGGGCAGGAAAACCGAGGAGGCAGCAAGCAAAGAAGAAAAAGAAGTAGAGATGGCATGCAAAAAGCATGAGCACAACAAAAAGCAGACAAGTCCTAGGCTGTTAGCTGCAAATCTCTAGCTCTCCTATAGCAAAAATCAAGAAAAGTAAAAAGCAAATGGCAGAGATGGCACCCAACAAGTCCTAGGCTCTTAGTTGAAAGTCTCCAGCTCTCCTATCTATACTCCTTAAAAATATGAGTTGGTGGTCGTTGGTGCATTCTCTCTCCGATCTAAACATAGAAATCTTGACCATCTATATCCCCCCTTTCTCACGTTAACTGTCCCTCCTCTCCACTTCCACCTTCGGTTATTCTGTTATGTCATTGTCTCCAGATCTCTCTCCCATGCTCTCTCTCTCCCTCACAGATGGCCGTACCCCCACTAACCCGTCACCTCATCTCCCCTCTACCTCCTCGTCACCCATCAGGCATCTCCCTACCGCCACCACCCCATCTCCCCTCTCCCTCCTCACTGGCCACCGGGCATCTCCCTACCATCACCGCCCCATCTCCCATCGCCCCTCCAACCAAGATTTTTCGCCACACAAACAGTACGACGAAGTAATTTCAGTTAAGACAGCGGCCAGACTGGTGGGAACCATGAGGCAGCACGACGCTCAATGACAGCGGTCGGGCGCTCGACGATGGCGGCTAGTAGATACGAGGCATGCTCGATGACAGTAGCCAGTAGATCTAGAAGGCAGCGATTGATGGCGGCCAGTGGATTCGAGTAGATTTGGTAAAGGCAGGCAACAGGTGATGGGGAAAAGCGATGACTAGAGGGAGGTCTCTTATGTTGCCTCCTCTTCTGCCTGTCAGACACGACAACGGCTCACTGCTGGCCACCATATTTGCTCTACCAGTGGCTGACTTGCCCTACCTCACCACACCTCAACCCACCTCACATCACCTTTGACTAACTAGGCGCATTGATCGTAGGATGCTGATTTTGGCAAAATTGCGGTGGTGAATCTTTGCAAAGC
This sequence comes from Bonia amplexicaulis, assembly GCA_036346245.1. Taxonomy (NCBI): domain Eukaryota; kingdom Viridiplantae; phylum Streptophyta; class Magnoliopsida; order Poales; family Poaceae; genus Bonia; species Bonia amplexicaulis. Next base: position 11,030,019 of record CM070753.1, on the reverse strand, counting down.
GCCTAGGTGGCCACCCAGCCAATCTTCTTGAACATTGGAGACCTGTGGATCCAACTTTTAGTATTGTGCATAATAGATTGAGGGAACCAATGTTCAACCCTTACTTCACCGGAGCCGTAGGTACCATCGACGGGGCACACATTTGGTAATAGTACCTGCAAACATGTGTCTCATGCACACAAACTGTCACAGTTATACAAGCTAGAACATAATGGCTATTTGTGACTTTGACATGCGATTCACCTTTGTAATTACCGAATGGCCCAGATCAGCACATGACATGCGCATCCTACTATACACGCTTATCGATTATGCCTAGAGTATTATCGGACTCAGATTTTTCAACCCAGAATCCTTTGTGATTCCACCGCACTATTCCCTGGATCAGTAGATAGTGCTTATAGATACAGTACTGAACATCAAATTACATATCATGCGGGAGCGTAAATACAATAATAGACTTACTCAGGACTGATCAGGCCGAAATCAATAATTTTCAGCAGCAGAAATGAAGCACACATGTGGGACCCTCAGGACGTGCCCACAGGCAGCCAACTAGGGGTTCATGACCTAGTTCTTGATCTCTTCATCTTCTTCACCATCATGACTTGGTGTGTTGCTGTAGCGTAGCGATCCGACACTTGATTCTTGATTAATTGTGAGAGCGAGGGTGAGCACAAACCACCGTGCTCTACGAGCCAATACACATGATGCATATAGATAACATGCAAGGCTTATCAACGAAAGGTTCTGGTTATTTTATTTGCTACAAATTGCGTTTAAATATGTTACTTAGAAATTTTCTAAGACCTAGCAGTTTGAACTTAAAACATATTGTTTGAAAGAATGCAATAATAATAGCGATCCAGATTCCATCCACCGTTACATGGCTTTCGCACCATATGCTAACCTTTCAGCGTTATATCCGCTTAACTTATCACTGAGACGACACTCAGGGCAACACAAATCAGGGCTTTTCACTGCTCTCTACTTTTTCAATTTCATCCACAAACTTTTTGAAATAGAACTATATCTAGTTAAGTTCCCATGTCTGTCCTTGACAGTGGGCACAGCTATTCGAATAGTTTTCACTCTGTAGATTTTGTACACTTTACCTACAAGAGATAATCTGTCTGTTGCCCCACATGATTCCTTAGCCATGTGGTTGAGTAGATCATCACGAGGCTGTTACAGTGCATTTTTCCCAGCAGAGTCACGTCTGCTAAGGTTTCACTCCCTTTGGGTACGACTACCCTTCCAGGAGTCCCCTCTTGCGTTGTCACGTCGGAGGATGTGGCCATTCTCTGCCCGCCCGTGGTCACACCGGCGCAACCCTTACTGAGTCGATGCAAATTAGTTAGCCCTGCTTACAATTCACCACTTGTGGTTGTACTATTGTACATTGGGAGGTCATGACAAGATTCAGTCCTTAGGGTTATATAAACGGTTCTACCACAATCCACACATTGTGCTTCCACTGCACCACATACCAGCTCCCATACCATCCGCCCAGATATTCAAGCAAGTTGGGATTTTCGGGAGCATAAAATAACCATGTTAAATATACTAGTCATTTCCACCATAACTTCCCAAATTAGTTTCTCATGATTGAAAGTGATGCTTGGCGCATTTTGGTGCCCTCGAGTATCTAAGCAGTACTAAACATGGCGTATAATTAAGGGCTTATTTTTAGTTTTACCATTATAGTTTTTGCTAGGGTGACGAGGATTAAATATTCCAATGTTCCAAAGGATGTGTAATACTAACAAGTCAAATAATGGCCATTTATCTAGAATTTTAAAACAAACATATATTTGCATATGAAGTAATAGCATGCAACTTGATAACTTAAACAAAAGTAATTTACAGAAAATGCAGGTTCAACATGATCAAAGTATTGACTCGCCTGGCGCGGTTTACCGTGGTCTTGAGCTAACTCAAAGCTGTCTCATTCGATGGGCTTGAGCTTCTGGTCCTTATCTTCACCTCGATCTTGGCCTCGCTTGATCTATTGATTCTTCAGGACTCCCATTTCTAATTATGCGCTAAACAATCAAATACAAATAAAGGCAAATAACTCAAAAGATCCACATAAATCCAAATAAACTCAATTTAGCTTTATTATGAGTTAATGGGTGATTTAAGTCAAGGTGATTGGGAGCAAAGTTTTGACAGGCTTAAAGGGGTTGGAGCGAGGGGAGGAATGAAGGAGGGGATTATGCTGAGACAGATGTTAAGGAGGGTTTAGGATATAGGAATATTCATAGGAATATTCCGCTTCAGATTTGAGGGTGGCTGGGCATAGCCGGTGGTAGAATACGACGACTCGATCTTTTTATTAATAACTTCTTTTATTATTTTGTATTTATCAAGTAAGTTCCATGAGTCAGGTTAGACCTATGAATCGGTGTACAAGTTTAGTCGGGTATTATTTTGTCGAGCGTTAATATTCAGGGCATATGCTATATGCGATGTATACAATTTTTAGCTTACCGTATTAATCTTAGAGTCCCGGTTTATAGCATTTTGTGGTACAATATTTTATGTACCCTTAGATATTACTAGTCATTGTTAAATTTGAATAAGGATCCATTTGTATGGGTCCTAGCTTGTTATGCTCAACATTATTATTTATTAAATCTAATGTTAAGATTAATTAATGGCACTAGTATTATTTTGTCTACACTTTAGTTATTGTTAGGCTTAGCTTTACTTTTAATTTAAATTTATTTATCCGGGCAAAGCTTGTTATACATGGTCATATTTCAATATTGTTATTTAATTAAATCTACCACTGAGATTTATTTAATGGTGGCATGTTAAATGTTAGGGCATATTTATTTATAATTAAGGGTGATCTTCATTAAATTTGGATATTTAACCAAAGTAATTTTTCTTTATTAATGCCCTTAATTAATAATTAGTCTTTTTGATAATTATTCAAACCACATTCATTACTCTTATATGACAACTAATCCAAATTTAAATCTTAAATAATCTTGTTTTATATCCTAATCAAATTTATTAGCTCCCCTGGATGATTTCTTAATTTTCCTTGATTTATTTCCTAATTGAAATGGGGTAAAGAAAATAAAAAAATAAAATAAAAGAGTGGGGGACGGGGGAAAACGGGATTCGAACTCACGTCTGTGAGTTAACGTGTGGTGTTGATGACCAACTGGGCTGCGGGCGCTTTGTGACTAGAAGAGGAGAACAATTTAGAAGAGGCGATGCATGAGCCGGGGCAAAACAGAGGAAACGGCCGACGCTCGGCGCCAAGCTCGCCGGCGGCAGGCGGTGGCCTGGGACGCAATGGTGACCAGTAAAACGGGCTCCCACGTGGGTGGGGAAGCTTCTACCGGTGTCATCATGGGGCCGTGGTGGCGTCGGGAATGGCCAGCGCTAGCGTGAGCTGCCGGAGACGGGGTGGAAAGGGACACCGGTGGCCGGGAGGAGGAAGGGAGAAAATAGGGCGAGCATGAGCGGGAGAGGGGTAGGTGGATGCTTACCGAGTAGTCCTTGGAGTCGGAGAGGTGCTGGAGAGGGCCAGCGGCGGTAGCCCGGGACAACGCGGGGAGGCTCATGTCGCCGGTGGCCAAGGGCGAGGGAGAGGGCAGAACGACGATTGCAAAAGATGCGGGATGACGTCGTGATGCTTCAATTCCAAGAATCGAGGGGGGACTCGCCGAGGTGGAAGTGGCGTCGATGGAGGTGGTTTTGGCCTTCAAATGGGAAGAAGGGTGGCGCGGCGAGCTTCGGTGCATAGAATCCCAATTGGCTCGGAGGGGAAGTAGATGGGGAGCGGGGACACGCTGTGACACAGTCGGAGTGGCTGGGGCGTCGTCGGAGAGGTCGGGGCGGCGGTAGCACACGACGACTGGTGCATGGGCAAAGATAGGAGGAGGTACAGGGGAGGGAGGGAAGAAGAGCAGGCGCGATGGAAAGGGCCAAGCTGCTACTTATAGCAGTGGAGGGGTCACTGTGGCACCACTGTTGCAGACGCCCGAGGGCAGGATGCGACGTGGGTGATGGCATGGCGCCAGGGGATGGCGACGCGATGGGGCACAGGGTGGAAAGTGATGGCGAGACGACGCGCGACATGTTGGCGGTGGAGATTGTGGGCGGCGTGGGAGAACCGTGGGCGACGACGGGAGAGCTGTGGGCGATGCGGGCGCATGGCTGCCACGACGACGGAGCGAGAAGGAAGAAGAGACAGCACGACATAGAGAGGAAAGAACGGGAGAGAAGGAGAAAAGAAGAGGAAAGGAGGAGGGCCCAGTAGGTAGGGGAGAAAAAGAGGAGGAAGAGAGAGAGAGAGAAAAGGTGGGGCCCACATGCAAGAGAGAGGGAAAAGGGAAAGAAAAAGGGAAAAAGAAATGCTAAAGCATTATTTTGAAATTTATATTTTTAATTTAAATTTTAATTTGAATTAGGATTTACTGATTTTCGGAGTTTTGTATGATATTCAAAATTCACATTTCTAATTTTTATTTCTAATCAGGAAACTAAAAATTAAATCCAAATTTGAATTCTTGGGTCAATTTGATGGAAGGTGGATTTTTTAATTTAATTTCTGAATTTTGGTTTTCAGAGTTTTAAACTCATATTTAAATTATTTCGTATCTTTTATTGTCATGATTCTTATTTGTATTTGAGAATTGTTTCAAGTCAATATTTTACTTAGCACAAAGCTCGGGAAAATCCAAATAAGATTTTGACAGAATTTCAAAAGCCAACTGTCTGCAAATAAAAGTTTTAAATTTTTTGCAATTTTGGACGTTTGGAATTTAAGATGTTACAAGTATGCTACCTCCGGAGTAAATGCCAGTTTTGAGTCCGGAGTAGTTCTGTGCAGGGGTGTAGATATGGATTAGGTACGTGATGTGATAGCAGACGCTCTAGTTGCATGGCATCAATTCACATAGGTAGAACCACATGTATGCTTGTATGTTTTGTATGTTTCTGTGTGTATGTAATGAACACACTTATGCCTGTATGTTCGAATTTGTGGACGTATGCATGTAACGAATGTATCTATGCTTGAACGTTTGTATTCACGCACATACGCCTATAACAAATGTTTGTAGTGGTTCACCGTGCTTGGAATGGAAGGGTAAACAACATGCCACCATCTAAAGCTAACTAATATAAGAGAACAAACAACAGTGCTAAATAGGTGACATTTTGTACCATAATCAGCAAGAGAAGAGTGCATTAGTAGTTGTAACATCCTGAAAAGTTGAAATTTGAATTATAAAATTTTTTGCATTAATTGCTGATATTCTGGTTTGAATTTGATTTTTAAGGCATTTCTTAAATCTTGATTAAGGTTCCAAAAGATAAAATGTAAACCCTAAGAAACAAAATTTTAAAATGAGAAGTTGAAAAGATGATCCAGTGCAAAATGAATATAGTTGGTCTTAAAGATTTGAGAGTAATAATATGGTTAAGTTTTGATAAAGTTACGAGAGGCGTAAATAAAATAGAAGTACATATATATATATATATATACACATATTTGTATATGAAAAGTGGGATTAACAAAAAGGGTTTTTAGTGAATAAATATGTGTAGATAAACTCCTCATGAAATGGGGAGTTAAAAATATATATGTACATATATACAAAACATATAAAAGGAAAATAAAAGGGATAAACCGGGCGGAACCGGCCGACCGGCCGAACCGGCCCACCCGCTCGGTGGAAGCGGCACACGACCGTTGCCCGCGCGCGTCGCTCTCTCGCCGGTGGGGCCGCCATGGGACGGTTTCCCTTTCTTTCTTCTTTCTCCTTCTCCTTTACGCCTCGCTCGCCGCCACCCGTGCTCCTCCGCTCCTCTCGTGGCACCGCTCCCGGCAGTCGAGTCCCATCGCCGGTCAGGGCGCACCACCACCGCCCCTGGTTTCACCCGGCCCCGCCCACGGTACACGGCGCCACCGCCCGAGGACTTCCTCCGCTTGGTCGCGTTGCCCACCCACGGGCGCGCTCTCACGACCAGCGTCTTGGGCGCAAAGGCGCGAGGCGACCACAATGTGGTCGCGCGTCGAGTCCCTAGAACCTGCTGCCGCTCATGCTGACGCCTCACTTTGCATCGACGCGACGGATCAGACCCGCTCCCGTCGCCAGCCCAATTCCGCCGGCTATAAAAGCCGTGCGGCCTCTCCTAAGCATCGCCACACTCTCCTCTCCCTCTCCCTCTCCCTCCGAGCAATTGCCCCAAAATCCCGTAGATCGCCGCCGGCCGAGTTTCTTCCCCAACTCCGGCGATCTCCCTCCCCGTCGATTCGAGCCACTAGAGCTCAATTAAAACCTTCCACACCATCCCTAGATCCCCACGAACTCACCCCCGGCCTTCCCTGCACCCCTCATCGGCCGTACATCGCCGGCACCAAGGGACCTCTCCACACCGCCGCTGCCACAGCTGCCGACCTATCTCCGGCGCTCCCCGGACCCCGCCGACGCACTCATCGGCTTCCCCTCAGCGCCAAGAACGCATTTCAGTGGACTCCCGACCCTCTCCGACCACTCCTCGCCGGCGCCACCACAGCCCCTCACCGGCCTCTGCCACCGCTACCCAGCCGCCTCCCCGAGCTACCTCAAAAGGGTAAAACACCCTTAAGCGGTAGGCAAAGCCTCCCCTGACCCCTTGGCTAGCGCAGCCAATTCTCTTCCTTCCCTCGGCTCCCCAGTAGCGTTCGAGCCCCGCTCCGCTACCGGGTTGAGCTTTCTTTTATTTTCCGACCGACATGTGGGCCCCACTGTCACCGCCGCCACCGAGAGGCCGACGACAGTCCCACTGTCGGTCGGCACCGACGAGTGGGTCCAGAGACCGATGGGACCCACTGCGCTGACCGTCAGAGGTGGTACCAGCGACAGAGGACCCCACCGCCGAGGCACGATCGGGAGTAATAAAAGAAATAAAATATGCGAGTGGGTCCCACCTGTCAGAGTTTAATGATTTTAGGAATTTATTTAAACTGAAACTTTGAAATGTCATAACTTCTTCATTTCAACTCCAAATCGAGTGAGACAAATTTTTAAATTCGTTTAAATTCAAGATCTACCCAATGGAACTGAAATCATAATTTTTAGAGTTTATTTGAATTTCTGGTGTTATTTGGATTGATTTGTTGCTTTTCTTTTTATGCAAATTTTCGCGCACGGTTAAAATAGCGTCGAGGCACAAGAAGAGGAAGCAGAGGCAGCAGACCCAAAGACCAACTCCAAGAACCTTGTGACCAAGGCGAGTTATCACTTTGACCATATCGAACCCGGATCTATGCAAATTAATTCCTTTTAAATTATCCATGTGCATGCTTTATTTCATGTGGTATATTATGTTCAGATTTTCAGAATGTAGTTATACACCCGTTATTATGCTTGCTAGTATTACCCGTTGAAACATCTTGGTATATGTGAACCTTGTCGCCATAGTAAAACTAGTATAAAATAGATTTCCCCAAATAGAGTATAATGTAGCGAATTACTTAGTCATGCTAGTTAACGGGGACACTTAGTTGTCCCAAAACTCTCACATGCAATATGAAAAATGATTTGGGCGGTCGGTGGGACCGATGGTGAAATGTTTGGAACTATTATTTTATGTCCCAAAATCCCCAAACTTGCTTAGTATCCGGGTGGATGATTTGAAATTTGGAAGGTGGTGCGGTGGGAGCACAAAATTATGGAATGTGGTAGAACCACCCGATAGCTCTAAGGATCTGAATCTTTTCATGTTAGCTCGTAAAACAAGACAACCACATGTCTCAAAATACAACTTGGCTAAGTAGCGGTATCGAAACTCCTCGATTCATCTCACCGGTAGTGGATAGACGTGGTTATGCAAGGGCAAAGGAGGCCTAAAGGGACACCGAGTGGAGGTGGCGTTCACCACCGTACTAGCATTGGGGAGTGGAGCCGCATAATGCTAGTAGCCGTGGTGAACATCCCGTGCAACGTATAGGACCCACCGCAAGTGGGAACAGCCCATAGGGTGAGATGACTAGCGGAACTAGATATTCTGAACAATCATGTGATAATCAATCTGACCACCTGACCAAGGAATCAGGTGGGGCAATAGGTGGATTATCGCTTGTGGTGAAAGTGTACACACTCTGCAGAGTCAAAAACTATTCGAATAGTTGTGCCCACGGTCATGGGCAGACATGGGATACTTAACTAGATATAGCTCTGTTTCAGAAACGATTGTGAAGGGAATGGGAAAATAGAGGGCGATGGACTGCCCTAGTTTGGAAATGGCCTGGGTTTTGTCCCAGTGGTAAGTTAAGTGGTTATAACACTGAAAGATGCAATATGATGCAGATGCCATGTAATGGTGGATGGAATCTGTATCGCTATTACAAAGGCTGTACTTCACTTTACTTTTGTTAAAAAGCTGCTAGATCATAGGGAATTTATTTATGGTATTCATATGCAATTTATGGCAAAACAACCAAACCCCAGCCTTCCCTTGAACTAGCCTAGCATGTAATTTACTGCATTCTGTGTGGTAACTTGCTGAGCACGGTGGATAGTGTGCTCATACTCGCAATATCAAAACAGAGACAGGGACGCAGGATCATTATGATCACGAAGATGCCCCGGTCAAGGAGAAAGGAGGCAACGACGAGAATTAGGGCGTCGCTTGCGTTTCTAGGCCCAGACAAGGCAGACTCTAGGCGGTGTGTGCACGTATATCATCTAAGTCTAGGAGATATACAATGCACACACATTACCCCAGTCGCTTGCCTGTTGCGTCGGCTTACTTTTATTCCGCTGTGATACTTTGATACTGATGACATTCGGCTTAGGGCCCCTTTTGTAAACTATTGCCCGACGTGGCATAATTCAAGCTATGGTCTGTAATATTTGATGTATGCGATGTATGTATGATTCAGCAATGTACTGTGTGCACTAACTACTGATCCAGGGATTAGTGCAATTGAGAGACCATGTGGAGGTCATCCCGTTGTGTATGATGAATAATTGACATCGGTTTAGAAAAGTCGAGTTTGAGTCGGTTGGTTCGGACCTAGACGTTGCGTGGCGTAACGGGCTCGGTCGGACTTGGTCGAACCTAGTCGTATGGGTTTATGATACATATTCTGATAATGCGACAGGTTTGGATTTGATTATGCTTACATATATCGAGCGGTGCTATTTGATGTGTTTCTTGTCTGTGATTGACTGCAGGACATCGAGGCGGTGTCGTGGCGAGGCACGGTGGACCGGACTAGGCGCAGGTGGCGCTGAGGTCAGAACGGTAGGGATGTGTCGAAGACGACGTGAACTCGAGGTGGTTGCGAGTCGGGAGACGAGGAACCGAAGCTGGAGCTACCGGTGATGGACACAACGAGCGACGATGAGAGAACCGGGACTAGACTCAGGTGGAGTCGGAGGTCTCGGTCGATGTCGGATGGAAGCGACGGCGCGGCGAGAGGATCGGGACAAGACTCGGGGAGGAGTCAAGGTCCAGACGGTTGAGGTACCGGACGCGGAAGCTTCGGAAAGGCGCTGAGGGCAAATTCGGGTTTGACTCAAGCTTGAAGTAGGAGGCTGTTTTCCCTCCTAAAATGGGTTGACTTTGACCCTTGCCCCATGTGGATGAAAGGCTTGTAGTGGGCATGGTATGCCACTTCTTGATTTTCCATATGGGGGTGAGGCCTTGCCTTCAAAAAGAGGAGAGGGAGGCTGTAGTACACACTCACTTAGACATGAAAGGAAAGTGAGCTGGGCGGTGTTGTGCTCTGTTCTTCATTTTGCTCATGTGTGTTCTTGAGAGATGAAGTGTGTTAGAGTGAGATGTTTGTTTGATCCTACTTGTATTTCCTTTCTTGTTCAAATGTACAGGCGTATGGGGACTCATCTATGATCTTTGTCTTGTTTAAGAATGAAATTTCTGAAGTCTTTTCTTGAGATGGCTCTCTGTTCTTGTTCTGACTGTTCTAGGGTTTGATGCTATTTTCGATTCCCTTTATGATTCTGCATGAAATTTGGGTTGTAGAGTCCTGAGACTATTGCTAACATACCCTCAAAGTTTCATTGCCAAAGGATCAATGATTTGGGAGTAATTTGGTTTTTGGTGGAGTCTCTGTTAGTTTTCAGTTTTTAAGTAAAATCTGAAATTCTTGGTTTCCTGTTGAGCTGTTTGGTTTCTAAGGTCTTACTCCTATTTAAAACAAAGTTCTTCTCGTCTTGGCCTAAAAGGATGAACTGATTTTCTTTATTTCTTTTTCTTCTAGTTGATTTCGGTTGTAGCTTCTTGCTGTTTTCTGGAGCAGCATGCAGCAGCTCTCTGTTTACAGCTTTGTGTTGTTTTCGGCTCAGACTTTTGGCCAGAAGAAGCTGTTGTGTTCTCTGCATTTTCTGGACTTTATTTCTAGTTACTTGTCTCTACTGAATTCAGTTTTCAACTGCACTCAATCTGCTGTTCGGCAAAGATAAAAACAGCAGTTCGGATAACTGAAAACAGCCGTTCGGCTGACTGAAAACAGCAGTTAAGCAGCTCTGCATTTTTCCAATTGGGTCTACGTTTTACTGCAGCTTAGCTGCCGAATGAATCTTCTGAATATTGTGTTCTTGAAAATCTGATTTCTGCTGCATGTGTGTGTCTCACGGCAATTAAGTTCTGTGCAGTTTGTGTCTATTGGACATTTCCTCTTCACAGCTACTCGAGTAAACCCTTTTCAGTTCTGGTGGGTTCAGTTTGGCTGTTGTTTTAGCTTTCTGCATCTTCAGTTCGGCAGCAGGCTGACTTTCAATTGTTGGTACTGTTTTCGGTCAAAATTCTAATGCAGCGCCCCTCAGTTCAGTCTCAAGTTTTTCAATTTTATCTTTCTGATCTTTGACGATTTTGCATGCAGATCAAACGGCAATATTTTCAGCTGAAATTTTCTTGATTACTCTCGATTTATGCTGAATTTTTAGTATCGCATGCGTTCCAGTTTTCAACAGAATTAATTTTCCAAATTCTCGGGGGCGTTTTTTAAAGAGAATGACATTCACCCCCCTCTGTCGCCATTTCGGTCCTACAATTGGTATCAGAGCCGGTTAGCTCTTGTCTATAGATCTTAACCGGTCTGCAAGCCATGGCGACAAACAAGTATTCCACCAAGCCGCCCATCTTTGATGGCCTGGATTACCCCTTCTGGAAGAGCCGAATGGAAACATACATCCAGGCTCAGGGGTATGCCATCTGGCGGAAGTGAAGGTCAGATTCGCTGTTCCTGCCGATGAAAACATCAATGTGGTGAACATGCCCGATGTTGAGGCCAATGCAAAGGCAAGGAACATCATAATCTGAGGTTTGAGCGAGGCGAATTTGATCGCATCTCTCACCGTCGTCCGCTCACGACATCCGGGCGACCCTCGATGCATACCATGAGGTACCACCCGATCAAGACGGTTCGACAGACCGGTTCAAGCGAATCTGATGAAATTCGAGATGCTTGCTGGTGAGTCCCTCGACGAGTGCTTTTCGCGTTTTCACAAAATCTTGAGCAACCTCCAAGCCGTCGGTCTCACATACTCCGACTCGGATAACGCTCGACAGATGCTTTACACTCGATCTTCGTGTTTGGGAGATGAAGGTGACTACCATCAAGGACACCACAGACCTCTCGACCACGACTCTTGACGCTTTACTCGTGCCTCAAGACTCACGAGATTGACATAGTCTCGTCGGTCGAAGTCACGATCGATGGCGTTAGTCACCGATCCCACTCGGATCCTCTTCATTGAGCCGATGTGCGGATTCTCCCTTGCTGCTCTCTGTGACATAACTGATGATTAGTTAGAGCAGCTTGCGGATGAACAGTTAGCCCTCTTAGCGCGGAGATTTTCTTATGCTTACAAGAGGAGGAGGGATGGGAAAAGGGGAGGACCCATGATTTGTTTCGAGTGTGGTGGCCCTAACCACATCCGAGCAAACTGCCCCAAGGCGGGAAGGGCAAAGCGACTACTGGCGGTTCGGGCAAGAACGACTACACCGACAAGAACCGCAATACAAAGCCCTCAACAATCGTCCAAGGCAAGAAGAAGTTCCGCAACTTTGGGAAGGCGAAGAAGCTCTTCCACTGCGTCCTCACCGCCTTCGACGACCTCGACCTCGGCGAGGTGGAGGGATGGAGCGACGACGGCAGACGGTGATCAAGAACCCAAAACAACGGCAACTTCTCGGCATGTGCTTCATGGCCCTTGAGGCGAGATCGTGACAACGACCTCTACTCCGACTCGACGAGGTATGTCCCTCCTATGACCAATCGAATGAAGCTTTTCTTAAGCTAGGAGGATTTCATGCTAGAGCTAAAGCTAGGTGTAGCGAGTTAGAAAAGGAAGTAGATAGATTATCACTAGAGATTATTGCTCTTACATCTGCTCCTACTAATGATGATTGTGATACTTGCTGTGCTCTCTTGGGTGACATGGAGAAACTAAGGACCTCGCATGATAGTGTGTCCTCCGAGCTTGATATTGTTAAAGTGGAGAATGTTAGTGCGCTTCTTGAACTAGAAATGACTAGGATTGTTGTTCCTTCATCTACTATTGAGACTACTCCCTGCACCTCATGTGAGGATAAGGACAATGCTTTTAGAGGTCTTTACACTATGCTTCTCGATCTGCCCGAGACTTGTGAAAGTTGTAATAATTTAAAGATGAACCTAAAACGGGCAGATCACAAAATTGCTGAATTGCGTGCTTCCCTGTTAGAGCCTATTGTTTCTTGTACCAACTGTCCTAAATTAACCTTTGAGCTTGAATCGGTTTCTAAGCAATTTCAAGAGATGATTGATCATAACAAGAAAATGGCTCAATTTGCTACTAAGGATCCTGTTAGCTCACCATGCAATAGTTGTAATAAACTAAAATTTGAATTGATTGCATTGGATGAAAATGTGTGAAGCTAACTAAGGACCTTCTAGAAAAATCACATCCTTCTTGTGCTTTTTGTGCTGAAGTGTTTGAAAAGGATAAGGACATAGTAGAGACGTTTAGGAAGAGTTACGAGAACCAAATGGCTAGGATTAGGGCTGCCCCCTGTGTGTCCTGCGAAGCCCTCAAGGTTGAGGTGGCCGTGCATAAGGAGAAATATGCACGTGCTATTCGCTCTTCTACTATTGGCTCTTCTCCTTCCTCTCCTCCTGCTGCCTCTTCTTCTTCTCCCCGCTCTTCTTGCACCTCTCTTTTCTGGAGTGTCGATCTTATGAACACTCTCGAGAAATTTGTAGGAGGCAAGAAAAACTTAATCTTATTTTAGACCACCAAAGATTTGCAAATTCAATCGGGGTCTAGGATATGATTTTCTAGAGGATGTGAGGAAGCATCCACCGTCGTGCTCGGACCCATAGCAGCAGTGTGATTGAGGTCAAGCCCAAGAACAAGAAAGTTCAATTTAAATCGGCAGCTTTGTTCAAGGGATTTACGACGACAAGGTGATTCCACACGTAGCTTCGGCCTCTCGGCGAAGCCATCTCATGCTACCGCCTCTCGAAGGTGAAGTATCATTGCACCTTCGCGAAGGATGGACATTTGATTGACCATCGCTTCAAGCGCGCAAGATTGCGCGAAGAGACCGTGTTGAGTCTCTTAGGCGTATTCGTGGTCGACCCGGACCTTGAGTGCACCTAAGACCAACACGAGGTCTAGGCTTGCTACTATTGGTAGCTTTGGGCGACATCGAGGACTTGGTTCTTCCGATTTTTACGTTTTCGTCCTCATGCTCCCTCTGGTCATGACTTCCGCCGTTCTGAGGGTAGATCTCGCTTTTCCCATCGAGATGCCTACCCGCGGCGTGATCAGCCTGTTGCCGGTGCTCCGACTCGCTCCTCTGTGCAGTCGGACCCAGTAACAGATGCTGAGTAACAGCTTCAGGTCTACTCTTAGACCTTCTACTGTGAGTAACAGAGGCGTGGGGTAGATAGAGGTCGACCGTGTTTGACTACTTCATCGCTCGACGTGTTACTCGATGATAGGTGCCAAAATCACTCTTGATTTATCCCAAGATCGAGACTTTACTCTGTTTGACTCGGTTCGCGGGCGAGGAAGGAAAGGTTTGGCTTGTAGACTCGGGTGTTCATGACACATGACCGGAGATTCCGTTGGTTTTCTTCCTTGCCGTGCTCCGGTGATGAGACGATCACCTTGGAGATGCTTCATCCGGGCGCGTCATCGCCAAAGGTACTTGTCGTATTAATGATTCATTTATTTTAAAAGATGTTGCCTTGGTTAGTAAGTGCAATATAATTTGCTTTCGCCTCTCGACTTCTGATGACAATTTCGAGGTGAGCTTTAAGAAAAACAATTGCAAAATTCTTGACTCTTCGGGTAGTTTGGTTTGCGGGATTTCTCGTTATGGGAGGATCTTTTATGCTGATTTTGTTGAGTCTTCTGGTGATCCTCTCTGGTGTTTAGTTGCTTCAGAGTCCCGTGACCTCACTTTCTGGCATAGGAGACTTGGTCATATAGGATTTGACCATTTGACCTGAGTTAGCGGCCACGATCTCATTCGTGGTCTGCCGAAACTCAAAATGGTCAAAGATCTAGTTTGTACTCCATGCCGGCACGGCAAGATGGTTGCCGTTTCTCATCCTCCCACACAAATGACTATGACCGATGCACCGTGACGTTGCTCCATATGGACACGTTGGACCACTCGAGTGCGGTCGGCGGGGAGGGAAGTGGTTTGTTCTTGTCGTGTCGATGACTTCTCGAGGTACTCTTGGGTGTTTTTCTTAGCCTCGAAGGATGAAACATTTACCCATTTTCGGGGTTTGTTTAGTAGGCTTTCTATTGAGCTCCCGGGTGCCTTACGAACGATCCGCAGTGACAATGGCACGGAGTTCAATAATTCCTACTTTGAGAGGTTCTGTGATGAGACAGGTGTAGAGCACCAGTTCTCTTCTCTATACGTCCCTCAGCAGAATGGCGTTGTGAAGAGGAAGAACCGTACCTTGGTCGAGATGGCCAGGACGATGCTTGATGAGTATTCTACACCACGGAAGTTTTGGGCTGAGGCTATAGCCACCGCGTGCCATGTTTGAACGAGTTTTCTCGGGGCACACTTGCACCGCACCTCTTACGAGTTGAGATATGGGCGGCCCGTGTTTCTCATTTTCGTGTGTTTGGTTGCAAGTGCTTTATTCAAGTCCGGAACCTAGATAAGTTCGAGTCACGTTCTTGTGATGGACTCTTTCTAGGCTACTCGACTTCTTGGCGGGCCTATAGGGTGCAGAACTGCGAGTCTAGCAAAATGGTAGAAACACGTGAGGTGACTTTCGATGAGGCCAGTCCGGGGACTAGGCCCGACATCTCAGGTTCACTAGAGCAGTCCGAGACCATCTTTGTGGATGATGAGGATGATGGAGATGAGGGTTGTCTACCCGATCCAGTCCCTCATCCACCCCTTGAGGTGCCTTCTTCCACGGCACCTCGGGTGATCGACCTACCTTCGCTTCTTCGGAGCTAGTGGCTCTGTTCCTACCCGTCAGTCACGAGGTAGATGCCACTTCTTCACCTCATCCTGGACCTCCAAGACATATCTAAAAATCTCATCCTTCAGAGCAGATGATTGGAGACCTCTTTGAACGAGTCACACGCTCCAAGTCTGGCGTGTCACTTTTCTGTCTCCACTCTGCCTTCGTTGCCTCCTTTGAGCCCAAAAACGTTTGTCATGCTTTATCTGACGAGTCTTGGGTCAATGCTATGCATGAGGAGCTCGAGAGTTTCGAAAGAAACAAGGTTTGGACGCTTGTTGAGCCCCCTCGAGGTCACAATATCATTGGGACCAAATGGGTGTTCAAGAACAAGCAGAGCGAGGATGGGGTAGTCATTCGAAACAAGGTTAGACTGGTTGCTCAGGGGTACTCCCAGGTTGAGGGTCTAGACTTCGAGGAGACCTTTGCCCTCAGAGCGTGTCTTGAGGCCATTAGAATTACGCTTGCCTGCGGCTTCTAAGGGTTTCAAGCTTTACCGATGGACGTCAAGAGTGCCTTTCTCAATGGCCTTATTGAGGAAGAAGTCTATGTGAGACAGCTTCCTGGTTTCGAAAACCCCAAATACCCAAACCATGTCTACAAGCTTTCCAAAGCTTTGTATGGACTTAAGCAGGCCCCCAGGGCCTGGTATGAGAGGCTTAAGTCCTATCTGTTGAGTCATGGTTTCGAAATGGGTAAAGTCGACAAGACCTTGTTCATCCGCTGGCTTGACATTGACTTTCTGCTCGTCCAGATTTATGTGGATGACATCATCTTTGGTGGCTCCTCACATGCTCTCGTTTCTCAGTTTTCTGATGTCATGAGCTCGGAATTTGAGATGAGCATGATGGGCGAGTTGAGTTTCTTCCTTGGTTTCCAAATTAAGCAGACTCGGGAGGGTACTTTCTTGCATCAGGGCAAGTACACTCGAGACCTCCTGAAGCGCTTCGATATGAGTGATGGGAAGCCGGTGTCCACTCCTATGGCTACATCAGTTCCACTCGACCCAGATGAAGACGGCGAGCCAGTTGATCAGAAGGAGTATCGAAGTATGATCGGTTCCCTCTTATACCTCACTGCCTCGAGACCGGACATACACTTCTCCGTGTGTCTTTGTGCTCGGTTCCAGGCTTCTCCTCGTGTATCTCACCGTCAGGCGGTGAAGCGCATCCTTCAGCCCTTGAGCTACCATTGACTATGGTATCGGTACTCTTCCTCATCCTGTCTTTCCCCGATAGCCTACTCGGATGCGCACTTTCTTGGTCAGAGGATAGATAGGAAGAGCACCGGCACTGCCAATTCATTGGCACTTCTCGTTCACGATCCTCGAGGAAGCGGTCCGATGTTGCACGATCCACCGCAGGGTCGAGCGTTCTGTCGCGGCCGATTCTTTGCTGCCCAAGTGCTGGATAGTCTCGACCTGCGGGACTTTGGGTTAGTTATCGACAGTGTTCCACTCCTTTGTGATAACATTTCTGCAATTAACATTGCTAAGAACCCAGTGCAGCATTCTCGGACCAAGCATATCGACATTCGCTTTCACTTCCTTAGAGACCATGTGGAGAAGGGTGACATCGTGCTCCGGTTTGTGGAGGGTGACCACCGGTTGGTGACATCTTCACCAAGCCTTTGGATGGCTCGAGGTTTTCAGCTCTGCGGGGAGAGCTTGGGGTGGTTTGTCCTTATGGACTGTTGTGAGGGGGAGCTTGTGCTTTACTGCTTTACTATATTTATTATGCTCTTACTCCTTTATGATTGCATTGCATATGAGTGCAGTGGGTTTAGTCCTTCCAGCATAGGTTAGAGTGGTTCTTTTGTCTAGTTGCTTAGACTTCTTACTCTTATCTTATGCTTCGGGATGCTCTATTAGTCGTTTCTTATCTCACTAGATTGAGCTCACTCACTTCTTGCGATCTAGCGAGGGTCGGGCCACCTTCGGGTGCAGCAGGTGCGTGTTTGCTCTCTAGTGTGTGTTTTACGGTCACTATTAGTCACAGGTCATATGGGGTAGATGAGAGTCGATCGAGCCATAGTATCATCTATATCTTATCTATGCTTTAAGGATCCTGCTTTCTTTGCCGACTTCTCGTTTTTATTGCTTTGGTTCAGGGGGAGTTCATTTGGGAGCTTCTGGAATGTAATATTGACTTAACTCAACTTGAACTAAAAGTTGCATCACATGTTGATGGGGAGCTGGATTTTTCTGCATTACTTCCTGCATTGAGCCTTGATTATTATCCGGTTATGACATGCTTTCGATGTTTTACATCTTGCCATGATTTATGCTCATTTGCTAGATTCATTATGACTTCATATGTGTAGACTAGCTTTTGCCATGATGAGTTAGTTAAATTTGCTCAATTTGAACTAAAACTTGTCATGTTAGCATTTGAGATTAGTCTCTCTTAAGCTATCCTTTTATGATTCATGCCATGTCAAATAGGCTAGGTTGAGCGTTGAATCTCTCTTTTGTGCGAAAAAAAAACTGATATCACCAATTCTTTCTCATGAGACGACTTACCATTGCACTAGGCATGAACTCAGGGGGAGTTTTGGATGACCAAGATCATTTCCTTAAGCTTCTCGCTTGGAATGATCGCATAAGGCTTGAGATCTAGCACATGATAAAAATATGGGTTGAAAACGACCATGAATTTCAAAAGAAAAATGTCATCTGTGCTCAATTTGCCTAAGCTATTAAAGAATCAAGTACTTGAACCAATGTTTCACTCTTGAGCATATAGCACTCTATTTTAGACTCAATATTAGATTCTTGGTTCCGCTTAGCTTGATTGACGTGGCTTGCATCATCCTTGGATGTCTCTAGCTAGACTTTGCTTATTGATGACTTGACGTGCTCATAAATGCACTAAAATTCAGATTGTCATCTAATTGCTTCTAGCTAGCTTATACATATCCTGTCATGATCTAGATAGCAGTTCATTGAGTTATGGCTTGGTGTAATACATTATGGTCATTATGGATAATTCTCATGGCTCTAAATGCTTAGAATAAACAAACTTCAGCCATTTCATCCATCATCATGACTTATTCTCTCTTTTGCATTCTTGATGTGTTTATTGCCAAAAGGGGGAGAATAGATTGGAGAAAAAGTCTTTTGGGAATCTAGAGCTTGGAGAACAAGTTACTCTTTCTTGAGTCGCTCTAGTGATTCCTTCTGTCGACATGGTCATGAGTTTCATTTCTTTCTTTGGACCATGTTGGACTCTTCAAACTCAACTTCATGCTTTTTCTGGGTTTGTCAATATACTCATCAAGGGGGAGATTGAGAGACCATGTGGAGGTCATCCTGTTGTGTATGATGAGTAATTGACATCAGTTTAGAAAAGTCGAGTTTGAGTCGGTTGGTTCGGACCTAGACGTTGCGTGGCGTAACGGGCTCGGTCGGACTTGGTCGAACCTAGTCGTATGGGTTTATGATACATATTCTTATAATGCGACAGGTTTGGATTTGATTATGCTTACATATATCGAGCGGTGCTATTTGATGTGTTTCTTGTCTGTGATTGACTGCAGGACATCGAGGCGGTGTCGTGGCGAGACACGGTGGACCGGACTAGGCGCAGGTGGCGCTGAGGTCAGAACGGTCGGGATGTGTCGAAGGTGAACTCGAGGTGGTTACGAGTCGGGAGATGTGGAACCGAAGCTGGAGCTACCGGTGATGGACACAACGAGCGACGACGAGAGAACCGGGACTAGACTCAGGTGGAGTCGGAGGTCTCGGTCGATGTCGGATGGAAGCGACGGGCAGCGGCGAGAGGATCGGGACAAGACTCAGGGAGGAGTCAAGGTCCAGACGGTTGAGGTACCGGACGCGGGAAGCTTCCGGAAAGGCGCTTGAGGGGCAAATTCGGGATTTGACTCAAGCTTGAAGTAGGAGGCTGTTTTCCCTCCTAAAATGGGTTGACTTTGACCCTTGCCCCATGTGGATGAAAGGCTTGTAGTGGGCATGGTATGCCACTTCTTGATTTTCCATATGGGGGTGAGGCCTTGCCTTCAAAAAGAGGAGAGGGAGGCTGTAGTACACACTCACTTAGACATGAAAGGAAAGTGAGCTGGGCAGTGTTGTGCTCTGTTCTTCATTTTGCTCATGTGTGTTCTTGAGAGATGAAGTGTGTTAGAGTGAGATGTTTGTTTGATCCTACTTGTATTTCCTTTCTTGTTCAAATGTACAGGCGTATGGGGACTCATCTATGATCTTTGTCTTGTTTAAGAATGAAATTTCTGAAGTCTTTTCTTGAGATGGCTCTCTGTTCTTGTTCTGACTGTTCTAGGGTTTGATGCTATTTTCGATTCCCTTTATGATTCTGCATGAAATTTGGGTTGTAGAGTCCTGAGACTATTGCTAACATACCCTCAAAGTTTCATTGCCAAAGGATCAATGATTTGGGAGTAATTTGGTTTTTGGTGGAGTCTCTGTTAGTTTTCAGTTTTTAAGTAAAATCTGAAATTCTTGGTTTCCTGTTGAGCTGTTTGGTTTCTAAGGTCTTACTCCTATTTAAAACAAAGTTCTTCTCGTCTTGGCCTAAAAGGATGAACTGATTTTCTTTATTTCTTTTTCTTCTAGTTGATTTCGGTTGTAGCTTCTTGCTGTTTTCTGGAGCAGCATGCAGCAGCTCTCTGTTTACAGCTTTGTGTTGTTTTCGGCTCAGACTTTTGGCCAGAAGAAGCTGCTGTGTTCTCTGCATTTTCTGGACTTTATTTCTAGTTACTTGTCTCTACTGAATTCAGTTTTCAACTGCACTCAATCTGCTGTTCGGCAAAGATAAAAACAGCAGTTCGGATAACTGAAAACAGCCGTTCGGATGACTGAAAACAGCAGTTAAGCAGCTCTGCATTTTTCCAATTGGGTCTAAGTTTTACTGCAGCTTAGCTGCCGAATGAATCTTCTGAATATTGTGTTCTTGAAAATCTGATTTCTGCTGCATGTGTGTGTCTCACGGCAATTAAGTTCTGTGCAGTTTGTGTCTATTGGACATTTCCTCTTCACAGCTACTCGAGTAAACCCTTTTCAGTTCTGGTGGGTTCAGTTTGGCTGTTGTTTTA
This sequence comes from Bonia amplexicaulis, assembly GCA_036346245.1. Taxonomy (NCBI): domain Eukaryota; kingdom Viridiplantae; phylum Streptophyta; class Magnoliopsida; order Poales; family Poaceae; genus Bonia; species Bonia amplexicaulis. Next base: position 11,009,483 of record CM070753.1, on the reverse strand, counting down.
GTTTTCTGCATCTTCAGTTCGGTAGCAGGCTGACTTTCAATTGTTGGTACTGTTTTCGGTCAAAATTCTAATGCAGCGCCCCTCTCAGTTCAGTCTCAAGTTTTTCAATTTTATCTTTCTGATCTTTGACGATTTTGCATGCAGATCAAACGGCAATATTTTCAGTTGAAATTTTTACTGATTACTCTCTGATTTATGTTGAATTTTTTAGTATCGCATGCGTTCCAGTTTTCCACAGAATTAATTTTCCAAATTCTCGGGGGCGTTTTTTAAAGAGAGTGACATTCACCCCCCTCTGTCGCCATTTCGGTCCTACAGCAATAATCACAGGGGATTTCGGATTGAAAAATCCGGGTCCGACAGTAGTGATCACCCAACACAATTCAACTTAATCAATAAAAAGCCAAAAGCCTCAAAGAGCACTATGACTTCTCTATCAATCGTTACTACTCACCAGCCAAAACCAAAAGCCATTAGCCGAAGCCAAAACCCACCAGCCGAAAGAACAGGCCCTTAGTTAGGTTGTCTCGATCAAGGCTTGTTTGGATGGCTCTGGATCTTGGCTAGGGAAGTTTTCTTGATCAGTCCAAGTGCATCTTCATATTGCCTGTGACTGATGACTTTTAGCTGAAAATAAATAGTAGTGGTTGAAGGAAGTGACTTTTAGAAGGAGAAGATAAATAGTGGATAAAGTGAGGGAGAGATGCTTGCACGAGACGGGAGCTAGGGGTGGATCCAAGTACAAGAAGAAGATATCTTTGTTTCTTTCTATGGTAGTGATGATTCAGAGGAGTATCTTGAGTGAGAATGGCGAATGGAGAAAGTGTTTAGATTTCAGAAGCTTTCAAAACCCAAGAGGTGATGCGTGCCACGAGAGAGCTTGAAGTCTATGCTTATAGTTGGTGGTAACAACTTTTTGAAAAACAATTCATTAAATCTTGATCAGATTTAAAGGCATTTATGAGAAGCGAGTTTGCACCAGCCTATTATGTGCGGCAATTGCTTCGCCATCTGGAGAGTATCACACAAGGGAGTAATACTATTCATGATTATTATTTTGGGCCACAAGATGTATTGCATTGTGCCGGTGTCACTAGTGCATTAAAAGAGAAGACATATCTCAAAGGAGGCTTGAGTTCTAAGATCACCGCTGCACTTCAACATAAATATTTTAGTAGTGTGCATGATCTTGTGAATTGTGCTATTGATGAAGAGAAAAGACTTATGGAGAGGCGTACACAACGGTTCTCTCCATGTCCATACTTCAGTTCTGATACTTCTACTAATGTAACACATGAGAAGATGACTGTCAAGAAGACATGTAGTGCTGTCCCAAAGCTACATACTTGAGATATATTAAAACCCATGTAAGGATGAGAGCCATATAGCCAAATTGAATGAGAGTGTTAAAAAGAGTAACTTGAGTGATTTCACCAGATGTGAGGTTGAGAGCATCCAAATTGAGAGTGTGAGAGACACCAAAAGGAAAGAGCGAAGTAGAATATAGATAAAGTGAGGTTGATTTTTAAACTGTTGATTTTTAAACTAACACTTTAATATCTACTTCTAGTGTTATTTGTCACATTGTGCAGATTGATATTAAAGAAGATGAGTCGAATATTCAACAACCAGCACCACTGAAGATAAACGATGAGGGGATTAACTACGGTTGTAGATGAAGTGCTTACTGCCCCGTTATTTCATCTTGAAGATTTGATACCTACATCACCTACATCAACTGAGGAGGACGATAAAGGTAATAATATTGGTGCTGATTTTAAATGTGAAAAAGGTAAGTAATTATGAGAATTCACGTGTTCAATAAAAAAACTCCATGTTCTAAAATTTCTTTTCTCACTTTACATAATGTGAAATTGATTACTCATAAAAAAGTTTTTACTAGAATATCTCCTGATGATTCTTTATACTATATCATGTCTGATGATCATAAAGAGCTATCTTGTGCGATTGAGAATGTTGCTGAAATTTCATGTTTAAAATCACTAGTTAGTACTTATGTCTACACATATAAGTTCAATTTGATTGGATATTACGGTGTAGATGACAAGTTATTTGTTTATCGAATATGCATTACATGTGATAAGCTTGCTGAATTAAAATTGAATGTTTTGGATAAACAATCTTTTGTGCCATGTAATGATCATAATGAAATGAGTTTCAACAATAGAGCTTGCTATTTAAAAAGATTTTATAAGCCTACTTGCTCGTCTTTTGATGTACAATTATGTACAAATAATCAGATTAACGTAATTGAAACATGGAAAACACTAAAAGTTTTCTCCCCTATATTTGAACAACTTAATCGGGTTTTGCCTTTTGATATCCTATTTATGTCCTTATAAAAGTTAAGGACGATTTTTTCTCGTGGGAGGGAGAATGATGTGAATGCCAATATTATAGTGTATATATCTTATGGCTGCGCCGTTGTACTAGAGGCTTTGTGCAAAACAATAAGAATGATATAAGGATTGATTCATACATATACCATGCATATGTGTTATTTTATTGTTTACCACGTCTTCAGATAATCATAATGTGCTAAATGGAAGGAGTGTAAATGAGAAATATATCTATCATGCATACACGTTGTATTCTTTGTTTAGTATAATTTCAGGCTATCAAAAACCGATGATGGTTTTTTTTAAGAAAGGGAGGATGATTCGGATCCACACATGTCTTGCACTTTTCAGTTAAATAGGAGTATGTGTTTTGCTAATCAAGATCGTTCAACCTTTCTGCTAGAGATTAGGAGCATGATAGGATTTCGCTTGGTGGTCGTGAAGTTCCACGCGTGTGTTCTTATGAATTAAATAGTGTTCGTTCTTATATTAGCAATGGAGGATTACTACAATTTGAGAGGCTACACTTGAGTATTTTGATCCTATATTGAGAAGATTGGGCGACCCCTATTAACGGCTGTGCTAAAATATTGTAAACATATTGTTGAGATCGAGTCTACTGGAATTTAATATATATGCATATGTTTAACCTGGATACAACACAAAGCACAATAACTGGGTTTGTTTTGCAAGATCGGTTTTGCTGGCTGTTGACCCACATGATCAGATTGGAATTGATGTCATAAATAATCTGATCATGACGCATGACTCACATATGTGTGTTAGAGACTAATATACTTTAGACTCATAAAATTGGCATATCTGATCGTGGTTGGTAACATGGTTCAGAAGTCTCACGGTGTACTAAAAAACAAATGGATCGTTTTGTATCACCAGGAAGTAGAGTCTATAGATATTCGCTACCCTTGTTAAGTTTGTCGATTACCCATAGTCCCAAGCATGGGTATGCTCCATTGTCAGAGATACTCTAAATGGTTACCCACCCTTGCAAGTGATCGTTTATATATGACCCCACTTCAAAAAGATATGCAGCAACCACAAAGTTGAGACAATCTCACAGATTTTATATTATTCCTCGAGCTAGGGATATGCTGAACCTCTGTCAATGTCAATGTGCAACATGCTCCATCGTATATCTCTAGCGATTGCGTACCACTCACAATCTGCTAAGTGAATAGCACAATCAACATCAAGCTAGCCCAATTGTTTCTTTATAACTTTTCCATAGTGAACCGTTGTGCAAAAAGTAAAAAAAAACGTACATACGCTCATACAGGTGACTATCACTTCTGTTATCGGGTCTTTCTGCATATCACCAATTTAGCCGATATTGCTGCCTCAGATAGTTCCGTTATCCAGCTCCAAAATCTTAATTTCAGCCTTTCCATCTCTAATTTCTGCTATCCAGCTCCAAAATCTTAATTTCAGCCTTTCCGTCTCTAATTTTTATGATGCACATTTTGACACAAAGGTTAACCACAGGACATTAATTCCCAACGTAGCGAAGGACAATTCTCGAAGAAAAGCATTCCAGGTTGCACTTCCATCTATTGATGCATAAGTTTAAAAAAAAATTAAAAAACTATTGATGCATAGTGCAAGCAGTTATAAGAGCTATAATAAACAACAAACTGCAGCTGCTACTGCACAATTTGTAGTCCACAGTCCACTTACCTTCCTTTGTACAATCACAAGACGGTAACTCAATATTTTATACATTTCTGTACATTATTACTCAAAGTTAGGCTCACTACCAGTGGGGCACCATAACGCTGCAACAAGAGAATTACATAAGGCCTTCCCTCTCGGCAGAAAGAAAATCACACACTCCGCATTTTCCTTACAAAAGGGGGTTTAGAAACATATGCACGTACAAGAATGAGTGAGCTAAATCTCTAATCACATCAGCAGTCAACAGTTAAATACAGTAGTTCCAAAACAGCCATTCTTGGGCGTGATCTTCCTGACGCTATCCTGGAGAAACTGGAGCGTGCTACTACTAGAACTGTAGGTCCTGTCCATGGTATTTACCTTTGGTGCCTCGAGTATCGCCCTCGGCGGTGACAAGGCCCATTGCATTGCCCAAATTGCAAGGGGGCGCATATATATCAATGACCTATAGTGGCCATCAATTGTCCATGCTTCTGGAGTTTGGAACCAGTACCTGATTTCGTTTCAAAGAAAATGGTTATTAGCAGACTAAGATTAAAAAGATACGTTAAAAATTGTCACTCTTTTTTTTACAAGCTGGTAGTTGCAGAAATCCTTGAAAGTGCGATACCAAAAATTCTATATCCATTGCCATGAACAAAAAACAAAAAATTACAATTGGAAGCCTTTCCGATAGTAGTTTTAGTAGGAACTAGAGCAAGTTTTAGTAGGAACTAGAGCACTGGCTATGATTCTAAGCTCAGGCAAATAAGCAGCCACTTTTAAGAAATGAGCTCAAAAGCCAATTCCCAAATGACAAGATACAGTGATACGTAAGCCCTGGTACAATTTTATCCAACAACCACTAAACAAGTGTTAGTCTCAAACAAACTAAAACGTTGTATGATTATATCCAGCAATCACTAAACAAGAGGTATCTCAAATAAATTAAGATAGGACAACCTATCAGTAGGGAAAAGCATGTCATTGATAAAAAAAATGGATGTTAGGAGTGGAACTTAAGTATAGTGAAACACGAGGCATACCCATAGCCCTCTTCAGACCATCCTGCAGTAAAAATGCCTTCTGCAGTAGTGAAAGCCTGATGCTCCATTCCGTGGAGCAGCATCGTTGCAGCTAAACTATATGTTACTCCAGTCCAGATTTCTCTTGATTGCATACAAGTCTCATCTACCTTCCCATTCGGATGCATACCATTGACCGCTCCCATACGTCCTCCTTTCACCCTCATCACATTATAGTCAAATATTTTCTGAAGCGTGCATTTTATCCTATCCTCATCAAATAGAGGTGGCAAGCCTGATGATGCAGTGTACCATTGTCCAGCCAGCTGATCTGCTTGGATGGAGCGGCTACTGTAACTTGTTCCACTGTCATAGTTGAAATACGAACCGTTCCATAACTTGGCTTCAAATACAGATTTAGCTTTTGCAAATTTCGCCATGCACCTCTCAGCATAGTCATCATGTCCAAGGCTGCGGGCCAGTGCTGCTGCGGCTTGAAGGGCAGCAAGCCAAAGGCAACCACAATAGGCACTTGCTCCTCGAACTGTCCAAGCATCGTAAGTCTGATCAGGAAATCCATCATTCTCAATCATAACATCACCATCACGATCAAACTGTTCCATGTATTCCATAGCAGTGCAAACTGCTGGCCAGACATCCTTGCCAAATGACATGTCACCTGTCGCAGCAAAATCCCTGTAAATCTGGAGCACAAACTTGGGATTGAGATCTTTCCATCTACTTGTGTCATGTATATTGTAGGCATTCAACTCATGCCAAGGATCATGTGCTCCGAGGTCATGGGCAACAGCACCAATTACTTTACGAGTGCCCCAGGCACCATCAGCAAGAAATCTGACTCTACTTCTATCTTCACGCAAAACAGCTCTAGCAAAATCACGTTGAATGCTCAGCTCAATCTTAGGAAACAGATCCAAAAGAGCAAAAGAGGCATAGAAGTGTACATCGTAAGTGCACCACATGAAATACTCTACTCCTTCCAGGTACAAAAACTTCCCAACATTTTCTTTGTCATCAAAATCATGTGGGGTAAAACCGATAAGTGGAACTGTGGTGTTACATGTGCTGTCATGATGTGGTAAATCACAGTCCTCAGGTAGAGTTGAATTCAACTTTTCATCAGCATCAACCATCAAAGATTCACTATCTGTGAGTAGCAATATACAAATACCAAAAATATAAAACGATCATTAGATTGTAAAATTATATTACATAAGCCAACATTGAAGTATCCTTTTTGGTAATGTCACCATTTATGACTTGAGTATATATAATCAGATATGATAAAATATAGACTAAATTTCGCAAAACCACACTACCTACAAAACTATCACAAAACTACACTTTTAAGCATCAATTTCATGGAACCACATTTACTTCTGTATAACGTTTCACAAAACCGCACTTTTAAGTAATGTCATCATATGCAACAGGACTAACATCTTGGGCACACTCATCACACTGACAAGCCCATTTCGTGCCAGTTCTACATGCCGCATCCCACTTCACGCCACTTCCACACGTTTAGCCTCCCGCCTCTCTCCTTGTGTGCGCCTCCAAGACTTGGTCGATGTCTTCTAGGAGGAGCCCACAACATTGGGACACCGTGATATGCAATCTGTCAGGACTGGAAGATTCGGGAATGTCTATGGGAGGAGAGCAAGCATCCTGCAGCCTCTGGCAAGGACGGCAGGGGATGAAACGGCAGGATCATCAGGTTAGATTGTATTCCGTTTTGGAATCAGAGTCGTATTGCAGTCGGTTAAGAATATGAGTCCGTTTTGGAAACAGAGTCGTATTGCAGTCGGTCAAGAATATGAGTCGGAGTCCATTGTAATCTCGGCTTAGCCAAGCACCCTCCTCTATATATAAAGGGGTAGGGGTATTCTAATAAAGCAAGCAAGGAATTACTTATTACTTACCTTCTCTCGGTCATGCTTCCCAAACCCTGATTCTCAAGTCCGGTCACCTCTCTAACCGCTGGCGTTATCTTCTTTCCTCTCCTCCAGTTCTCCACTCAACAGCACGGCACCACCGGTGTCTTCCAATTCCAACCGACTGTGGCTCACTCATATAACCTGAGATCACGACGTGACAACTTGGTATCAGAGCATATGGCTGACGATCGAATAGGCGAGATACTCGAGCAGCTAGCTACGCTGACGGCTAACACATCAAAGCAGATGGATGAGCTAAGGGATCGCCTTGACAAGCAACAGAGCAGGGGGGATGAAATCGGAGATAGACTCATGGCAATGGAACGACGATCGCTATAACGGTTACTACCGGCCAAGACCTGGAACCTTGCCAGCATCAAACAACCACGGAAATGGGGCTTGGATGGCAAATGAGAGGCCACCTCGTTTCCACAGGCTGGAATTTCCATCGTATGATGGGCAAGGTGACCCGATGAGTTGGATGCAACGCTGCGAACAATTCTTCCGAGGGCAGAAAACACCAGAAAACGAGAAGGTATGGCTTGCATCGTATCATTTGATTGGAGTAGCACAACAATGGTATTTTCAGCTAGAAAGAGATGAAGGTGAACCGGATTGGCCACGCTTCAAAGAATACATCAATTTATGCTTGGGACCGGCAATCCGTCACAATCCTCTTGGCGAACTTCGAGAACTTACACAGACTGGCACGGTGGAGGACTATCAACAATAGTTCCTTGCGATTTTGTGCCGGACAGATTACCTCCAGCCACGGCAGCAGATTCAACTGTTCACGTCGGGATTGCGCGAACCCATCCGCACAAACGTCGAACTGCAGAACCCAGCAGGACTTCAGATGGCAATGGCTCTAGCTAGGGCTTATGAGCGCCGGGCACAAGTTACAGGACAGTATATGACAGTCCCGCTCAAAAGGCCAACGTCTACACTACATCTGCCATCCACAACAACGTCAGCACCAGCGGCGCCAACACGACCAACATTGTCCAGCAGAGTCAATCCGCTAGCACTCTCAGCTCCACCAACCGGCAACACTGTAGGACTCGACCAGGGCATCGGACGACCACGGAGAACAATGCAGCGCCGTTTCCTCTCACCGGAAGAGATGGAACAGCGTAGAGCCGGAGGATTATGCTTCAACTGCGACGAGAAATTCACTCCGGGTCATCGCTGCAAACGGTTATTTCTTCTGATGGCGCCCAGCGGATGCTCCGACGAAGAGGACGACACCGAAACTACACAAAACGAAAATGAACCAAGTATTTCGCTATATGTGGCGACAGGTATCACTCCGCACACCGGACAAACAATGCAGCTCCATGTCCAGGTAGGCGGAGAAACATTGCTAGCGCTGCTAGACTCGGGCTCGACACACAACTTTATCACGTCGGCGGCTGCTCAACGCGCCAAAATACCAGTCCAACCACGCCAAGGTCTGCGGGTACGAGTGGCCAACGGAGACAAAGTCAACATCACAGGGTTTTGTCACGTATTGGTATTACAGATTAATCAAGAGGCATTTACGATAGACTGTTATTCCCTTCCCCTGGATGGCTTCGACTTAGTTCTTGGGGTCCAATGGCTACGCACACTTGGCCCAGTCCTTTGGGACTTCGACACCCTCAGCATGACTTTCTGGCGAGGAAATCGCAGGGTGCAGTGGCAGGGAATACAGACCACACCACAGAAACAACATGTTTATTCCGTCTCAGGGCCCGATCTGATGGATGTATTGTTGCAAGAGTTTTCCGGCTTATTTAGTGCTCCGCATGGATTACCTCCTCCAAGGGCACACGACCACCACATACACCTCTTGCCAGAAACAGCCCCGGTCTCCGTCCGTCCTTATCGATATCCCCAGTTGCTCAAAGACGAGCTCGAACGGCAATGTGGGGAAATGTTGCAACAAGGAACCATTCGCCCAAGCACTTCGGCCTATTCTTCGCCCGTCTTACTTGTCAACAAGCACGATGGCACTTGGCGCTTCTGCGTCGACTACCGTGCTCTCAACAGTAAAACAATCAAAGACAAATTCCCAATTCCGGTAGTAGATGAACTCCTGGATGAACTACGAGGTGCCAAGTTCTTCACCAAATTGGATCTTCGGTCGGGATACCACCAAGTGAGAATGTATCCCCCAGATATTGAGAAGACGGCCTTCCGTACCCATGAAGGCCTCTTTGAATTTCTGGTCATGCCTTTCGGTCTGACAAATGCTCCAGCAACATTCCAGGCACTCATGAACAGTATCCTTCGCCCGTACTTACACCGGTTTGTATTGGTATTCTTTGACGATATCCTCATCTATAGTCCTTCATGGGTAGAACATTTGCGTCATGTTCGGGCAGTCCTTCGGATTTTGCATCGCAACATCAGCTCTTCCTCAAACGCTCCAAATGTTTCTTTGGCAAACCGACGGTAGCCTATTTAGGACATGTCATATCAGCCGAGGGAGTCGCCATGGATGATACCAAGGTGCAAGCGGTTAGGGGGTGGCGAGTTCCAAGTTCCGTACGGGCTCTTCGCGGATTCCTCGGTCTGGCCGGCTATTACCGCAAGTTCATTCACGGATTTGTGACTATTGCAGAACCGCTCACCCGCCTACTAAAAAAAGATGCTTTCGCATGGACAACGGAGGCCGCAGAAGCATTCCAGACCCTCAAAGAGGCGCTCACAGCAGCACCTGTACTACAACTCCCAAACTTTGAACTTGAGTTCATAGTGGAATGCGATGCATCCGGATCCGGCGTCGGGGCTGTTTTACACCAGGGCCAGGGTCCCATCGCATTCTTCAGCCGGGTATTAGCTGCTCGTCACACCCACCTGGCAGCATATGAGCGGGAATTAATGGGCCTCGTGATGGCAGTCAGACACTGGCGCCCTTATTTATGGGGACGCCGGTTTGGGGTTCGGACTGATCATTATAGCCTCAAATTCTTACTCGATCAACGCCTCTCCACAATTCCGCAACATCGCTGGGTCAGCAAACTTTTTGGCTACGATTTTCATGTGGAATTCAAACCAGGCCGATTGAATATTGTAGCAGATGCATTATCACGATGTGCGGAAGGAACTGAATCAATCTTTGCACTCTCTGGACCGGATTTTACACTTTTCCAAGATCTGCGGCTGGAAACCACATCAGTACCAGCATTAGTAGCACTACGTTCACAGATTGAGGACGGGTCCTTAGGGTCGCCATGGCAAATTGTCGACGGACTGCTTCTCTACAATCATCGTGTTCATGTGTTGCCATCGTCTCCACTGCTGCCATCCATCCTGAGTGCAGCCCATACGGTAGGACATGAAGGAGTTCAGAAGTCTTTGCATCGCCTTCGACGAGACTTCCACATTCCGGGAGATCGCAAATTAGTGGAGGATTTCGTCCGTTCTTGCCAAATCTGCCAACGCAACAAATCGGTGCAGCTCCACCCAGCCGGCCTTTTGCAACCATTAACAGTCCCTACACGGATTTGGGACGATATCGCCATGGATTGTGGAGGGTTTGCCACGCGTCAATGGTAAATCAGTTATCCTCACGATAATTGACCGTTTTTCTAAATATGCGCACTTCATCCCATTGGCACATCCCTACACGGCCCCCTCCGTGGCTCGAGTATTTTTTGATGAAGTGGTCCGTCTTCATGGGGTTCCCTGCTCGATCATAAGTGATCGCGATCCGGTGTTCACTAGTACCTTTTGGTCCGAACTATTCCGATTAACAGGTACTAAACTACATTTGAGCTCAGCTTTCCATCCACAATCAGATGGCCAATCAGAAGTTGCCAACAAGATCATTACAATGTACCTCCGTTGCCTCACGGGGGATCGACCACGACAGTGGGTTCGTTGTTTACCATGGGCCGAATACTGCTACAATACATATTTCCAGACATCATTAAAGGAGATACCTTTTAAAGTAGTCTATGGCCGAGATCCTCCGACGCTTCACCCACATTCAAAAATATCGACTCGCGTACAAGCCGTCGATCAACTTTGGTTGGAACGAGATCAATTGATTGCTGACATCAGGGACCGCCTCCTTCTCGCACAACAGCGTCACAAACAAGCTTATGATGCCAAGCATCGGGAACTCTCCTTCAATGTTGGGCAATGGGTCTGGCTTCGTCTTCACCACCGCCAAGCCTTAGCTATCACCGACAACAGCAACCGCAAATTAGCCCCTCGTTACTATGGGCCTTATCAAGTTCTGGACAAAGTGGGGGATGTGGCATATCGCCTCCAATTACCACCCAAAGCTCGGATACACGATGTGTTTCATGTAGGAGTTCTCAAACCACATCATGGCACCCCGCCAGACCAGCCACCCGCCTTGCCCGAACTCCATCATGGTCGCATTGCTCCAGCGCCACACCATGTGATTCGTGCCCGATGGAACAATGGGATGCGAGAAATTCTCGTGCAGTGGGATGGTTTACCAGCATATGAAACGACATGGGAGCCCCTCGAGTCATTTCGTCGCCAATATCCAAATTTCAAGCTTGAGGACGAGCTGCTTGTCGAGGAGGGGAGAAATGTCAGGACTGGAAGATTCGGGAATGTCTATGGGAGGAGAGCAAGCATCCTGCAGCCTCTGGCAAGGACGGCAGGGGATGAAACGGCAGGATCATCAGGTTAGATTGTATTCCGTATTGGAATCAGAGTCGTATTGCAGTCGGTTAAGAATATGAGTCCGTTTTGGAAACAGAGTCGTATTGCAGTCGGTCAAGAATATGAGTCGGAGTCCATTGTAATCTCGGCTTAGCCAAGCACCCTCCTCTATATATAAAGGGGTAGGGGTATTCTAATAAAGCAAGCAAGGAATTACTTATTACTTACCTCCTTTCGGTCATGCTTCCCAAACCCTGATTCTCAAGTCCGGTCACCTCTCTAACCGCCGGCGTTATCTTCTTTCCTCTCCTCCAGTTCTCCACTCAACAGCACGGCACCACCGGTGTCTTCCAGTTCCAAGCAGACTGTGGCTCACTCATATAACCTGAGATCGCGACGTGACACAATCATACTGACAAGTCAGCCTTTATCCAACGTGGCAATTACCTCTATGTTGGCAAACGCAAACAGGGTGGCCTTGTTTGTCTGACGAGTGGGCCCCAGATATCAAGCCCATTGCATATGATGGCATTGCTTAAAAGTGCGGTTTTGTGAAACGTTGTGCAGAAGTGATTTTTAGAATGAGCAATGGAATTTAGAATGATTTTTTTCTTTGTTCCAAAGCAACTTGACCTTGAAATAAGATTTTTTATATCGACCCATAAGAACTATTTCATGAGGAATTTGCAGCAAATGTTTTCTTTGTTCCAAAACAATTTCACATTGCAATAGACTATTTCTATATGGGCCAATAAATAAAAAGAAGAAGTACTTCATGAGGAATTTTGTATCAATATCCATAAATGAAGGAGGAAACATAATGCACATATTGACTATTGCATTCTGCATCTTCTGTACTGTTCTCCAAAGGAGCCACTTGGCAAGAAAGCTGAACAGAAGATCAGAATAATTTGTTTTTGATACTTGAAGTTGGGATCTGGACAAGGACATTTCAAGATGAGACTGCTGAAGTTATCAAATTGTGTATGATCTCTTAAAGTGTGCGGAAAAAAATGACTATTGTCAAGTTCCATTTGCATGTATATTCAAAACCTTTCAACTGAGAGAATGAAAAGGAAAAAAGAAAAGCAGGAAAAAGCATATGCAGAGATGAGTACCAATCCAAACAGTTCCTCCAGCAACTAGGAAGTACAGCTCATTAAAGAGAGTAATCTTGTACCTGCAAGAATTAAAGTACGATAAAGCACATACATATTTATTTATAATGCATAGTGAAAGCTCTCTACAGAAGCTATATGAAGTGAAAGCTTAAATAATCGAGGGGTAAAAGTAAAACTATCTCAGAAGCAGTCAAGTAGCGTGAGTCATGCACAGGTATTATATTGCATTTCCCCTCAAAAAAGTATTATATTGTACCATTCTGGAAGCCTCTCATCACAAAGAATTGGGGTTTGCCACTTATCAATCTCCTCTTCCCAATGCTTATACTCTGACAGCCAGATGAATAGGCAAATTTCATGATTAATATTTAATAATGTAATTAGAAAAATAAATAAATCACCCACGTAAAGCAGCAGTACAACAAACAATCAATCAAACCAGAATCTTCATGTATGAGAAGAAACTAACTACTATAATAATTATATGTTAAATTTATGCCACCATTTGTAAAAACACATATATATTGTATAATAGAAGTTTATAGAAAACATACTCATTAAGGCATCTTGCACTAAGTTTATAGCTGATCTTGGAGAAGTTCCATAAAACTTGGTATATCTCCTGTCAACAGAGCACGGAACCAAACCTTATTAAACAGATGGAACAGTTTATCACAGGGTTTTAATCTAGATTAATATTCACATAATTAGGGATAGTTTAAATGAAAGGTAGCAGAATTATCAACAGTATGGTTTTGTCAATAGATATTAGATAATGGGCCCATTCTTTTTTGCTGTGGCTTGTGGCTTTTGGCTGCGGTTTGTAGCTTTTGGGCTGTTTGTGCGAGAGATTACAGAGTAACAGAAACTCACGTGTGGTTTTTGTCGATATAAATGAAGTCGGTACAGTATGTACTACAATTAGCTAGTAGATCCTATCTTAAAAAGATACTCCGTTTAAAAGCTAGTTACTGTAGAAAAGCCGAAAAACAGCTTTTAGAAACCGAAAAGAACAGGGCCAATATAAGACTAGATCTAAATTTCTCCAATCTCAGGTTTTTGTCAAAAGATAAAATGAGATTAGATCTAAATTTCTCCAATCCCAGGTCAGTATATACTATACAAATTCCCACCTGCATTGTCAAACAACAGCCCTGGAGTATGAAAAAATGAATCAAGAAATATTTCTAACAACTACTACTCCTATTTATGTCAATACTAATTTGGATTTGTCATGATTATCACCAAATATAAGAAGTTAAGAGAGCAGAATTTACCTGTAGTATGTACTTTCCTTCTTAAATTTAACCTTAGGAGAAGACCAAGCCACTGCAAATACGACTGTACATCTTCCATGTGGTTCAACCAAGGTTGAAGCAGAAACTGCTGCACAAACTGTATCACCCAGTGAAGAAGGCATGCTGGGGCCACCATTGAAATTATCTCGGTCAAAGCAACCATCCTTTAAACAACCACATGGTAAGATATGTAGACTCAAGTAAAATATTTTGGCAATTTTTTGTTTCTTTCAAATAGACAAATCAGTCCAATAGAAGATTTATCTTTTTTGCACTAGCATCCAATAATCTCAATCCTAACAAAAGGAGGTACAGGCTAGGGTAAATTACTGAAGAACAGCAGGAAAAATCACCTGGACCATTGTGCCCCACATTTCCCTAGCAGTAACAGAACTTTCTCCAGAAAGCCCAAAAGAAGGCAACACCGTAACATTTACGTTTTGGTTTTCACATGCTGCGACAGCAAATGTTACAGGAGGATTATTATTGGCAGTCCTGCGATGGAATTAATAGCTAATTAATGCTAGATAAGTAGCAAAAAATATTGCATTAGAAAGCCTATGAAGAGAACATCATGTATCAAGGCAAAATTTTCTTGCTTCCTCATGCAGAGATTATGGGTGCTTCTAGTACAAACATAGGGGATGGGAAGACATTATGGTATTAAAGAAATCTTCATTCCAAATTGTATCAGAACGAATCAGTATAGAAATACTATTGCAAACAACGATCGGCTACAACTCTTAGTTTGCAGGTAGGATTTCTCAGAAATGCCTAAGGAAATCTGTCAAACAACCATAACAAAAAGAGTGATGAACAGTTGATGACTTGCTTGTGATGTAGAAGCACGCCAGAAACTCCATTTTCTCCTCTGCATGTCACACAGCAAACAAATCATTTCACTATATTGTGGACAAGCTATACTGTAAATTGTAAGCTTTAAGTGAAGTCCTACTAACATGAATGGCTCATTTACATGGCCGCCAGAATGATGTGAAAGTCCCCCAATAGAATTCTGGAATAGCATCAAGAACACAACATGATTAGATCTAAGATAACAGAAAACAAATAAGATATGAACATTGGAGTAAAAGAGCAGTAGTTACTACCGCCCAGGTCATTACTAGGCTGACTTTTGCCCTTTCCTTTCCGGTATTCACTAGCTGTAAAATTTTCCATACCCATACAAAGATAAGATTACAGATACCACATAAGGCAGCAGTTAATAAACAAGAACATAATCAGCTACACGTGTCAAACATATAACAGTAAACAAGTGGAACTAATACTAAACCAAAAGTCTCTCAAAGTTAAGTGGTAGTGCCATAGTAGGTAAAAAAACGTATGAATACTCTCAATAATCTACTGTCTATGCTCTCCGTAAACATACACAAGTTAGACTGCAGACAAGGTTTTAAATCTTAAAAGAAAGAGTTCAATATACAGTCATATGAAGCATTAAGTCAATATTTTTAACAGAAACCTTACTCCTAAAAGTAATGAAGACTTACAGTGTAGACAAAAACAGAGATAGGAAGGCTGCTCTCTTGATAGTTGTGGGGAATAAATGGAGATATTTGACGGCAAGATACTTTCAGTTCAGGATCAGGTTCACCTTGTAAACCAAAAGGACAAGAAATTGTGAGCCTCATTTGCATGTTTACAACATTGTGGACGATGTGCCTAGTTATTCATACTAAAAGCAGTTAGCAGGTCAAAATTTTTACATCATGTAAGAAAGCTCAAATGTCATATACAGGCCTTGTCCATGGGTGACTAATAGCTATGAGTCATAAGACAAACTTACTGAAGCAATGTTTTTAACTTGTTATAATCATTTCATCTTACTACTTTGAGTGATTCTCTATAAAAACAAATGAGTAAACTTACCATCATAAACAGTCCATGCTCGAGGAAATAAAGCATGGTATGTTGAACGATCACCTCTTAATTTCCAATCCCAGGATGATATACCATCATCGCTAGATCTCCTGAAGCAAGAAACACAAAAATGATCGATCAACTATAGTAGACTGAGCTGCTACTAGGAAATTAGAAAGAACAAAGCAAACGAAAGGTGGATCAGGCTTAGGCAATCATATAGCTAAATGAATTGAATACAGATAGTTCTAAAGTTAATACCATAGCTTTATATACTCCAGTGAAAAAGGTGTATTGGAACAATACCATAGACTTCTTTAAAATAGAAATGAGACTAAATACCACAAATCTGATAAATACTTTTATAGTGCTTTATGCTAATAGACTATGCCACAATTGTTCTACATATTCTTACATGTGAAGACTGAAGAGAACACTTCAGAGTTGCATAAATTCCAGCAGAACATCAAGAGATAGTATCACACATAATAAATGTCAAAAAATTAGGAATATGGCGTCCAAAAGGGAAAATATTAAGGAAAAGAATCATACTTTAAATCATCATGTTGACCAAGAGCTAAAACTGAGGAATACTTTTTGCTTCCTCCTCTAGTTATAAAGATCTGCAGTAATTAAAGAACATAGTGAAGACAAATTGCAGGTGTGATCTAAGTGAAAATTCATACTTTGTAGCAAAGCCATGCACTGCTTGGTTATATGCCCTAGCAAAGAACTTAGGTGTGTAAATAACAGTACATTAGAAGGCTTACTCAAGACTCAAGAGGCAGAATAAACTCTAGGTACAATTGTAGTTTTTTAGAATGACGTACACACATTTTCGTCAAATCTCAACAATCCAAAATCATGCTGCCACTTTTCAATGTGTTCAAAATCAATTAGGCTGATAACATATTTTAGTTTAGCTATTAGTGATATGTCTATATACCAAGTGGGTAACAGAATGAGAATGTTCGCAAAAATGAACTGTTTGATGAATCACAAGACATACTGAAGTATCCAAAGTTCCAAGCAACTATTCGGTGGGATCAAACCAAGAAAAGATATACTGAAAAACTAACTATTACCAAATGTCATCTTAAAAATCCTTAATCATTATTTCTACTGAAAACATCCATGGAATAAATTGTCACTTGCCTCATACCAATGAGTGTATTTCTTCAGTAGTACTTTGTAATATTTTAGTTCATTTGTTTCTAAGTTGTTCCCCAGAATGTAACGCGCCCTTCAAAAATACACAACAAGACACATGATAAAACAGATAAAGTGGATTTACTCCGTTTTGCTAAAACCAATACAGCAAATATAGTTCAAATTTGGGATTACCATAATAATTCATGTTAGAAGCAAACAAAAAGAATGAAACTGAGAAAAAGAAGAAATATTTAAGAATTAACTCAAGAGTCAAACTAATGATTTGAAGAATCTGAGGATATAACATGTTTAGCAGAGTGAAAAGGTCTCAGTTACCGAAAATTGGTTTGCCATCACTGGTGACATGTCACATGAACCAGGAGTTATCTGCCAATGCTTGAATTCCCCTCTGAAACCTCTTGAAATGCTACCACTCCTGCAAAAGAAGGGAATAAATCATACACAGGAAATGATCCTGGCAACAGAAGGAAAAGCTAACTGTAAAGCAATCATCACTAGGCACACACCCCATCCCACCAAGAGGTACTCCTTGTGAGGCTGATGGCCTGTTCCTCTCCCTCGTGAATGGATCAATTGGTGCTTTCTGTCAATTGATAAGTATTGAAGTTAAAAGTACATAAAATAAAAAGTATACCTCTAGTGGAATAAGTTTTTGCTTAAACAGTACAAATGCAGAATCAGCATATTACCCTTCCATGAGAAGCCTCTTCCCGAATATATGACCAAAGACGGAGACCAAGCTTCATCTAATAGTCAGAGGAAAAATACAAAATTTGATCATGTTGATTTTTCTTACAACACCTCCAGACAACAGCAGAACGAAGAAACAAAGAGAGGTAGTACTTCCATGAACAAA
This sequence comes from Bonia amplexicaulis, assembly GCA_036346245.1. Lineage (NCBI taxonomy): Eukaryota > Viridiplantae > Streptophyta > Magnoliopsida > Poales > Poaceae > Bonia > Bonia amplexicaulis. The sequence goes on along the minus strand of CM070753.1, from coordinate 10,991,511 downwards.
GAGAGTTGGCAATTGCATTTTACATACCATTTTAATTGCTTCTCTAAACGTAACACTGAACTCCTTCAGTCTATTAGCGTGACTACTTAATTTCCTTCTCCAAGCATGTTCTGGTGGAGAACCATCATCAAAGTCCAGCTGCAGTGTTGCCAAGAAAATAATGACATATGTTTTACCAATTGTCAAATTTCCTTTCCAAATGAAGAAAGTCTCCGATGATTTTGTGATGCTTTACTCAAATAAAGGTGATTAAGAAATTTGAGGTCTTGACTCCATAAAACCTGATAAGATTCTTAGCACAACTGATGTAGAAACTAGAAAGTGTAATTTTTGGATCTATAATAGCCAGCCAAACAAGTATCCACATGGTATACCGTCGAAAACAGAAAAAGAGAAATTGGAGGGCAGCATTTTAGAAGACCGTGAAATATTCAGGGCTACCATAACCCGCAAGATAACATACATAGCATACCCACGAAACAGATTTACACTTCCCATCAAATCCTCTAAGTCAGCAAATGTAGTAACAACGCAATATTACAATCTTGCCACTTTCCCAATACGCACAAGCAATGTTTCCAGCCCGATTTTCACATTACCAAGAAAGAATGTAGTGGCTACTGGCAATTTAGGGAAATTGAGAGCAACTGAGGGAAATGCAGGGAGAAAGCTCTTCTCACCAGTTGCAGGGTGCTCCTGCTCACAAGCTCATCGGCACGCCATGAGTGCTTCCTCCGGTAGAACAAATTGCCGCTCACCATTGCAACCCACTCGCCAAAACCCACAAGATTATTCCCAAGAAAGAAAAAAAGAGAATGAAAATTTTTCTACAAGATAAAAAATCTGAAACTACTAAAATTTGGAGAAAGCCGTGAAAGAACCAAGCGGTCCTGACCGGATGAACATTCAAGAACAGATTAAAACTAGGGGAAATGACAACGCCTAAGCTTCTGCAATAAACCCCCAAAATATACCCCAAAAATCCTCACAGATTTTCCAAGAAGAGGAAAGGAAAGAAAATTCTAATCAAAGCCAACGAGGAAAAGTAAAGCCAGCTACAGGAGGTCTCCGGCTCGACGAAATCGGCAACCCTCGAGTTGGACCGGCGACACCTACGAGAATCGCCGGGTTGTTCAAGGGGAGTTACTAGAAAGCTTCATTTTTTCCCCTCCTTCCCAACGGAGAACAAACGAAGGAGAAGAAGAAAAGTTCTTTGACTGTTTAGAAATCCGGCGGTAGCTTTCGCTGCTCTTCTGCTTGACGGGACGGCTTTACTATATTAGTAGTTTATAATTGCGGCTAATTAAGTGGAGGAACGTGGCCATGCAGGCGCCAACGCAGGTGTCATCGACGCTACTCGTGTCTCTCCTTCCGAGCTTCCAAATGTCTCCTTTTCACAAGCAAAATTTTAGAGATTTGGGATGGTTTGGTAGAAAGGGAGCTTTCGCCGGCGGCAAGATGGCGATGCGGCACGGCACAGGGTCAGGTATTCGGCCGTTTGGGTGTGTTTTGGGCTTGTCTGTGTCCGTCGGGATGCGCTGACGGCAAATGTTGTTGTTCCACCTCGCAAGGAAGACATATTCTTGAGTACGCTTGGCCGCTTTGGGTGGTCCGCCAGATTGGGAAATGGCTTGTTTGGTCTCAACAGAGCAGGACTCCAAAAAACAGAACATGATTAACGTATACGGAAAAGTCTGATTTAACCCTATCTACTTTGACAAAAAAAATGCTAATCCAACCATCTACGATAAAACCAGTTATTTAACCCTCAACTTTGAAAACAGTGCAATGTTTTCACCCAGACGGTGGTATAGGCACTGTTTTTGCTTATCATCTGATTGGGCTCAATTCGTTGAGTAAGCAAGTCACCTCATACAGTGAGTGAACAAGTTAACAAATCAGAAATCATTTTTCGTTCCATCTTTGTCCGCTCTTTCTCTTTATCGCTGGCTTAACGCCGATCAGAATGTCACATAAGTAGCCAACTTACCAAAACCACTTTGAAAACCACCATCGAGGGGTGATTTAATATTAGAACATCCATCAATTGTTAATGTTAATTGGCCTTCCTAACCCAAGACATTTATTTAATGTTGGTTAAAACATCAGCCTAAAAAAATTTCTGTGTTTTAGATTGTGCTCAGTTTTTACTGGGCTGGCAGTTCTTGAACAGCAGTCCTCCCTTCTACATTTTCTTTTCAGGTCGCATGCTTTCTCTTCAGGCAGACTGCTATCTGTTTGCTTCTTCTTGATCCTGAGTTAGAGATGCTATTTATTTTAAAACTCAAAGAACTTTGTCCAAAGAAGCAGGATCAATCTCTTTCTCTGGTTCTTGTTCTCGGCAGTACTCACTGGCTCAGTCAGTGCATTTCAGTTTTCTTCAGTTCACGACTGCCTTTACCTTTCAGTTTTACCTTTTGTTGCCTTTGCTACTTTGTGCTTTCTCCGCTTTCAGTTCTTGTACTTCCTCGGGGTGGCTAAATGCAGATTTCGTTTCTGCTTTTCTCTCTTTTTAGTTGGTAGTTGGCAGCAGCTGCAGTCCATCTCTTGATTTTTTTTGGCTGTAGTTCACTCCGTATTTCAGTCAGTAGATCTTTGGCATTTCACTGCTTGCTATTTTGTTCGGCAATAAAAGTAATTACTGTTCAAAGATTATTCACTATGTTTTGTCGAGCATACCGCTTTCGACTTCACGGTTGCTTTTGGGTGGTGTCAAGTCTGTTTTGGTTGGTCTGCAGGTTGTGTTCCCTTTTAGTTTTCTTTTCGATCTTTGATCATTTTGCATGCAGATCAAACGGCATTATTTTCAATGAAATTTTACCGATTACTCTCGATTTATGCTGAATTTATTAGTATCACATGCGTTCCAGTTTTCAACAGAATTAATTTTCTGTGAGTTGCTTCGCTCTGTATCTTTTTGAGTAATCAGTGTACGAATTCTCGGGGGCGATTTTCAGGAGAACGACATTCACCCCCTCCCCCTCTGTCGCCATTTCGGTCCTACAATTGGTATCAGAGCCGGTTAGCTCTAATCCATAGATCTTAACCGGTCTCAAGAGCCATGGCGACGGACAAGTACTCGACCAAGCCGCCCATTTTCGATGGCATCGATTACCCCTTCTGGAAGAGCCGAATGGAGATATACATCCAGGCCCTGTGGGTATGCCATCCGCTCAAGGTCAAGGTCCGGTTTGTTGTTCCCGCCGATGAGAACACCAATGCCGGAACATGGTCGATGTTGAGGCGAATGCTAAGGCAAGGAACATCATTATTCAGGGCCTGAGTCGTAGTGAGTTTGACCGCATCTCTTATCTTTCGTCCACTTTCGATATCTGGGAGACCCTCGATGCATACCATGAGGGCACCACCCAGATTAAGACAGTGAGACAGGACCAGTTCAAGCGAGATTACAACAAGTTTGAAATGCTCACCGGCGAGTCCTTGATGAGTGCTGCGCGTTTCCACAAGATCTTGAGCAATCTCCGAGCCGTCGGTCTCACATACTCGACTCGGACAACGCCGTCAAATACTTGCTGCACTCGACCTTCGTGTTCGGGAGATGAAGGTGACTACCATCAAGGACACCACCGACCTCTCGACTTTGACGCTGACGCCTTGTACTCGCGCCTCAAGACGCACGAGATCGACATTGTCTCGTGAAGTCGAAGTCACGATCGATGGCTCTAGTCACCGATCCCGGTTAAACCGGTTTTCTGCCGATTCACTTTGTGGGTTCTCCCTAGCTGCTCTCTGTGATGTAACTGATGATCAATTAGAGCAGCTAGAGGATGAACAACTGACCCTCCTAGCTCGGAAGTTCTCCCATGCTTATAAGAGGAGGAGGGACGGAAAAAGAGAAGGACCCGTGATTTGCTTCGAGTGTGGTGGCCCCAACCACATCCGAGCAAACTGCCCCAAGCTGGGGAAGGGCAAAGGCGACTACGGCGGTTCTCGCAAGAACGACTACACCGACAAGAACCGCAACACGAAGCCCTCAGCACCTGTCCAAGGCAAAAAGAAGTTCCGCAACTTCGGGAAGGCCAAGAAGCTATTCCATCGCGTCCTCACCGCCTTCGACGATCTCGATCTCAGCGAGGTGGAGGGGTGGAGCGACGATAATGGGAAGGACGAGCAAGATCCCAAGGATGGTGAGGACTTCTCCGGCATGTGCTTCATGGCCCTCGAGGGCGAATCGAGCGACAATGAGTGTATCTCGACTCGGACGAGGTATGCCCCACCTATGACCAGCTCAATCATGCTTTTCTTAAACTAGGTGGATTTCATGCTAGAGCTAGGGCTAGGTGTACTGAGTTAGAGAAGGAAGTAGATAGATTGTCATTAGAAATTATTGCTCTTACATCTGCTCCTTCTAGTGATGATTGTGATACATGCTGTGCTCTGTTGGGTGACATGGAGAAACTAAGGACCTCGCATGATAGTGTGTCCTCCGAGCTTGATATTGTTAAGGTGGAGAATGTTAGTCTGCTTGCTGAGTTAGAGTTGAGTAGGATGGCTGTTACCCTACTTACTACTGATGAGACTACTTCTCCCACCTCATGTGAGGTTAAGGATATTTCTGCTAGAGGACCTTATGCCATGCTCCTTGATCTGCCCGAGCCTTGTGAAAATTGCAATAACTTGAAGATAAATTTAAAACGGGCAGATCATAAAATTGCTGAACTACAAGCTTTTTTACTTGAGCCGATTGATTCTTGCTTGAACTGTCCTAAGTTAACTGCTGAACTTGAAGCTGTCTCCAAACAGTTTCAAGATATGATTGATCATGATAGAAAGTTGGCTCAGTTTGCTTCTAAGGACCCTGTTAGCTCACCATGCATTAATTGTAACAAACTAAAATCTGACTTGATTGCATTGGATGAGAAATGTGTGAAGCTAACTAAGGACCTTCTAGAGAAGCCACATTGTGCTTGTAATGTGATCGTGGAGAAGGGGGAGAAGCCCCAGGGTAAGGATGAGACGCCTAGAGACGCGAACCAACCTGCTAGTAGTAGGACTGTCCCCTCAGAGTCGGCTATGCGTGCACAAGCCATTCTTTCCTCTACTGTTGGTTCTTCTTCTGCTCCCTTACCTTCTGCTGTCTCCTCTCCTCCCTGCTCTTCTTGTGCCTCTCTTTTTCGGGAGTGTCAGTACCTTATGAACACTCTCGAGAGATTTGTAGGAGTCAAGAAGAAGCTTAATCTTATTCTAGACCAATCGAAGATTTGCAAATTCAATCAAGGTCTAGGATATGATTTTCTAGAGGACAGAAGGAAGCATCCACCTGCCGTGCTCAGACCCATAGCACCAGGTGTGATCGAGACTAAGCCCAGGACCGAGAAGGTCAAATTCAAGTCAGCGGGCTTTGTCCAAGGGATTTCTGACAGTAAGGTGATTTCACCGCGCTTGACCTCTCGAAGGTGAAGCCCCATCATGCTACTTCTGCCTCTCAGAAGGCGAAGTATCATTGCACATTTTGTCAGAAGGATGGACATTTGATCGATCGATGTTTCAGGCATGCCAAGATCGCGCGTAGAGACCGTGTTGCAGCTCTTAGGCGTATTCAGGGTCAGCCCCAAACGTTGAGTGCACCTAAGACCAACACGAGGTCTAGGTTTGCCTCAGTTGCTTCTGATGGTTTTGGACAGCATCGAGGACTTGGTTTTTCTGAGTCTTCTGGTTTTGGTCCTCGTGTTGCTCCTGGTCGTGACTTTCGCCGTCCTGAGGCTAGATCTCGCTTCCCCCGTCGAGATAGCTACCCGCGGCGTGATCAGCATGCTGCCGGTGTTCCGACTCGCTCTCCCGTAGCAGTCGGACCCGAGACGACTTCAGTGTCCGCACACGCACCTTCGCTTTTGGGTGACGAGGCGTGGGGTAGATAGAGGTCACCGTGCTTGACCGCTTCATCCGCCGACGTGTTACTCAGTATTGGGTGCCAAAATCACTCTTGATTTACCCCAGTACTGAGACTTTACTCTCTATTTGTAACACCCCAGGACCCACAATGCCCTAGGATGCTACTAAAACTACTCTACAACTAGCCAATTTACAAGATAAATTAAACTGTCAACATTTAATTAACAGGATAATCTAAGCGGAAGCATAATCAACTAGTAAATAACAGAATATTGAGAACAATTTAATAATCATAATCAACTTCAACATAATAACTAAAAGGAACGGTTCCGAATTAAACATTTAAAAGATGAAACATTCATCAACAAGATAGCTAAGCAAAGACTATAGTTCTTTTAACTTTATTTCAACATTAAAACAATATCCAGGTGAATCAATGTGGTGCTGCTCTACCCTTCCCAATGCATGCTCAAGGTCCACCTGTAGGGAGGGGGAAGCAAGGGTGAGATAAAAATCTCAGCAAGCAAACAGTTTAACAAGTTATTCAAACTACAAACAATTATACATCATCATTTATAATTCCATACAACTACAACCACAATTCATGTCCATAATTATTAATCACCATAAACTTCCATGAATCATACCTCTTCAATTTCAGATTTAATTGGCATATGAATGCAGTTATTTTATCCACAATTATATGCAAATGAAACATTTAATCTTCCATAACCACAATAGATTAATCATCAACATTTATTCCTCCATAATAACAATGTTTATATCCTCAACCTCAAATTACCATCAATGACAATAAGACATGTATGATCATCTCACTACTTTATTACTTCTCACATCCACAATTGCTATCAACAATTAACACTAGAGAAAAGAATCCCATGCCACAACCTCAACCCTTACTATACACAAGGGACGAATCCCATTCCACGACCACCTCCGCAATCTTCATACCACAAATAGCTCATATGAGCCAATTCCACATTACAACTAGAAAGTTGTATATTCCACAAAATAACATCACCACAATATGTTGCATATGTATGCAAATGATCTTTCCACAATGCAATGCATATGAATGCTTCATGATATGCTCCACATCACTCTTGCTAGGGCAGGAATTTTAGTTCATCGTATTACGGCAATATACGATGCTTTCGCGGGCGAAGAGGTGCATCGACACGGCAATATACGATCTTTGTCTTAAGACGATCGCGGCTAAGTCTTGGCGACATCCACATATGCAAATGACATGAATGATATGATAATTCGTAAATCTCATTAATTCATCCACAAGGAGTATTATCATGCTCTCAATATATCCACATCCACCACATGATAATTTCATGTCCACATTATAACATTAAGCAAGAATTCTACATGTCTACTAGCAGATTATCAACATATCAACGGATAAATACTTGCTACCATCTCCACAATTAAAATATCATGCAAACATGGCATAATGTATCAAATTAAGATAATAATGTAAATTACAAGTAGAAGGAATAACAAGTTAAATGGTAGCAACCACCGCTACATTCACTTGCCTCAATCCGACGAAGCGAAGATCAACAAAATTCAAGAGCGCTCAGGGACAAGACTACCTATCCATAAGACAACTCTCAGCACACAACCACAGCATACAAACACGACATAAATATAAAACATCGCTAAAAACCCGAACCCGCACAATCTCTTCTCCGCTCAATAAAGGGGGTGTTAGGCTTTGGGAGGGGGTACGGGCCCTCATTTGGGCTGGCCGGCCCAAAGCGGCTGGCCCTTCCCTCCGGACAGCCCAAAACATCCAAATTAATTGTTTTAATTTATTTAATTCATTTTACAATGTTCTACAATTCATATTTTTCCCTTCCCACGATTTCTTGAAAACCCATGACTCGCGATTGTTTAAAAACTTACGCCGTAACGACGTTCAGGGTATTACACTGTTTGACTCAGGTTCACCGGGCAGGGAAGGGAAAGGTTTGGCTCGTAGACTCCGGGTGTTCACGACACATGACCGGAGATTCCCGTTGGTTTTCTTCCCTTGCCCGAGCTCCAGGTGATGAGACTATCACCTTCGGAGACTCTTCGTCTGGATGCGTCATCGTCAAAGGTACTGTGCGCGTTAATGATTCATTTGTTTTAAAAGATGTTGCCTTGGTGAGTAAGTGCATTACAATTTGCTTTCGGTTTCTCAGCTTACCGATGACGGTTTCGAGGTAAGCTTTAAGGAAAACGCTTGCAAAATTATTGATTCTTTGGGTAGTCTGGTTTGCGGGATTTCTCGTTATGGGATGATCTTTTGTGCTGATTTTGTTGAGTCTTCTGGCGATCCTCTCCGGTGTTTGGTTGCTTCTAAGTCCCGTGACCTTTCTCATTGGATTTGACCATTTGACCCGAGTTAGCGGCCACGATCTCATTCGTGGTCTGCCGAAACTCAAGATGGTCAAAGATCTGGTTTGTGCTCCATGCCGGCACGGTAAGATGGTTGCCGCTTCTCATCCTCCGGTCACAATTACAATGACCGATGCACCAGGACAGCTGCTTCATATGGACACGGTTGGACCAGCTCGAGTGCAGTCAGCAGGAGGGAAGTGGTATGTTCTTGTCGAGGTCGATGACTTCTCGAGGTATTCTTGGGTGTTTTTCTTGGCCTCGAAGGATGAGACGTTTACACATTTCCAAGGTCTTTTCAGTAGGCTTTCTGTTGAGCTTCCAGGTGCCTTACGAGCGATCCGCAGTGACAATGGCACGGAGTTCAAGAATTCCTACTTCGAGAGGTTCTGTGGTGAGACAGGTGTAGAGCACCAATTCTCTTCTCCGCACGTCCCACAGCAGAATGGCGTCGTGGAGAGGAAGAATCGCACTTGGTCGAGATGGCGGGACGATGCTCGATGAATACTCTACACCGGAAGTTTTGGTGAGGCTATAGCTACCGCGTGCCATGTTTCAAATCGAGTTTTTCTCAGGGCACACTTGCATCGCACTTCTTATGAGTTGAGATATGGGCGGAAGCCCAGTGTATCTTATTTTCGTGTGTTTGGATGCAAGTGCTTTATCTTGAAGTCAGAAAACCTAGATAAGTTCGAGTCACGTTCTTGTGATGGAATCTTTCTAGGCTACTCGACTTCTTCGCGGGCTTATAGGTCCAACCTGCGAGTCTAGCAAAATGGTAGAGACTGTGAGGTGACCTTCGACGAGGCCGGTCAGGGACTAGGCCCGATATCTCGAGTTCTTTAGAGCGATGCGAGACCATCTTTGTGGATGATGAGGAGGATGGAGATGATGATTGTTTACCCGATCCAGTCCTTCATCCTCCCCTTGAGGTGCCGTCTTCCACCGCACCTCAAGGCGATCAGCCCATGCCTTCTGCTTCCTCTGGAGCCAGTGGCTCTGTTCCTGCTTCGTCAGCTCACGAGGTAGAGACCACTTCTTCATCTCATCCTGGACCTCCTAGACACATTCAAAAAGATCATCCTTCTGAGCATATTATTGGAGATCTCTTTGAGCGAGTCACTCGTTCGAAATCTGGTACATCACTTTTCTGTCTCCATTCTGCCTTCGTTGCCACCTTTGAGCCCAAGGATATTTGTCATGCTCTTTCTGACGAGTCTTGGGTCAATGCCATGCATGAAGAGCTAGAAAATTTCGAAAGAAACAAGGTCTGGTCGCTTGTTGGGCCCCCTCGAGGTCACAATGTCATTGGGACCAAGTGGGTGTTCAAGAACAAGCAGAATGAAGAGGGGTTAGTCATTCCATACTAAGTCGTGTGAAAATATTATAGATTTATTCACTAAATCATTTCTAGCATCTAATTTTGAAAGATGTGTATATGAAATTGGAATGATAAGACTTAGAGAAGTGAAGAATTCAGGGGGAGATTCTTCTCGAGCTCACTATTAAAACTTGATCATGAAGATCGAGTACCTAGAGAATAAATTTTGTAGATTAAATAAAATTGGGTGGGTTGTACTCTTCTTTCCTTGACGAGTTTTTCGGAAGTTTCTTGGCCAAGATTTTTATGAGGCAATTCATACAGCACAACATAATATGTATCATGTACTCTTTCTCTAAATTTTTTCCACTGGGTTTTTATAGAGTTTTGATGAGGCATGAATGTGTCGGATGAGTACTGAAGGAGGAGTGTTGGGAAACCTGAACCTAGGCTTGTAAGCCTGATCCATTGGTGGACACCTCCACTTAGTCTATAAATATGAGTCCCAATTATTGCAAAATGTACTTTGAAAGGAGAAATTAATAAATAAAGAAGAAATAATTTTTCTATCTCTCTATGTATTTATTCTTGTATTTTTTTATATTATGTATATTTAATTTATCCCTGTTGCCTAGAGAAATCGATTGAACTAAATTCAGCGTCGATCCTCAGTAGACTTCATAGTAGGGATGCAAACGGATCGAATACGGACGGATAATATCTCTACCATATTTGTTTTCATATTTTTTTTCTCGGATGCGGATATAAATACAAATACGAATAATATCGAATACAGATACAGAGCGAATACGAATCGAAACGAATACGATCACAAATATTTATCAGAACATGAAAAACCCCTTAAACTATACATCCAAAATCAATGAAAACACATAAATAGTTTATATTGTCAAAACATTCATGAAATCTAAACAATCATAAATATTTTTATCCATAATAGTCATAACGTTGTACATATTTTAAATCTTCAAGTGGCAGTTAATTTTTTCTAAAATCCTAAATAATTCTTAATGGATTTCTACCATTTACATGTGACTAATAAATTAATGAAGTATTTAAATTTGCATCAAAATGATTTAAACGGGAGTACATCAATTAATCGGTACAAATTTTAATCCACCGACAATATTAAATTTATTTTTTAATAAACATAAATTTTTGCTAGTGATGTTTGTAATTTAATATGACCAAGGAACCTAATGCATAATGGTAATGGAGGCTTATGGCTTGGTTAGGCTAGTGGGCTGGTGGCAGGGGAGATGAGAGAGGCTGACTTGGGTTGGGTAATGTTGGGCTGAAATCCCGAATATCCGTTTTCGTATTATCCGGATAATCCGTATTCGTATCTGTATTCGCCAGATATCAGACCTAATGTATTCGTATCCGTATCCGACAAAAAAATCCGTGTTCATATTCGATCTGAGAATTATCTAAAGAAAATCCGATCCAACACAATTTACACCCATTTTTGTCCGAATCGATCGAAAACTATCCGATCCATTTTAATCCTACCTCACAGCCACGCAGCGATATGCACGCAGCTGGCGAGGGCCGCATGCATGCATGCAAGGGGGCGGGGCCGCATGCATGCAAGGGGGCGGGGCCGCATGCTTGCAGGTCTACAAGCAAGCACAGGAGGGAGCGGCTCCGGTCCGGCTCATGCAGCCGACGCAGATTGTCAAGGAGGCGGACCCCAGGACGCAGTCGCACGTGCAGGAGACAGCGGCTCCGATCCAGGTGGTGGGCCCCACGCTCATGGGGTGCACGCTGCTGGTGCTGGCCCTCGCACATCTTGGCGCAGCAGGCGCGGTTGGTGAAGACGGCGGCCCCCACGCCAATGCAGTTGACGTAGAAGACACAAGCTCCCGTCGGCAGCAGTCATGCAGATGACGCAGGAGTGGCTTGGGCGGCTTCCACGGGCAGGTTTCGGCTACCGATAGCGGTACAAGCGGCAAGGCACGCATGAAGCTGGCGCAAGAAGAAAGCTGGGCGCTGCTAGGGGCAGAGGCTCCCACGCGCGCGGATCCCAGGGGCGTGGACGGCACGCGCATGCAGCGCTTGCAGCTGGCGCGGAACACAATGGCTCGGGTGGCCACGCGCATGCAGCTGCTATTGGCGGTGTGTCCCAATGGCAGTGCCACCCGCAGGCAGTTGGCGCAGATGGCATAGATGGCGCAGAAGGCAGCACAGGTATTGACGGTAGGTGACGTCGTTAGTAGCAGGTACCGGGGGTCGGCGGTGCTGGCTTGGGACCTGGAACAGGCACCGTGGTTCAAGAAGAGGAGGCTCCAGTAGGAGCTAGTACAAAGAAGGTTCCAATTGTTCCGCGAGACAGCGAATTTTCCTTCACCTGTAGTGGCAAAAGAGGATCAAACTAACAATGATTAAACTCAGTGTATACTCTCAACGAGATAGATGTATTTTCTGCAGCAACAACTGCTTGCATTTGGGTTTGTATTCAACTTAAAAAGGATAACAAACTTGCATGGCCAGAAGGCCGTAACGCCCGCGCATGCAGAACGTCCCGCACGCCACGCGCGGAGGAAGTCCGGTTCGCGCGTAATCAGTTACTCACGACGACTACTGGACTCAACTGACTCTAAAGAACAAAATAACTCACATCAAAAGAAAACACATACGACACATGAGCACTGCCAGGATTATTTGACAATCTCCCCCTAATACTGACGTTGTTCATTTAAGCTTGATAACGCCGATTCGCTCCCGCAGCTCCCAGAACTTAGTTTTTCCAAGTGGTTTAGTCAATATATCTGCTAGCTGCTCATGTGTGTTCATGAATTCCAGATTGGTCTCCTCTCTATCCACACTCTCGAATGTAATGAAACTTTGTGTCAATGTGCTTACTCCTATCATGTAGCACGGGATTCTTACTGAGGGCGATAGCAGACATATTGTCCATCTTCAGTTTTGGTGGAAACGCTTGAATTCCAAGAGTGTCACTTAGCAGTCGCCGGAGCCACACTCCCTGACATGCCGCTACAGCTCCCGCAATATACTCCGCTTCACATGATGATAACACGACCACTCGCTGTTTCTGTGACTGCCATGTCACAGGATTTTCACCAAGAAAGAAAACAATGCCTGACGTACTCTTGCGATCGTCCACATCACCCGCCATATCATTGTCGCTATATCCAATTAACCTGAGCTGGCATCATTTCTGGAGTATGCCAACCCATAATCAACCGTGCCAGCAACATACCGGAGCAGATGCTTCATTGCTGTCAGGTGCTCCTGCTTCGGCTCTTCCATGAAACGGCTCAGGTATCCCACGGCAAATGTGAGGCATGGCCGGGTGTACAAAAGATACTGCAAGCTGCCAATGAGACTGCGGTACACCATTGCGTCAACTCCAGGTGAAAGGCTTTGCTTAGACAACCTCAACCGTGCCTCCATCGGTGTCGTGCAGGCGTTGCAGCTCCCCATGCCAGCTTTGTCGAGCAGCTTCAAGACATAAGCGCTTTGGCACAGCTCAATACCCCATTTCCCTTGTCTTACCTCAATACCAAGGTAGTAGAACAAGGTTCCCAGATCACTCATCCGGAAGAGTGACTTCATCTCCAGCTTAAAGGCGTTGATTTCGTTGGCAGACTCCCCCGTAATCACCAGATCGTCGACATAGACTCCTACCACCAGTCGTGAGTGATCAACTCCGCGCGTGTACAAGCCGTGCTCGTACTTGCTCGTGATGAACCCAAGTTCATTCAAGGTTGCGTCGATTTTGGCATTCCACGCCCGTGGAGCCTGTCGTAACCCGTAGAGAGCCTTGTGTAGCTTGAGTACCATCTACTTATGACCGGCGGCAATGAAACTTGGAGGTTGCGCGACGTAGACCTCCTCTTCCAGTTCCCCGTTTAGAAAGGCTGACTTGACGTCCATGTGGTGCATAGACCAACCGCGGCTTGCTGCCATAGCTAGTACCACACGCACCGATTCTATCCTCGCGACCGGCGCAAACACTTCTTCATAGTCGATTCCCGGCGGCTGTACATACCCCTTGGCGACGAGTCTAGCCTTGTGCTTAATGACATCACCATGCTCGTCACGCTTTAGCTTGAAAGCCCACTTCAAGCCGATGGCGCGATGTCCTGGTGGGAGATCCACCAAGGACCATGTCTTGTTTTCTTCAATAGAAGCCATCTCCTCTAGCATTGCCATTCGCCACTCCTTGGTCTGTTTCGCCTCTTCAACTGTCGTCGGTTCGTCCCCAATCGCCACCAAAAGCTCCTCGGCCAACCTCGCTCAACCAGGCCAGGAAGTGAAGCCGTGCCGAGGACGTTGTCCATGGTACAAAAACGGAGTGGCGCATCGTCATGGTCGGCGTCCAGATCGGGTTCTCCCGAAGGTGGCGATGCGAACTCAGTCCTTGTCTCGATTGGCGCTGGTGGTGTGCGGGACTCAGACCTGCACGTGGGTATCGTCACGCTGGCAGGTGTTGATGGTGGTGATGTCGGTGAAGCTGTTGAGGTTGCCGTTGCTGGGATGTTGGTGCTGCAATGCCCTCTTGAAAACGTGACATATTCAATGCAAAATGGCTCGATGTCATCGTCTGGTCCAACTCCCTTGTCAGTGCCCCAGTCCCAGGGACGATCCTCCTCGAACACGGCATCCCGTGAGACACAAACACGCTTTGAAGCCGGATTGTAGAATCGGTAGGCCTTCGATCCTTGCTCGTAGCCCACGAAAACCATGGGCGTACTCTGGTCGTCGAGTTTGGCAAGATGTTTGCCGGTTGTTTTCACATGCGCCACACAACCAAATGTACGGAGAAAATGCACATGAGGTTTGTGAGCATACCATACCTCATATGGCGTCTTCCCTTCGACACTTTGAGTAGGAGCCCGGTTCAGAATGAACACTGCCGTTGTTACCGCCTACCCCCAGAACCATCCCGGCAATGACATAGCCTTCATCATGCTTCTGGCCATTCCCATCACGGTCTGGTTGCGCCTCTCCACCACGCCATTCTGTTGTGGCGTATATGGTGCCGTAAGGTGCTTTTTAATCCCTTGCTCAGCACAGTAGTCACTGAATGCGCGTGCCGTGAACTCACAACCGCGACCGGTACGTAGTGTGCCCAGCTTTTGACCCGCCTGTGCCTCTGCTCCAGCTTGAAATGCATGATTGCTGTAGCTGCTTGGTCCTTGGAGCCGAGTAGGATAAGCCACATGAAACTACTCAGGTCATCGACGAGTAGGAGGAACAACTTGTTGCCACTCGGTATCGATGGTGTCACGGGACCGCAGATGTCTCCATGTACAAGCTCCAACTTGTGCTCGGCGCGGTACTTCCCTTCGCTCGGGAACGCCATGCGCCGCAGTTTCCCAGCAAGGCAACTGTATCAAACCCAATCGACATGATCAATTTGCGGCAGTCCTCGCACCATCTGTCCTTGAGCGAGCCTCCGAAGTCCTCTGAAGTTGAAGTGACCAAACCTCACGTGCCATCGCCATGCCTTGTTCGTGCCCTACGCCGCCAGGCACACTGGCATCCCGATGTCCAGCGTCAGGACATAGAGGCGATTCCTCGAGCGTCGTACCTTGGCCAGTAGCCGCCTGTCCTGATCTCAGATCCTGAGCAAACCCCCTTCGATCAAGATCCTATAGCCATCTTCGCCGAGCTGCCCCAGGCTTACTATATTGGCGGTAAGTCACGGGATGTGATACACCTCGGTGAGTGTCCGATGCGCCCCATTCTTGCACGTCAAGAACACCGACCCACAGCCCTCGATCCCGGCCATCGACCCGTCCTCGAAGCGGATGGAGCCTCAGACGCCGATGTCAAGCTTGGTGAAGACCGAGTGTTCGTCGGTCATGTGGTTGGTGGCGCCTGTGTCGAGTATCCAGCGCGCGCGGTCACCCTCCTTCTTGTCGCCGAGCTGAACAAAGAGCCTCTCTTCCTCCAGGTGAAGTGACGAGGAACTTGCCGGCGGTGTCGGATCTACTGGTGATGGCGAGAGATCCGCCGACGGATGAAGATTTGTGGGTGGTGGCATCGAGCAAATCGCCGGCGGCTTGGATCTTCAGACAATGCTGTCGGAATGGGAAAGTAACATTTACTGTTGCCTCGGCCAGCAGTAAAGTAGACTCACTCTCTTCCTCCACCTGGACCATATGGGCCTGCTCATCTCTTCTTTTCTTGCAGCATTTATGAGCCCAGTGGCCCGTCTTCCCGCAATACCGGCATTGGTCACCGGCGACAGAACCTCCGCCAGCGCCACTGCCTCCGCTTGACTTCGGTGGCCTGGACCCTCCTCGGCCTCCGCCGTCTTTGCCACGTCCATGGCTGCGGCTCCTCTTTTGGTTTGATGCGGCTCCCCAGCCGCGCTCATAAGAACCTCCGCCGGTGAGTTGTAGCCGCGACGTTACTCACGCTATCAACTCCTCCTTGAGATTCATCCTTGCCGTGGATGTGCTACTATTGCCGAGGTTGTGACACTCCTCCGCCGCCTTGAGCCGTCCAATGAGCTCCTCCACGGAGAGCTCGCTCAAATCGAGGAGTGTCTCGATCGACAATGCAATCTACTCGAACCTTGGTGGGAGCACCTAGAGAAACTTCCGGATGATTTCCTCCTCCGAACAATCCTTACCTAGAACCGCGAGCTGGTGCACGATCCCGTTGATGCGCACGCCGAAGTCATCGACGGTTCCCCGTCGCGGAATTTTAGTGCATCAAATTCACGACGAAGCGTGTTCGCCCTGGCCTTGCGCACGCGCTCCACATCGACGTGCATCGCCATGATTGAATCCCACGCAGCTTTGGCAGTGGGTTTGGTCGCGACTGTCCCAATCATCGCTTCCAACGCCATCCGATCTTCGACGAAATCAGAGGTGCCGACGTTCACCGCCACCCACAAGCCCCGTGCCTGCAGCATGACGCGCATGAGCGCTGCCCAATCGAAGTAGTTTGTCTTCATCAGGGTTGGAAATGAGCCGCTGCTGCTGATCTCCTTGGTAACCCGGTGAACCACTAGGCCACGATCAGTGCTGCCTCCGCTGCTACCGCTTCCTGATGGCGGTGTGGTTTCCCCCCGAAACCTCCGCGGCGGCGAAGATGACTGACGACGCGTCATGGCGATCAAGTCAGTCCCAGAAGCTCGTTCCAGGTGCGGAAGGCTCTGATACCAAATGTTCCGCTAGACAGCGAATCTTCCTCCACTTGTAATGGCAAAAGAGGATCAAACTAACAATGATTAAACTCAGTGTATACTCTCAACGAGATAGATGTATTTTCTGCAGCAGCAACTGCTTGTATTTGGGTTTGTATTCAACTTAAAAAGGATAACAAACTTGCATGGCCAGGATAACAAATGCAGTACGTTCCGCACGCCACGCGCGGAGGAAGTCTGGTTCGCGTGTAATCAACTAGAAAAAAAGCGCGGCGTCACGCCGCGCTAGCTACCGTGTGGACCGAAATAAAAGAGCCGAAAATTCGTGAGACGGGGCTTTTTTTAAAAATCGAGGACGGATGCGTAATTTAGGAGGAACAAAAAGGTTTTTCCGTAAAAAACAGGGACCTGTAAGGGCTTGTACGTAAATAAATAAGGACATGTACGTAAATAAAGAAACCGCGGGGCCATCCCGTAAAGTGCAGGGCTAAAAACTACTAAGGACCTGTTTGCGAGAAATAAGGACCATGTACGTAATTCAAAACCTCGGGAAAAAGCCACACGCGACCGCATCAAATCGGCCACATGGGCGGGACGCGCGCGCGGGCGGGACGGCGGCGCTGGTGGCGCGCGCGCCGCGCGTGACGTGGCCGAGCGCGAGGCGAGGCATTCCCCCGGGTATAATGGGGTTAGTATTACTCACGATGACTACTGGACTCAACTGACTCTAAAGAACAAAATGACTCACATTAAAAGAAAACACATACATACATGAACACTGCCAGAATCACAGAAGACAGAAAATAGTAAATTAAAACACAGAGAGATAAAGAGAACTACTGGTCTTTCTTTATTGCTTTCTTTCTAATTACATATATAAAATTACTAATAGTACTTTTTATTTAGATCTTACTATCTACCATGAATCAAGCCTTCAAGTCCACGACCAGGTTTCCTAGCAATGACTACAGGAGAGCACGTCCGACAGAGGAGTTGACGAGGCGCCCACGACCGGCGGGTCCACGTCCAGTCGGCGGGTCCCACAGTGTGTATCTCTGAACCGGTCTGAACCGAGCGGTGACAGAGCAAAAAGATCAAGAAAAAACTCCAACAGCTGCGCTGGCCTGCATCAAACCGGCGCCTTGGAGTCTCCATCCGCTTGGCTACCCCTTCTGTTCTTTCTCGCCGCATCATACAAGGCAACAGAGGCAGCCACATGCAGCTATACAACCCTCGTATCTAGCTGTTGTTCCATTCAACACGACAAAGCAGTATGCCTGCTTATATAAGTCGCTGATTTGCTTCTGCTTACTTGGCTCCCACTAGCTAGATAAACATAATTAAGCTTCCTTATATAAGCAAGTCCCTTGCTTCTACCTGATACGTAGTGCCTTGGATTGCACCGGCCAAGAACTGAGCACGGGGAGAGGAGGAGAAGATGGCGATGGCGCTGGAGCAGCTGCAGGTGCTGCACGCGCTGGACGTGGCGAAGACGCAGCGGTACCACGTGCGCGCGGTAGTGATCGCCGGCATGGGCTTCTTTGCCGACGCCTACGACCTCTTCTGCATCACTCTGGTGACCAAGCTCCTAGGCCGGATCTACTACCACGTCCCGGGCAGACCGGACCCCGGAAGGCTTCCGCCGAGGCTTGAGGCCGCGATCAATGGCGTGACCTTCTGCGGCATGATCGTCGGCCAGCTCGTGTTCGGCTGGTTTGGCGACAAGGTCGGCAGGAAGAAGTTCTACGGCAAGACCATCATGCTCATGATCATGGGCTCAATCCTCTCGGGCTTGTCGTTTGGCAACACGGCCGACGGCGTCATGGCCACGCTCTGCTTCTTCCGGTTCTGGCTCGGAGTCGGCATCGGTGGCGATTACCCGCTCTCGGCGACCATCATGTCCGAGTACTCTAACAAGAGGACGCGGGGGAGTTTCATTGCAGCCGTGTTCGCCATGGAGGGGTTTGGCATTCTTGCAGGTTGCATTGTCACCTTGGTCGTCTCGGCGACGTTCCAGGCGCGCTTTAACTCGCCGGCATACGAGCAAGACCCCGTGGCGTCGACTCCGCCGCAGGCCGACTACGTGTGGCGCATCATCCTTATGGTCGGCGCCATCCCAGCCGTCTTCACCTACCACTGGCGGATGAAGATACCGGAGACGGCGCGCTACACTGCGCTGGTCGCCCGCGACGCCGAGAAGGCCGCGCGCGACATGTCCAAGGTGCTCAAGGTGGACATCACCAGCGAGCCGGACAAGGTCGAGAGCTTCACCAAGGACTACGGCGTCTTCTCTCGCCGCTTCGCCCGCCGCCACGGCCTCCATCTCCTTGGCGCCGTTGTGTGCTGGTTCGTGCTCGACGTCGTCTTCTACTCCCAGAACATCCTCCAGGAGGAGATCTTCAGCGACGTCAAGTGGGTCCCCGAGGCGCGGACCATGAGCGCGTTCGAGGAGGTGTACCGCGTCGGCCGCGCGCAGGCCATCATCGCTCTCTGTGGCACGCTGCCGGGATACTGGTTCACCATCGCCTTCATCGACGTCGTTGGCCGGAAGACCATCCAGTTCTTCGGTTTTGCCATGATGAAGGGGTTCATGATCATCGTCGCCGCCTTCTACGACAAGCTTACGCAGCCCGGCCGGCGCATCTGGCTGGTGGTCATGTACACCTTCACCTTCTTCTTCGCCAACTTCGGGCCCAACAGCACCACCTTCGTCATGCCAGCCGAGATCTTCCCGGCGCACGTCCGTACGACGTGCCACGGTTTATCGGCGGCGGCGGGCAAGGTCGGTGCCATCGTCGGGTCGTTCGGGTTCATGTACGCTGCGCAGAGGGCGGATGGCAGCGAGACGACGGAGACCGGGTACCCGTCGGGCATCGGCGTGCGCGCCTCGCTGTTCGTGCTCGCCACGTGCAATGTGCTTGGGATACTCTTCACCTGCTTCCTGCCTGAGCCGAAGGGGAGGTCGCTGGAGGAGGTGTCCGGCGAGGTCAGCGAGGCCATGACTGGACAGGACGCAGATGTGGGTGACTCGAAGGTTCTCCCGCTGTAGGTGGCAACACACCTTAGAGGTGTTTATTTTTGGGGATTTTCTCTACATCATTCGCATGCTTTTTTCCCAAAATTAGTTGATTATTTTTTGTGTGTATATATTTATAACATTTTTCATCTATATATATAACATTTCAACTTGTCTGCAATATTTCTCAGCGAAAAAATATTGCACTCATCAAAAAAATATTACAGACATGTTGAAATGTTACATACATGGACGAAAAATATTATAAATATAGACAAAAAATATTGCATATATGACAAAAAAAAGACTGATTTTGGGGCAAGAAACAGTCACATGTGCTATAGCACTTCCGTTATTTTTGTGACCCCGTCTGTAAAGTTGTTAGCCTTGCAACCCTATTGCAGAGGCATGAGCATTCGTGTGGATTTTGATTTATTGGAGAAAAAAATCATAAAGTCAAAATTATAAAGTATAATGTGAATCACAAAGTAGCATCCAATAGATAAAAAATTAAGTACTCATAAACAAAAAAAACACTACCATTTAGCAAATTAGTGTTTAGAGAACACTTGAGTGCTTTATTGCTAAATAGTACTCAAATTTTGATCCCTCAAATCTAGATCCAATGAATGAAATCATTTTGCCTCCGTCCCTCACATTCAAATACGATTTTGTCAAATAGTACTTAATTATTTAGATGTTTGATACATATCTACCTATATTCATTAATTTGCTCATTAGTTATTATCATGTGATGTGATACATTGAGGAATACTCCAATATATATTATTCTTTTCTACAAGGCATTTTTACATCAATTATATACTAGTTTTACATGAATCAAATTATGTAAAAAATGATATGATAATTTATAAAAAAAGAGGAACAAAACAAACTACAAGGAACACAGCAAAAACTATAAAAAAAACAATACTTGGTCATTTATGTTGTGGCTCCCGACGACACTAAACAAATTGATTACTCCTTTATCACATTGTTTACCCAAAGAAAAATTCACAAAGTCAAAATTATAAAGCACAATGTGAATCACAAAGTAACATCCATGGATAAAAAATTGAGTACTCACAAATACAAAAACACTCGAGTACCATTTAGCAAATTCCTTATTTCTTTGGTGAACTATAACTTGTTCGGATTTGCTGAACAACAGTTGACTAAATATTTCGAGGAAATCAGTCAAAATTTTACCTTCAGATTGCCTTCAAGATTCACGCTTAGGGGCGGTGTCGGCTTCGCTTGCGACAAGCGCCGCTGTCAATGAATCCACATCCAAGCACACGTGAGTGCTGCACCGCCATAGGCAAAGCCGCCTCACTGCTGTCACTAGTAGACACCTCTTCACCACTTGCCCCCTAGATGAATGCGCGCTCCATCCAATGCTCCTCTTCTTATATTAAGGAGATGCACTGAAGGCGTCACCATCCATCGGCGACACCAATGCTCGTGGCATGGGGAGGACATTGCATACGATGAAGAGGTCACTAAGGCTTGGGGAGGCACTAGGGGATCAGGGACATCCTCATCATCCGAACCACCATCGTCATCCTCATCCTCCTCCAATGCTTGTTCTTCAGCACTGGCCCTTTGGCCTTCCCACTTCATGTTATCCACTATAAACTTAGTGTCCTCTGCTTTGTCCACCTATCCAATAGGTTCAACATTCCTATCTTCATCCACAATTGCATCTCTGCCACCATCCTTTGTCCCACCATCCTCAACTTCGACTTGCACACTTGCACTGCTCTCTCCCACTTCACAATAACTGCCAATTGTTCGTGGACTTTGTTTTACACAGGATTGCACCAACAGTATGAATTCATAGCCATGACGCCTACACACTTCCAAGTAGGTTCTTCATGACTTTGTCCGCTAAATGGGCATCAAGTCCTAATAGATGACATGTGCCGAACGACTCCACAAGCAGTTCATAGTAACACCATAGAGTGTTGGGTCCAGCAAGAAGCTTTATGTCGGCCAGAACATCAAATCCCCGATTGCAAGATTGGCTGGGTTTGAGGTGTAATATATGGAAAACTACTCAAATCAATTCCATATGGCCCCTCCTAAACTTTGCCTTGCCTGTAATATACTCTGAAAACATGTTCACCTGCCATACCTGGCACATGACTAAAGATATTTAGAATGCATGGAAATTACATAAATTATGCCTCGTACGTAAGCCAAACAAAAATTGAACTAAGCTACATCCACACGAATAAGCCATACCATGCATGTCAAAATGCTCTCTTTTAGACTTACATCTCCTGCAACACAACTGGAATCACTGAAATTGTTCAAAAAAAAAAGTTACCTACAACATACATATGACCTAAATTCAGATCCCTAACTCATACGCATCTAAACCTAGCCAGCCTAGGTTTTGCACTAGTCGATCTACAAATCGGGCTAACCGACCGTACGTATGCTATAATAGGCAAATAACCTACATTCTAATACAATACACGCGACGTTACCAATTAATCATGGGGATCTACAAGTATCAACCCTAATTCTACCGCTAATCTATATTCGTTCTTACTAACCTAGCATGTTTTCATCAAAATAATCAAGAAAATACTAGCGCGGTAAAAACTAACCACAAAAGAAACGAGCACGAGGAAGCACACGAGCAAAATTGCCTCCTCCTTCCCCTTACTCTATTCTCCTCTTCTCTTCTCTTTGTCTAAATCCAAATGGCCTTTTGATCGAACTCACAGTCTCAGCCTTATGTACCCTCTAGTCGCACAACCAACATGCGACTAGAGCCCGCGGGGCCGCCAGTCGTGCGACCATGGTACAACTGGGTGACGTAGCCTCGTGTTGTCCTGTCATTGAGCGACTGGATGTCTGTGGGCTCCAATCGCTGGACGGGAGCACGACTGGAGCTCGGTCGCACCGTGAAGCCGCGATCGGCAGCCTAGTCATGTTGTGGCTGTGCGATTGGCCCTAATTGCGCTGCATCAGCGCGGTATATTTCTGTAAAAATATTAAGTGGTTTATTTCTGTAAAATGGTTAAGAAAGTGGTTTATTTAAAAATTCTCAACCAAACCGTGCTAGCAAGGTAGTTGGGGGGGAAAACAATTCTACAGGACCTTGGTTGTGTGCACTTTAAGGTGGACCTTTGAAGAGGGCTCAACCTAGCCTGCACTGGTCTAACCGTCTAAGGTCCTTTAGATTTATTTTTCTATGAAGGCATTGTAGGTCGGAGGTGGCATCTGCTGGCCATCTCTCTCTATATCAGCTCAGGTTTTAGGAGTCAAGGCAAAGATAACACATGGACTACGGGAAGTGGCATTAGGGATTGGGTCAGGCGAGAAAATATTCTTGGCTTTTTTTTAGAGGAGAAAATATTCTTGGCTAGGCTGTCCGTCAGAACTGGACGTCTGGTGTTGGCTAGTGGATAGGATTAAGCCACAAATTTAACCTATTTTTAGCCCAACTTAGTAAGAGTAGTAGGGGATGTAAGAATAGTAGGGGATTTCTATGGACCGAAAACTAAAGCCACTTCGGGCTAAAACCAAGCTTGGGTAGCTTGCCTCGAGGCATAGGGCAGAAAATGAGTTGAATTCAAGCTAGCCCAGTGGTACTAGGGTAGGCCCCATTCAAGTTGGTTCAGCTCAATATAAATTCGAGCCAAACTTAAACGAGCCTAGGTCGTGTTTGAGCTTGAAGGTAGGCTCATGCTTGGCTCGATCAAAGCTCGAATGAGCTTGAGCTCGATTTGAGTAAGACTCTGTTCTTTTGGGTTTTTAGTTTCTCTAGAAGTCGAAACAGATGTGACGGTTTCTTTAAACGAATTTTTCAAACGGTTTCCCAACCCCAAAATCGTGTGTGTCGTTCGCATCGGTGTCTCCACCGTCTCAAAAAAATACAGACAAAAGTCACCAGTCGTAGTTAAAAAAACCATCCGCAAAAAAAAAATAGGGTGTAAGCTCGGTAACTGGTCGAGATGTGTAAAACATGTCCTCAACTAGCAATTACACAAACATTGTTACGGAGCAAGTTGAGCACATCTGCGAATGTAAAACTCTTCAACGAGCTAGGAAGTAAATCTGTTCTTTTTAGAGATGACGAACAAGAAAAAAAAGAACACATCTACATATGCTTTTCAAAGATAGCAATTCATACTCAGATTGGAGACTGGAAGTTGCGATCTGGCTAGAAGACAATTGTCAAAACCTGAACGAATACGAATTCATATTTTTAAAATAAATACAAATATGAATTCGAATATTCTTAAATATGGATACAAATATTCTCGAATACGAATATAAATATTTTTGAATACGGATTTTGCTTACCACATTCACATTTCTCAGATACGAATATCGGATAAAACGGATTCCTAGCGGTTTTGCCAATTTTTCACTGGTTTTAAACCCTCTAAATTCAAATTTTGAATCGTAAAATTCGTCTGAGTTTTTGTCGGGTTCTGGAAACAGATCGAATAGTCTCGAATACGAATACAAATACGAATATTCTCGAATACGAATATTCTAAAATACGGATACAAATATTTTCGAATACGAATACAAACTTTTTCGAATACGAATTTTGCTTACCACATTCGTATTTTCTCGGGTACGAATATCGAATAAAACGAATTATTCGTTACCGTTTCCCACCCCTATCACAACCGTTCTGTGGCCTTGTGTGGGAGGAGGGTTAGTTTGGTTGGGATGAGGTCTTGGATGCTTGGCACTTGGTGTTGGACCGCTGGGTGCATATTGCTTTTGGTTATGTTCTTTTGGACTGTAGTTAATGCTTTTTAACTATGGTTGATGGTATTTGTTTTTGTTTTTTAAGATGGCAACGAACGACGGAGATATCGATATAGATGACGTACATGGTTTTAATCTCGGAAAGCAGTTTTGAGAAGCTACTTCGAAAAACTGCTTGATGAAGCCATCCTTATTTGTTTCGATTTTTAAAGAAACCAAAGTAAAAATCTATAAAAAGGACAAAGAGAATAAGACCTCCGGGCAACTGGGCAGTTGAGTGTGGAGGGAATGACCAATGGATGAAGCATCGAAGGAGCGAGGACAATCTGACTAGAGTGTATGCGCAGTTGAGGTTTCATCGAAGTCTCATTTTCCCATTAGAAGTCCAAAATTGAGTTTAAAGTTTTATTTTCCGCAATTGAAAGTTGAATTTTGTGGTTAAAAGTATTTGAATATCAATTTTTATAATAGAAACATTGAAAATTCTAGTAAAAAGTAGTAAAAAGTTGCATTGTCCGTGTTGAAAGCTACATTTTCTGAGTGCCAATGGTGGTGGAGATAGACGACCAGTTAGCTGGACAAGGACGGCGGTAGACTGCCAATGGTTGGGGAAGCAGGGTGGCGAGGCTGAGGATGATGGTTCGGAAAAGTAGCTTTCTTGAGAGGATTATCCGCTGCTTCCTAAAAAAAAGGAACGTGCACTGTTTCAGCATGTAGCGGATGCACGCACAATAGACATTCCCCTTCATATAGCCAGCCATTTTATTTAGAAAATCCAACCAAAATTTTCATACAACCTCATCGCCAAAGGAAAAAAAAGGCATATGACCAAACAAACTTAGATGATTCTAGACATCACTCAGGTATTTTTTTTCCTGGCAACTATTTAGATTTGAGACTGTTGGATTAGAGATTCAGGCTTCTTGTTTTTTAGAGAATTGAAAGATTTTTTAGAGAGTGTGAGGAAGAATTCATAACCATTAGATCTCTAATCCAATAATTACAGATCTAAATATTAGTTAAAAAAATATCTAAATGATATTTATTAATACCCAAAAACTCTCCATATGCCAATAAAAACAATACCAGAGAAAAGTGTCGTACGCTATCTCCCCACCGGGCCCCAGCCCAAAACATGTGTGGTGTCGTTTCCTCACGTCCTCCTCCCGAGGTGCCAGTGACACCGACGCGACCTGCCCCAACGGACGGCTCACACTTCGCCGCTGCCCCCCGCCACGCACGACAAAAAACACGAGCTTTGCGTCCTTTTCCCCCTGCCGCGCGCGCGGGCCCCGCCGGGTCGAGAACTGACGGCTCCCGTGGCTCGCCCCTCGGCGCCGGCGCTGCACACTCGTACGCCCTCCTAGTCAGTGCTGTCCTCACCCGTTCCGGCGTATTCGGCTCTCCCGCGCCACCTGTCCGTCGCCCGATATTTCTTCGGTGCTCCTCGCCGCCTATTTCTTGCGCGCTATGCGCGTTCCCAGAGCCACCAGCCGCGCTTAGCCTTCGCGCTCGCCTGCGGTTCCCATCAGCTCGTAGCGAAAAAGGTACTCCGCATTTCCTTCTACTAGGCTTTCTTGCCTCCCCTCGTTCTTTCTGCGTTTCCAAAACGAAACCTATTCTCTCTTAAAAAACAGATGCAACGTATTCAGTAGTTTGATTTTGGTAAGAAAGATGCAACGTATTCAGTAGTTTGATGCTGTTCTCGAAAATGCTCCCCGCTTCAGATGTAGGTCGTCTCAGAGGACCTCAGAACCTAACCGTGGGGGTCAATTCTCCAGAAACATGCTGAATCACTAAGGTTTTATGGAAGGCACTTGTGACCAGTATTTATGTTTGCTTTTTTGGTACTAGGAAGCCATTTATATTCTTCTGGAAGTGGGCACGAGCAATTGTTACTCTCATTTTGCATGCCCTATTCATAATGACAGGATGTTGTTCTGTTTACCGTGTATATTTCTTAGCACTTCGCTATCTTTAATTTTGGACAGTTTGAATGTTAATTCCTTTGTGAAAAAAGGGGGAGGAAGAAAAATTCGGGACATTATTGGGTCCACAAAACATGAAAATGTGTTGCTAGGAAAGCGACCTTGTCAGTTACATGGGTTGCACACCACATTACCCAATTAAAATTCAAAAAATTCGTTAGTCAAAGTACACATTGTATGTGTAGTTTCCCTTCGACAAAGCATCCATTTCGGTGTGAAATTCTTCCGCTTAAATTTACATCATCTGAAACAGCATGTAGGTACATAAGAATCTTCGATGAGGCTGTGGTTTCTCTTTGTTTTAATCTTGTATCACCAACCATGATACCGAAGGCACACCGAGAGAAACAAATAAACCTAATTTTCAGTGAATTTTGGGTGTAAGATTTTTTTGTTCTTTTGCTCACTATTTATGTATAAGTATGCATAAAAATGACCGAACTGGGTAACTGAGATAGTGTATGACGACCTCTGCTGACATAAATAGCAATAAAAATGTCAGAAACCTCAACAATGTTGGGTAGAATTGGAATTTTGGACAGCTGAATGCATCCTTCACTGAGATGGTTATGTCAGTTTGAACTGGAGGCCTTTTTCATGGTATGGGGCTACCACTTCTACAATTTAGTCACTCTAAAGCCTCCAAGAGCTTAAGTTTGACAAATGCCATCATTCAAACACTTGAAACATCAAATAAGTATACTTGGATTGTGTTTTACAAACCCTTGTTCTATATCCATCTGAATCCTGAATACCATAATCAACATGCTGGAATGTATAATTGGTCTGTTCTTGGCATGTTAGCAGTTAACACATTCAGTTGTGGCCAGAGTTGCTGCGTAGGAAGTATGGGTTGTTTACCGGCGAACACGAACATCTCCAGCGAGTTGGTGCCGTGGTGGCAGGAAGAGGATAACGGGGAAAAGATTAGAGAATCGAGAGGGGGCAGAGATAGCATACTAGAAAGAGGAAGTTTATATCTTGCTTCCCCAGAATGATACATTGGACTCAATTATATAGAACTAACTTATCTTGCCATCTAAGACAATGACTCCTACTTAGACTCGAATTATCTTGCCTACTTCTCCTCCTGTACGCCTGGGACTTCTTGATCGACAGGAACAGGGACATCATTTACACCTTGCTGCTGTTCTCCTGACTCCTCATGCTGCTGTCGTTCTTGCACACGTGTCCTCCTTTGATAATGTTCCCCTCCAATAAGAGTCCACAACACATTCATATACCAACTTCTAGTAATTTTTTATTTGAGATGTATATTTGTGGCATTGTAAACATTTATTACCAACATATGAGTGCTGCTTTTCATTCTGAAAACTGTAGTTTGAAAATTTAGATTTCCATTTTCCCCGAACCAGAATAACTTCATCAAAACCTTTGATCATCATTTGCCATTTTGACAGGTCATCATTGAATGGCTGCAACAATGGGTTCAATTTCTACCTACTGTTCTTACCAAACAAATGGTGTTGGTGCATTGAAGCAGTCACCTCACATGCAATTCCAGCAATCTTTTAACATAGGAGTTAGGTTCTTGAATAAGGACTCCCTATCCATGCGGAATAAGGCACTGCAGGCCAAAACAAGAGCCACAAATAATGAAATTCACCCTAAGCCTAGTAGGTCTCGGGCACCTATCGTATGTTCTAGTGGAATAACCATAATTTTTGTCACAACTGAAGTGGAGCCATGGGCCACAACTGGAGGCCTTGGTGTTGTGTCAGGAGGACTGCCCCCAGCTCTGGCTGTAAGTATTCTTTGCCACATATTTCAATATTCAGTTACAAATGTCAAGGATAGATTCTGTTCTTCAAACCAATTATATTCTGTTGTTCCTCGCCAAATTCTTAGGTAATTAGATCAATTGAGCACACCTGGTTGCAATTGAACTGAACCATTGCAGCAGAATTAACTTGAGATAATTTTAGTGCATTATGCTGATGCTTTAATACAGGCTGTGTCATCTATGTATTTTTTTTGAGATTGCATTGCAATGGCCCTTTATATCTAGTATATTGAGTTTCATACACCAATCAGTTCACCTAAAGCTTTAGCTATTAAGGAAAGGTGTAAAACACATAGTACTATGTTTTGCGTGATGTGCAACCCATTTGTTCACAGGCAATGGGACACCGGGTTATGACGATAAGTCCTCGCTATGATCAATACAAGGATGCATGGGATACAAATGTCCTTGTAGAGGTATTAGTTTTTAATTGTTCTGTATTGCTATTTAGCTTGCATTTAACTTATATCGGCTTTCTGGTGTTGTAGATGCTAAAAACAATTTTACTTGTGCAGGTAAATGTTGGTGACAGGACAGAAACAGTGCGCTTCTTCCACTGCTACAAGCGGGGAGTTGACCGTGTTTTCATTGACCATCCTATGTTTCTCGAGAAGATCTGTTATACTGTTAATACCTGCATGTTCATTGAATTATCCAAACAAATGTGGTAACCCTCCAACGTTCCACTTGAATCATTATACTGTAGGTTTGGGGCAAGACTGGACCAAAATTGTATGGTCCTACCACTGGAGCTGACTACCGAGATAACCAATTACGTTTCTGCCTTTTGTGCCTTGTGAGTTATTCCAACTAAATTTTACATTCCATATGGTTTGCAAACACATGCATTTACTTTATGAACCATTTCGATGTTATAGCATGCTTTAAGGTTTTTGTGATCCTAGGCAATCTTCATCCCATCAAAACCAAAAATTACCAACCCTTGTTGTAGCTGAATTATCATTATTTATTCTCTGGGCCGGGTAGACTGTTTCTTTATATTAGGGGAAGGGTACGCGAACAAACTTTCTCTTTATATTAGTAGAGATATTGTTGGAAAGCTTTGAAAATTATTTCTGTGGTATGCGAACTAACGATATAAAGGTTTTTTTTGGATATTTGCCACCCGATAGATTGGGGCTTTATGTTTTGCCACTTCAAATATTGCATTCCATGTGATGTCAGTCAAAAGATATAAATCTGTTATGTTTTGCCATTTTTACCCTATTTTTTTATTTGTCTGTCATTTTGGCATTCTTATCGCACTAGAAATGAACATTTTGTCCCTCTAGACCTACCTTCTCTTCCTCACCTCTGGCAGGCTGTTAAAAACATAAATTAGAGACTAGCAAATTCTTGTCCCTGAATGTTGTGCAATTTCCATTTTTTGTAACATTGCGATTTTCCTTAAAAGTAGCATTTGATGCTGTTTTGATAACTGCAACCACTGCCTTCATGAACATATGACTACTTTGTCTCATTTTTGTAATATATATTGTTGATATTTCTTTTGATCCATCGTTGTTGATGGCCTTAATTTGTTCTTAGTGCTGGGTGAATAAACCATATTCTGATATTGCTTAAGTAGTACTGTTCCTACATGGATAATAATTCTTCACAGAATGACTATGCCTGTAGACATTTTCTTTTTAGAATACAAGATTGATGCACACCCGCACGCACACCACCAACCATACACACCACAAGCACACATATACACACGAGTGTGGCCCCTAGCACACGCCTTGGATTGTGGAGGCTAGGGATAAATTGCGAGCTCATGGAGTGTAGGCATATGCTTTCCTACTAAGGCTAACTCTTGTGCGCATAAAAGTGGGCACCGGGGTTTGAACCCTATTGGGTAGATTGGTACTCCCACGACTCCATCACCCCACCAAGTGGTGTTTCCCAATTCCATAACTTATGGCATTTTCTTTTTTGACAATGCAACATGATATTGACTGTTGATTTTATAAGGCTATTATAATTGCAGCTTTCATGCTGTAATTTACTACACCATTTAGGCATTTACTAAACTAAGTTCTAACTACTAATGTTAGATTACATAGCTTCTTGAACATGATTATACTTTAGCTAGGGCACATCCTTTTTTACTAGATATGTTCAAAATAAAAGCTAGCAAGCCCAGCAAGGTGGTCCTGGCATAACTTTTCTAATTATTGGCTGACTAGAGTGTAAGTCTGGCAGTCTTGGGTCTTATATGTGTTGGACCAGCCCAGGTTTCATCCAGAAAGCCTGAAATGGCCACACTGTAAAGTTCTAGATATTCTATTTTTTCAAATTTTTTGCTAGATACGTTCAAAATAAAAGCTAGCAAGCCCAGTAAGGTGGTCCTAGCATAACTTTTTTTTTTTACAGTTTTGACCATATATCGCTCTACGGGGATAATTGCTCAACCGTTGGGCGACACGTGGCCAAGTCATCCAACCATTGGGCGACTAGACCATATCACCCAACCGTGAAGCGACAAGATCGTAAGTCGCCTAACGGTTGGGCAATAATACTATAGTCGCCAAACCGTTGAGCAATTTTTTTAAAAAATATAACTATTTTATTAATCCAATGGAAATAATTGTGGGGGGTAAATGGCAATTGTTATAGATAGGTAACATTTAGGAAATCTTATTTGTAAATTGTTTTTTAGATAAAAGGGTAGATAATGTCGGTTGATCCGTTTGTGATTTTCGTAGATTGTGAATGTATGAAATCTGTTAGACTTACAATAACATTTTACGATCGTCATATGTTGCTGTAGTGCGATAATATTTTTGAAAAATTTTATGAGCACGATTGAGGAAGCAACAATTCGTAAATAGGAAGGCAAGTGATATAACGATGCAACCGAGAATTCATACACGGAGGAAAATTTTGGATAAATGGTGTAGCGATAACAGCACAAGGGAATTCGTACATAATCATGTCATAATACTTAGGAAGTAAAATACATACACAACGAAAAATGTATACAAAGCAGAAGAAAGACCGGACACAACTACACATATAATGATTTTAGTTGTTAATCTACCATGGTTTTGACAGTACAACTATTAACAACTAAATTGGCAATAGTTATACAGCTACACCATTTACAACTATTAACAATATATGACACACCAAATACAAGACAGGCGTTTTGTACAATGACACTATACAATAGGAAAAGGGATGTAGCGCATTTGTTTTGGGTACAAAATGTCACGGTTTCACGTGGCAAATCAGTATGAGGTTTCAGTGATCACTTTATGGTATTATTTAAGCTTTCTTGGTCACCGGGAAGAGTGAGAACTGCTAACTACACATCTAATAATTTTAAGAGAAAAAACTATGGAACGGTATACCGTTCCATGGTATACCTTCCTTCTCTCTCTCTCTCATGCACCTTCTCCTTCCTCTCCCGCCCTCCCTCCTCTCATGCTCCTCTCGCTCCCACCCGCCGCCCGCCTCCTCCTGCCGTTATTCCCTCTCCCCCCCCTTGCTACGGGTTCACCTTTCCTTCGAGCATAGGAGGAGGTCAGGGGGAGGCGGTGGCCTAGCGGTGGGCGGCAGCGGGGGCGATGGGTAGGGTAGGGTAGGGGGCGGTGGGTGGAGCCGGTGGGTGGAGCGGTGGGCGATGGCGGCAGCTGCCGTGGTAGTTAGGTTCGGCGGGCGGCACGGCGGGGAGGGTCGGGGTGGCGCGGCGGGCGGCGACGACGTCGTTGGCCGTGGGTGGTGGTAGAGGGGGTGGGGTGGGGGTGGCGGAGGAGGCACGCGGCGCCCGGAGTAGAAGAGGGAAGGGCGGCGTTTCGAGAGGAGGGAGGGAGGGCGGCGCAAGGGAGGTATGTTGTCAGGAGGCATCCCGACGGCATACCGTGCCGTAGCAACTTCCTAATTTTAATTGCTAATCAAATACGTACCTACACGTTGCCTATATTCGGATGAGAATAAGAACAGATGAAGCTATTACCTTCATGTGAAGACTTTTTCTTCTTATCAACGAGCTTCCTTCGTCTTCCTCTCTAACCTCACGAGCTCCTCTCATCTTCTTCTCTTCTTTTCCCGAGCCGCTCTCCTCTCCTTCACTCCCTCTCTGAAGCTCCTCTCCTCTCCTTCACTCTCTCTCCCGTGCTCCTCTACTTCTCCCCCTTTCCTTCTCTTCCTCTCCCGAGCTTCTTTGTGACCTCCTCCTCTTCACTTCCCCTCCTTCTCTCCCTCTTTTTTTCTCCTCTCTCGAGTTCCTCTCATTTTCTTGCGAGAGAAATGGTGATAGTGCCCGTGAGGGGGTCGGGTCAAAGAGAGAAGGATAAACTGACAGCAAGTAGTCGCTCCACTGTTGGGTGACGAGTACTAGTTGCCGTATGGTTGGGTGATATGGACAAATCACCCAACGGTTAGGCGATATAGACAAGTCACCCAAAGGTTGGGCGACTTGACTAAGTCTCCCAACCGTGGGGCGACAGATGTCTATTTCTGTAAAATAAAAAAACGCGGGTATAATACTATCATTCGGAATTAAAAATTGATTATTAAAAAAAACTTTAAAGTTCTTTTTCGTTGAGATATAAATTTATACTCTCTAAAAAGAATCTGTTGATTATATCAAGTGTGATGTAGACTTCAGGTTTAGTTAAGTTGATATTAGCTTCTCAAAAAAAGTATTTCGTTGGGTGGGCTCTCTGGTTGGGTTACATGGAATCAGGTGACCACAATTCGAGGTTTGGGCAAGTCTACTGTTGGCAGATGGAGAGTACATTGGAATCAAAATATATTTTCTATTTGATATTGTTTTCATGGAATTTCTTCTAATCTGATTATCCTTTGTAGGCTGCATTGGAGGCTCCAAGGGTGCTCAATCTCAACAACTCTGAATATTTCTCTGGACCATATGGTAGGTTTGTGTATTAGATCAATTACACGTTTAATTGTCTTCTCTCTGTCTCTCTCAACTAATATTCATATTGTTTAACCAGGAGAAAATGTTATCTTCATTACAAATGACTGGCACACTGCAGTTCTGCCATGCTATCTGAAGAGCATGTATAAACAAAATGGAATTTATGCAAATGCTAAGGTACACCATTTCCTTCTTTTGTTTTCTTGTTTGAGTAGCAATCTCAATGGGTGGTATGTAGGAATTGTGCTTTTTATTTTATGCTTCACAGTTTTTCTATACTTGTTTTGATTGGTGAATTGTGGTCTTGTAGGTTGCTTTCTGCATTCACAATATTGCCTATCAGGGTAGATTTGCCAGAGAAGACTTTGAACTTCTCAATCTACCTGACAGTTTCTTGCCTTCATTTGATTTTATTGATGGGTATGGGCTTTCATATTCTATTGCTTCATTAGAGATTTAAGTATGTTTACTAGTTTCTTTGACATTGGTACGCATGCTAACTTGTGCAGGCATGTTAAGCCTGTAGTAGGGAGAAAGATTAATTGGATGAAGGCAGGGATCACTGAGTCTGATCTGGTCCTTACAGTTAGTCCACATTATGTCCAAGAACTCACTTCTGGTCCAGAGAAAGGTGTTGAGTTGGATGGCGTCCTTCGCAGAAAACCCCTCGAAACTGGAATTATAAATGGCATGGATGTTCATGTATGGAATCCAGCAACAGATAAGTATGTCAGTGTGAAATACGATGCAACAACGGTAAGTTCTCGTTGAGAGATTGCCCCTTTCTTACCATATATGGAGATTTTTAGTACTTTAAAGAGGTGATTCATCAGGTAACGGAAGCAAGGGCTCTCAATAAAGAAAGGCTGCAAGCTGAAGTTGGATTGCCCGTGGACTCAGGCATCCCTGTTATAATTTTCATTGGCCGTCTTGAAGAACAGAAAGGGTCAGACATACTAATTCCAGCCATTCCAGAGTTCGTGGAGGAGAATGTTCAGATAATTGTTCTTGTATGTTTTACTTTGAAAGATAATTCTATCGCACTAATATGACATGATACAAGCTGATTGTTGCTGAGCTAAATTTGTTTTCATTACTCAGGGTACAGGGAAGAAGAAAATGGAGGAGGAACTGGTGCTGCTCGAAGCGAAATATCCAAAGAACGCCAGAGGCATAGCAAAATTCAATGTTCCATTGGCGCACATGATGTTTGCTGGGGCTGATTTCATAATTGTTCCAAGTAGGTTCGAGCCATGTGGTCTCATTCAATTGCAGGGGATGAGATATGGAGTGGTAAGCAACTAAGCATTATCACTTTATCTGTTACGCTACATATTTTTATTACATAATGTATGATGTAAGTTAATGACATAGTCATTGATATTTTACAGGTTCCCATCTGTTCATCCACTGGAGGACTTGTCGACACAGTTAAGGAGGGTGTCACCGGATTTCACATGGGTTCATTCAACGTTGAGGTAAAGAATAGTAGGCTTCCACCGACTGATTTCTCCCGAGCTCAGGAAAATAATTCTTCATGATAGCCTTGCTCTGTCATGTTGTAGTGTGAGACTGTCGATCCAGCAGATGTCACGGCAGTCGCTTTAAATGTCAAACGAGCTTTGAAACAGTACAACACACCAGCATTCCATGAAATGGTTCAGAATTGCATGGCGCAGGACCTATCTTGGAAGGTGGGCACAGCTGCTAAGTTTTCCATTTATCTTAATGCATTTCCTTTTGTCAAGACTCAGGACAGAGATAACCCTCTCTTCTCTGATCCAGGGACCGGCAAAGAAGTGGGAGGAGGTTCTTCTTGGCCTGGGAGTTGAGGGAAGTCAGCCAGGCATTGAAGGTGAGGAGATCGCACCACTTGCCAAAGAAAATGTGGCCACTCCCTGAAATCTCGATGAAGCGTCTTGGCCTCTTGGGAGTACGCTATAAGAGTTAAAGAAGTATCTTCTTGGATCCTGACAGCATGACCTTGGTTAAATATGTTAGCCTTCCATGAAATAATTAGGTCCCCACAGGCGAAACCACAATTTGTATTCCTGTAGGCTTTGCTATTTCCCCCACTTCATGTGTAATATAATCCCTGATGTTCGAGAAGGAATGTCTGGCTTCATTTCCTGTTGCATGCGTGATGCTGGCTCTGAAGTTGAGAAACTCATTTCTATTTTCGTTCAGTTGATGTAAATAGCTAATGTTTAGCGTGCATCTCAAAGATGTTCCAACATGGAAGGCTCTTAGGGGTTTCTGATGCTTAATGGAACTTGTGATATTGTGAAACCATCTAACCAGCTGTGTACTAGGTGTTTGCACTGCCCTCATAGATGGATTCATGGTGATGTGACAATACATTGCAACCCTTCAATGAAATCTGGGGGCACCATCTGCCAATCATGATCCGACAACGGTAAAGGCTGCAATAACCCAAGATACTTGACATACTCCGGCTTGGCTTGCTGACATGTGGTACAATGGCTGACGAATTCTTGAACATCCCTTCTCATACCTGGCCAGGCGAACAACTGTTTACTTCGCTGGTAAGTTGCTTGCTGGAGCTTAAGAGTTGTTACCCAGCCACACTTCTTTGAACTTCAGAATGCCATCTTGCAAAGTAAATGAAGACTCAGTGATTCCTTTGATACAGAGAGCTGCTATAATTTGCTTCACTTGCTTATCTTGTTGACAACCCTCTGTCACTTCTTCTAACCAAGTGGGCATGCATTTGGATAAAGCTGAGAGCTCACGGTTTGATTCCTGCTGCGCACACCGGTATAGTGCATCAGCTGCAGCATTATCACGCCCCTTCTTGTATACAGTTTTGTAGCGCAAGCCGAGTAGCTTTGTCAGAGCCTTTTCTTGCCAAGGAGTGGATATGCTTTGCTCATTCAGATAAGAAAGACTTCGATGATCAGTTTGTATGATAAACTCACTGTGTTGAAGATATGGGCGCACCACTGATCTATTGCCATGAGGATCGCCAGGCTTTCTTTTTCATATGTGGACAATGCCTGTGTACGGGGTCCCCAACGATTTGCTGAGGAATGCCACTGGGTGATGATTCTCCATTAGAGCTGTTCCAATCCCTTTGTCCGAAGCATCTGTTTCCACTGTGAACAGTTTAGCGAAGTCAGGCAATGTTAACACAGGCACCGTGATCAATGCTTCCTTGAGGGCTCAGAAGGCTGCCTCCTTTTCTTGTGTCCGCACAAACTGCATGCCTTTCTTCAGTAACTCTGTAAATGGTTGGCTGATAACTGCAAAATGACTCAAAAACTTCCGGTACTAGTCCACCAATCCGAAGAAGCTGCATACATCTTTCGCTGACATGGTGTGGGCCAGTGGAGTACCAAGGCAATCTTCTCATCATCAGTAGCAACACCTTCTGGGTTTATGATATGTCCCAGATGTGATAACCGCTGTCGAGCGAAAGAGCATCTCAACATTTTTACTGTCAGTTGACTTAGAATCTGCAGCACTTGGCGTAGATGTTTGATATGCTCATCCAATGTTTGACTGTAGATCAGGATGTCATCTACAAATACGAGGACACACTTGCGTAGTAGTTTTGCTAGCACTTGGTTCATGGCTCCTTGAAAGGTCGCCGGTGAGCTCGTCAGTCCCAAAAGGAATTACTCTGAACTCAAAATGCCCACCGTGGGTTTTGACAGCAGTTTTGTGCTCATCCTCGGCTGCCATACGGAATTGGTGATATCCGGCTCTTAAATCTAGTTTAGTGAACAACTGTGCTCCGGAGAGTTCATCGAGAAGTTCATCAATAATGGGCAGCGGATATTTGTTTTTGACTGTAATGGCATTGAGGTGCCGGTAATCTACACAAAATCGCCACGTGCCGTCCTTTTTCTTGACCAAGAGTACTGGAGATGAGTAAGGGCTCGTACCTAGTTGAATTTCAAGCTCTTTGCGCCCAGTCAGTGAGCATGGGACTACGCCTTTCCAACTAATTCATTCATTAAATAACATCATAGCATCCCAATCACAGCACTCTCAGGTTAGTGCAGAAATAATGCCCTTGTACCCACCATTCACACCTCGTGAATTCTGCCTCACGGAGAAGTATTCCCCCATCAGCTATTTTCACCTTGACTGGCGCTATGGGTATGGTTGCACCAGTTAACTTGCTTGCTGAAAAAACTATGCGAACCGCCCAAGTAAACAAGCATGAGCACTTCTTGCTGCTGCATTATTCCCTGTAGACAAACCGTGCGAGGAGACTCTGTGCCCTGCGCTGCTTGCTTCGAAATTGACATGAATATAATAGCACTGCATTCTGGCTCGTCCTCGTCTGAACCTGACGACGACCCGGACATGTCTTGTAGCATATGAGATAACTCCTCCACTTCATGTAGCTGCACGGTGGGCGAGCACTTGTGATTGTGGCTCCACTTCTCGGCACATAGATAGCACAGTCCCTTGGCGCACCTGTAAGCCTTCAGTGCATTCAGCTTGTCCTCTCTGCACTAGAGGTGTGCACGCCTTCAGTTCCTTTCTGGTCTTCAGAATGTGAAACAGAGACTGCTGTTGTTGTGCTTCGTCCGGGTGGTTGTGGTAACGGCAGAGCACTGCGCGGTGTTAACTTTGATGCCATAGCACTGTCATACTTGCGAAAATCCCGACTCTTCCCCATGTCAACACCTCCTCCTGCAAATTGGCCAAAGCAAGAGCAGTTTCCAAATCGCTAGGATGATGCAGCAAGCAGTACAGCAATCTTAATATCATCACGCAACCCCTCAGTGAATTTGGTTGTGAAGTAAAGAGGATTAATTGAAGGATCATATGCTAACAACTGATGCATCTGGTCGTCAAATTTTTTTTGTAGTAATCTGACACAGTGCCTACTTGCTTGATGTTATCAATTTGTCTAATTAACAACCGGTGTTGGTTGCGATCGAACTTAGCACTTACCTCACAGAACGCATCCCAATTGGTATGTTTCATGTGTGCCCCGGACGACTGGAGCCACGATGCGGCCCGCCCGGTGAAGTGTATAGTGGCTACTCTAACCCAGAGACAAACGACCTACAGCCCATACGCCACTCACTCGGTAGGGAATGGACCTAGTCAGTCCCTTCAAGCCTCAGATAAGAGGATACAAGTTCGCCATAGTAGCAATCAACCACTTCTCCAATTGAATTGAGGCTGAGCAGCTTGCCAAGATAACTTCCGCAATAATTCAAAAGTTTGTGTAGAAGAACGTCATGTACTGGTTTGGCATGCCAAGGGAGGTAACCACCGACAATGGAACTCAATTTGATGCGGCCTCCTTCTGCAAGTTCTGCGTGGGGTCTGGGCATCAACTTCTATTTCGTGTCGGTTGCTAACCCAAAGGCTAATGGTGCGGTGGAGAGGGCCAATTGCATCATCCTGTCTAGGCTTTGCACTCGTCCTTTTGATCTCTGGAAATGTCACTGGGTGGACGACCTGCCAAGCATTCTTTTGTCGACACACACTTTGCTCAGTCGAGCTACAGGGTTTACCCTGTTCAAACTGCTATACGGCGATGAGGTCATCACACTAGAGGAAATCAAACTTGGATCTCTCAGACCACAACGGCCCTGCACGCCGACACCCGTCGGGTCTCGCTGGAGTCGGTTGATGCCATCCACCAAGAATCAACCCTCAACATCGATGGATACCAAATGGAGATGGTCAAGACATACAACAAAACTATCCGACCGTGGCCCATCCTGGTTGGTGATCTTGTCCTCAAGGAAAAGGCTAACCCAGACCTCGACGGTAAGCTGAGCTCAAGATCAACCCATAATCAAATCTCCCACAATTCTCAAATTTTAGAACCAAACTACCTCAGCCGGTATGACCGCACTCCCTATGCCGGTAATACCACCAACCTCTGGCTGGTCCGACCGCCCCTTAACCATTTCTCGGTAACAAGGAAACATTATGACTACTTGCCAAGGCCAATACTACTGCCCTGGTAGTACCGCCATGCAAGGCCCGGTCATACTGTTCTTCAATAGTACTGCAGTTTTGCACTAGAACTACAGGACCCGGCCAATCCAGAAAACAACCCTCTCTGGAAAATAGCTACCGCCATCTAAAGTTCGATCATACCATACCTACGAGAGATTGTGAGACCATGTGGGGGTCATCCCATGTTTGTGATGAGTATTTGACTTTAATTGTACTTTAATACCGAAGTTTGAGTTTGATTTTGAATATTTGCTTTTTTACTAGTTGCATTTTGTTGCTGGCAGTATGAGCGGCATTAGGGCCGCGATCATACCGGCCAGGAGTAGTCTAACAGGCTGCTGGTGGTCAGACCAGCGGTAGTGCTACGACCATATCGGCATGGATGTCGTGGTATGACCAGCCTATAGCGGTAGTACTAGACCATAGTTGGAGGTAGCTATTTTTAGAGAAGATCTTTCTGAAGATGGGTGGTGGAGTTGCGGTACGACCAAAGGAGTGTGGTATGACCAGCAGTGTAACGGCAATACTACGAGGTAGAGTTGGGTGGTCTGACCAGCATGTGTGTCACGGTCAGACCGATCCCATATTACTGAGAGGAGTTAGAGTTTGTTTGGTGCAGTACGACCAACCATTGAGTTGTGGTAGTACCGGCCTTTGCTGAGTTGGTTTAATTGAGTTGGTTTAGGTTGTGTTAGTTATGGCAGAAGTCTATGCAAGTATTAGTTATGGCAAAGTCCATGCAAGTGTGAGTCATGGCATGAGTCTGTGTATGATTTAATTGGCTAATGAGAGTCAAGTGCATATCATTTATGTCAGATTGATTGCTTGTTCTTTGATGTGTAGGGTGCTTGATTATTGTTGCGGTCAACAGAAACACCAAGGCTACAGAAAGGGTTCTAAGGCCATAGCATGTCATGTGAGTCTGGATGGAGCATCATCTCAAGTGAAGAATCATGGAGAAAGACAAACATGAGGAGGCAAGTGCATGCAAGTGGTGTGCCAATTAAACTTGTGTGTTTTAAGTGGTGACGGTCCTTGGAGTATGCGTACGATCTTGACGGTAAGTAATTGGGCTCATAGACTACGGTGTGATGTCATGTGCCATAGGACTCGGGTGTTTCAAGTGGTGATGGCCTCGATGGAGGCATATTATCTTGACGACGAGGCATTAGGCATCACATCTTCGTGTAGAGTTTGGTTGGTGGCAATTGAGGAAATTATCTAATACCGATTGGAGCGACGGTTTGCAAAACAATGGTGTTGGCCTAAGTGGTTTAGTTCACGTCTTAGAGAATGGCGTCTTATCAGGCTATTAGAATCGTGGAAGTCACGTTTTGAAAGGCATGCAAGTGTGTGAATGTAAAACCCGTTTGTGTGTGGGTTACTGGGTTTCCCATTTGTAAGTGTTTGTATTCACTAAGTGTTGCTGTTGTTTAGGGCTTGGTGAGAGGTGAGAAGCCTCCACTATATAAGCTCGTAGATGAGATAAGAGAGGAAGTACTCTAGGAGAGAGATTAAGATTTCCTTTTGTTGGAGTCTTATGTGTGTGTATGCTTTAGGGTTAGAGCTCTATCCTTCATGAGAGAGTGGCTGTAAATCATTCCTCTCCAAGTGAAATAAATATCCAAAGTTCTTTCAAGTGGGTTGTGCCATGGATTCTTCCTTGTGATTTTGATTTGCTTGGCTTTCTTGTTTGGATTTATCTCTTTTTGATCTTTCTTGGTGCCAAGGACATGTAAAAGCTGAAGTTATCTCATGGAGATCAAATCCTATCTATCTAGGCATGTTCTAGTGGAAGTTTTTGGTTTTGCCTGTTTTCCTCAAGACATGTGATTTTGGAGTTTTGCTCTTGTGAGTGTTTTGGCTTGAGTTCGTGCTATGATCTAGCTTGCTATAACATATGAGAAGCCATCTAAGGTTATCTAGATCATCTAGGACTCACAAGCAAGTGTAAATCAAGCTTTCTCTGTTTTGCCCAGTTTTTGTGCAACATTCCTTGTTTTGAATAAAGATCAAAACTTTGGTATCGATATTCATAATTCATCATTGGAATAGGTTCTTGATATCCTAGGGAGGGCTTGTTCCACGTTTTACTGCGTTTGGATCAGTGGTTAGGAATCAAAGAACGACTCACCGGAGACAATTAATCGATGGAAAGAGGCCAAAATGGCCGGTTTTGGGAAAAACTCAATTACCGTCGATTGGCTACACGAAAATCAAATTAATTTGAAGGATGAGTTGTTTAGATGGTAGAACACGATGTGACATGAACAAAAATAAAAAAAGCTCACCAGAGTGAGGGATGGCATGGTCATGGGGGAAGGCAATGCACGAACATGAGCGGTACGTGAGGATAGCTCGGGCGAGCTGTGAATGATGGTAGTGGAGAAATCTCTAGGATGGCACGAGGATTGAATGCAAGGCATGGCTTCTATTTATAGCCTCGGAGTAGAGGATACTGACGTGGAGATTATGGCAAATCAATGATGAAATCATCGGCATTCTTCTTTTTGGAAAGTCATGAACCGAGAAGAAATCAATTGATAGCTAGGAGGAAACGGAAAGGCATTGAATACATGTGGGATTTACGGGCATTTGCCATGCATACAATTAATTTAGGTGGGACAAATTTGGTTTTGGCCGGCAAGTATGGCCCATGGTGGCTTAGCAATAAAGACAAAAGGAGAGAGACAAGCAGCATATTCTAGTTTTGTTCGACAGGGAGAAGGGGAAACATAACAGTCGAACAGGAACGAAGAAAAAAGAAGAGAGAGAGGAAATGAAAAGGAACAAAGGAAAAAGAAAAAGATAGATGGGCCAAGAAAAATGAGTTCGACAAAGAAAATCAAGTTGATATTTTTCTAGAGTTGTGATTTTTGGATATTTGAATTTGAATTTTAAATTTTGGATTTTTGGAATTGAACAGAGAATTTGGAATTGAACTAGAAATTGGAAATTAAATTCTAGGATTTCACAGAGAATCCAATAAACTCCAAATGCCTTAAATTAATTAATTTGAAATTAATATTTTACAGAAATCCAAATGAACATTTAATTATCTTTTTACTCACAAATTACTTTAAATTTCAGGAAAAGAGGAATGATACGGGGTCGCCCGATCTTCTCGACGTAGGATGGATACTCACGGGAGTCTTGATGAATCGTAATGATCCTCCAATGCCAATGCAAGGGACGAACACTCTTTAATCCGCCAAAACACACTCGTGTTGATTTCACGACCACTGCGAAGATCTATCGTGCACCCAATTCCCAATGGAAAGGTGAACGATCTTGATTGAAGAAAATAACTCCTAATTCCCTATGGAACTTAGGCAACAATGCTAAACTCGAACATACTTTAGTAGATTGATTATTCTCAAACGTGGTCCTACAATAGGGGTCTAACCCTCAATATATAGTTCCCTGTCCACCTCATGGCTGGCCAAGAGGTCCTAAATCAACTCTAACTCATCCCTACATGTATTTGGAAACAAACTCACACAAAAGGAAAAACCTAAAATTAAGCCGTTATAATATTTCGATCATAACTTTTAATCCGTGACGAATTTAAAGGTGGGGCCAAATCCATTGCGTAGCCCTTGAAATTATCTTTCCAACGAGTACAAGAACACCTGAATCGGACTCCGTTTGTGAAAGTTATGGCCTTTTTAGTAACTGCCTGTCAGGCTGTCCCGAACCGAATCCGAATTGAATTCTGAGTTGAATCCGAGTTTGAATTGGATTGAACATGTGGGAGATCCGAATTTGGCTTGAAAATCTTATCCAAAACTTGTAGTTTAAGTACTTGTGCTCCTCCCTTTTGCTCTCCCAACTCTTCACATGAATCATACCTAAGAATACACAAAATAATAGCATGATGTAGTTTTCCGAGTTCATCATCAATTAAAAGAAACTCTTTAAGAAACAAATTCACCTGACAATATTTAATGCGGCTCAATACTTCTTTCCAGTGAAATAATGTATTTGACTGAAAAGTGCTAAGTTTGTGTGTATCCGCATCAAGGAAAGCCTTTTTAAAAGCAGAAAATCAGGGCAAATAATTTTGAAACTCGGCAAAACCAAATAACACTTATTTTTATTTTTACTTTAATTAAATTTACTATTATCATCGTAATCATCATTACTATTCTTATTGTTGTTTTTGTTGTTGTTGTTGTTGTTGTTGTTGTTATTATTATTATTGAAATAAAACCTAGGCTACGACAACCGGACCATGCATGACGGTACTACCAAGGGTGGTGGCATCGGCCTTGGGAAGCGGTCATATCGCTCCCTATTACCAGAAAATGGTTGAGGAGTAGTAGTACCACCAATGGTTGGTGGTACTACCGGAGTGGTATGACCGGCATGGGGTGTGTGGTCACACCGACTGAAGGCAGTAAACTCTGAAAATTGGGAATTGTGGAAGATTTGATCACGGGATGATCTTGAAACTCCTGTCATTGTTGCATTATGTCGGATGTTGCATGTTTATGCTAACATAGGTTAAGTTGTGAAGAACTTGTGCCCGAGAAATGATTTCTTTGTCTTTGGATATGTAGGAAAGTTGAAGGCAACTATGGTCAACGACGAAAGGCTGAGACTAGGTCAGAGTGGATTGAGGTTCATAGCGGTCAAGGAGGCCTTGTGAGATGGTTGGGCTCAAGCATGGCACATGGTAAAGTCAAAGAAGGCATTCAAGGGAAGGTTCAAGCAACGGGTTGGATCAAGTTGGCTTCGTTGGTTCAAGTGAGACATAGTCCGGTGGGAGCCAAAAATAGGAGAGACTTGCCAATGGAGGGAAGCCATTGCTCGACCTACACGTGGTGTGCATGACAAGATGTGAAGATGGAGTCAAAGGAAGGCGCCCAAAAGTTTTATCAAGGGTATTATGGGGAAAATGCCAAAACTGGACTTTAGGCCTACACCAAAACCACAGTGTGGGAGATGCAAGAGAAGAGGTTGAGGGTTAGACTAGGGTCGTATGTGTTGTGTGCATAAATCCCTAGCGTGTTAGCGGGTTGATCATGTAAGAACTTTCAAAGCATACGAGTGAGTGTAAAACCTAGTGTTAGTGGGGTTGACTGGTTTTTCTAATCCTTATCAGGTCTAGACCCCCTAAGGAGGCTGGTTTAGCTATTTAGAGGAGGAGGCTAGCTAGGGTTGGCATGGAAGTAAGGAGATTTTCTAGGTTTAGCCTAGTTCTTCCTCTCCTTTATGGTGTGAGTAAGAGTGGGACTTGTGGAGGGTCAATTGTAAACCAGCAAGCTGTAAGAATTATTTCTCTTCATGTAATAG
Source organism: Bonia amplexicaulis (assembly GCA_036346245.1). Lineage (NCBI taxonomy): Eukaryota > Viridiplantae > Streptophyta > Magnoliopsida > Poales > Poaceae > Bonia > Bonia amplexicaulis. The sequence goes on along the minus strand of CM070753.1, from coordinate 10,947,074 downwards.
ATCAAGTTCTTCCAATCCTTATGTCTTGTTTTTCTTTGCATGAGTTCTTATTCTTGCCTTTGGTTATTTGGTTCTTTTCATGCTTCTCTTGATCTTGTTGTGATCCAGACGCCAATATGAATCCTCTAAGGTACTTGACAACTATTCAGAACTTACAACGAGTCCATGATATCTTAAACAACCAAGATCCTACTCTACCAGAAACTCCGAGATATGCTTAGGTTGTAGGTCAAGTATTGTAAATCCTCCAGTAGACCAAGAGGCATGCATAGATGTATGGGAAACAAAGAAATTCGTAGAGTTATGCACTGACTTCATCTGAGCACTCCTCCCTTAGCAGAAGCTAGCTTAGTCAGGCTGGGAATAATTCGACAACTGGTGGAAGACCTCTTGAAAGATACAAAGGAATCATGAAGGAAGATGGATCTTCAATGAAGCCAATCCTCTCCCTCGTTATAAGGAATGAACACTTGGATTGGATGACCTGTAGGATCACCTAAATCAAACAGCTGGTTAGAGATGCCACATAAGTGTCCACGATTGGGTCGGAGCACCAGTTCCTCAGTATGATCACCGAAGGAATCGGTTTCCAACTAACCACAATCTAGCTCCTTTCTAAAGAAGGCACCAGATTTGATCACATGTTGTCGGGCTTTCTCGGCAGCCATTCAAGCAGTATGCTAGCCAAACTTCAAAGGCAATGATAATTTGATGGCAAACTACTTGCCTACAGTCCTCAAAGGATCTGCCCGCTCTTGGTTGTTTAACCAATGGTCAGATCAATCTACACCTGGGAGCAACTCTATGATCTACTAATCACAAACTTTTAGGGTATGTATGACCGCCTCAGGAAAGAAGATGATCTCCACTAATTCCACAAGAACTAATGAGACTCTCCAACAGTATATCAAGAGGTTCAGCCAGGTTTGTAATTCTATCTAGAGGCTACAAATTCCTCTATTATCCAAGCTTTCAAAACTGGGTTGAGGAATCAACATTTATGGATGACATTGCAATGAACCCTCCAAGAATGATTGTCAAGCTATTCGACATGACCGACAAGTCCACAGCCACTAACGAGGTGGTTGAATGGAACAAAGGCATCAACCAGATAGAGAAAACTTCTCAAACTAGCCTAGATGAGAAAGAGAAGAGGCCTAAGAAGTCTCCCAAAGGTAAGAAGAATCATAAATCCAATGCTAAAGGTGTTATTGTGATTCCAGAAAAGTTCACTAAGGGCAAGAAAGATTATTCTAGTTGAAATAAGGCAAAAGCTTCGACCAATGAATCTAAGAAGAATAAAAGGTTGTGTCCACTTCATCAAGTGGTAGGGCATGATCTCCATAGTTACAGTGCCTGGCAGAAGAAGTTGGAAGAGTATTATTTGGGTAAGGGTCCTTTCCCTTCTATTCAGGAGATCAGAGAACCGAGCTCCAAGAAGAAGAATTATGGCAATGAATAAATGGACTATGAGGAGCCACAACACACCATCAACATGGTCTTTTGTAGATCTTCCTCCTGCGAGTCTAGACACCATCAGAAGACTATGGAGCGGGAAGTCCACTTGTAGTTTTTGATTTTTTTGACATAAAAGGGTAGACAATATCGGTTGGTTGGTCCATTGTGACTTTCATAGATTCTCAACGGTACGACATCTATTAGACTGGCAATAATATTTTATGATCATCGTATGTTGTTGTAATGGGAGAAATTTTTGGAAGAATTTTGTGGGGACGATTGAGGCATCAATGACTCGTAAGTACGAAGGTAAGTGATAATGCGATGTAACGATTGATCCATTTGTGATTTTGTTAGATTGTGAATGATACAAAATATGTTAGATTCACAATAACATTTTACGATCTTCCTATGTTGTTGTAGTGCAAGAAATTTTCTAAAAATTTTTGTGAGGATGATTTATAGCAACGATTGGTGAGTACGAAGGTAAGTGATATTGACCACGGAAAGAATTGAATGCGAAAAGACGATGAAATTTAATGTTGCTAATTAAAATAGACTTTATAATAAAGCTGGGAATAACACAGCGTATAGGATTTGGTTACATGCATAAGAAACATCATAATGCACGATGCAACACACCAATGTACTCCTAGATACATATGTGTCTTTCTGAAATGGAAATAAATTCGACCTTCGGGAGACTGGTGTGGGATAGCCTAACCTACTGTGTGGATCGGGGCCACTTTTCCTTCCTTACAAACTTGGTGTTGAACTCCTCGGCGGTCTCTTTGGCCTTGGACACCATTTCCCTCTTTTTGTCACGCTCCCTCTTGTGAGTCTCGCGCTCCCTACGCATACACGCCTCGAGATGAGCTTTCGTCCCTGATGTATACGCTCGGTTTGCTCATCATTGCGGCGCTCCTCCTCCTAGATCTCGCATGCCCTTTTGACATTCCACTTCTTATAGTCAAGAGTCCACTGGTTATGTGGGTGGATCTCTAGGTCGATCCACTTGCGTTAGCCATATAGCGGTTTCGGCGACTGTGGGTGGACGAGAGAGGTTGTTAGTGCGTACTTTGAAAGAGAAATAATAGGGAAACACACTGTAATTGGTCCTTATCGGCTACCGATAGCTGCTCATATTCCAACGACGATCAAGATAGTCACAGGAGTAGTTCATGCAACCCCAGTAACACATGCCTAGGCTGAGCCGCTGCTTATACTTGAAGAATGTGCATGGGTCCCTACACCAACGATGTCTCCCCCTCGGGTAGGTGTTGTGGCGAACGCTCGATTAGAACGTCCAAGACGGACATGCTTCTACAGGGAGCATTATTGCGGGGGTGTGACCTCGTGGCATGCTTCACTTGTTTGGCCTGGGCCGCAGCATCCCTTGCTTATTCATCACGGGCCACAGTAGACCTTGCTAGGTGACGGGTCTCCTTCCATTGCTTCATCATCTTGTCCCATTGCTTCTTATGCCTCTTGTCCATCCCGACGTGGTGAAGCAAGCTCTGGTGTAGTGCTGGGTTTGGTTGTATAGTGTTCTCTTCCAGACTTATACAATGTTATGTATCGAGAAATGACACTTTTTTTAGGTCAAGAGATTCGTTGCGAGATCACGAATCATATTACAGGTCTCATGGTATATCTCAGTATAGAAGATGGAATTAGCGATATTTTTTTGTTTATAAACTCCCCAGGCGGGTGGCTAATCTTAGGAATGGCAATTTTTGATACGATGCAAACGATGACACCAGATATATATACAATATGCCTCGGAATAGCTGCGTCCATGGTATCCTTCATTCTGCTTGGAGGAGAACCCACCAAGCGTATAGCATTCCCTCACGCGAGGATTATGCTTCACCAACCTGCTAGTGCTTATTATCGGGCAAGGACACCAGAATTTTTACTAGAAGTGGAAGAGTTACACAAAGTTCGTGAAATGATCACAAGGGTTTATGCACTAAGAACAGGCAAGCCTTTTTGGGTTGTATCCGAAGACATGGAAAGGGATGTTTTTATGTCAGCAGACGAAGCCAAAGCTTATGGACTTGTCGATATTGTAGGGGATGAAATGATATAATTTTCCAAGGTAAAAGAGCACCCGACCAATTCGAAACAAAAATAAAAAGGAACATAGTTCCAATAATTGGCATGGTATGGTTAATTTCATGTGACTAGCCTGTGAGGCAGGGTGTTTCCTTGTCTTGTCTTTCTGAAAAGTACCTGGGAAGGCAGAGTGTTGTCACTGCGCAAAGCTGACCCTGTCTGGTCTTGTCACTGTGCAAAGCTACCCCCTTTGGTCTTGTCACTGCGTAAAGCTACGCCCGTCTAGTCTTATCATTGCATAAAGCTACCCCCTTTGGTCTTGTCACTACGCAAAGCTGCCCCCTTTGGTCTTATCATTGCATAAAGCTGTCTCCTTTGGTCTTATCACTTTGCAAAGCTGCACCATTTGGTCTTGTCATGGGCAAAGCTGCCCTGTCTAGTCTTGTCACTGCGCAAAGCAGCCCCCTTTGGTATTGTCACCGTGCAAAACCACACACTTTGGTCTTGTCACTGTGCAAGCTGCCCCATCTGGTCATGTCACTATGCAAAACTTCTCCCTTTGGTCTTCTTACTACACAAAGCTGCACCCTTTGGTCTTTTCACTTCGTAAAGCTGCCCCGTCTGGTCTTGTCACTACGCAAAGCTACCCTGTCTGGTCTTGTCACTGCATAAAGCTGCCCTATCTAGTCTTGTCATTATGCAAAGCTACCCCCTCTGGTCTTATCACTGCACAAAGCTGCCCCGTTTGGTCTTGTCACTGCTCAAAGCTATCCCGTTTGCTACAAAATGCATGCCCCACCCCATGAAAGTTGGAGCACTCGACCCTGTGAACCGTACGAAGAACTACCTTCTCCGTTGTATAGTAACATAACATGGCAGACGCCGAGGGACCAGTCGAAGTGAGGTTGCCAAAGGAAGACCTTCCCCTAGAAAGGAGGGAGGACTTCGTCCCTAACTACCACTTGATGCAAAACAGGCGTGCTCAATTGGTATGGCCGAAATGCAGACACAGGAAGGACATGGCTATGTAGGTCATGGAAGGCCATTTCGATGATGGGTGATGTTTCTTCCGATGTCTACACTCCAGGGTACAATTTACTAATAATTTACTTTCTCTTACTGCTAATAGAGCTTCCATGTTAACCGTCCTTTCCAGTAAATAGCGAAATGCGACTTCATCCGCTAGATCGATCCTCCCTATGAATGCTATATTGTGAGTTATATGGATACATTGTGGGAGAGAATCTTAGAGTTGAAGGCGCGGATCGACAGTCTCAATGAGAAGAACGATAACATCTGCCAACAGATGCAACACGAGAGGGGCAATGAGGTGGTAAACAACATAGCAAGTTCAAATGATCCACATGCTGCTACACGAACCCTAGCTGCATATATGCATGCCACTACAACGGTGGCCAGCCACGTCCGAGGCGGCCCCCCTCTGCAACACTCCGTGTGGGTATCACGAGGTACCTTCTACCAGTAGGCACACATCATTCTAATAGACTAGAGATCATGATTAACTTAATGCTGTATGTTATTTTCTTTCTTGTGTTCGTTGTTGTGTTCAAGGCCATCTCATTTAGTCTTGTCAGTGCGTAAGGATGCCACGAACTTCAACTATCTACAATCACTAGTGTTGATCATTATCTGTCTTCCATTATAGATGGAAAAATACCATTTTGCCCTCGCACTCATGCTATAAAAGGGAGCCATTCCTCAACCACTCCCCTGCATTGTTCTCCTTCACCTTCTGAAGTATTTCTTCCCAATATCTCTACCTTGCTTTGGTTCTCCCTCCCCCGGACGTTGAGATGAGTGAACTTGGCGCCTCTTCATCGGCACCTATGGTGATTTGCCCGAAGTGCAACACGCTTGTGAGACGTAAGACCTCACAAACGGCTGTGAATCTTGGATGACACTACTACAAGTGCCCCTTTCACTCAGTGAGTCAGCTTGTTTTAGGTTGGTTCAAATCGTTCAGTATATGTTACAAAACCTTCTTCTCGCGGAATTACGGGATGGCCCAAGTGGTTGTTGTCGGAACCCCTGGATCCTCTGTGTAAATCACACTAGAACAGGATCACCTAGTGCACACAGTAAAACAAAAATACATATCAAGCACAAATGACCAACTAGCTCTTCGTGTTCTCACTCTCCACAATTGCGAATGCCACAGGGAATAACTGGTCGTTGGCATCGGCTACAACCGCAGTCTGGATGGTGCCCTTGTACTTCCCAGATAGGAAGGTGACATCCATCGTCAGCACGGGACGGTAAAATTTGAACCCGTCGATCACCTGACCGAAGGCCCAAAACACTCTATCAAGAATAAAGCAATTTGGCCCCTTCATGGGATACGATCGCTCCACCTTATTTATGTATGTCCCGGGATTTGATTATGCTATTTGGTGGAGAAATTTTGGGACTAGGTCATACGCCTCTTCGTATGTGTCGTATATACGATCCATGATATTCTTTTTCGCCCGCTAGACCTTCTTATAGCTAACCTAGAATCCCACCATGTTGACAACATCTGCCTAGAGAAGCTTCAGTGAAATGGAAACATCTGTGGCGACTAGATGGCTTATTAGGCTGGCAACATACGAGGACGTCAAGTTGCGGTGCCTTCGGAGTGGCTCAGCAAGCTCGCATGTGTGAACCATCAGCACCGAGATCTGGAAGTCCATAACACCACCCATTGACCACTGGGCACGAACCTTTCTATGGCAGGATTCATCCACACACTTCACGATATATGTGCTAGGGTTTGACCTATGCACCCTACATGTCCGACTGATGTCCACAGCATATCTGGCAATGGCTTGTTGGGCAGCGCTCTTGTTAGGAAAGCGTTGCACAAAGAGTATAGTGTCTTCATTGAAGCCCCAATGTACCTCCTCTGGCTGCGGCAGAACTAGCGATGCCACCGCGATGTCGTCCAACCTACAGCTGACATAAGTGTTATCAATGGTAAAAACACCACCAACTACACCTCCCACAGTAGCTCCTCCATCTCCTTCGTCTTCAGAACTAGATGTTTTCACGTCATCCTCCTCTTCCGCACTCTCCACTTCTTCCACCTGGTCGGCCAGGTACTCGTGGCAGTCAATACGAGCTGCCCACCATCCCTGCACGCCTTCATTGGGCTCAAAATTTTTGGCACGCCTCCTCAGGTATCTATCACCTACTTTCTCGCTCGCATTTCCACCAGCATCCCCATCTACATCATCGCCGGAGACCAACCCAGACACTACATCAGCAGCGCTTGCACTGGAACCAGGCATGTCGGATGACTCTGTCCGCTCCACAAACTGAACATACACCGTCGATCTGCCATATATTGGAGCAGCAAGGTTGCACACAGCCTCCATATAACTGGCCCATGACTCATCGCTTGTCACCTTCAGAAGTTGCCATGAGGTCTCCCCTTGACCACCCACCAATGAGACATACAACACTTCAATGCACAACTTGTTCCTTGCAATGGCACGATTAAACGCAAAACGGATGCACCTCCTGAGCTCCAAGAGGCCCATGTCCTTCACACCGGGCGCTCAAATTACGATCTGATCACAATTGGATAGGTCCACCCCATACGGTCCATCACGTACGATACCATTCCCATGGAACAAGAACATATCCTGAATGCCCTCCATGGTGTACCTACAAAATTTTCCAGAGTGTGTAACATTAAGTTACAGCTCTTCTCAATATTCTTAGCACTGCTAGACTAAGCATATCACGCATGTACCACCCTACAATTCAAAAATTACTGCTGACAGTAGTCCATTATATTTATAAGCGGACAACTACAATGATATTCAATTTTTAGTATAACGGTAATGTACAAAATCTGCACAAACCACAACAATTTAACCAAAAAATGCATGTCTAACAGTTTTTGCATAACATTATACAAAATGCATACTAACTTTTCCAAATGCAAAAATACAATGTTATTCCCATGTAAACAAAATAACTATCGTTTATATAATTATCGTGACTAATAAGTATTTAATGACACTAATAATGCTGCTTCTTCAGCATTAACTAAGGCCATTGTCCGATTGCAAAAGGCTAACTACTTCCTTTTCATACTGACAAACTACCATTTTCCTAATTACTTGCTAATCACGTTGCTAACAAACTTACAACATGTTGATGAAAATTACCTCTTTCGGATGCTCCAAAGCTAATATAAATCTTTTCCAACTGCGCAAACTTCAAACTCAAATTCAAAACCGCTCAAAAATCGGATGCTTCTATGTCTTTCTTCATCTCTCGGTTCTTTGCTCTTAGCTGGAGTAGAATGAAATGGTGTTGCTGTGTATTTCAGTGAACGAATCCTCCTTTTTTATCATGCAACCAACGAGGAGAGGGGGCCAGGTAGGCAGGAGGTGCCATGTGTGACACACGTGGGAGAGGAGGCGGTGGTGGGAGGAGGCATCTCGTGGGGGCGGGGCCTACGTGGGTGGGCGGCACGCCAGGACAAGGTGGCGCGAAGGGGGAGCACGCCACCTAGCTGGCGTGGTAGGGAGACGCGCCAGGTGGCTATGCGAGGAGCGGGAGCGCGCCAAGGAGTCAGATTTGGCATTCCACCTACAAGGAGGCCAATTTCGGAATTCCTACGGGTGAGGGGCCTAGATATGCCCTTGGTTCACACCATTGGACTTGAATGTTTTAAGTGGTGATAGTCTTCGAAACAGGTATATGATCTTAACGGCAAGCTATTGGGCATCACAGACTCGGTGTGGAGGTTACTTCGAGGAGAAGCATCGTGAAGACCGGTCGGTGGCAATTGAAGAAATTGTCTGATGTTGGGTGGAAAGGTGATTTTTAAAACCATGGTTGTGACCTAAATGGTTTAGGTCATGTCTTAGAGGATGGAACATCTCATCGGGCTATCGAAACCATGTGGAAGTCATGCGCTGAAAAACATGCAGTGTGTAAGTGTAAAACCTGTTTATATCTGGGTTACCAAGTTTCTCTATTTGTAAGTTATTGTATCACTAAGGGTGTGTTGATTATGATTTGGTGAGAGGCGATGAGCCTCTATTATATGAACCCCTATGTGTGTTGAGAGATGTATCACTCTAAGAGAGAGATGTTAGGGTTTTCTTGTGTTAGAAAAATTGTGTATGTGTGTGCGCTCTAGTGTTAGAGCTCTGTCCTCTATGAGAGAGTGGTTGTGAAACATTTCTCTTCAAGTGAAATGAACATCTAAATTTCATCCAAGTGAGTTGTGACATGGATTCCTCCATATATTTTTGATTTGCTTGATTTTCTTGGTTGGATTTCATCTCGTCTAAATCTTTCTTGGTGCCAAGGATATGTAAGAAATGGCGATGTCTCTCAGAAATCAGATCCCATCTATCTAGACATTTTCTATGAAAAGTTCTTGTGATTGCCTAGTTTTCATCAAGAGAGGAGTGATTTTGTGGTTTTGATCTTGAGAGTGTTTTGGCTCGAATTCATGCTGTGATCTAACTTGCTACGATATATGAGAATCCATCTAAAATTATCTAGATCATCAAAGACTCACGAGCAAGAGTAGATTAACGTTTTCCTCCTTTGTCCGGTTTTAGTGCAATCTTCTTTGTTTTAGATAAAGATCAGAACTTTGACATTGATTTTCATGATCCATAATTAGAATATGTTCTTGACATCCTAAGGAGAACTTGTGAAATATTTCATACTATTTGGATCAGTGATTTAAGAATTAGTTTTTTCTTAGTCTTGTTCCATACTGATTTTCAGCCTCAGTCTAGCGAGCGGTCACACCGCCATGACCCAAGCGATAGGAGCCCTGACCGATTCTACTGATGTAATACCTGCGGTAGTATAGCCGCGCGGTCTGACCGCACCCTGATCGACGGTTTGATCAATGAGAGATAGTGAGTCTCAAGTGGCCTTGTGATCCTTTGCTCTCGGTTTTGGTGTAGTATGAGGGTTTGTGTTTTCTGCTGTATTAAGTTGCTAATACTTGAGTAAAGATTTGAGGGGTCATTCACCTTCTCTGACTTGTCATACCTGATCCTACGGAGGGTGTGAGCCGTAATTAACAAATCTATTATGTCGCACTAGTTTGGATCCAGGGCTCTGTGGGAGTCACTGCTTCACTGGAATATGTGTTGCTCATAACCGTTATCTGAATTTACACCTATGCAACTGTTGGCTGTCATCTTTAGCTGTGGCACACATTCGTTTTAGTTTCTACAATAAATGGCACGGGGCATTATACCAATCTAAAAATAATACAATAAAATAGAAAAATATGAAGACAAATGGCATAGGGGCATTAATTTTGATGTCCTGTCAATTTAACAGTAGTACAATAAAATGGAAAAATATGAAGACAACTATGAATGATAGTGGGGAGAACCAGAAATGGAGAGTACTAGATGTGATCGATTTAAAATACATTAATTGTATCCAGATTATAATTTAGCAGAACAATAACTATACTTATGTTTATAACATTTCTTAGTAACATAAAATTATATACTCCTAAAATATGCTTACACAATCGATCAATTCGTATCTATGCATTTAGTGCTTCCTGGATTATCCCACTCACCTCTCGTCGCGGCAGTCTCATCCTCAGATCATATTTACCTTGGGAAATCTTTACATTTAATGCTATGCAAATATTATGGGCAATGTGGTCATTTCCGCGTGGCCTCGAGGGCCTTAAATGGCAATGTCCGTGGGTGTTTTGGGCCACTAGAGTTCAAGGTCCCCTTCGTAATAATCTTGTAGCTTTTGTAGTTGCCTACCGCGGTGCTTGTACCGAAAACAACGGCTTAAGTTGAAGGTATTAGAATCTCTCTCTTGTCTTCACCTATTGAAAGCTACTTTATTTTTGTTATTCTCAGATATATAATGTTGTAAACTTGTGTCGTGGGGAAGATAGAGAGAGCTTGGTATGTTTGACGTATGTCTTTTTTTTTAAGATGGTCGCTTGTGGAGGCAAAGGTTCTCAATTGTTGGATGCTGCAGATCACGCCGATCTGACAAAAGATTTGTTGTGCCTAACGTGGGGATTGTACACAGATAATCTTTTCTATGGATGTGCTATACCACACTCGAATGCTTTTTGAGACAAAATTAGTCGAATTTCTAACCTTCGGATCCATTTCAAGATTCGTGCACCACCCATCGTCTTCTCCAACTCTGGCCGGCGGGTTCTTCGTCTCTAACTATGGTGGTTCGCCAGATTAGGGTTTGGGTTCATTAGGTTAGGGGTTTGCGTTCACCGAAGCTTGGATTTAGAGGGAGGACGAGACGACACAGGCTCAGTGGTGGGCAGTAGTGGTGGTGAGGCAGCGGTGGTACTACCCGCCACGGGCTTGGGGGAGGGCGATGGGTGGCGTTGGCAGTTGGGGCAACGAGAGTGATAATCAATTAGGAGGCAACGGGTAGCGGTGTAGGATTTGGTGACTACCGCCACCGGAGATGGGGAAGAAGGTCGAAGCGGGGGTGTTGGAGGCGAGCGACAGAGAAGGAGAACGCGATGGGAGGGGATGGGAAGGAGAACGCGGTGGGAGGGGATGAGAAGTAGGCAGGAGGGGAGGAGCAGGGGCGGGAGGTGGTCGCCAGTGGACCTCGTTGGCACCGAGGCGATGCTAGCGAGGAGGCGGGTGGTGGCATGGGGAGGTGGGGAGGCAGTGGCAGTGGGGTGGGGTGGGAGTGGATGATAGAGTTTGGGTTTTGGTTGGAGGTGATTTTATACATAGGCATATTCTTTTTGGATTCGGTTTATGACTTGTTTTTTTTTTGAGCTAGTCGTAAATGAGAGTACAGTAATAGAAACTCGCATGCGGTTTGACCAATATAATTAAAGTTGCTATAGCGTATACTACAATCAACTTGTAAACCTTGCTTAGAAAAGACACTCCGTTTAAAATTTAGTTATTGTAGAAAAGCCGAAAATTAACTTTTAGAAGCTCAAAAAAGAGGCCCATGGTGGGTGGAATGATCTGGCCTTCATTTTTTCATCTGATGATTAGAGGGAGTGACTGATTTTAGAGAAGAAAATAGTCAGAAGTTGTATAAACACTTATTTTTCTATTTGATTGATGCCGTCGCTTCGTAGTCAACATCACATGATTTCTCCCTACGTATTTTACTGAGACTTCTAAAATGCTTAGAAAGTTCCTGGTGTACGTTCACATCAATATGTCTCTGTTTTTTTTTTTGTTGAAAATTTGCCCTTGAGCAATTGTTATTTTATTTTTTTGGTGTCCCTTTCCGCATAAAGCGCTACTAGCTGTTGTTGTTTACATCCTGCTGTGTGGTTATCAGATCGCCATGGGCAGCGAGTGGCAGCAAGACAACGTCGATGTGCACGAGCTTGACCTTGGCATCGCAAGCGAAGGCAGCCACCTGCTGTGGAACAATCACGGGGACGTGATGGACGACCTTGTTGGAGCCGAGAACAACGTGGACAACACTGAAGATGCAGCTGCAGACGACGACCACGAAAGCCGTGGCGCGAGCGAGAATCACAGGGAGACGGCGCACAAGCGTTTCAAGCGCCACAGCAATGAACAGACCCAAGAACTTGAAGCGTATAATAGAAAAACAAACATAATTAATCATTCTTTTTATGCGATTAAGACATGAAAAAACACATGTACATTCTGGTATTGTGCAGTGTGTTCAAGGCATGCCCCAACCCAGATGAGAGACTACGGCTGGAGCTTAGCAAGAGGATTGGCATGGAGGCTCTTCAGGTCAAGTACTGGTTCCAAAACCGACGCAGTCAGAAGAAGGTATAGTACTCATGTTTCACAGTGATGGAACTGATATTTGACCAAATGGGGTTATAGTATAATTTTACCAAAGCTATGGCGTCAAACATCAAATTTTGATGGACAAAATCTGTAGCTTTGCTTGTCTTTTTTTTCTCTAAAAGGAGCGTATAATGTGTGGTTATAAGAACCGCCCCCCGCATGCGTAGATCATCTGAAATATGGTTCCTGAAATTGATAAAATGCAGGCTCAACTTGAGCGCCTGGAGGGCAAGGCGCTTCGGGGAGAGAACGAGATGCTGCGCGCTGAGTACCTAGCGATGAGGGAGGCGATGCTGAAGAAGACCTGCACCAAATGCGGAGGCCTGACGGTGCCCGCAGAGGAGACGCCGGAGCAGCGCCGCCTGCGCATGGAGAACGCGAGGCTCAAGGAAGAGATCCTGCACACCTCTGCATTTCTCAAGAAGCTCTCCCGCAAGCCAGCAGTGGCACCGCTCCCCGTGCCCAGCCGCCCCTCGGCCGTGCCGTGCTACGGCCTTGCCCTCGTTGGCACCGGCGGCGCGTTGGTGCTTGATTCCTTCATGATGCCGCTGCCGTCCGCTCATCCGGCTTCCGCTCTCAAGAACCCCATTCTGTCCGTCGTTGACGGCTCCGTGCTCGGCCCAGCGGCAGCCAATGGCCACACCGACCGCTCCGCACTTCTTAGGCATGTGGATCGTGCGATGGAGGAGTTCATGATGCTGGTGAAGAAGGGCGAGCCGATGTGGTTCCCGACCACGGACGGCGAGGTGCTGAACGACCAGCTCTACACTGCCGCCACGTTCCCGGGGCTGCTCGGGCTCCGCCCGATGGGATTCGTCCTGGAGGGCACTAGGGAGACTGGCATGGTAATGGGCACCGCCGCCGACCTTGTCGGCATCCTTACGGATGCGGTACGCGCACCTATCTGCTCCATTTCCTGTATTGCTGTAGATGAAAAGAACATCGTCAAAGCGATGCATATTCCAGTACTGCTCGTAGTGGTCACATTCATATATGATTTTTGTGTGTGCCTGCATTGTTCTGCAGGCGCGCTGGTCTGAGATGTTCCCCGGCGTCGTGGCAGGCGCGACCTCCAGCGACGTCATCGTCTCCGGTGGCACTGCAGGCGCTTCGCGCGACGGGCTGATTCAACTGGTGAGTTACGCACTAGCTCCTGTACACTGTATTTAGTGGTTGCCCTCGATCGATCGCCGGTGATGCGCTTAATTGTTATATCTTTGGCGCACATGCACGCAGATGAATGCAGAGCTGAGGGTTCTGTCGCCGCGGGTGCCGGCTCGCAACATCAAGTTCCTGAGGCGGAGCAAGCTGCTGGAGTCGGGCCAGTGGGCCGTGGTGGACGTGTCCATCGATGGCATCCTTGGACAAGATGGCTGCGGCACGGTTGACGGGTACACGGCCTGCAGGCTGCTGCCGACTGGGTGCCTTATTGAAGACATGAACAATGGCTACTGCAAGGTATTCTATCGCCATACGTACTATAATAAACGTATGATTATTGCTGTCAGATGTTAACGATCTTAATGCCTTTTGCTTCTTGTATATACCAGGTGACGTGGATTGTGAATGCCGAGTACGACGAGACCACTGTGCCGCAGCTATACCATCCGCTGCTCCGCTCCGGCCAGGCCCTCGGCGCGCGCCGCTGGCTCGCGTCGCTCCAGAGGCGTTGCGAATACCTCGCCATCCTGAGCTCCGGCCCCGCACCAAGCCTCAACGACACCGGTGAGTCATTGACGACAGAAGAGAAGTAAAACTGCAGCATGCTTACGCATCGAAACGGTTATGTAATCTATGGGTTTCGAAATGTGGCGACAGCTATATCACCAGAGGGGAGAAGGAGCGTGTTGGAGCTGGCCCAGCGGATGATGGCCAGCTTCTACGCAGCCATGTGCGGGCCGGTTTCCCAGATGTCGAGCAACGTCCAGGAGTGGCACGGCAGCTCTGGCGCCGGCACCGAGAGGTTCGACGTCGCCGTGCGCGTGGTGACTCTCCCCAGTGGTGGCAGTGCGCCTGGGGAGCAGGCTGGTCTGGTGCTTAGCGCCACTACGACGGTGTGGCTCCCCGGCGCACCAGCGCAGCGCGTGTTCGACTACCTCTGTAATGGGGAGCGCCGCGCCGACTGGGACACACTCGCCAATGGCGCGGGCGTGGAGGAGGAGGGCTTTGTTACCACAGGCCAGCTCCTCCAAGCCAATGCCGTCTCTGTCCTCCGCCTCAACGTGAGTTTGCCTTCTAGTATCCCCACATTTTTATCTCTCTGTCGTATGATAATTCATTAAGACAGTAGTATCTTTCTCCAAATATCTAATGGTTGTCAAGTTTTGTTCCAGTTCTTTAATTAATCCTTAAGACTTATTTGTTCTTCGTACAGGCTGCGGATCGAACCAGCAGCAACCAGCTGATCCTGCAAGAGGCGTGCACTGACGCATCATGCTCACTGGTGGTGTACGCTCCGATTGACGAGCAACCCATGCGAGCCGTCATGAACGGGGGCGGCCACGCCTCCGTCTCCATCCTGCCCTCCGGCTTCGCCGTCCTCCCTGACGGCCACAGCGAGCCGCGGGTGCCTCCAGTTGCTGCCCAAAGCTCCTCTAGCGCTCCCATCAGCCACAACAGCAGCACCGGATCGCTCGTCACCGCCATGTACCAGAAACTGCTGAGCGGCCTACCATCCGAGAACTTCGCCGAGGAGTCCGTCGACAATATTGGGAAGCTGCTCTGCCGTGCCATCGAGAGGATCAAGGCCGCCGTCAAAGCCGACATCGTTGTCACTGCCTGATGCGCCTTCTAGCATTGGAGATTGGTGAAGAGAATAAACCTGTTGACTTGGTTAGGATTGTCTTACATACAATGCATGGGATGGTCTCCTGCAAAGGCATCGAGTCAAGAACGAACCACGCGTGCTCTAGGCTTTGCACCGGGCTGATGTGTTGGTCGGTGGATTGACTTGGTTTCTAACATTAAACCATCCCATGAACCTTGCTACCTTTTTTCAGAATGATTTATAAAACTTGATTTTCTATTACACAAAATTTGCAGATATAGAGGAGAGAGTTATTCTAATTGAATTGTATCTCCAATGTCATGGATTTGTCTCTGTTTCATTTCTTTGAACTAGTCAAATACTAGTGCGTTGCTACGGAACGTCTCATGTGTGTATTCTCAATCAATTGGTGTACATATAACATATAACAGTTGAAATCAAATGTGATGATGTAAACATCTCAGCCAATAACAGTAAGACATTGCACAAAAACAATATACACATCACAACCACATTTCTGTTGTAAGTCAACTTCTAAAGTTGAACAAAGCAAAAGAAATTGTTAGTTCTACGTGCGTGTCTAGAAAGTGAAGTGATTGAAAACTGATCTATCATTCATCAAGTTCAGAACATGAACCTGAAACAAATAGAACATCCACTCATTTTTCTTTTCATTAACCACCTTTATTGTAAAAAAGAGAGAGATCATCTCTTGAGGTCCAACTTTCCAAATGGTAAGGTCAGTATCATGATTAGTTTGAAAGTTACTACATGCACACAGTGGTTGGTTTGAGAATATATATTAGACAACCAGAGTCTCTCATATAGATATATTCACTCAGTTTAGTTTAATCAAAATTTTATATACTACTGTCAAGCACTTATATCAACTTATATAGTAGAGTGCTTGTGCATTGCAACGGAATGCTAGAGCTTACACTAAATAGCATTTCCTTTCACAAATCAAGCGAACTAACCAATTAAAAGATGCTCATATGTAAGACCATGAAAACTAATCTCATCCGCGAGCCATCCAAACAAAAGAAAAATAATGACAGACTTGAGAAAAAACTAAAATAGGCATCTAAGATTATTTGCATACATACCTATGTCCAAGTCGTCACTTTCTAGAAATGACTAATTGTTTTGCGAATGGAAATTTCTGCAACTAAAAAAACAAAAAGTCATGAGTACAAACATTTATACCAAAAGAGAACCACAATATACAAGCTGAAACACATCTCTACAATTTCTTACTAAACTGATGTTATCCATACGATAATCAATCATTGAATTGTAATTTCTAAAATTAGAATTGGAGAGGGGAAAAGAATTCATCAGAAGAAGAATCAGAATGAACAAAAAGATTATCAATCAATATCTGTAAGTTGTTTAGGTCAACTATAGATAAACAAATCCAACCACGGTATAGATATTCGCATCTTACTACTATCTGACCATATGTATACATTTAGTTTGTGTCTTTCATGGAATTAAATTCTTATTTCAAAAAATGAGTCTAAATGCATGGTGACACATGGTCTAATAGCACTACTACTAAAACCAGAAATTCATGTAATATACAAATTGATCATAATATCATGTGAAATAGAAAAATAATTTGCCTATCATCCTACACAAATTTAGAATAGTCACATCACAAGCAAAATGGATAAAGCAAAAAAGACAACATGTAACAACAAAGAGCGCAATGTAACATGAATCTTAATTATATTTGTGAACAAAGGGAAAACAGAGGGAGTAATTAATGTACCTCAAGGTGACGCTGAGATGGATTCATTTTGCTATAAATCTACTCATTATGCACCTGCAAGAAGGTGAAAAGGTTAAGAATAAAAATTTTGTTCTTAGTTCTAGAAACCATATGTATTTTCAGTTGATGCATTTTCGGTTCATGTGCAAACATGGAGATTACGCTCAGATTATGCACCTGCAACACAAACAAGCAGAATAGTCAATTGAGAAATCAAGTGCGATGGCTCAACGCTTCCACTACATTCCGTGTCAATTATCATGTCATGGTCGACCAATCTAAACTGCTTAGAGCCAAAGAACATAGACCTTGGGTCCTAATCCCATGGGTGACCTTGAAGTAGGGGTGAAAACGGATCGGATATTTTCCGACCGACCGACCGCCGAATTCGAGTCGGATCGAATTCGGATACTTGTGTCGGATAATTGTCGGATTCGGAGTCGGATTCGGATATTTTTTTTCGGATACGGATTCGGATTCGGAAAAGAACTATCCGACGGATACGGATACTATCCGAAATTTTATCGGATAATACCCGGATATAATTTTCGGATATCCGGCCCAACACTAGAACAGCCGCCGATTTTCGGATTTTCGGATACGCGGTGAGCAAAGGCTGAGCGCGCCCTAAGTGAGGATAGCACAGTCAAGGAACCATCCCGAACCCTAGTACCGCTGCCCGAACACTAGAACAGCCGCCGATTTCAAGTAGGTAAAATAATAATAAAAGTTGGAACTAGTAAAGCATGTGCATGCAAAGTAAAGGGGAGAGTAAAGGTAGCACTGGGTAGCCTCTGTGTGTTCAAGTCGCCGACGAAGCTAGCCCGGAAGGCCAGCCGACCATGCACCGGAGAGCCCAAGGACCCCCACAGTGCAACCTCAGGATCCGGCGAGCACGGGCCCCAATCCGACCGTAGAGGAAGCCAAGAACCGTAGATCCACCGCTGGACCGGCGATCTGGACCGAATCCGTCCGGATCCGCCCAGATCTGAGCCAGAGGAGGCGGCGCCATGACCGGAGTAGGTGAGGCGGCGAAGCAGCAGTAGTGTAGAACCGGGAGAGGAGGCGGCCGTAGAGAGGAGCCACGAGGAGCCGGGAGAGGAGGCGCATGAGAAGGCGTCAGGCGGTGAGGATCCGAGAGAGGAGGCGCAGAGAGGGGCAGTAGAGAGGAGGCGGCCGTGGAGGAGAGACGGCGAGGCGGTCGTAGAGAGGAGGCGGCCGTGGAGGCGAGGCGGTAGAAGAGGGGAGGCGAGTGAGGAAGCGGCGGTGAGGAAGCGAGGGAGGAGGAGAGATAGGCGGCGGCGGAGCCGAAGCGAATCGGCAGAGGCGAGAGTAAAGAGAGGGAGGCGGCGGCGTAATGAGGAGAGGAGGAGTGCGGGCGAAGGGAAAAGAGAAGGGAGGCGAGGCGTCGGTGGGCTGCACCCGCTGACCCGCGCGAGAAAAAGGCTAGTGGGCCGAGGGAAAAAGAAAGGAAAATAGAGAAAAATCAGGCAGGCCCAAGAAAAGGTATTAATTCGTAGTTTAGCTTTTAGGGGTATAGATTTTTATGGTTAGTTCCCTGTCCTTTCGTTAGATTTGACCAAAAACCCCGTAGATTAAATAGCCAATTAAAGCGGAAGGGTAATTACTTATCTATTTAATTCTTTTGTAAAATTACTAGATGTAAATATTTATTTTAGCATCCATAATGCAGAATCCGAGCGAGTGCCAATTGAAGAATCAAACTCGAGTTTTGACAGTTCTATTTCACGCTACATCTCAGGCAAGCTTATTCTCGATCATGCACCTAGCTATGTTAAGGAACCAGGCGGACCTCTTTACATAGGGATATGATATAAGGACTTACCCCGTTTTCACTCTGTTAAGGAACCGTAATTATCGTGCCAACCATTCCCCCGTTTCGGACGGGCAGAATTCAGTATCTTGTTACGTTAACCAGTCCACCACATAGGGTAAGTATTTATGTGTGAGTAAAGAGATGAATGAAGCTCAGGACCAATTACGACGGGGCGCCACAGCCCACAGGTGGTATCAGAGCAATAAGATCGAGCCACGCTAATAATGTAGATGTTGTAGACTTAGTCCGTTTCCGAACCGAATCCGTTACATATCCGTCCCGACGGTACCGTATTCGAAACTCCGAATATTCCGAATTCGTATTCGTATCCGGTCTTACCGTATTCGACTCCGAATCCGGAGAAAAATATGGGTTAGGATACGGTTTAAGCAATATCCGACCGAATCCGATCCGTTTTCACCCCTACCTTGAAGGCATCCCCGAGGTCGTTGACACCTTGCAGCATGGCGGTGCGGTGCCAACGCCAAAGGCCACCCCCTTCGCTGCATGGCGACATAAAAGCTATGAAGCAAGAAAACAAAACGCTCACTGATCGCTTCTTGAAACTGTAGGACCGAAATGGCGACAGAGGGGGGTGAATGTCGCTCTCTTCTTTTGAATCGCCCCCGAGAATTCGACACTGTTTTTCAAAACGATGCAAAACAAAGCACCTCACAGAAAATTAAAATTAATCTTGCTGAAATTTGGAACGCATGCGATACTGAAAAATTCAGCATAAATCAGAGAGTAGTCAGTAAAAATTCAGCTGAAAATATTGCCGTTTGATCTGCATGCAAAATCACCAAAGATCAAGAAAAGAAATAAAAGAAAAGCACTTTTGCTGCCAAGAGCATGGGAGACGAGAGACTAAAGAAGATGTAGAGATCAGGAGCAAGTCGGCAGTTCAGTAAATCAAAACCGTATGCTGGCAACCATTCTGCTAACTGAACAAATAAAAGTAAAAGAAGGCAAAACCGAAAAGCAAAAAGGAGAAACGGCAAAAGGACTGAAAACTGCACCCAAAACACAAACAGCAAAGGACTGAAGAAAAGCCTGTAAGACGGGGATGAAGAAAGAAGACAGGGAGCAGAACTCACCGCCGAAATCCAACAGAAGGCCAAATGAAAATCAAAGAAGACTAAAACAGCCAAGACCAGAGACTGAGCAGACCGAAAGGAAAATGAAGCTGCAAACTTTTTACAGAGAATTGAAATAAAGACTGTTGTTTAGCTAAGAAAAAGAGAGAACTGAAAACAGAAATGGGCAGCACAACCAGCTGTCGACCAAGCACTTAGACGGACTGAAAAAGTGACTTCAATCCAAAAACCAGCAGATTTCAGAAAATGCTAAATTGAAATAACACTACTGCAGAGATTTCAGACATATAGATGATTGGTAATGAACCTGAATCTGAGAACTGAAACCGGCTTGAGGATCAGCTTGGCGAGACTAGACATTAAGCGACTGCAGTATTTACGTCGGTCGGACCGACAATTTCAGGACTGCTGTGGTTTCTAGTTCAACCGATGTAAACAGGGGCCAGCACAAAACAGAAAGAGAGCAGTAACAGCACTTGCATTCTTTTGCTCTTGGGAAGGACTGACCAAATGGTGTGAGATTAATTCCCCAAACTGAGCAAAAAATTGCAGCTGCTCAAGTGAACATTTAGCTCAGACTTCAAAAAGAACAGCAAGAACACACAGAGAATAATGAACAAGAACAAGTAGGAATAGAACTTGAAGCCAGATTTCAAACAAAGATTTCACAAAATGATACTAAGATAAAATGATTACAGGATCATCTTCCATCCAACTCATATCTTCCCCATACGCATGGACATTAGAACAAGAAGGATTACAAGACTCTCAATCCATCATCTCCTCTCCATCCTCAAAAACACCAAGAGCCTCACATGCTTCTTGGGAGGAACACAACACACACAAAGAACTCTCTAAAAGACTTTGTGATCCTCAAAGGGATATGCAGCCCCCAACACCTATTTATAGCCCTTGGCTAATGGGTCTCCAACCCGTTACGCCGGCTAAACCCTAACGGAGCCGTCTTCCGCTTGTGCAGCCTTGCGAATTTACCGATTCGCCCCTCCTGCACCTTCCGGGAAGCTTCCGCGCTCCTTGCCGTCCACGACTCGCAACCACATCGAATCTCCGCCGTCTTGACACATCCGACCGTTCGACCTCGACACCGCCCGTGTGTCTAGTCCGGTCACCCGTGTCTCGCCACGACTCGCCTCGGCGTCCCGTAGTCGGCCTGGCACAAGAAACACGTCAAATAGCACCGCTCGATACATGTAAGCATAATTAAATCCAAACCTGTCACATTAACAGAATATGCATCCTAAACATGTTGACCAGGTTTGACCAAGTCCGACCGAGCCCGTTACACCTCGCAACGTCAGGGTCCGAACCAACCAACTCAAACTCGACTTAACTAAACCGATGTCAATTACTCATCATACACGACGAGATGACCTCCACATGGTCTCTCAATCTCCCCCTTGATGAGTATATTGACAAACCCAGAAAAAGCATGAAGTTGAGTTTGAAGAGTCCAACATGGTCCAAAGAAAGAAATGAAACTCATGACCATGTCGACAGAAGGAATACTAGAGCAATAAATAAAGAGTAAATTGATCTCCAAAACTCTAGCAAGATCCCAGAATAAAATTTTCTCTTTTTCTCCAATCTATTCTCCCCCTTTTGGCAATAAACACATCAAGAATGCAAGAGAGAGAATAAGTCATGATGATGGATGAAATGGCTGATTTGATCATTCTAAGAAATTAGAGCCATGAGAATTATCCAAAATGATCATAATGTATTACACCAAGCCATAATATACAAGTATGCTACAAAGATCATGACTATGTATGTAAAGTGAAGCTAAGCAAAATAAGGCATAATCTGATTTTTAGTTGAAGTGCTTAGCAAGTCAAGTCAATCATGATTTTAGTCTAGCTAGAGGTATCCATGAATGATGCAGGCCATGTCAATAAGCTAAATGGAACCATGAAGCTAGTGTTGAGTCAACTAGAGTGCTACTAGTTCAAGAGTGATACATTTGTTTAAGTACTTGATTCTTGTAGTAATTTAAGCAAATTGAGCACAAATGACATGTTTTCTTTTGAAATTTCATGATTGTTTTCAACCAGATTTTTGTCATGTGCTAGATCTCAAGCCTTATGCGACTACTCCAAGCAAGAAGCTTAAGAAGATAGTCTAGGTCATCCAAAACTCCCCCTGAGTTCATGCCTAGTGCAATGGCAAGCCGTCTCATGAGAAAGAATTGGCGAGATCAGTTTTTTCGCACAAAAGAGATATTTTTGCTTTTACCAAATTGTACTAAGTTATGTGTCATCAAGAAACTAATATAGCTCAATCTATCGCTCAACAAGGATTCAAGACTCAACTCAACCTATTTGACATGGCATGAACCACAAAAAGATAACACAAAGCTGACTAGTCTCAAATATGAACATGACATGAATTAGGTCAAATTTAGCATTTTAATTAACCTATCATGGCAAAGACTTGACTACACATATAAAGTCATGATCAAATTAGCAATGGAGCACAAATCATGGCAAGATGTAATATAATGAAAACATGTTATGAGTGGATAATAATCAAGGCTCTATTAAGTTATATTACAAAACAAATGAAGAAAATCCAGCTCCCTCTTAACTTGAGATGCAACTTTTAGTTCAAGTTGAGTAATATCAATATTAAGATCTAGAAGTTCCCAAATGAACTCCCCCTGAACCAAAGTAATAAAAGAAAGAGCTGGCAAATAAATCAAGAAAGACAGCCCTTAAAGCATAGATAAGATAGAGAATACTAATGACTCAGACTAACTCTTATCTACCCCATATGACTCCAGGACAACAGTTGTCGAGTAAAACACATACTAGAGAGCAAACACGCACTGCTCTGCCGAGGGTGGCCCAACCCTCGCTAGAACCTAGAAGAAGTGAGTGAGCTCAACCTAGTGAGATAAGAACCAGCTATCCTGAAAGCACAAGATAAGAGTAAGAAGTCTAAGCAACTCAGCAAGAGACACACTCTAACTTATGCTGGAAGGACTAAACCCAATGCACCCACAGATGCAATGCAACAGTAAGGAGACAGAAGCATAATTAATATGATAAAGCAGTAAAGCCCAAAACTCCCCCTCACAACAGTCCATAAGGACAGACCACCCCAAGCTCTCCCCGCAGAGCTGAAAACCTCGTGCTATCCAAAGGCTTGGTGAATATATCAGCCAACTGGTGGTCACTCTCCACAAACTGGAGCACGATGTCACCCTTCTCTACATGATCTTGAATAAAGTGATATCTAATATCAATATGCTTAGTCCGAGAATGCTGCACTGGGTTCTTGGCAATGCTAATCGCAGAAGTGTTATCGCAAAAGAGCGGAACACGGTCGATAGCTAATCCAAAGTCCTGCAGAGTCGAGACCATCCAAAGCACCTGACTACAGCAACTGGCTGCAGCAACGTACTCGGCCTCGGCGGTGGACTGTGCAACACCGGACTGCTTCCTCGAAGACCAGGAAACGAGAGAAGTGCCAATGAACTGGCAGGTGCCCGAAGTGCTCTTCCTATCTATCCTATAGCCGGCAAAATCTGCATCCGAATAGGCTCTAAGGGATAGACAGGAGGAGGAATAGTACCAGATACCATAGTCAATGGTAGCTCGAAGGTACCGAAAGATGCGTTTCACCGTCTGGGGGTGAGATACGCGAGGAGAAGCCTGAAACCGAGAACAAAGACACACGGAGAAGTGTATGTCCGGTCTCGAGGTAGTGAGGTAAAAGAGAGAGCCAATCATACTTCTAAATTCCTTTTGATCAACTGGCTCGCCGTCCTCATCTGGGTCATGTGCGGCTGTAGAAGCCATCGGAGTTGACACCGGCTTTCCATCACTCATGTCAAAGCGTCTCAGGAGGTCTCGAGTGTACTTGCCTTAATGCAAAAAGGTACCCTCTCGAGTCTGCTTGATTTGGAAGCCAAGAAAGAAGGTCAACTCATCCATCATGCTCATCTCAAACTCGGTGCTCATGACATCCGAAAACTGTGAAACTAGAGTATGAGAAGAGCCGCCAAAGATAATATCATCGACATAAATTTGGGTGAGCAGAAGGTCATTGCCAAGCCAGCGAATGAACAAGGTCTTGTCAACTTTACCCATCTCGAAATCATGTATCAATAGATAGGACTTAAGCCTCTCATACCAAGCTCTAGGGGCTTGCTTAAGTCCATACAACGCTTTGGAAAGCTTGAAGACATGACTAGGATATTTGGGGTTCTCGAAACCTGGAGGCTATCTGACATAGACTTCTTCCTCAATGAAGCCATTGAGAAAGGTACTCTTGACGTCCATCTGGTTAAGCTTGAAGCCCTTAGATGCTGCAAAGGCAAGCAGAATTCTAATGGCCTCAAGACGCGCTACAAGGGCAAAGGTCTCCTCGATGTCTAG
The DNA here is from genome assembly GCA_036346245.1 of Bonia amplexicaulis. Taxonomy (NCBI): domain Eukaryota; kingdom Viridiplantae; phylum Streptophyta; class Magnoliopsida; order Poales; family Poaceae; genus Bonia; species Bonia amplexicaulis. Next base: position 10,922,885 of record CM070753.1, on the reverse strand, counting down.
ACCCTCAACCTGGGAGTACCCCTGAGCAACCAGTCTAGCCTTATTTCGAATGACTACCCCATCCTCGCTCTGCTTGTTCTTGAACACCCATTTGGTCCCAATGATATTGTGACCTCGAGGGGGCTCAACAAGCGTCCAGACCTTCTTTCTTTCGAAACTCTCGAGCTCCTCATGCATGGCATTGACCCAAGACTCATCAGATAAAGTATGACAAATGTCTTTAGGCTCAAAGGAAGCTACGAAGGCAGAGTGGAGACAGAAAAGTGACACGCCAACTTGGAGCGTGTGACTCGTTCAAAGAGGTCTCCAATCATCTGCTCTGAAGGATGAGATTTTTGGATATGTCTTAGAGGTCCAGGATGAGATGAAGAAGTGGCCTCTACCTCGTGACCTGACGGGGTAGGAACAAAGCCACTAGCTCCGGAGGAAGTCAGAGGCATGGTCGATCACCTTGAGGTGCGGTGAAGAAGGCACCTCAAGGGGTGGATGAGGGACCGGATCGTAGACAACCCTCGTCTCCATCATCCTCATCATCCATAAAGATGGTCTCGGATCGCTCTAGAGAACACGAGATATCGGGCCTAGTCCCTGACCGCCTCATCGAAAGTCACCTCACAGGTTTCTACCATTTTGCTAGACTCGCAGTTCCAGACCATATAGGCCCGCGAAGAAGTCGAGTAGCCTAGAAAGATCCCATCACAAGAACGTGACTCGAACTTATCTAGGTTCCGGACTTGAATAAAGCACTTGCAACCAAACACACGAAGTGAGAAACACTGGGCTTTCGCCCATATCTCAACTCGTAAGAAGTGCGGTGCAAGTGTGCCCGAAGAAAAACTCGATTAGAAACATGGCACGCGGTGGCTATAGCCTCAGCCCAAAACTTTCGCGGTGTAGAGTATTCATCGAGTATCGTCCTGGCCATCTCGACCAAGGTACGGTTCTTCCTCTCCACGACGCCATCTGCTGTGGGACGTGCGGAGAAGAGAACTGGTGCTCTACACCTGTCTCATCACAGAACCTCTCAAAGTAGAAATTCTTGAACTCCGTGCCATTGTCACTGCGGATCGCTCGTAAGGCACCTGGAAGCTCAACAGAAAGCCTACTGAAAAGACCTCGGAAAAGAGAAAACGTCTCATCCTTCGAGGCTAAGAAAAACACCCAAGAGTACCTCGAGTAGTCATCGACCACAACAAGAACGTACCACTTCCCTCCTGTTGACTGTACTCGAGCTGGTCCAACCGTGTCCATGTGGAGCAGCTGTCCTGGTGCATCGGTCATAGTAACTGTGACCGGAGGATGAGAAGCGGCAACCATCTTGCCGTGCCGACATGGAGCGCAAACAAGATCTTTGACCATTTTGAGTTTCGGCAGACCACGAATGAGATCGTGGCCGCTAACTCGGGTCAAATGGTCAAATCCAATATGACCAAGTCTCCTATGCCAGAAAGAGAGGTCGCGGGACACAGAAGCAAGCAAACAACGGAGAGGATCACCAGAAGACTCAGAAAAATCAGCACGAAAGATCCTCCCAAAATGAGAAATCCCGCAAACCAGACTACCCGAAGAATCAAGAATTTTGCAGTTGTTTTTCTTAAAGCTCACCTCAAAGTCGTCATCAGTGGTCGAGAAACGGAAAGCAAATTGTTCTGCAGCTTACTAACCAAGGCAACATCTTTTAAAATAAATGAATCATTAATGCGCACAGTACATTTGGCGATGACGCGCCCAGAATAAGCATCTCCGAAGGTGATCGTCTCATCACCTGGAGCGCGGGCAAGGGAAGAAAACCAACGGGAATCTCTGGTCATGTGTCGTGAACACCCGGAGTCTACAAGCCAAACCTTTCCCTTCCCTGCCCGGCGAACCTGAGTCAAACAGAGAATAAAGTCTCGATCGGGATAAATCAAGAGTGATTTTGGCACCCAATACTGAGTAACACGTCGAGCAGATGAAGTAGTCAAGCACGATCGACCTCTATCTACCCTCGCCTCGTCACTCAAAAGCGAAGGTCCGTGTGCGAGACACTGAAGTCGCTGGTCGGGTCCGATCGCTACGGACGAGCGAGTCGGCGCCCAAGAATAGGTCGATCACGCCGCGGTAGGCATCTCGATGGGGAAAACGAGATCTACCCTCAGGACGGCGAAAGTCACGACCAGAGGGAGCACGAGGACGAAAAATAGTAGACTCAGAAAAACCAAGTCCTCGGTGCTGCCCAAAGCTACCAACAGTAGCAAGCCTAGACCTCGTGTTGATCATAGGTGCACTCAAGGTCTGGGGCTGACCCTGAATACGCCTAAGAGACTCAACACGGTCTCTTCGCGTGATCTTGGCGCGCTTGAAGCAATGGTCAAATAAATGCACATCCTTCTGACAGAAGGTGCAATGATACCATATACGAGGGGTGAAGTAGCATGAGATGGCTTCGCCTCCGAGAGGCAAGTCGCAGTGAAATCACCTTGTCGTCGAAATCCCTTGGACAAAGCCCGCTGATTTAAATTGAACTTTCTTGTTCTTGGCTTGACCTCAATCACACCTGCTCTACGGTCCGAGCGCGACAGGTGGATGCTTCCTCACATCCTTACGGAAATCATATCCTAGACCCTGATTGAACTTGCAAATCTTTGATTGGTCTAGAATAAGATTGATCTTCTTCTTGCCTCCTACAAATTTCTCGAGAGTGTTCATAAGGTACTGACACTCCCAAAAGAGAGAGGTGCAAGTGGAGCAAGGAGGAGAAGAAACAGCAGAAGGTAAGGGAGCAGAAGAACAACCAATAGCATAGGAAGACGGCTTGTGCACGCACACCGACTTAGAAGGGACGATCCCCATCGCTAGCGAGGTTGGTTCGCGTCGCTAGGCGTCTCTACCTTACTCGGGGGTTTCTTCCCCTTCTTCACAACCACATTACAAGCACAAGGTGGCTTCTCTAGTAGGTCCTTAGTTAGCTTCACATTTCTCATCCAATGCAATCAAGTTAGATTTTAGTTTGTTACAACTAATGCATGGTGAGCTAACGAGTCCTTAGAAGCAAACCGAGCCAACTTCTTATCATGATCAATCATTTCTTGAAACTGTTTGGAAAGATTCAAGCTCGTGATCGATTTAGGACAATTCACACATGAAGCAATAGGCTCAAGTAGAAAAGCTTGTAATTCAGCAATTTTATGATCTGCCCGTTTTAGGTTCATCTTCAAATTATTACAACTTTCACAAGTCTCGGGCAGATCGAGAAGCATAGTGTAAAGACCTCTAAAAGCATTGTCCTTATCCTCACATGAGGTGCAAGAAGTAGTCTCAATAGAAGGAACAACAATCCTAGTCATTTCTAGTTCAGCAAGCAGACTAACATTCTCCACCTTAAGAATATCTAGCTCAGAGGTCACACTATCATAAGAAGTCCTTAACTTCTCCATATCACCAATCAAAGCGGGGCATGTATCACATTTGTCACGGAGGGAGCGATATAAGTGAAGTAAGCTCCGTGACAGTCTATCTACTTCCTTCTCCAACTCGCTACATCTAGCTCTAGATCTAGCATGAAATCCTCCTAGCTTAAGGAAAGCTTCATTAAGTTGGTCATAGGAGGGACATACCTCGTCGGAGTCAGAATAGAGCTCGCTGTCGCTGATCTCGCCCTCAAGGGCCATGAAGCACATGCCGGAGAAGTCATCGTCACCCTTGGGGTCTTGGTCACCCGTCCCGTCGTCGTCGCTCCATCCCTCCACCTCGTTGAGGTCGAGGTCGTCGAAGGCGGCGAGGACGCGGTGGAAGAGCTTCTTAGCCTTCCCAAGGTCGCGAACGCCTTCTTGCCTTGCGTCCGAGTGGGGGCTTCTTGTTGCGGTTCTTGTCGGGGTAGTCGTTCTTGCTCGAACCGCCGTAGTCTCCTTTGCCCTTCCCCAGCTTGGGACAGTTTGCCCGAATGTGGTTGGGGCCACCACACTCGAAGCAAATAACTGGTCCACCTCTCTTTCTGTCCCTCCTCCTCTTGTAAGCATGGGAAAACTTCCGAGCTAGGAGGGCCAGTTGTTCATCCTCTAGCTGCTCTAACTGATCATCAGTTACGTCACAGAGAGCAGCTAGGGAGAACCCGCAAAGAGAATCGGTAGAAGAACCAGAAAGCGAAGTGGGATCGGTGACTAGTGCCATCGACTGAGACTTCGACCGACGAGAGACTATGTCAATCTCGTGAGTCTTGAGGCGCGAGTAAAGCGCGTCAAGAGTCAGGGTCGAGAGGTCCGTGGTGTCCTTGATGGTAGTCACCTTCATCTCCCAAACCCGAAGATCGAGTGCAGAAAGAATTTGTCGAGCGTTATCCGAGTCGGAGTATGTGAGACCGACGGCTCGGAGGTTGCTCAAAATCTTGTGAAAGCGAGAAAAGCACTCGTCAAGGGACTCACCGCAAGCATCTCGAATTTGTCAGATTCGCTTGAACCGGTCTTGTCGCACCGTCTTTATTTGGGTGGTGCCCTCATGGTAAGCATTGAGGGTCACCCAAATATCAAAGGCCGACGTCAGGTGAGAGATGCGATCAAATTCGCTCGCTCAATCCACGAATGATGATGTTCCTCGCCTTGCGTTTGCCTCAACATCGCCCATATTCCGGCATTGATGTTCTCACCGTGGGAACAACAAACGGACCTTGACCTTTCGCCAGATGGCGAGCCTCGAGCACGGATGTTGGTCTCCATCCGACTCTTCCAGAATGAAAATCCATCCCATCAAGATCGGGGCTTGGTCGAGTACTTGTCCGTCGCCATGGCTCTTGAGACCGGTTAAAGATCTATCAAGAAGAGCTAACCGGCTCTGATACCAATTGTAGGACCGAAATGGCGACAGAGGGGGGTGAATGTCGCTCTCTTCTTTTGAATCGGCCCCGAGAATTCGACACTGTTTTTCAAAACGATGCAAAACAAAGCACCGCACAGAAAATTAAAATTAATCTTGCTGAAATTTGGAACGCATGCGACACTGAAAAATTCAGCATAAATCAGAGAGTAGTCAGTAAAAATTTCAGCTGAAAATATTGTCGTTTGATCTACATGCAAAATCACCAAAGATCAAGAAAAGAAATAAAAGAAAAGCACTTTTGCTGCCAAGAGCATGGGAGACGAGAGACTGAAGAAGATGTAGAGATCAGGAGCAAGTCGGCAGTTCAGTAAATCAAAACCGTATGCTGGCAACCATTATGCTAACTGAACAAATAAAAGTAAAAGAAGGCAAAACCGAAAAGCAAAAAGGAGAAACGGCAGAAGGACTGAAAACTGCACCCAAAACACAAACAGCAAAGGACTGAAGAAAAGCCTGTAAGACGGGGATGAAGAAAGAAGACAGGGAGCAGAACTCACCGCCGAAATCCAACAGAAGGCCAAATGAAAATCAAAGAAGACTAAAACAGCTGAGACCAGAGACTGAGCAGACCGAAAGGAAAATGAAGCTGCAAACTTTTTACAGAGAACTGAAATAAAGACTGTTGTTTAGCTAAGAAAAAGAGAGAACTGAAAACAGAAATGGGCAGCACAACCAGCTGTCGACCAAGCACTTAGACGGACTGAAAAAGTGACTTCAATCCAAAAACCAGCAGATTTCAGAAAATGCTAAATTGAAATAACACTACTGCAGAGATTTCAGACATATAGATGATTGGTAATGAACCTGAATCTGAGAACTGAAACCGGCTTGAGGATCAGCTTGGCAGAGACTAGACATTAAGCAGACTGCAGTATTTACGCCGGTCGGACCGACAATTTCAGGACTGCTGTGGTTTCTAGTTCAACCGATGTAAACAGGGGCCAGCACAAAACAGAAAGAGAACAGTAACAGCACTTGCATTCTTTTGCTCTTGGGAAGGACTGACCAAATGGTGTGAGATTAATTCCCCATACTGAGCAAAAAATTGCAGCTGCTCAAGTGAACATTTAGCTCAGACTTCAAAAAGAACAGCAAGAACACACAGAGAATAAAGAACAAGAACAAGTAGGAATAGAACTTGAAGCCAGCATTTCAAACAAAGATTTCACAAAATGATACTAAGATAAAAATGATTACACAGGATCATCTTCCATCCAACTCATATCTTCCCCATACGCATGGACATTAGAACAAGAAGGATTACAAGACTCTCAATCCATCATCTCCCTCTCCATCCTCAAAAACACCAAGAGCCTCACATGCTTCTTGGGAGGAACACAACACACACAAAGAACTCTCTAAAAGACTTTGTGATCCTCAAAGGGGTATGAAGCCCCCAACACCTATTTATACCCCTTGGCTAATGGGTCTCCAACCCGTTACGCTGGCTAAACCCTAACGGAGCCGTCTCCCGCTTGTGTAGCCTTACGAATTTACCGATTCGCCCCTCCTGCACCTTCCGGGAAGCTTCCGCGCTCTTTGCCGTCCACGACTCGCAACCACATCGAATCTCCGTCGTCTTCGACACATCCGACCGTTCTGACCTCGACACCGCCTGTGTCTAGTCCGGTCACCCCGTGTCTTGCCACGACTCCGCCTCGACGCCTGCGCAACGGCCTGCACAAGAAACACGTCAAATAGCACCGCTCGATACATGTAAGCATAATTAAATCCAAACCTGTCACATTAACATAATATGCATCCTAAACATGTTGACCAGGTTTGACCAAGTCCGACCGAGCCCGTTACACCTCGCAACGTCAGGGTCCGAACCAACCAACTCAAACTCGACATAACTAAACCGATGTCAATTACTCATCATACACGACGATATGACCTCCACATGGTCTCTCAGAAAGACAGAAGAACTGAGACACAGAGGTTTTGCCGAGACCAGAAGATCAGAATAAAACAAAGAACAACATCTTTTGGCCTAACAGATTTTTGTCGAGAAAACGAGGTCAATGATAAGCGATAATAAAGAAAATGATTCTTAAACTTGTCGCCAAAGAAGTCGAATCTGCAGGAGCTGCAATTGTCGGCAAATCAGGGATGAAGGCAATAAATTAAATGATCAAACTTACTGCTGCAAAGTCCCCTTCCCAAGCACTGAAAAGAACCCAGAGGACTGCTCAAACTCAAACTGCAATCAAAAGGAAAGCATGGCAGAAAATAAAAGAGAAGGTAAAAGAAAAAGATCACAAAAACTAAAAGATAATCTGCTGCTTGATCCTACTTTCTGGCCGAACTGAAAAGAAGAAAACATTAATACTCTTGCAGTTGTTTTGCTGCCAACACAAAGCACACGGAAGACTAACCAAAAGAGGCAGTTCTAAGACTCAAGGGTGGCACAGAGAAAACCGAATGCAGCATCAACTACTAATGGCCCAAAGTATCTGCAAATACTGTAGGAAGGCGACGAAAAGGAAACTCAAAGCAAAAGCAAAAGCAGAAGGAGGAAAGCGGCCAGAGCCAAAAGCAAACCGCAAAAGAAACTCGTGTACAAGAATTGTCGTGGACGAGAGAAAAATAGAGGAATGCCGATAAACTGCAGCTCATTTCAGACCGGAGAACATCAAGAATCAAACTAAATAGCCTACTCAAACTTCAAGAAAGGAATACACAAAATAAAAAGCAGCTAATGGCCAGAAGTAAGATTAAGAAGTCAATAAAAAGGATAACAGGAGTCGTAGATAGGCCATAAGACAAAGTTCGATTAGACAAGCGAACAAAGAAAGAATCCACTTCAGGAAAAGAGGCACACACCCAAGACTATTTTTCAAAGATCAAATCGAATCAAGTGCACCGAACACTCTTGATTTGTGACAAAACCGAGAGAAGGAATACAGCGTGAGACGGAAGAGAAGTAAGAGCAGCTTAACAAAGTCAGATTTTTCAGACCAAAGACTGCACACAGTAGTTACTTTCGGCTGAGAACAGAGAAGACAATCAGCAAGCAAAGATTGAACCAGACAAAGAGCACAAGTTGCCGAAACTGGAAATAGGAATTGCAGCTGTTAGCCGAACCATAAAAGAGATCAATCTCAATCAAAAGCAAACTGCTCATAAAGTTCGGACTTGCTGCCTAAAAACTGAAGCAGCCAAAAGCTCATCTGCAAAGAAAATGGCAAAGTTTGTTTCACTAAAGAACTCATCTCAAGAAGTCATCAAGAAGAACAGCGAGAAACAAAAACTGAAATCAATCAAGAGCAAAGCAAGATAAGACTGAAGCACAGAACTGAATCGGAAGGATGAAATCAAATACTTCTCAAGTACTGTCCTTCTCATATTGATTCATGGAGAGGAAATAATACAAAGGAGTCCCCATACGCATGGACATTAGAACAAGAAGAGTGATTACAAGACTCTCAATCCATCCTCTCCACTCAATCCTCAAAAACATCAAGAGCCTCACATGCTTCTTGGGAGGAACACACACAAAATGGAGAGCAAATGCACAAAAACCCTCGAGTGGCTCTAGAGAACAACCTCTCTATTTATAGCCTTCCACTAACGGGTTCCCCATTTGCTTTATCCATTTAGCTCACAACAACTCTGTGCTTTATCCATTAGCGCCAACCAAATCCGCTTCCGCGAGCCTGAGTCAATTTTCCCGAATTGCCCCTCACGCTCCTTCCTGGAAGCTTCCTGCTCGCACAACCGCAACCGGCACCCTGACCGTCTGGACCTCCGACTCCTCCTGAGTCTAGTCCCGGTCCGTTCCGCTGCATATGACTGCACCCGACATCCTGACCGTCTGGACCTCGACTCCTCCCTGAGTCTAGTCCCGGTCCACCTCACCGCTGCCCGTCGTGTCCACCTCCGGTAGCTCCAGCTCCATTTCCTCGTCTTCCGGCTCGCAACCACCTCAGCAGCCTCGATCATCTTTGGCGTCTCTGACCGTCTGGACCTCAACACCTCATGTGCCTAGTCCCGGTCCTCCCACGCCTCACCACGACCTAGCTCCAAAGTCCTGCAGCCACACAAACAAGCAAACCGTCACATAGCACCGCTCGACACATGAAAGCATAAATAGCATTAGTGAAACCACATTAAGCCCAAACCTGTTAAATCAACAGAATATGCATCCTAAACACTTTGACCAGGTTTGACCAAGTCCGGCCGAGTCCGTTACACTACGCAACGTCAAGGTCCGAACCAACCAACTCAAACTCAACTTTCCTAAACCGATGTCAATTACTCATCATACACACGGGATGACCTCCACATGGTCTCTCAATCTCCCCCTTGATGAGTATATTGACAAACCCAGAAAAGGCATGAAATTGAGTTTGAAGAATCCAACATGGTCCAAAGAAGGAAATGAAGCTAATGACCATGTCGACAGAAGGAATCACTAGAGCAACTCAAGAAAGAGCAAATTGTTCTCCAAGCTCTAGATTCCCAAAAGACTTTTTCTCCACTATTCTCCCCCTTTTGGTAATAAACACATCAAGGATGTAAAAAAGAGAATATGACATAACATTGGATAAAATGGCTGAAGTTTGTTTATTCTAAGCATTTAGAGCCATGAGAATTCTCCAAAATGACCATTAAGGATTACACCAAGCCATTACTCAATAAAGGCTATCTAGATCATGACAAGATATGTATATGCTAGTTAAACCAAAGAGATGATAATCTGAATTATAGTGCAATTTGTGAACAAATGAAGTCATCAATGAGCAAAGTCCAGCTAGAGAAATCCAAGGATGGTGCAGGCCATCTCAATAAGCTAAGCGGAACCAAGAAGCTACAGTTAAGTCCAAATAGAGTGCTATATGCTCAAGAAGGAAACATTGGTTCAAGTACTTGGTTCTTTTGTAACTTAAGCAAATCGAGCACAAATGACATATTTTCTTATGAAACTTGTGGTTGTTTCCAACCAACATTTTTATCATGTGCTAGATCTCAAGCCTTATGCGATCATACCAAGCGAGAAGCTTAAGGAAATGATCTTGGTCATCCAAAACTCCCCCTGAGTTCATGCCTAGTGCAATGGCAAGCCGTCTCATTAGAAAGAATTGGTGAGATCAGTTTTTTCGCACAAAAGAGATCTTTTTGCTTTTGAAATGATTGTACTAACCTATGCATCATCAAGAGACTAAAACAGCTCAATCTAAGGCTCAATAGAGATTCAACGCTCAACTCAGCCTATTTGACATGGCATGGATCATAAAAGGATAACTCAAGAAAGACTAGTCTCGAGTGCTAACATGACAAGTTTTAGTCCAATAAGTTAAAATAACTTATCATGGCAAAAGCTAGTCTGCACATATGAAGTCATGATAAATCTAGCAACTAAGCACAAGTCATGGCAAGGTGTAAAGCATTGTAAGTATGTTATAACCGGATAATAATCAAGGCTCAATGTAGTTATATTACAATGCAGAAAATCCAGTTCCCCCTCAATATGTGTGCAACTTTTAGTTCAAGTTGAGTTATGTCAATATTAAGCTCTAAAAGATCCCGAATGAACTCCCCCTGAACCAAAGCAATAAGATTGAGAAGCTGGCAAAGAAACCAAAGAAGACAGCCCTTAAACATAGATAAGATATAGAGAGAACTATGGTTCAGACTGACTCTCATCTACCCCATATGTATCTAGTGTTGGTGATATGCCCTAGAGGCAACATAGAGATGTTGAATATATCACATACTATGTTTATGATACATTGCTTTGTTCCTTGAAATAGACATTTCATTATTGATCAATGAGTATGTGACTTATTCATGAGACTCTTAATGCCAAAATGTTGCTATTTCTAAATGATCCCTGATCAAATTTCATATGAGGAACAAATATGATTCAAAGATCGAGATATGTATTGATGATGATCATGTCTCATGGATCATGGTATGGAGATACCAAATCAATAATATGGACATGTGTTAGTGAACATATGTTGGATAGACCCGCCATGAGACACTGCAGAGATTCCATGTGTCATCAGTTGGTCTCAAGTAGTGTTTATGTGGAATCCTTAGACTTGAGATCATCATGGTTCCCAGCATGCGTAGTAGCTTATTTTGGGACTACTAAACACTACTCCGTAACTGGGTAGTCATAAAAGTAGTCTTTGGGTTTACCATGAAACATGTAGTGGGATGTGAATGATCAAGATAGAATTTGCCCCTCCTTATGGGAGAGATATCTCTGGGCCCATCGATGTAATGGATTATGAAAGTGCATGGCCATGCCAAGGTGATTGAGGAGTCAATCACGAGTTTATAATCCATCACGGAATCGAGAGAGTGATTGAGCTATTAAGAGGATGACACGGTCTCGCCTTGAGCTTAATCTATATCGTGAGGCAAAGGGATTAGTACATGAGAACATTATAGGTTCACCGATATGATCTTTACGTATACATTGGGGTTAATATGTCTTACTAGAGACCGCTATTAACGTGGTGACCGGAAGGTGTTTCGGTCGCGACCAAGTATACGTGAACCTCTGGTCGCACACTTAACGGGTTGGAACACTAATTCGAATGTGATTCGGATGTGGGCTCAATTCGGATAGAGATCCGGATAGACTCCTATTGGGCCTCGGTCATGAGGCCCAAGTGAGGAGGTCTATATATGGAGGCGAGGGCCGAGGGGTTGCATCGATAATCCCGAGCTAAACCACGCCGCCACCTCCGAGCCAAACCCTAGTCGCTCATGAGTCTTTGGTACACTCGCGATCGGCGTTCCAGCCCCAGACGTGTGGATACCGATGGAGGCGCTGCTCGTTGCGGCGTTGATCGGTATCAACAACCTACAGATTGGATCTGCTCGTGGTGTGGTTGATCGCGTGGAGGAGACGATCGGTTCGGGACGATCGGCTACTTCCACTACTACCTCGATGCGTGTGGTTGGATCGGCTTCTCCAACTCTTCTTCCGCTGCGCTGCGCGTCTAGTGGTAACGATCCATAATCCCTCCTTAAGCATGATGTCCTTGTGTGCGCGGTAGAAAAGTTTTGTTTTCTGCTTGCGTAGCCTACGCGCGAACCATTATCTAGGTCTAATAGCTGGTCCACTAACACACTAAGGAGAAAACATGTTCCCTGTCTACCCGTGGGTGGCCCGACCGTCGCTAGATCGCAAGAAGTGAGTGAACTCAACCTAGTGAGAAGAGGAGCAACTAGAAGCAGCAACCTAAAAGCATAAGATGAGAGAAAACAATCTAAACAGCTACGCAAAACAACCACTCTAGCCCACGCTAGAAGGACTAACCCAAATGCATCCCATGATATGCAACAGAAAGGAGCAAGAGCATAATAAATAGGATAAGACATGAAACACACAGCTCCCTCTCACAACAGTCCATAAGGACAGACCACCACAAGCTCTCCTCGTAGAGCTAAAAACCTAGAGCTATCCAAAGGCTTGGTGAAAATGTCAGCCAACTGGTGGTCACTCTCCACAAACTGGAGCACGATGTCACACTTCTCTACATGGTCTCTAAGGAAGTGATAGCGAATGTCGATATGCTTGGTCTGAGAATGCTGCACTGGGTTCTTAGCAATGTTAATCGCAGAAGTGTTATCACAAAGAAGTGGAACACTGTCGATAACTAACCCAAAATCCCGCAGAGTCGAGACCATCCAAAGTACCTGGCTACAGCAACTAGCTGCAGCAACGTACTCGGCCTCTGCAGTGGACTGTGCAACACCAGACTGCTTCCTCGAGGACCAGGAAACGAGAGAAGTGTCAATAAATTGGCAGGTGCCCGAAGTGCTCTTTCTATCTATACTACAGCCAGCAAAGTCTGCATTTGAATAGGCTCTTAAGGAAAGACAAGAAGAGGAAGAGTACCAGATACCATAGTCAATGGTAGCTCGAAGGTACCGAAGGATGCGCTTCACCGCCTGGCGGTGAGATACGCGAGGAGAAGCCTGAAACCGAGAACAAAGACATACGAAGAAGTGTATATCCGGTCTCGAGGCAGTGAGGTACAGGAGGGAGCCAATCATACTACGATACTCCTTTTGATCAACTGACTCGCCGTCCTCATCTGGGTCAAGAGAGGCTGTAGAAGCCATCGGAGTTGACATCGGTTTACCATCACTCATGTCAAAGCGTCTCAGGAGGTCACGAGTGTACTTACCTTGATGCAAGAAAGTACCATCCCGAGTCTGCTTGATCTGGAAGCCAAGGAAGAATGTCAACTCACCCATCATGCTCATCTCAAACTCGGTGCTCATGACATCCGAGAACTGTGAAACCAGAGCATGAGAGGAGCCACCAAGGATGATGTCACCCACAAAGATGGTCTTGGACTGCTCCAAAGAAGCTGAGATATCGGGTCTAGTCCTCAGACTGACCTCATCGAAGGTCACCTCACAGCTTTCTACTATTTTGCTAGACTCGCAGATCCAGACCATATCGCCCGACAGCACGACGAAAGACTCCAACTCCCCCTAGAGAAGGCAAATTGAGAAGAACCAGGAAATTTGGCACAAAATCCAGAAAGGGAAGGTTCTAACGCAAGGAGGTGATTCTCAAACACACTCTATCCTCATGGTCTCTAGCCTATAACCTCATACCACGGAGCAAAGGCACACTATGTCAACTCACAAGACTCTAGTGGCCAAGAAGAAAGTTCAAACTAGGCAGAAGAGAAACCTAGAGAACCAAAGCCCAGACTAGGTAGTAAATAATCCTAGAGAACCATTTGGATGAGAGATGTGACTGAGACAATATCACCTAGAGATGGCTCTTATCTATCCAATCAGACCCTTCCTACCACTAGAATAAATAACCCATGCAAAGCTAAGTGATGGGAAGCAAAGTACTGAAGATCACAAGGGAGCAAACCTCTCTCACGGTCGCTCGGTGAAGAGTCGTGATCGCATACCTAATCGAGTATGAGTGTTGCCTTGGTCGTGATCGAATACGAGTCCAGGACGTGGTCGTAGTCGAACTGGGGTACCACGTCGTAGTGGTCGTACCAGTCTCCCCCTCACATGCACAACCTACATTTCAAACACTGGGACGACTGGTGTCCTAGTACTGGGGTAAATGATATACAATATGGAACCAATACCGTGTCAAATGACATCAACAGTAGCATTACAAATACTAATGACAAAGAACACATAAGAACACACACCCACACAAGCACAATCTAGTCCTCATCAAAAGCACCTAGAACACCAAGTCTAGTGCCACCCAATACTAGAAGGAGCTTGTGACCTAACCACGGATCTCATGATATCTAAGCATAAGCACAAACTAACGCTACCAAGATGTCATACAGTTTATTTCATGCCATATCTGAATAAGATCAAGGTATACATGTATCTCAATGGATCACAATCATACACATAGCAGGTGACAAGGAAAAGTCACAAAAGCATATGCTCGCATGGATATAAGCATGTATACAAGGAAAGATAAGAAGGCACGAATAAACACAACATCATGATATAGAAAACTATCCAAGATATAATCAAGCTCATAATGTCCATACTTAAGCAAACACCATGACAGAACAAAATCATGGAAAAGCATGCTAATATGGATAAATAATGGTGAATGGACATAAGGAGCAAGATATAATCAATAAACCATGATGGATACTACAAGACACAAGATCATGATGATACTTGACTTCTAGTATACACTTTCTACTTATGCTCATGAAGTCAAGTCAAAGCTTAAGCATCCAATAACCAACATATATAACATAATATGAGGACACCTAAGCAACATACACATAAAGGCATGACAAGAATGTATCGAAAGAAAATCATGCCAATATGGTACAAGTGAGCACAAGAACAAGCACATCATGCCAATTATGACTAACACTTGAATATAGGGCATGAAGGTATAGAATCACTCACAAAGTAGGTGGAGACGCAACTGGTGAAAGCATATGCCTCTTGGAGGCCATGAAGTGGAGAACCAATGAATGTTCTAGTCACGTGATGAAGCAGAAGACTAAAACCCAATCAATCCCATGTTCTCCAATCATCGTCTGGACACCTACAAATGACAAGAACAAAGTGCCCAAGTCCTGGATCCCAAAGGGTTAGTAGACATGTACTTGGGAATTCAAGACTTGACACACTCGCACTAGAAGTATGCAAGTTATCATGATACAATGATGGTTCATGCAAGAAGACTGGTCCTAGAGGCACACCGCAAAGGACAACTCGACACGAGAAACAAGTCCCAATTTTGAGAAAACGGTGAAAACTTAACTTGAAAGCACCAAGAAGAGAACCAACAAAAGCACCAAAGAAACTCACAACTTCTCCTTGCCGTAGATGCGCACCTCGTTTGGGCGAACGAGGTCCATCATTTGAGAAACGGCGGAAAATTCCTCCTCGAGACAGCACGTGGACAAAAACAAGAAAACACACGAAACAAGTCCACGATGCCAATGAGCACATGATGTCCATCTTTCTCACAAAAATGAGCAATAGTGCAAGCGTCTACTACGAGACAAGATCCAAAAGGACAAAGCACCATTCTTGCTCAAAGAGAAGTCCTTGGACCTTACGGGAAGAGCCAACAAGAAATGCACTAGCCAAAGTAGGAGTAAAGGATATAAAACAGAAAGATTTATACTCACTACAAACAGCTCCCAATCCAAAAGAACAGAGGAGACTAAGTCACAAGATGCAGCACTCATATCATCGTGCTCTCTCCTCAAAGCATTTACACCATCCCTTACAGAATCACACTATAAGCCAGGGAAGGAAATGCAAACAAATTGGATTAACAAGAGCAACATGGCTAGTACAAACATAAAACAAGAGAAGCTAGAACATAGCCTTCTAATCTCAGCCCTAGCAAACTCAAGCTCCTCTACACATGTGCAGTGAATCAATTTTAATTTCTCATTTTCAGATTTTAACAAGTAAGTAGAAAAATTAAATTTACTCTAGACTCACAACCTACACATGATAAATGAGATTTCCACCTAGCAAAAATAATCTAGCAATTTATCATCTAGGCATCTCACATTCTCCCTAAGAGTAAGTATATTCATCTTGGACAAAGCCAAGATCACAATGAGATTTTACCTTGCTCATGATGAGTTAGCGCTCGTCCCTTTTATCATCATCATCATCCGTGTGTTCTTTCAAGACTTTCTCAATTCTGGCGCTTAAGCAACCAATCGGGACAGAATGTACCACAAAGTTCACACTTGCGGTTTTTGCAAATAAAATCACCCTCTCGCCGAAATCAAGCCTCTTGTCACAAAGGACATCATAGACAAAAACACCCCCAACAAGATACAAAGGAAAGCTCACAAGATTCCCTACTAGTTGCCATGCTCAAGATCGGTTAAGATCAAATTCAGAGCCAACCTCGCTCTGATACCAATTGTACGATCGGAAACGGCAACAGAGGGGGGGTGAATGGTGCCTTCAAAATTTGCCCCCAAGTCTCCACACTATCTTCTTCTCCGATAGCTATAAAAGCTATAAAGAAAGAAAACAAAACGCTCACTGATCGCTTCTTGAAAGACAGAAGAACTGAGACACAGAGATTTTGCCGAGACCAGAAGATCAGAATAAAACAAAGAACAACATCTTTTGGCCTAACAGATTTTTGTCGAGAAAAATGAGGCTGGACTGATAAGCAGTAACAAAGAAAATGATTCTTAAACTTGCTGCCAAAAGAAGCCGAACTGCAGGGAGCTGCAATTGTCGGCAAATCAGGGATGAAGGCAATAAATTAAATGATCAAACTTGTCTGCAAAGTCCCTTGCCAAGCAATCGAAAAGAATCCAGAGGATCGCTCAAACTCGATCGCAATCAAAAGGAAAGCATGGCAGAAAATAAAAGAGAAGGTAAAAGAAAAAGATCACAAAAACTAAAAGATAATCTGCTGCTTGATCCTACTTTCTGGCCGAACTGAAAAGAAGAAAACATTAATACTCTTGCAGTTGTTTTGCTGCCAACACAAAGCACACGGAAGACTAACCAAAAGAGGCAGCACTAAGACTCAAGGGTGGCACAGAGAAAACCGAATGCAGCATCAACTACTAATGGCCCAAAGTATACTGCAGAAGTACATAAGGAAGCTGACGAAAAGGAAACTCAAAGCAAAAGCAAAACAGAAAGGAGGAAAGCAGCCAGGAGCCAAAACAGAAACCGGCAAAAGAAACTCAGGTACAGTAATTGCTGTGGACAGAGAAAAATAGAGGGAATGCCGATAAACTGCAGCTCATTTCAGACCGGAGAACATCAAGAATCAAACTAAATAGCCTACTCAAACCTCAAGAAAGGAAGACACAAAATAAAAAGCAGCTAATGGCCAGAAGTAAGATTAAGAAGCTGCAGCCGAAAAAGGATAACAGGAGTTGTAGATAGGCCATAAGACAAAGTTCAGATTAGACAAGCCGAACAGCAAAGAATCCACTTCAGGGAAAAGAGGCACACACCCAAGACTATTTTTCAAAGATCAAATCAGAACTGAAGTGCACTGAACACTACTGATTTGTGACAAAAACTGAGAGAAGGAATACAGGCAGCAGACGGAAGAGAAGTAAGAGCAGCTTAACAAAGTCAGATTTTTCAGACCAAAGACTGCACACAGTAGTTACTTTCGGCTGAGAACAGAGAAGACAATCGGCAAGCAAAGATTGAACCAGACAAAGAGCACAAGTCAAAAAGCTGAAATAGGAATTGCAGCTGTTAGCCGAACCATAAAAGAGATCAATCTCAATCAAAAGCAAACTGCTCATAAAGTTCGGACTTGCTGCCTAAAAACTGAAGCAGCCAAAAGCTCATCTGCAGCCGAAAATGGCAAAGTTTGTTTCACTAAAGAACTCATCTCAAGAAGTCATCAAGAAGAACAGCGAGAAACAAAAACTGAAATCAATCAAGAGCAAAGCAAGATAAGACTGAAGCACAGAACTGAATCGGAAGGATGAAATCAAATACTTCTCAATCTTGTCCTTCTCATATTGATTCATGGAGAGGAAATAATACAAAGGAGTCCCCATACGCATGGACATTAGAACAAGAAGAGTGATTACAAGACTCTCAATCCATCCTCTCTATCTCAATCCTCAAAAACATCAAGAGCCTCATATGCTTCTTGGGAGGAACACACACAAAATGGAGAGCAAATGCACAAAAACCCTCGAGTGGCTCTAGAGAACAACCTCTCTATTTATAGCCTTCCACTAACGGGTTCCCCATTTGCTTTATCCATTTAGCTCACAACAACTCTGCGCTTTATCCATTAGCGCCAACCGAATCCGCTCATGAGCTCGAGTCAATTTTCCGACTGCCCCTCACGCTCCTTCCCGGAAGCTTCGCCGCAACAACCGCAACCGGCACCCTGACCGTCTGGACCTCCGACTCCTCCTGAGTCTAGTCCCGGTCCGTTCCGCTGCATATGACTACACCCGGCATCCTGACCGTCTGGACCTCGACTCCTCCCTGAGTCTAGTCCCGGTCCACCTCACCGCTGCCCATCGTGTCCACCTCCGGTAGCTCCAGCTCTGGTTCCTCGTCTTCCGGCTCGCAACCACCTCAGCAGCATCGATCATCTTTGGCGTATCCGACCGTCTGGACCTCAACACCTCCTGTGCCTAGTCCCAGTCCTCCCACGCCTCACCACGACCTAGCTCCAAAGTCCTGCAGCCACAAAAACAAGCAAACCGTCACATAGCACCGCTCGACACATGAAAGCATAAATAGCATTAATGAAACCATATTAAGCCTAAACCTATTGAATCAACAGAATATGCATCCTAATCACTTTGACCAGGTTTGACCATGTCCGACCGAGTCCGTTACACCACGCAACGTCAAGGTCCGAACCAACCAACTCAAACTCGACTTTCCTAAACCGATGTCAATTACTCATCATACACACGGGATGACCTCCACATGGTCTCTCAGGTGAGGAAGAGGATGCGGAGTAGTCGCAATGATTAGCCATGGTGTTGGCACCCATCTTCTCTTCTACCGCCCTTTCTCCCGCTCTGCTTCCCCTTCACCACCATCCCACTGCCCCTCCCCCACCGCCTTGCCCTGCCCTGCCCCTGCTACTCTGTCACTAGACCTCCATAGCCGTCACCTCTCCTAGACTTGGCCTCCACTTGGGAGAGGGGTGAGGGAGGGAGGGGTGAGGGGTTTGGGACAGGATGATGGGAAGGAAGGGTGGTTCTGTTTTCTTTCATGCTTGTTTGCTCAGCAGCCTTGACCTGGTCATGGTCGCTGACGATGAGGAGGTGGCCGGTAGTGATGGAGGCTGTCGGATCTGGCGGATCAAGCTGGCGATGACGGCTTGGCGGTGGCGCGATTTGGGTCGGCATCGGTACGAGCGAGTGGGGGGAGATTTTCTCAAGACGACGTTAAAAGCCCAATATCTGTATCAACCAAAATCGCAAGCGAGTATCTCTCTGTAATATCTGTCGTAAACAAGTAAAATTCAAAAATTTCAATTAAAAGTCATAAGTCACAGCTATATTAAACAGGTCCATAGGGCGGCGTTTTTTGGGGGGAGTGAGAGACAAACGTCGTTCGTTAGTTGCAAGAGCGGTTTGAGGGAGGAAGAGAGCCCACGAGATGGTCAAAACTCGCTAACAAGCCAGGCCCATCAGTCGGCGTTTATGGAAGAGCATGAGATATTGTGGATTTAGCAGACATGCGCCGAATAACCGGTGGTTTCATAGTACGTTTTTTCCTTCGCTTCCAACAATAATGACGTGCTCTGCACCTTGTGAAAAATCCACTATCTGACACGTACATTGCGTTTAAATGAAATAGCGCACCGAAAGTGTATTTACTAGTAAACCTATAGTTTACCTGCCCGCCACCAACCATGCACTCCATGCACTTGTTGCCTCTCAACTGCACTAGCTAAGACGTGTATATAGTCTCCAAATCTTCGGATCAGTAACAGCTAACCCTCTGGTACTTAACATTACATCTCACTCTGCGAAGAAATCAATCTTCCTCACACGACCATGGTGAGCACCGACGTCGACACGACGACGAGCAAGCACGCATCGTCCATGGCTCCAAACCCCGGAAAGGCCACGATCCTGGCCCTCGGCCACGCCTTCCCGCAGCAGCTTGTCATGCAGGACTTCGTCGTCGACGGCTTCATGAGGAATACCAACTGCGACGACCCGGAGATCAAGGAGAAGCTTACGAGACTCTGTAACAATGCACTATGGACACATGTAACGCTTAATTTGATCTGATTCTGAAGAATTCCTGTGTTCATATGCCCTTGTTGCTGATTCAGGCAAGACGACGACGGTGAAGACAAGGTACGTCGTGATGTCCGAGGAGATCTTGAAGAGCAACCCGGAGCTGGCCCAAGAGGGCTTGCCGACGATGAAGCAGCGGCTGGACATCGCCAACAAGGCGGTGACGCAGATGGCGACGGAGGCATCGCTAGCCTGCCTCCGGTCGTGGGGCGGCGCGCTCTCGGAGATCACCCACCTCGTGTACGTCTCGTCCAGCGAGGCGCGGTTCCCGGGCGGGGACCTGCACCTGGCGCGCGCCCTCGGGCTCAGCCCGGACGTCCGCCGCGTCATGCTAGCCTTCACCGGCTGCTCGGGCGGCGTTGCCGGCCTCCGCGTCGCCAAGGGCCTCGCCGAGAGCTGCCCCGGGGCGCGCGTGCTCCTGGCCACCTCCGAGACCACCGTCGTGGGGTTCCGCCCACCCAGCCCCGACCGCCCCTACGACCTCGTCGGGGTCGCCCTCTTCGGCGACGGCGCCGGCGCGGTCGTCATCGGCACGGACCCGACGCCCCTCGAGCGCCCGCTATTCGAGCTCCACTCAGCGCTGCAGCGCTTCCTCCCCGACACCGAGAAGACCATCGAGGGCCGGCTGACGGAGGACGGCATCAAGTTCCAGCTCGGCCGCGAGCTGCCGCACATCATCGAGACCCACGTGGAGGCCTTCTGCCAGAAGCTGATAAGGGAGCGGGAGGACGGCGCGCAGCTCACCTACGACGACATGTTCTGGGCGGTGCACCCTGGCGGGCCGGCGATCCTGACCAAGATGGAGAACCGGCTCGGGCTGGACGCCGGGAAGCTGCGCGCGAGCAGGAGCGCGCTCCGGGACTTCGGGAACGCCAGCAGCAACACCATCGTGTACGTGCTGGAGAACATGGTGGAGGAGAGCAGCAGGAGGGAGACGGCGGCGGAGGAATGCGAGTGGGGGCTCATACTGGCGTTCGGACCGGGGATCACGTTCGAGGGGATCTTGGCCAGGAACCTGCTGGCGCGCGGGTGAGCGAACAGAGGGAGCGGCTCGTTCACCATCCCGCAAGCATTTCGTGAAGTTGTTATGTGTGTTTGGTTTGAGGGGTTACTCAATATCGCTCGATTAGTGGAATAATAAATTTCTATTAGTGCTACTAGTTGTAAACCCATGTGTCAGTCGAACTTCCCGTAACAATTAAAAGTTCAGTTCTGAACAGAAAAGATGCTATACCTATTTACGAATATTTTTAAAAAATTAACTTAATTAAAATATAACTTAACTGTCAACTTTAGCAACCTTACGGGTATCCAAATCTAAAACTTAACTTATATTCAAAAGAATCGAAGAAATCCCTACAGAAATGTTTGAGTACGGTCATAACCCTAACACGAAAATTGAAGTATCATTTCTTCTTCTGGTATTTGGAACTATATCACAAATGATTATTACTAAGAACTATCTGTGATAATTACAGATGTCACAAATGGTTTTAATTAGAACCGCATATGATAGCTCACAGACGGTTATTAATAAGATTTGTCTGTGATAATTGCATATATCATAGACGATTTTTAATTAGAACCATTTGTGATAGTTTATATACGGTTATTAATACGAACCGTTTATGATAATTATGTATGACAGATGGTTTTGGTTGGAATCATTTGTGATATGTGGTTCTTCGTCTCTCCGATGCGCGCCTCTTCGATCATTTTGGCTCCTTGATGCGTCTCTTCATCTCACGCACTCAGTTTATTCCTTGTTGTATAAAAATAACCATCTGCCACCGAAGATTAATCCAGACATCACTAATATTGTATGAGCACCTCGCGGGCCGTTTGTCTTCCATCTCTCTCAAGCACAAATAAATGACTCCCTACTCTTCCTTGTCGCCGACATTGATGGCCTATCTGGCCATCCTGAATGAGCACTTCGCCAGCCATACGTTGGCAGATGCTGCAGAAGGATATTGTGCTAAAAGTGTCCTCCCTCTTATGTTTGAGGATTTGCCGGAGTAGGTGACGGCCACTTTCCGCCGTCTTAACATCCTCCTTCGCCGCGTCTTCCAGTTGGTCTCCCACTTCCGGCGAGCTAACCTCACTATCGACGTGGTCCTCCATAATAACGTTACACGTCTCCAAAAGGCTTGCCGTCATTTGGACTACTTAGTCAAGGCAGCGGATGACTGAGTCAATCTTACCAAGACTAAGCAATGGAAGAGAGCCTAGTGCTACTGCCGAGCCATTGGCAAGGTGCGCTACGACCTCTGCACCTCATCAAAGTCACTGGTGAGCTTGCTCCCTCTCTTCTACTGCTACTTCTACCTCTAAAGCCCCACTACTGGTGGTAAATCGATTTGTGATGTGTGTGTTGAAGATGTGAATCCCTCCCTTTTTTATAGTCTAATTGGGGCATGTTCTTTTCCTCCGAAGTTGGCGGTTTTTGACTTTTGCTACAGTACCTAACTTTCAAACAGAGTATTTTCGCAAGACAGAGTCTACAAGTTAAACGATCTGCACGTTAAAAGCCTAACATCTGTACCAGCTAAAATCGCAAGTGAGTATCTGTCGCTCCGTAATTTGTACCGTAAACATCCAAAATTCAAAAATATAGCCAAAAACCATAAGCCGCAGCCGCACCTAAACAGGCCCTTGGTTCCTCTCTTTGTCTCATGGATTAAGCATCATTCCTGTCTATAGTTAGTGTCATCGATGGCCTGCCCGCAGGTGTGCAAGCTCTGTGAGGCATGATGTTAGTCTGTACCCATCCTGCTCCTCTCCACCTGCCATCTAGAGCCATGCCAACCAGAGCAGCGGCATGCAAGCACTAGTGGCAGTCATGCCAAGCGATGGCAACGGCGAGGTGGAGAAGGGCGCGAGGTAGAGGAGGCGGTGAGACGTTGGCAGCCGTCGTCATGTCCGGTCAGCTCGAGCACCGAATGCTATGTCGGGTAGGACCATACCATACCGTCTGATGGGCCGATTTTTTGGGCCTAACCCGATCTTTCATTTGTGCCAACACAATCCATCACGTGGTGAGCCACGCTGACCCCGAGCTAGCCTAGAAAAGCACTGCTCGAGGCCGACCTCAGTCCGGATTCTACCACCATAAATAATGCTAAGCTACCGAGAAGTAGTAGTACTGGCTACTCCGGAAGCAGTACTTCTTCTATCAGGCCAGAGCATTGCAGGCATGCGTCTCCTCGTTTCCTGTAACCTTCGTTTGTTGACATAATTACGAAGAATTAGCTACGAGAGAGAGAGAGAGAGAGAGAGGGGTTATTAAAATTAATAATGGCAGAGGCCATTGTCGGGCCGCTGCTGAGCAAGCTGCAAGAGGTGGTGCTGAGCGAGGCGAAGGCGTTGGCCGGCGTGAGCAACGACATCCACAGCCTTCGAGACAGGCTCATGTGGCTGCACGCCTTCATCCACGAGACCCACCTGCGCAGCCGCCACGACGGCAGCGAGCTTATCCGCGTGCTCGCCTGCCAGACCCGCGAGGTTGCCTACCAGGCCGAGGACGCCATCGACCAGTTCTACCTGCGGGTCGACCTGTCCAGGTTCAGCAAGTACAGATTGGCGCGCGCCGTCGCCGGGTGTGTCACCGGCCTCAACACGCAGTTCCGGCTCCGGCACAGCCTCTCCCGCAAGGTCGCGGCCATGAACGCGCGCCTCGAGGAGATCATCAGGAACAGCGAGAAGTACAAGATCGATGGCGCGGCTGGGGAGCCGCTCAAGCCGTGGAGGGCGTCCCCAGCTGTTGGCATCATCCCAGTAGCCCTGCATGATTGGTACGTTAACAATTTGTCCCAGATTTATTCTATTGCATTAGGGATCGATGTGTCCCACGGAGGGTGAGCGCTCTAGTTTGTACTACGGCTTTGCTATTTGTAAGTAGTCCGAATTTGTTCGCTAACTCGAAATTGATTTTTTTTTTGTTTTTTAGCCTTTGGATTAGCTTTGAATTTTTATCCCACCGTGTATAAGCTGAATTAGATTATATAGTTTGTGATGTCGCAGTATTGATTTTGCATCTTGATTATTTTCTATTTTCCTTTTTTATGACCGGTTACACATATTTTGAAAATTAATACATGGTACTGCAAAACAGATATGATACACAAAAAATACGGTAAAACACTCGCATGGCCTTCCAATGCACACTACGGGCCTTACAAAGAAATCATGCGATCTTTTTCGCTTCGATTTCTATTTCATAGTTTTTCTTAGTTTTTGCTTGTCTCTTTTATTCGTGGTTTTTGTCCGGGTTGACTTTTTTTTTGGCGTCGTGGAGATGCTAGGATGTTGATTATTGGCTTCGTTCTTGTGGTTTTTTGGGGTTATTTCAGGAATATTCGAAAAGAAAAGGTTGTGGATTGCACAGATTAAAACTCCTATGCCGCAGGATGAAACTTTGTCGTGAATTTAGCGGGTTGGCAGGAGCTGCCGTCGAGCACCCGGCTCACCCGAGCTCGAACGAGGATGCTACTCCCTTTTCTTTACAGTGAATTACCTTTTAGCCTATTTTTTATAAAGAAAATACAAAGATTATTTTTACACCATATGGAAAAAATATGTTGGAATTTTTCTCTGATATTTTTGCTCTCGGATCAGGCAGAGCACGCCAGTTATTAATGAAAATGACCGTTGACGGCTATATATAGAAATAGCACCTTTTAACCATAATAACAAAAATACGTCCACATATCAGCTCAATGTTAATGCCGTCCAGCGACGGGACAGCAGGAGTCACATCTTCCTGAGGTTTCTGCTGTTCGGTTACCGAATAGCAGGTTACCACGGGTCAATCCAAGGTTCCTATCGCCTGCTATGTTTATAAATAACATGATCGATACGGTCGAAGTAGCTTTTACTCCAGAGTCCAGACGTCGCTCGGCGTCCTTCGCCTTCTTTTTCCGGCGGGACCCGCTGTCCCGTCCTCTCACCGTTCGACGTGACCCGCCGACAAGACCCGTCTGATCGTGTGAACACGAGACGCCCGGCCATCTGATGTCTGTTGACTTCGTGATGATACCTCTAAAGATGGCAATGGGTATCTGAAATCCGATATTCGGTGGGTTTTTACTCTATTAAGATATAGATTTGAGTTAATTTTCTAACCCATGATCTTTTAATGGATAAAAAGCCTAACCCATCGGGTCTGCTGGGTTCAGGTATGTTCCTATAGTACCCAAACCCGTAAACACATGGGTAATATAAACCCGATCCACAGGAGTTATAAACATAGGCTCCCAGCCTTCCAGGCAAATCAGCTCAGCTCATAGCCCATTAGTCAAGTACAAGGAGCAGTTGATGTCTCTCCTTTTGGTTATGACTGAGTTGTGAACTGTGAACTTGTAATAATATGCTATATCAGTGAACTATAAACTGAGAATTGATAGAGTGAACTAGTGATGTGCATTGTGGATTTGTTGTTGCTTGTTTCATACATAGTAGCATATAAATTGAACTTATTGTTGAATTGCTAAGCACTGCATTGTCTGCAATCTGCACAACTGTTGTCGGGCACGGGCGACCCGTGGGTACCCATTACCCGAGTGGGCATGGGTCTAGGCAAAAATCTGCACCCGTCACAGATATGGATTTTTTAGCAGGCACGTTCAACTTTCATAGGCATAGATTTAGGATAGCAAAATTCAACGAATTTGTGTCCGTTGCCATCTTATACCTCCACACAAAGGGGAGCAGCAACTATGCACCTTGACGTGATGCACAGCGGCACAAAGCAACACCTCTTGCTTCCCTGTAGTTTCCACCTGATGCGATGCGTGTAGATGCCTGTCTGGATCACGTGAAGGACAGCACCATGTAGCAGTTCTGCTCCCTGTTTTGCCTTTCACATGATGGGCCTGCCGGAGAGAAACGAATAGCCGAGAGCCCGTGAGCAGATCGTTGTTCCCGAGAGCACAAAGCATTTTCGCTTTTCTTTATTTTTTTCCTTTTACCTGAAACTGATTACACGGATACTATTCTATACAGAACAAACGACTTCGACATAAACTCTACGTATCTAAAAGGAATAAAAAACCAACTCTAATATCCATAATAAATACTTCGTAAATACGAAATAAACTCTCTAAAATAAACCAAACTTATTAAAACAAGACTAATTCTGTCAAAATATATATAGTGTACCGAGTAAAACTTTGAATACTCCCAAGTCAAAAGTTCCCTAATCAATAGTCAAAAGGTAAAGCCTAGTATAAAAAGAATAACTTAGGGTGAACTATCTACTACAAGATTACCTATCAAAATATAGGCTACTCGTTTTTTTATTTGAGATTACAAGGCGTATTACACCACCACATATGTATATATGTGAATACATTCTCTTAGCACACGTATAGAAAGACAAAGGCCGGAGATAAATTCATAGCCTTATAAATTTTCTACTGAAAACACCCTTATATGTAAAGGTGGATGTCAAAATATGAACCCTAATAGTTCCATCACCCCATCAAAAGGTGGTTCTTGGCTAGTAATTAACTTCACATTATGGAGTTGGATACATCAGATTCTTGTGGATTGTTAGTCTTGACTGCACTGGCCAAATTTTTTCTGCCTTCTAAAAAATATCAATTTTCCTTTTTGAAGGCTTCATCCAAAGTCAATTAATTAACTTGTGTACATGCAGGTCGTTAGCAACTTAGGCCCGGGCTCGGCTTCTGTTTTTTGGGTTTCCAAGCCGTTTTTCCGGCCGAATGCCTAGGTTTCAAAGTCCAAAAATGAGCTAAAAATTTGAAGCAAAGCCCAAAAGGAACTGCAGATTTGGAGCCCAAATTTCGTAGCTTCTTTTGGAACCTGACTTCGAAGCCAAAAAAAGAGAAAAGCCGAGACCGGCCAAACAGCACCTTAGCATGTATATTCTTCTTGAACCAACAGGATCATTTCTGCACTCAGCACGGAGATATGGTCCATTTGACCAAGGTTTAGCTTTTCCAAATAAGTCAACCTAATACAAGTGTATATTTTAAAGGAATTTACTAGAGTATTTAGCCTATAAACTTTAGAAGTCTCTTCCACTGGCTTCGTCTTATTTGGATTCTTTTAGTATAAATCTAGTTTTGGGTCTGTTGGATCAACAATGAAAAACACGAGAACCAGGAAGACAAAGGATGTGTAAGAACAAGACTTTGTCTTTATCGGTTTGAAACATCAGTTAAATGTAGGAATAGGGTGTTTAGACGTGGTCAGCGTGTGGTAGGAGAAATCCGCATTCTATTTAGGATACATTATTCATTATTGCCCCAAAAAAAAATCATAAATATAGAACATGTTAGGATATATACGTATGAAATTTATAGGGAGGTTGTATATGCGACGTATAACAAATATAAGCAGGACAAAAATGCACCCAAAAATGTATGTCCTGAACCCGAACTGTCTCATATTCTTATATATAATTATGAAATTTTAATGGTGCACAGGATTATAACATGTCCATTGCGTGAGAGTTTTGGAACGTTCATCTCCTAACCAATGTTATAGTATATAAGTGGCTACCATTGGGCTTGATTGACATTTGTTCCCTGTTTTTAGATTTTGTTGAATTGGATGAGCTTCAACAAAGTAGCATACATTGCAATCTTTTGCAATAGTATATATGGTGAAATTAAAATTGTATGATCGAATTAGAATTCAAGATCAGAGCACACATCAAAAAGAAAGATTTCAAAAGTACATATGGCACTGTCACGATGGAAACCATGGTGGGTGGCGATAAAGTGTTGGGCAATATGGGAATTTCTCTCATTTCCAAATTAAAGAAAGAGAAAAAGAAATCCTGGTATGGGGCCCACCAGTAAGAGATATGAGGGAGGGGGATGTAATCGGTTGACCGAACAGCCGAGAGAAGGGGATCAGATCGATCTCACCTCTTCTCACGCTGGACTTGGTCCGGCGGCTGTGACGACGCCGTTTCCCTCTCCTCTGATTTTGGATCTCCCCCCATTTCTCTTTAAATTGAGCCATGGGAAAGTTTTCTGGAGAGAGCAATCAACAGCGCATACCCAGATCTGAGAGCAAGTGGTGGCAGTTTTCCCTTGGTCTCCTGTGCGGTTTGCTCCGACGAACTCACTGGAGTCTCGGTGATTTCCACGTCGACGAGGCTCGACTAATTCTCTGTGGTACAGTCGGCCTTGGTTGCTGCTGCCTCAGCCGTGGTTATGATCTGCCATGGTTGTGATCTGTCGTGGTCATGATCAGCCGTGGTCGTGATCTGCCATGGTCCTGCTATGCCGCAGTCATAAGCGGCCGTGGTCGCAGACTCTCAGTTGCTTCATCCGATTAGGGATTGTGTTGGTTTTGTGTGGCATCAACTTGCATCTTGTCTTCACGTTTTGGTGAGTACTAATCTATAAAGTTGGGCGTTGTATCTCCGTTAACCTCTCTGGCGATATCCTAGCATACGCCAGTGATTGGTTTTTTGGGACATCGTCCTTAAGACGAGCCTTGCTCAATCAGTTTTCTCGATGGCTTGGATTGACATCGCACTGTGAGCTTTACTTTACATCCTTTAACTCTATTGTGCATTAGTTAGCCGTGCTAGTACATTTGTTCATTATCTCTGAAATCTGTAATTGTTTGCTAGCACTGGGAGGACTATTGCATGATAGATTGTGGGCTTTTGAAATTGCTCGATGAGAAAGCTAGTCATTTTTGAGAACTCAATGACAGTTTAGAGATATTCTGCTAGTTTGATTTATTGATTATACTTCGAGTTAGTGCCAATTCTCTGCTGTTCTGTTCTGGTCATAGCTTGTAGTCTATTGATTCAACCGTAGCACATATTTGTCTTTGTTCTGAATACTGCCGACAACTGATTAGTACTGCAGTAGTTCACCTTTGATATATGCTTTGATTAGAACATGAAGTTGGTTCTATCACTACTCCGAGGTAATGTTTAGATTGACAGACTAGAAGAATATACAAGGATTGTCACTTAAATTGGTGATTTATTGATTACAGTTGACAAGGCCAAGTATTTAGAACTTGAGCAACTCCTCACCTGAGAGCACATTCACACAACTAATATGTGCCCTATGCAGATTTCAAATGCTCACTTTCTAGTTTAGTTCGGCATATTGTCCTGGTTCTGTTTAAATGACCTGAATGCTATATCTATGTTGAGAGATATTTTTTTAATCTTCATGTCATTTATTGTCTGCTGGACATATACTTTACTGTTATTACTTAAATCTAGAATTAATCTAAAATTTTGGCTAAAACTGCTTAATTTTCAACAATCTAGAAAACTAATATTTGTTGAAATGGCTTCATCCTCTGACTTCCTTAAACCAAAAGTATTTGACGGTGCTAATTTTAAGCGTTGGTAAGCTAAGACAAAGTTGTGGTTGATTGACCTCAAATTATTTTGGGTCATTTCGGATCGTCTAGTGCTTCCTTTGGAAGGCGAGAATAAAACTCATTGGGAGGATGCAAACCATTCTGCTTGGCTAGGTTGTTGGCTGTTCTATCAAACTGGCTTTTCCATGTGTATGTCAACTTTACGGAGGGCAAAATGTTGTGGGATGAGCTGAATGAAAAATATTAAGAAGGGAATAATGAGAATGAGTCTTTCATTACTGCAAATTACTTGAACTAGAAGATGGTAGAGGGGTGGTCGGTGATGGAGTAGCTTCATGAGCTACAGCTCCATGTACGTGATTTAAATCTATACGATTGTCTTTTGCCAGAGAGTTTTCAAGTAAATGTTATATTGGCCAAGTTACTGCCTTCATGGCGAGACTTTGTGACTGCTCGTAGACACGTTAAGGAGCGTATGACAATCAATGAATTGTCAGCCACAATTAATGTGGAGCATGCTAGGGCCAGCAGTGATGAAAAGTCCCATGTCCAAGACCATTAGGTAGAAGTCAAGAACTTTAAAAGCAATCGGTAGAAAGTCAAGAATCATCCCTAGAACAAACCTAAGACCCAGCCAATGAAAAAGAAGAAGAAGAAGGTGATCTTTACATTTACGTGTGCGGCAAAGAAGGCCATAAGGCCAGCAAGTGCCATGATCGTCAAGGCTAGGGACCATCTCCAGATCAGCACAAGAGTAAGGCAAAAGCTAATGTGGCTATAGCCAGTCCCGTCTCAGATGGGTATGTGCCTTAGGCCTTTATGGCAAATTCATCAATTGATTGGTGGATTGATACAAGTGCAACTAGACATATCTGTGTTGATCGTTCATGTTTCTCTTCATTTAAAGGTGACACTGGTGGCTCCATCCTAGTGGGGCAACGGCATCACTGCTACAGTATGTGGGATTGGCAAGGTCTACCTAAAGCTCACTTCCGACAAGAAGCTCATCCTTGGAGACGTACTGTATGTGCTTGCAATATCCTATAATCTTATCAGCGGATCCATGCTTTGTAGGTAAGGAATAAAGCTTTTTTATTCTAATAAGGTCGTGTTGACCAAATTTAATACTTTTGTGGGAAAAGGCTATAAAAGCAGAGGCATGTTCCGCTTATCCATTCATGATTTCAATAACCTAAACATTTTTAATGTTATTTATTGCAATAAAGTTCATGATATTTGGCACTCTTGTTTATGTCATGTTAATTTTGAAGCCATAGAGTGGTTAAGTAAAATGAGTTTAATTCCAAGTTATAAATATGAGAAGGGCTCAAAGTATGAAGTGTGTGTGCAAACAAAGCAGCCTCGGAAACCTTTCCATAGTGTTGAGAAGCGAGGCACTTCTCTACTTGAGGTAATTCATTCTAATCTTTGTGAGATAAATGGTAGTTTAACTAAAGGTGGCAAGCGTTATTTATTTACTCTCATTGACGATATGACTAAGTATTGTTATGTTTATTTGCTTAAGTCGAAAGATGAAGCACTGGAACATTTTAAAATATATAAGGCTGAGGTGGGAAATCAACTAGAAAAGAAAATCAAACGGTTTAGATCGGATCGAGGTGGTGAATATATCTCTAAGAAATTCTCCCAATTCTGTGAAGGTGGAATAATTCATGAAGTTACTCCACCATATTCTCCCCCAATCAAATGGAATAGTCGAACGTAAGAACTGAATTCTTTGTGACTTGTTGAATAGCATGTTACAGAGTTCAGGTATGTCGGACTTATAGTGGGGGTGAAGAAATCCACACAGCTAATTATATCCTGAATAGGGTGCCTCCCCGTAATAGCGAAGAAATACCTTATGAAGGATGGAAGGAAAGAAAACCAAATATGTCATTTCTTCGTATGTAGGGTTGTCTTGCAAAAGTGCATATGCCTTTGCTAAAGAAAAAGAAACTTGGTCCCAAGAATGTTGATTGCGTTTTTCTAGGATACACCCATCATAGCACAGCATACAGATTTCTAGTGGTCAAATCCGAGGTTAGCGATATCGCTAATAATGTCCTTATGGAATCTCGTGGTGTGACTTTCTTTAAGAATGTGTTTTCTATGAGAGCAAATGAAGTCATTGTTCATGATGGTTCTTATGAACACTATATTCCTCCTAGTGTGGATGACACAGCTCCTGAATTGGAGTTTGAGGAGGAGGAGACAGAGAACTGAAAAGTCTTTAGGCGATGGCTTTGTCACCTACCTCGTGGATGATGAATCACGTACCCTTTCAGAGGTATACTCATCCCCAGATGCGGCGTACTAGAAAGATGCAGTCCATAGCGAGATAGATTCCATCATAGCTAACTGAACTTGGGAGATTACTGATTTTCCAAATGGATATAAACAGTGGGCTGCAAATGGATCTTCAAGAGAAAGCACAGACCCAATAGTACTATTGAGAAGTACAAGGCCCGTTTAGTGGCTAAGGGTTTCACGCAAAAGGAGGGTGAAAACTATTTTGATACATACTCACCTGTGGCTCGATTACCCACAATCTGCATGCTTTTAGAACTAGTTGCTGCATGTAAACCCCAAGTACATCAAATGGATGTGAAAATTGCTTTCCTAAATGGAGAGTTAGATGAGGAGATTTACATGCAACAACCTGATGGTTTTGTGGCTAAAGGACAAGAGAGGAAAGTATGTCGCTTGGTTAAATCCTTGTACGGTCTAAAATAAGTTCCCAAGCAATGGCATGAGAAATTTGATAACACGTTCGCTTCGGTCAACTTTTGTGTAAATGAAGTTGATAAGTGCCTATATTATCGATTTAATGGGAGTGAAGGTGTTATCCTCTGTCTTTACGTGAATGACATACTATTGTTCGGAACCAACATGGATGTAATCAATAAAACCAAGTTGTTCCTCTCCCAGAACTTTGATATGAAAGACCTTGGTGAAACTGATGTTATTCTAAACATCAAGCTATTCAAGGGTGAGAATAGGATTACTTTAATATAATCTCATTATGTGGATAAGATCCTGAATCGCTTTGGACTCATGGATGCTAAGCCTATAACCACACCCTATGGTCCAAATTCTAAGCTACATAAAAACATTGGATATGGAAAAAAACAGCTTAAATACTCTCAAATAATAGGGTCCTTAATGTATTTAACTAGAGCAACGAGGCCTGACATCTCAGATGCTATAAGCAGATTGAGCTGATACACGGTCAATCCAGGAGATGATCATTAGATAGTACTAGAAATGGTACTTAGATATCTAAAAGGAACCAAGAATTTGAGGATACATTATACTGGCCATCCAGCAGTCCTTGAAGGATTTAGTGACTCTAACTAGATCAGTGACTTGGATGATATGAAGGCTACGAGTGGGTATGTATTCACTCTACTAGGTGGGGCTGTTGCGTGGAAGTCTTCAAAATAGACTATCCTTAACGATCTACCATGGAGGCTGAGCTGGTAGCACTTGACTCAACGGTAGTAGAAGCGGAATGTCTCAA
This sequence comes from Bonia amplexicaulis, assembly GCA_036346245.1. NCBI lineage: Eukaryota > Viridiplantae > Streptophyta > Magnoliopsida > Poales > Poaceae > Bonia > Bonia amplexicaulis. Next base: position 10,889,939 of record CM070753.1, on the reverse strand, counting down.
AAAGCTTCTTTTTGATCTACCAATATTGGAAAAGCCAATACCAACTATCTTAACCTACTATGATAACTAAACCATTCTGGTTAAGGTTAAGAGTAGGAAAGACAATATGAAGTCCTCAAAACGCAAAAAGAGGCGACTTAAGTTAGTTCAGCATGCCAGAGAGACTGGTGTAATCACTGCGGAATACATCCAGTCCGAAAGGAATTTAGCAGATCCTTTCACTAAAGGAATGGCACGCAAGATCATTCTAGTAGCATCAAAGGGAATGGGGCTCATACCCGTTTAATGGTCATGAACGGTGGTAACCTAACATAGAAGAGTAGAGATCATGTGAACTAGGCTCTAGAAAAATAAACTGTGAAAGACTGAGAGTACAACTTAGGGCCCCATGAGCTGTAGTACTCTAAACTACATGGCAGGTTGAGCAATAACTCTTAATGAATTCGATGTCTTATATGGCAATGGAAACTGTCCTACAGAGTTCCCTGGAGAATTCACCTAAGTGAGTATGGTCATGGGGTCATGATCAAAAGAAAGTCTGGGTATACTTTCTTAAATACTCATGAAAAGATATGGGAATATGACCGTAACGCTCCAACCCGAGAGATGCGGTATAGCTGCCTTGTACAAAGTGCAGCACAAGTGAAAGCTCTCACACCAAGACACTGGATCAAGGCGCAATCCTTCTTTGTCTGTGCAGAGTCATAGCTTTTGTTGCTAGGCATTGGGTTCAAACCCACAAGGTACCCTTGTCGAATAACTGTATATCAAACAAGGCTACTTCAATCCTATTCGAGATGTCACAAATTGAGGAAAATTGGTGAGGATTTTTGAACAATATGGGAATTTCCGCATTTCCGAATTAAAGAAAGAGGAAAAGAAGTCCTAGTGTGGGGCCCACTAGTAAGAGATATGAGGGAGGGAGATGTGGTCGGTTGACCGAACAGTCGAGAGAAGGGGATCAGATTGATCCCACCTCTTCTCGCGTTGGACTTGGTCCGGCAGCTGTGGCGATGTCGTTTCCCTCTCCTCTAATTTTGGATCTCCCCCCATTTCTCTTTAAATTGAGCCATGGGAAAGTTTTCTGGAGAGAGCAATCAAGAGCGCATACCTAGATCTGAGAGCAAGTGGTGGCGGTTTTCCCTTCGTCTCCTGTGAGGTTTGCTACGATGGACTCACTAGAGTCTTGGTGATTTCCACACTGGCGAGGCTCTACTGATTCTTTGTGGTGTAGTCGGCCTTGGTTGCTGCTGCCTTCAGCCATGGTCATGATTAGCCGTGGTTGTGATCTGTTGTGGTCATTGTTATGAATATTGTGTGTACATTGAAGAGGCCCAATGGGCATATATATAAGGAGTACAAAGGAATATTACAGGGGAATATGCTAATTCCTATTCTATCTCTAATACCCTTATCTCTAATACCCTTAACACCCCCTCAAATGTAAGGCGTATGCAATAGCATTGCATTTGAAAAAGGGTTAATACCAAAACAAGAAATATCCGACGTTCGAGTCTTGATAATGTCGTCGTTGCGTGCAGTTTTTGAATAAACTATCAAATCAAGCCGAAGAGGAATAGATAGAAGCATGACGGCGCAGATCGAAGCCCAAGAAGTGGCGATGCAGTGCACAAGGTGCAGAAGACGCGCAGCGGTCTTAGAAGCTCGGGGCAGCGGCTAGAGAAGCGGCGTCATCATAACGATTTCTACGATCTGCACGCGGCTCAGAGAGTAGAGTGGCGGCTGCTGCCTTGCAAAAGAAAATTCCTACACTTCTAGGACTGACAATAAATTTGTGGACTCGCACGGCTTGAACGAACTAAAAAGGTAGAGACTACGGACTTAGATAGACGCAACAAAAGACCCACGAACAGAAAGACGACAACAGAAATAAAAAATAAATACTAAGCATCACTCCTTCACCAACCAAACCAAGCTCGACCAGATTAGTTATATGATATCTTTCTTTGATGGATTCGGTCTCCTCTCAACTTTTTTCATCTATTCTCTCCCTACCCGGCAGTCACCCTCAAAACACCTCGCCTCCACTCCTCTTCCTCGCTATTTCCACACACGAGAGGTGGCGAGAGGTGGATCCGCGACATCTCCTCGGCGACTTCGGGCGCGAGGCAGCCAAGTGCGGAGACGGGGAGGCAGCCTCGGGTTCGGAGGTGGTCAGGCGCGGCTTCAGGCGCAGCGGCCAGGTGCGGAGGTGGCGTCGATGACCTTGGCGGGTGGAGCCAGTGTCGGCGACGGCGACGGCTCAGCGACCAATGGGCAGGTGGCAGTCGGTCTCGATCGTGGAGCCAGCAGCCGTGCGGCGGTCGGATCCGGCGTGGAGGCAGCCGGATCTGACGAATACGGCGACCACGGTGGCCGCGAGTGATCCTCTGCGGAAGATCGTCAGCGTGGCGCTGCGGGACGTCGTGGTGAGCGGCGCCGTCGCCGCGTGCCCCAACCTCACCGACCTCGCGTTGCTGCGTGCGAGTGCTCCGGCGTGGTGGCCATCGGGCTCGCCCTTCTCCAGCGGTGCCGCCATGACTTTGTCGAATCTGGCGACTTGGAGATGGCCACCCCCAGGAGCAGAGATCGATTCTCCCGGGGGCAGCGGCAGTGGAAGACAAATGGAGGCTAGGCTCTGATACCATGTTATGAATATTGTGTGTATATTGAAGAGGCTCAATGGGCATATATATAGGGAGTACAAAAGGATATTACAGGGGAATATGCTGATCCTTATTCTATCTTTAATACCCTTATCTATAATAACCTTAACAGTCATGATCCGTTGTGGTCGTGATTGCCGTGGTCGTGATCTACCGTAGTTGCGATCTGTTGTGGTCGTGATATGCCACAGTTGTAAGCGGTCGTGGTCGCAAACTCTCAGTTGCTTCATCCGATTGGGGATTGTGTTGGTTTTTTGTGGCATCAACTTGCATCTTGGCTTCACATTTTGGTGAGTACTGATCTGTGAAGTTGGGCATTGTATCTCTGTTAACCACTCCAGTGATATCCTGGCATACGCCGGTGATTATTTTTCTGAGACATCATCCTTGAGATGAGCCTTGCTCAGTCGGTCTTCTCGGTGGCTTGGATTGCCATCGCACCGTGGGCTTTACTTTACATCCTTTAACTCTATTGTGCATTAGTTAGCCGTGCTAGTACATTTGTTCATTATCTCTGAAATATGTGATTGTTTGCGAGCACTGGAAAGACTATCACGTGATAGATTGTGGGCCTTTGAAATTGCTCGATGTGGAAGCTAGTCATATTTGAGATCTCAGTGACAGTTTAGAGATATTCTGCTAGTTTGATTTGTTGATTATACTTCGAGTTAGTGCCAATTATCTGTTTTTTGTTTTGTTCATAGCCTGAAATCTGTTGATTCAGTCGTAGCACATATTTGTCTCTGTTCTGAATATTGCCGACAACTGACTAATACTGCAGTAGTTCACCTCTGATATATGCCTTGATTAGAACATGAAGTTGGTTCTGTCACTACTCTGAGGTAATGTTTAGATTGACAGACTAGTAGAATATACAAGGATTGTCACTTAGATTGTTGATTTATTGACTACGGTTGAGAAGGCCAAGTATTTAGAACTTGAGCAACTCCTCACCTGAGAGCAAATTCACATAACTAATATGTGCCCTTTGCAGATTTCAAATGCTCGCTTTCTAGTTTAGTTCGGCATACTGTCCTGGTTCTGTTTAAATGACATGAATGCTATATGTATGTTGAGAGATATTTGTTTAATCTTCATGTCATTTATTGTCTACTAGACATATGCTTTACCGTTATTACTTAAATCTGGAATTAATCTGAAAATTTGGCTAAAACCGCTTAATTTCCAACATAGAGGCGTTTCGTCTCCGTACAAGCGTGATGCAGGGCCCAAGAGAGGGGTAGAGGCCAGCTAGAGGAGCTGAGGTGCAGGTATTGTAGAGGAGAATGACTTGTCATGTCTTAAGTGGAGGCACCCAATTTAAGCCCTGACTTATGTGAGGAGTCCTTTCCAATTAGCTGGGCACATGTCTTGTTGTAAAAAGGGCCTTACTAGATTTGTTATGAATATTATGTGTATTCATGCGCCCCAAGGGGCAATATATATAGAGAGTACAAGAGAATATACAAAGAAATATACTATAAGGATTCTAAGGCATATAAAGAAATAAATCAATCTATCTATCCTATCCATAACACACCCCCCCAAACTCATGCTGGATCACATACACTGAGTTTGGAGAGAAAATACAAATATTGTGTCCTTGTCTGCGGCTTCGTGAAGAAGTCAGCAAGCTGTAACTCTGAGTGCACAAACTATAGAGCGAGTACTCCCTCCTGCACCTATGAACGAGTATATGAAGCATCCACACCATTGTACTTGGTATGCTCATGCTTCACTAGGTCACAAACAATATTGATAGCACCTGTGCTGTCAGACATAAGGGTCGTAAGTCCCCTCACATGTACTCCAAAGGCTGCAAGTAGCCGCCTTAACTAAGTAATCTCTGTTGTCACTGCTGCCATAGTGAGGTACACTTGAAGCTATAGTGAGGTGGAGCTAGGAAAAAACAAATGACGAGATATTGTCCCACGCAAGTAGCGAAGAACACGAAGAAGGTGACTGTAGTGAAGATAAGTTGGACGAGCTATGAACTGACAAAATATGAACAGCATAAGCAATATCAGGACAAGTGCTCACAAGATATAACGAACTCCCAACAAGATGGCGATATCGAGTAGGGTCCTCAAGAAGATCACTATCAGTAACACGAAGCTGAAGAGAGCTCCATGGGAGTCTCAGCAGTGCGAGTATCAGTTAGACCAGACCGATAAAGTAGATCCTAAATATACTTTTGCTGGGAGAGGTAGTTAGCCATCGACGCCGCCCAGGCTACCGCCGTCGTCGCCCAGGCCACCATTATCTCCGTCGCACCCTACATCTCCCGCCGTCTTGACCACCGGCCATTGCTCCTAACGTTGTCGCCACCACGCGCCGCCGTCACTCGGTGGCGTCTACACGTTACCGTCTCCGTCTCTGAGACGCCATGCCAAGCCGTCGGTGCTCGGCTACCATCTGCACCAGAGTTGCCTCCGCCGCTGCTGAGTCGGCGCTCTATTTCAGCAGCTCTCTCACAGCTCAGCAGGTTCTGCCAATTTATCTCAGACGTCTCCTCTATGTACCTCTTGGATTCTAGACTCTAGTCCCTCTTTCCATATGACACCAGACTCCATATCTCTCACTTCAGTAGGATCTCCTGAATTTTCTAGCTCTGATACCATGTTACGAATATTGTGTGCATATTCATAAGGTCCAAAGGGCAATATATATAAAGAATACAAGGAAATATACAAAGAAATATGTCATACACAGATAAGGAATTCAAGATATATAAGAAAACAAATAAATCAATCTGTCCTATCTATAACAGATACATGTATGATCTGGCCCTACAAGATTTTTTACTTGGGGTGTGTGGGTACCAGCACTGTGTGTTGCGTGATTCCACTGTGTTTTTTGCACTTGTCTTGGTGGAGTTGACCATAACAAATTTGTCATGCTTTTATTGATATATATGTACGGTTCTAATGCTAGTTTGGTGACCTTGAAAATACAGGGATGAATCGGACCGGTATAAATTGGTAGGCCATGAGGATGAACAAAAATTACTGAAGGAAAAGCTTCTTGACCAGAACACACCTCCGGGACATGTGATTTGTGTCCTGGGGGAGAGTGGTGTCGGCAAAACAGCTCTAGTGGGGAATGCCTATGAAGATACATCCATCAGAAATAATTTTGCAGCGTCTATCTGGATAAGCTTTCCGCAGGATGCCAGCGACTCAATCATCGTGCAGCTAATCTATGAGAAGCTGATCCTTGATTGCTCCACTCTGTATTATGACACAAAATACAACTTGCGAGGGAAGGTAGAACGACATAAACCATACATAGAGTACAGAGACTCTGTGGATGATATCCTGCAGAGGGAGCGATACCTGATGGTAATAGACAGCCCGATCACCTCAACCAAATGGAATAAGGTTCGACCAAAATTGCCAAAAGGTGAAAGAGGTAGCAAGATTGTGCTGATAACCACCGGTTCTTTGCACGGCAGCACAAATGACTTCATCGAGCTTAATCGTCTGGACGACGATAAAAGTGAAGAGCTATTTTACAGTAAGGTGGGCATTGAGAAAGGCACACCCTGTGCAAGTCCACCTCAGATTGATATTCTCCAAAACGTCAAGGAGGTCACGAGGGGTGTACCTCTCGCAGTAGTTCTTTTAGCGAAGCTGCTAAAAACCATGGAGTACGACCAGTGGGATCGGGCATTCAAATACATTAGTGTCTCCAATGAACAAGCTGATCGGTTCAGAACGATACTGGCACTAAGCTTCGATGATCTCTCCGACGAGTTGAAGTCATGCTTGCTCTACTTTGCAGACTTCCCAGAGAACACGGTGATCAATGCCCACCAGCTAGTACGTCTCTGGATGGCTGAAGGATTTTTAAGCACAAAGGAAGGGATGGATGAAGTGGAACAGCTCGGCCAGGACTACCTGAAAGAGCTTATTGCTCGAGGCCTTGTACAGCTGGTCAAGAAGAGCGCCCATGGTGATGTCGAATTAGTCGCAATCCACAACCTTGTCCAGGCCTTCTTGAGGTTAGAAGCGCAGCATACTTGTTTTATGGAGGTCCATTATGGTAGCAACGCCCGTGCCCCAGCCAACGTACGCCGCCTCTCCTTGCAGAACTACAATGACAAATTGCCAGCGTTAACCAACCGTTTGAGTACACTACGGTCCTTGTTGTGTAATCTGAAGGAGGATTACACACAAGAAGAGCAACCAGTGCAGTCTGATGTGTCTTGCATGGCATGCACACAGGGTGAGCAATTATCAAAGCCCCCCTCCCCCACCCACGCTTCTAGATGCTAGAATAACTTAACTTAGGTATCAACGATGGATGATTATATACTTGAAACAGATATTCGCAACATATACAGATATGTAAAAATGGCATACCATATAAGCTAACGGCGTATGTATATTTAAATTTTAGTGGAAGTTTGTTTTCGGCTATTTTCTAATACACGATAATTGCTAATTAATTTGAATTGTTATCATGGTATAGAATTAATTGTTAAAATAATTAATGTTAGGTTTTTGAAGTCTGAAATGTAGAATGATAATAGCAGGATTTTCTTTTTTGCGACCAAGAATAGTGATTGAAGTGTTGGGTGATTACATGGTGGTACATTTTTTTAGTTAACTCAGCATTTTTAACCACTGTTTTGAATGGAAATTCTCCAAATAATTTATGTGAGCTGCTTTTGTCCATGCATGTGCACAGGCCCTACGGAAGAATCATCTGAAAAGCACTCAAAGCTCAATCTGCCTAAGTTGCTGCAAGGATCCCCGTTCCTCCGTGTCATTGACCTGGAAGGCGTTGACGTCGGCAGGGAGTTGCCCAAGAGAATCGGGAACATGGTCCACTTACAGTACCTGGGCATCAGGTGCCGATCCTTGGAAAGGGTTCCATCATCCATCAGGAGCCTCGTCAACCTTCAGACCCTTGACGTGAGGGAAACCGGAATTAGGAAGCTGCCCAACCCCTTCTGGAAGATTACGACATTGCGCCATGTGCTCGGCGATGAGCTGCAATTTCCTTTGTCGTCTGGTGATTTGAAGCTTTTGCAAACGCTAGAGACTGTAACCGTCAGATATATCAACAATATGTTTGGTGCCATCCTGAGGAAGCTGATCGGACTCCGTTTCTTGCATGTCGTAGGACTCAAGGACACTCACAAGCAAGCTCTGCAGGATGCTCTCAACGAACTCACTTTCCTTGAGAGCTTAACACTATCGGGGGAGGTCATACAAATGGACTTCACAAGCACTTCCTTGGAACACCTCAAGTATATAGAGTTAGATGGGGAGTTGGTTCTACCTCAAGGCTACACCACATCCACGGATTCCCCGTATGTTTCTCCGTCTGGTACTGACAAGCAAATCTACCTCTTAAACCTCACTCATTTGGTGCTCAAGTCGACACGTGTGGAACAAAGTTTCATCGACATGATTGCCTTGCTGCCAGTTCTTGCTAACCTCGTATTGCTTAATGAATCATATGTTGGGGATGTGCTGGTGCTCCGTTCCGATGGGTTCAAGTGCCTGCGTCTCCTAAAGGTCTGCCGCCTAGATAAGCTGAAGAGGATTTTCATAGAATCCGACATGCAAAAGCTTGTTAGTATTCAACTCGTCGATGTCCCAAATCTTCAAACAGAGGCTCCAGATAAACATGGTTTTGATAAGAAAATCAAACGGTGCACCTCGAGATTCTATGACTATGGAGGCAACAAATGATGGTTGCATGAAGTATGCCAGGAGGGTGACCAACATGTGTTAATTATCTTATTTACGGTGTATATGTTAGAACTAAATATGCTAGCTTGCATTCATATGTATGACCTTTCCATGTCGGTATTGTGCATCACCTTGCTTCGTTAGTTATGTCGGGTTTTTTTCCAGCACTGTTTGGCCCAACAGGTGGCGTTGTGTAGCGTGAAATTGATTTATGTAGAACAAACAACATTGTAATGAAGTTGCTGTTTCTATTATTAGATGCATTATTGCTGCTAAGTAGATTTGTTTGAGTGGAATGCGGTGTCAAAATGGCAGCAACCATATTTATCTCCCCATATATCCAAACCGCAATCTGTCAATGCAAAAATGAACAAGGGCACGAGTATCACTTAAAGAACTCTGGAATTGCATCTAGAATCAATCCTTCTTGTGATCCAAACTCCCACTTGCTCACAGCACACCTTCTGGGTGCGGATCCTCCATATTAAGGAGTAAATCTGATTCTATTCTTATTGATTTTTGCTTTTGATTTCTGTTTAGAAAAATCAAAAACTAATATGAACACTTAGCTTCTCGAAACGGCTTCTTCATTCCTTTCGCTACCGTCTCACTCTGAAGATAAGGCAGAGAACACAGGTGCATCACCTGTCCCACTCCTCTCTTTCTCTCCTATCATACACATCCATCTCTCCTTCAATTTTTGCACCGTTCGTCCTTCCTTCTAAAAGCAATTTTTCATCATTACAATTCATTTTCAGTCATAAAGCATATCTAAAAGTCATCAACAAAAACTAATATGACACCCAAATCTCCCTTAACCACTAGGTTGGAGAGGAATGCGTTAGATTTGTCCTGCCAACTATAGAATGTACCATGCAAGCTGTACTGTAGCAGCCATGGATTTTCTTCCCGCTTGGTGTTATATCTAAGACGTAGTAGCGGCTAGCGAGTCTGCCAGAATTTAGAGCAAACTCTCTCTAGGTGTGGTGTCTAAGACGTAGAAGCTAGACTAATTAGAGCCACGAACCACCATTGTGATGATGTAAATCTTTCGTACGAAATTTGAAGAAGCTAATCCAGAAGATCCACTGGTTTACAGTAATAACTCATGCATAAAGTACACACATACTTAACTTTTACATTGAAAATTCTATACGAATGTGCTTGAGTGGTAAAGTCGTTGAATGTGCTTGACTTCTCTCTCTTCCTTGCCAAAGACTATCTTGTAATAACTTCATAGTTGCCAATACAAGGCAACAGGAAGTAGATTATAGATGATCTCCGTTGATTTAGAAACAATAGAAGAAACTAAAGAAAAAACTTTTAGCAATCAGCGGATCCCCTATCCACTCAACACCAACGAGAACACCAAAGAAGAGAGGAGAGGGGTTGGCGACGGATCAACGGAGTTGTAGTCGATGGCAGCGATCCAAGAAGTGATACAAGAGAAATAGGTGAAACCGTGACGGCAACCATGATAGAAAGAATGGATGGAAGGCCCTGTGTAGCTACATTGATTATAGATTTTTGAAATAAATCCATTTTACACTTTGAACTTTGAAAAAAGTTCATTTAACACCCTCAATTGTAAAACCATTTAACACCTCAAACTTGCACAAATGGATCAATTAATGGTTTAGATGGCAATTTTGATAACATGGATCCCACTTGAGGTGGTTTTTACTATATTGACTGCCAAATCATTAGATTTTGTTGTGAAGGATCCAACTCAAGAATATTAACATCCACATCATTGCCCTCTTTCTTAATCCTCTCTCACCTCTCCCATTCTCTTCATCCTTCTCGTCATCCTTCCTCCTTTCATTTGGATCCCCTCAACAAAAACTAATAACATGGTTGCCAACGTGGCCAAAACCGTGAAGGTGGATTCTATCAGCAAGACCACCTCGAGGTATAAGCTGCCCTGATTTTGTATGTTTTAGAGGGTTAAATAACCAATTTTGTAGTTTACAAGATTTATAGGACATTTTGCAAAGTTAGTGTAAAATAGACTTTTCCTAAAAAATTTTAGAGTAATTTGCACTACAAGCCCTTAAACTTAAAAGGCTAGGTGCAAGTAGATGCATGTACTTGAATAGTGGACATTTATGTCCACACAAACTTGTAAGTGGTTCAAACAAGTTTTGCCTCGCTGACATGTGATCCGCGTGGGACTAGACACTAATATGGCATTGATACGAGTTGGCACCACTTATACAAGTTTGCAAGAAAGCAGATACGATAACCACAACAAAACTATTCTTTAGAGCGAATGCAAAATCTAGGCCATGTCCATGAAAACTGACACATCCGTAGTGTCAAAAGGCACCAAGCAAAAACTACATCCATACTAGAACACATTCTTTAATCTAGAGAGTCCTTCAGAGGCGATAAGATAATAAAAGTGATGCTGCATTTGGCAGAGGTAATACTTTAAGTAGCCTTATCAGCCTTGGCAGCGGTGGCAGCAGCTTGTCCCCTGAGACGACCAGTCCTCCTTGCGGCAATGAGACCGACCTTCTGGCCAGGAGGAGCATCACGGCGGACAGTGGAGGCATGACCAATGTGCTGGTGGTTACCTCCTCCGTGGGGATGCTCAACAGGGTTCATGGCCACACCACGCACCTTAGGCCAGCAGTTCCTCTTCACGCGGTACTTGTGGTAAGCATTGCCAGCCTTCAGCATTGGCTTCTCAGTCCTGCCACCACCAGCAACCTGCCCAATCATGGCACGGCAGCTGCTTGGGACAATCTTCTTAGCACCAGAGGGGAGCTTGATCCTACAAGAACAGAACAGCATGGGTCCTAGTTATAGAAGACTATTATGTACAACAAAGCTATTGCAAACTTCATCAAAAGCATCAGGACATGTCAGCAAAATAAGCAAGCAAGAAATTGGAGTTGACATGTTAATTCATCGTAACATCAAATATCTTGTGCAGCAAAGTAACTTGATCAGAAAGATAACTACAAACCGATCACTAGTGTGCAAGATATTCAGCACCTATTTAACTCACGAGTTTGAAACAATGTGTCGAGAACAAAAAAACAATGCTGTAGTAGCATCTAAACTGAAACAGTATATGCATAAACATCCACGGATGACGGATTGAACTTAAAGAACGCCATAAGCTCTGTTGAAAGTATTCTATAAAAACTGAAAGATTGCACTCCTGGCATCTCAGTATTTCATAAAGCATACGAATTGTGGATAACCAGCTGATATCAGTGGGTTACCAGGTTCACCATCCTGGATAGTATTAGGTTCACCATCCAGGATAGGATTAGAACAAATCAGGTTCAAGGGTTGAGGTAATTTTGGAGTTGTTTATTCTACTAGGCAGTTTATTCAAAAGGTTGGTTCAAGGGTCCTTCAGCACTGACAGGCTAAAACTAGACCGTGCTAAAAAACTTGTATCCAACACTGCAGCGAAAAAAATATGGACCCCTAATTTCACAGTTCAGGAATCATTTCGGAAGTACTGAATCCTCAAGCAGACCACTAAAATGGAATATTACTCCTCTAGAAAGAGGAATATTACTCTACAAGACATAATACTGACAAGGCTTGTTATTCAACAGGTCCCCCAGTACTTTTTTACATACCCATCATTAAAGGATGAAGAACTAGCTTGAGAACTGCAAAGTTATCTTGTTAAGACACTAATATTGTGCCACCCTGGTATTGTTACAAATAGCACAAACAGAGCACATGGAAACATTTCACACATACTTCCATTCTAAATTCCAATGTCCCTGAACATCTCGGATAACATCATGACATCAAAAGGCTAAGCATTTCGATACCTAAATATATCATGAAGCAACACAGCTCAATCACACATACAGCGCTAAACATTTCGCATATAGATCGCACGACACTATACACCCCATACGAACAGATCACAGAGAAAACTAACCACGCAACGTTCACGAACCAGTTTCTACCACGCACCATACCAGATCTACCGATAATAAATCGAGCACACACCAAAACCACACCAGATCTGACCCTATGGCATTAAGAGAGAGAGAGAGAGAGAGAGATGGGGCTTGCGTGGTCGTCACCTGGAGGTGCCGTTGTCGGGGTTGTGGCTGATGACGATGGCGTAGTCCCCGGAGGCCCTGGCGAAGACGCCGCGGTCGCCGACGTGGTGCTCGACGTTGCAGACGACGGCTCCTTCGGGGACGGAGCGCAGGGGCAGGACGTTGCCGATGGAGAGCGTGGCGCGGCGGCCGCAGTAGACGAACTGGCCCGTGTACATGCCCTCGGCGGCCACGAAGAGCTCCTTCTGGTGCTTGTACCGGAACGGGTGCCGGAAGGTCACCTTCGCCAGCGGCGCGCCGCGGCCGGGGTCGTGGATGACGTCAGTAACCACGCCCTTGAGGTACCCGTTGCGCTCGCCGAAGTCGAGGGAGCGGAAGCGGGCGGGGCCCTTGCGGTGGTGGGTGTGCGACTTGAACACGGAGCCCGCACCCTTGCGCTGCGCGCGGATCACGCGACCCATCTCCTCGGCGGCGACGGCGAGATGATGGTGGGGTTGGCGGCGGCGGCGAGATGATGGTGGAAGGAGAAGAAATGGGAGGGGTTAGGGTTTGGGGGTGTGAGTGGTGGGATTGGGTTGGGCCCTTGGATTTGAAGGTCGGGGCATGTGGGCTGCAGATGGTGATTGATGGTGGATCCGGATTGTCTACCGGATCGGTAGTTTTTTAGCCGATGATTTTTATCTGGGAGATGACGGTAGACGCCGATACGGATATGGCAGGTAGTTTTAGATTTGAGAAGTTATTTAGAGATGTTGCTCTATTTATTTTGGTTTTTAGAAAAGTTGAAGTAAAAATACCATAAAAATCAAAATAAAAAGGACAATATTCAGTGGTACAAGGAAATATTAGAAGGATACAAGTACCATGCATGGTGATTGATGGTGGGTCTGGATTGTCAGTGGTAATAGATCAGTAATTTTAACAATGATATGTTATTTTGGTTTATGGTTGATTGGTTTTGGTTACAATTGAAAGTTTTTGTTTGAGCTTTTTGAAATACGACAAATGGTGAAGACGTCGACGTGAACGACGCACACAATTTTAAGTTGTTGTTTGGAGAAACAGCTTCTGAAGCCATTTGGAAAAGCCGCACGCTAAAAGCCATAAAAAAGCAAAAAAAAAAAGAGACCAATGTTCAATGGTACAAGGGAAATATCAGAAGGATACAAATACCACGCATGACGACCAACGTCAAGAGCTACTGCCGCCCTTGCTAAATTATGAGTTTCAAAATTGGATCCCCTTCGTGGCAGAACTTGGTCTGCTGGAAAAGCTCAGTCTTCTCCCGAATTTCGTTGAGGATCATACTGTAGCTGCACAATTTGTTGGCTTCTCAATTCTTGACCACCTCCAAACAGTCAGAAGCGACCGTGACATTGTGCAGCTGAATATCAAGGGCCAGAGATAAGAGCTTTATTACATGCTGCTGCCTCCAGGGATGCCGGGTCAGTTAAACCATCAAAGAACACAACAGATGCCGCTCCTTTGTTTCCAATCCAAGAGATCGCTCCATCAACATTAATTTTAGCAAATCCTCTTGATGGTGCTATCCACTTCTTCGATTTAACCCGAGACTTATTCGTTGTGATTTTTGCTCGTTTCATGCTCACTAGTTCCAGGTCACTGAGGAAACTAGTTATAAAACCAAACGTAGTTAGCGGTCTTTGGAACTCACACTCATGTATCACCTTTCTGCGTGCTGTCCAGATTGCCAACAACACAAGTTAACTTTCCAGACGCTGGTCCATTGCTTCTGACTTTGTTGAACATTTGAGCGGCTAGCCCAGCCTTCTAGCCAATCTTCTCGCTGAGCTTTTCTCTGCACAAGCGTACCGTACGTAGATCTAACTGCGCCGGCTAAGCATGCAGTAGGCCACATTGATGGCGCTTGATGCATGCACTCGCTCACAATTAGTTGCAAACGAGGTGCTCCCTTCTTCCAAATCTATGGGATGTATTTTTTAAATGATTTAATCTATAAATATAATACGTATTTTATGTTCTAATACCAAATTAGTGTGTATTTTTTTATACCCCTAATAAATATAAAACTTTATTTGTTATTCTCTACATGCATGTATTGAATATAGTACTTAGAGATAATAAGTAATGGTAATCCAATTATTTTTACTATCTTTTTGATATATGTGCTAAGAATAAATGTGCCTTATAAAATTCGATGAAGGGAGTAGCAAAACTTTGGGTAGCTCATTTTCTGATGTAGCTAGCACAAGTACCACTCACTTCGAATCGATTACATTTTTCCTTCCATATAAAGGTAACTCACATGCTAGTGATTTTAAATGATCAGTTTGATTCCCCATAAGATTCCAAATCACACTAATTCATTTTTCTAGCAGCTGTTAATTTGGTAGCTTTTGTTCAAGCCATCTTCAGTTCACACCATCACGGAAAGATATGTTCTATAAATGGATGACGGGGATATGATACCGTGGCAAACCATCATGGAAAGATATGTTCAAACATAATGACCTGCTAATGAATGAGAAAAAATGTACTTAGTAACAAATGTCGGCACAATAATATAGAAATAAACAAGATACTAAACTGATCTAGCTAAAGAACATGAGAATTAGGGCATTTTTTTTTTGCTGCGGCTTATGGCTTTTGGCTGAAATTTTTGAATTTTAGCTATTTGCGATAGAGATTGAGGAGAGAGAGATACTCGCTTGCGATTTTGGTTGATACAGATATTAAGCTTTTAACGTGTATTATAATTAACTTGTAGATCCCGTCTTGAGAAAATACTCCATTTAAAAGTTAGGTACTGTAGCAAAAGTCAAAAGCCGCTTTTAAAAGCCCAAAAGAACATGCCCTTAAGCCCTCCACCCCACTCCATTCCTGCTTATAAACACTCCATTCTGTTTGACCTTTTAGTTGGAAACACCACTGGTATAGACTGCTTCCTACTCAGATAATCCTATCTATTACTATTATAAAAGGAGTTGGTGGTTGTAGGGCCTGTTCTTTTTGGTCATGGACTTATGGCTTTTGGTGAAATTTTGAATTTTGGTCACTTTCTGATCTGATTACGGAAAACAGATACTCATTTGTAATTTTAGGCGTCTGGATGTTAAGCTTTTAACATGTACTACGTTTAACTTGTAGACACCGTCTTAAGAAAATACTCCGTTTAAAAGCTAGGTACTGTAGCGGCTGCGAAAAGCCGCCCGGCTTTTGCACAGCCGAACAGGCCCGTAGTAGGTTCATTCTCCTCCAACCACTATATTCACTCAACTTCTCACCATTCTCCACTTTCTAGCTGATCAAAGTAACTCTTTTCTATAGAATGATTCTCTATATATTCAATGAGTTCCGTTACAACACACGGATAGATATATAGTGTTCTACTTAAAACGCATGTGTAATCTTTACTATTATAAAAAGGAGTTAGTGGTTGGTCCGGCCTCTTCCATCCCTTCTCACAAAAGACAGCGCTGACATATGTCCCCAAAAGATTTACACCAAATCTTCCCACATTCCCATCAAAATATCTTTCTTTCCATGATTTAGTGGTTAAGGTGGATTTCATCTAGACTGCATTGTAGAGTACATGCTGTATTTTTCATCCAGTGCTTAATCTTGTACTAGCTGAATGTTCGTTGCTACGGATTTTAAAATTTTATCATACTATATGTTCTGAAACTAACGGGTGGTAAAAATTTTTAGAACATGCATATAAATATATTCTAAAGTTTTTTAAAATCCGTAGCAACGTACGGACATTCAACTAGTATATAAAAAAACTGAAGTGAGTTATCAGAATTGAAGGAAACATTGTTTGTCATTTCACAAGAAATACCTTTAGTAGGATGCAGCTTTCGCTAGCGTAAAGGCTTGCAGTACTTCTCTGTTACATCCCACTTGATTATCATAGATCAACACCAACACAAAAGCTAGATTGCCAAACCAAACACAATATACAAGGTACTTGGAGATACAAATTGAGGGAATTGGAGGTCGGGATTGAGAAGAGCAATTAGACTGGAAAGAAGCAGGGGATTGAAAATCAGAGAATTGGATTTGGGAGAGAGACAACAGTAGGGAAGGGTATCCCCACGCTGTTGTTGCATCAATTCTTTTGTAGTGCCACTCCTTCCCAGTAGAATGGGCTAAAGTCCAGCCCAATAGCTTTCCGCCCCGGAGGCCCAGGTTCATGTCCATCACATTCCTCCCTCCTTGAAATGCAGCTTGACCCCAAGCCGCTGCCATGTAAGTCGCTAGGGTCCCATAGAATATGTAGAACCTTGATGCTCAACTAGAATTGAATGTGGTCTCCACCACGCTTTTACTGCTCAGCATGGACAAGCGGTGGTGGCCATGACTGATTCGGCAGTACACCCACTGTGGTCGCCACTAGTGTAGGTGGCAGCCGCAATTGGAGTACTACTGATACGGGGTCGCCCGATCTTCTCGACGTAGGATGGATACTCACGGAAGTCTTAATGAATTGTAATGATCCTCCAATGCTAGTGCAAGGGACGAACACTCTTTAATCCGCCAAAACACACTCATGTTGATTTCGCTGACCACCAAGCGAAGATCTATCGTGCACCCAATTCCCAGCGGAAAGGCTGAACGATCTTGATTGAAGAAATCACTCCTAATTCCCTATGGAACTTCGGCAGCAATGCTAAACTCGAACAAACTTTAGTAGGTTGATTTTTCTCAAACGTGGTCTATCTCAAACAAAGGGGATACAATGAGGTTTTATAGTGCTTCCCCGAACTCATGCAAGGAAAGTCTTGGCCGAATCAATCTCTTATTCGGTCAAGGCTTCCTAATCCAATTCCTAAAATTTAGCAATATGTTTCCTTTAAGTTCGGGCTAAGCCCCTATCCTATTACAAGACTGAGATTGAGATGGACTCGGTCACCCTTTGGGCACGCAGGCCACATCTTGTGCACGCCATGAGATATGTGATCACGTGGCCTTCCATTGATTTGATGGCTGCTTGGTTGAGAAATTCTTGGACACATATATCATAACTCCTTGCCCGCATGGACTCTCCTTCTCATGACTCGTAGCAGGTTGGTCCTTCTCCACTTGATCTTCTGTTGCTTTAAATCTGAGAAGACATAACATATTTGCATTAGGTAGTACGTTATTCTTATCTAACATAATAGAAGAATCTCTAAGAAACAAAAGCACTGTTGTTGAAGTAGCCTATCTCTTGCTCTTGTCATAGGATCTTCCGGAGCCTTATCAATAGCTTTGCCATGCACACTTGGAGTGGACGATGAATGTGTAATAGAGATGTCATCATCAACTACCACCACACGTGCACTGCTCTGATGCTTTAGTTGATCTGTATGCAACGTCAACCATGATTGGCGCTCACCCAACGCCGTCGATGGTGACCACAGCACCACTGTACCTTCATCGAACATTTCCTCGAACACCTTGTGATCAGTGGGCAAATAGCTGAGACACGCTGGGAAAACATCAACCAAGGCATTGTGGCTAGTGTTGGTGATGAGGTAGTTGGCGCCAGGGCTACTGGAGTCAAGGACGAGTGAGCCAATCGTGTGGCATTGGCGATGAGGTAGTCAGCGCCGAGGACGAGGGCGTCGATGGTTTTGGCAATGTCACCATTGATGCCCAACACCACAATGGGTAGCGATGTTGTGGAGTCTAGACCAAACCTAGTCACCACATAGACCAGCGTTGGCTCGGAGTTCAACCATGGCCAAACCTCCAAGTCGACCTCGGCGTGCAAAAGCATTTCTCCAAACATCTTGTGCTCAGCACAACCCTTTAGGTGGCCACACATTGAGTCGGCGGTGACCGGTGGCACGGGGCTGGAGACGATGATATCGCTCAGCTTGATGATGGTGGGCGGCGCGAGTGGCCAACGGGCTCAACGGTATTGGAGGTGGTATCAAGGTTGGTGTCGCAACTACCCTCGATCATGTGGTTCAGCATGGTGAGTATCTTCTCACACAACTCCTAGGATTGTCGCCTTCAGATCCTCTGATGTTGAAAGCATCTAGACCTCTAAAAATAATTTTGATAATCAATGACATCAATATTTTAAAGGGACTAATATGTGTGTTAATATGTTTGAAAGATTTAGTCGTAGATTTTGGATGATGACATGGAAATGGCATGCAAAGACGATAAAGGGTCGATATGGCTCAAGACAAAGGTATTATGTAGTCTAAGGATCTTTTTATAGCTTTTACCGGTTTTAGAGATGGTTGAAAGATCGAATTTATAGGCTAGATGCCATACTATAAAGAGGGATCATGCCTAATAGCTTAAAAGTTTCTCTTGTGCCACTTTGATCAATTAAGAGTCAAGCATATATTTGAAACTGAATTTGGTAACTTAATTGTGCTTCATCTGAAAAAGCGGTATTTTCGCAACCTTATTGGCGGTACACCATAATGCGGAATGAGCGCATAAAGGGTGTGGTAGTACCACACCACGGTAGGTCTGAAACCTATATGGTAGTAGCTATTTTTTATATAGATATTTTTGAGAGCTTTCCCCTCCCCTAGAAATCGGTAGTACCGCATGTAGGGAGCGATACTACCGCATGATCATTAGTACTAGCCCTTCTGAGTGTGGTAGTCCGATTTGATGTTCAACAGCTAGTTTTTGGGTATTTAATGAACTATAGATAACCGTTGAAATAGGTATGGTAGTGCCAACTGTTACATGGCTATAGTAGCGCACCTGCTAAATTTTTGGGGATTTTTGCCGCAACGGTCGAATTGTGGTTGATAACTATAAATACCCCCTCACTGGCAGCAAACCAGTAGAACTTGATCTCCTTCAAAACATTTGAGACATTGGTGCACTCTAATATACTCATTTACTCTATTTTCATACATTTGAGGTAGTTGAGAGTATACATTGCATCAATTAGTTGATCCTTGTGGCACTTGAAACTTTCAAGCTAGAGCTGTGATTTGTTACTTTTGGTATTCGCTGGCACCTAGATGGCTTGGAGAAAGTTTGGCAGTGATCCCTTCAAAAGAAGCTTATGAAAAGGCATGACAAGTTTGTGAGTGGTGTGGTGCTCGCCATCTCTGGAGCGGAGAAAGAGCAACCATTAGTGGATGTAGGTGGTAAGGCTTAATTCGTGAAGCCAGTCAAATTTATTTGGGTTTACCTCAACGTGGATTATGAAAGATTATCGAATCTTCAGTACCACGGAAAAACATCGATTGTCTTCATTGTAGTTTTCCCTCTTCCGCATTTATATTTCTAGCTTGTTAATTGTGTTGAACTGTTTAGCTAGATTTGTATATAGTATTGTCATAGGCTTTGGGTGCCTTAGTGAAATATTTTAGCTCTTAACTTGTGCTAGAACCTTGAATTAGCCCATACTTGTTAGAATTAAGGCATAAAAATTGAAAAACCTCCTATTCGCGCCCCCTCTAGTCAGTCATCCTTGATCCTACAGATGTCTCCTTGAGATCTGATTCCTTGAGCTCATCACACATGGCTTCCTGAGCTTCGGTGGTAAGAGAAGTCGTTGTCACGACCACCAAGGTGGTCGAGGTCATGAGTGACTCTGCCACTAGGGTAGTCGTGACCATTGGCATGTCGATGTCGTGGCTCGGTCCTAGTATCAAACATGTGCGCGGGTGTCACCACTGCGTTGTCACTGGGGTCAGCTGCATGTACTAGACGTCCATCCAACACTAGATGGCATAGATGCAGCGCCCTGGGCGACATCTCGAGCTCGCTCCACATTTCATCCAGATCGGAACTGAATGAGCACCTCGACATGGTCTACCCTCTTGAGCACCACAATCTTCTCTATCCCATAAGCATCGACTACCTAGCGTAGCACCTCTTCGCTCACCGGATAGAGCACATAGCTCACGGTGACACGAAAAACACCTCTGGTGGTGGCCTCCTGATGGCTCGGCTTTCTCAATCAAGTGGCGAGTGCCTACTCCATGGACACAACCACTGTATTGATCAGGACGCCGATCACAGCCACTACCGCCATGAGTCACCCAGACCAACTCCTTGCTCAAAAATCCCACGAATTGATGGCTCTGATACCATATTGTTACAATCCCACTTGATTATCATAGATCAACACCAACACAAAAGCTAGATTGCCAAACCAAACACAAGATATACAAGGTACATGGAGATACAAATTTGAGAGAATTGGAAGTAAGGATAGGGAAGAGCAATTAGACTGGGAAGAAATAAGGGATTGGGAATCAAAGAATTGGATTTGGGGGAGAGACTGTAGTAGGAAAGGAGAGGAGGCCGATACCTTCGGATTGGTATGTCGATCGATATCCCCCACGCTACTAATGCATCGATTCTTTTGTAGTGCCACTCCTTCCCAATAGAATGGGCCAAAGGCTAGCCCAATATCTTGTCTGTCCTGGAGGCCTAGGTTTACGTCCATGACATTCATATTCTGATGAAATAGATGCCGCAACCAACCTCTGCGCTGAACATTGATAATGAACAAAGTTGGCAAGATGCCACACACATCTCTTGATACACAACCATGCCACACACATCTCTTGATACACAACCAATTTGAAAGAACAATTAACACTAGAATATCATGAGCTCTATAAGACTGGAACTAAAAAACCTAACACCTCAAAATGAAACACTAAAATCTCCTCAGCCCAAGCAAATGATTTCATAGATCATTCTAACGAATATGGCCCTCTTGACATCACAGAGTTCTAGGTATTAGCTCTGGAATTTTCATGCTTTCGAGCACCATATTTTTAGTTTCAATAATATATGCCACTAAAAGAGAACATGATATAGTAGCGCATTAGTTTAGGCCCATAGCTAACGTGCATTAAATTGCTAGTATCAAGATGTGACCCTAATCCTCCCAAACAATCAACAAATTTCATCGCACAAAGCTAGCTATCTAAGAATCATAAAATTAATACCTATTAGATCGACAAGGTCCTGGTATTTCGATAATGCAAGCCAATCCACCATCGGGAAGCTTAGCGAAGTCGAATGTGCAAGCGAGTGCCTGGCCGAAGAAGAAAGCAAGAGCCACTGTGCCATGTCAAGCTGGCCACCGGAAGCGGTGACCATGGACTGGAGATGAGGTTTGTTTACTTTTAGGAGGCACGAAAATCACAAGTAGTTTAGTCGCCCTCTCCGATGACCTCGAGCATACTTTTGGCCATCTGAGGCTCCAGACCCTCATCGTCTCCACAATGTTTTCATATCATTTTTATTATATCTAATGCCCCCATACTCTCCACGACGTTGTCGATGGAATCCATTGTTGATGATGTAGACTAAGCACCATTTTCATCTCTCTCGACGCCGATGAGTGCTGTCGAGGGTGCCATCATTGGCCCATCTGGCAGTGGTGCCAAATGACCCGCCTCCTCCGTACGGGCTTGGCACGATGGCTCACCAATTTGGCTAAATCTAGACCATGAGCATGCCGCGCCGCCATGCTGATTGGATCTAGTAGTCTTACGGACTTCATCCGCGGTGACAACAACGGACATGAAGCTAGCAAAGGTTGGGGGTCGCAGTCAACCATGCAGGGGCTCGCAGGGTGAGACCCAAAAGGGGAAGATATCGCAATCGAGAATGCAACAAAATTGCATGTTTGTTCATCCATCTAGTGGACGTGGATGGAATAGCCTATCTGTTGGCGCCAAATTTTTGTGAAGAGAGGGGAGGGAAGGGGAGAACTCGATCATCATTGAGCACTTAGCAGAGATTTGTTTCTTGTCAAATATATATTCATTTGTTGGTTATTCGAGCTTGATAGATACCAAAAAAACTAAAAGTGATTTCAGTTTTAATTTAGCTTTGCCATGCAAGCATATCAGCACATTTTCCCCATAATTATAATACTTCCTTGGTCTTTTTTTATTTGCTATTTTGGACATCAAGGCAGTCTCCCAGTACACATGTTTGACAATAACATTTTATAATTATATGTTGGTAAAATTTATTAAAATTTTGATCATATCGAGGTACTTTTAAGAAAAATCTACTAATACCATTTTTCATGTCCAAATCTAAAAATTATTATGTGTTTTAGTGGTTAAAGTTTAAAGATGTTCACTGCACGTATTCTAGGATGACAAATTAAAAAAGGAACAGAGGGAGTAGTAGATAAAGTTTCTATCAATTTTATATTTTAGTATTTTCAACCAAATTTTGAATTAGACAAGACTTGAAGAGAATTCTATGTAATTTAGACCATTTGTTAGCTTCAAAATTTCATACTTTTAGATTAAAGTGACCTACCATTCATACATAGAAAAATGGATGATTTACCACTTGTAAGAGTGGCAATTGAAAAAATAATACTCAATCCATTGTAATTGAGAAAATGCTAGTCTTTTTATGGTCCACTTTTATGAAATGCCATTTTGGTCCCTTTTCTCCATTTTTCGAGTATTTTAGGGCTTTTTTCCTAGTGAAAAGGCATATATCCCCTTGGGTCGAGTTTGGCCCTAAGTGACTTGAGCCTTGAACCAGGTCACACTTGAACCCTCACCCATATGTGACCTAGTGGAGAAGGCGGAGGTTGCATTGTGTTGCTTGTTCGTGTACCATGTCTCTTTCGCATTTGCTTTTGCATGTGAAATACGTTGGTTACTGGCTACTCCGTACTCCCCCGTCAACATTTCCACGGTTCCATAGGCCATATATTTTTTCTAGGTATTATTGTGTTGCAACCATTTGTCCACCTCGGCTCCTCTACTAATCTCAAGCTAACTTTGTAAGCACTCCGTACTTCTTTTCATTGAATGTCTAAACAAAAGTCTATAACTTCAAATTGTCAAACGAAATGAGGGCCTAGCATTTGGCAAATTGACATTTTTTTATCTTGGAAGTCATGTCTTTTCTGTTTTTTATAATATGTAGGAATTATTAGGGACACAAAATTAAAAGACATCATTAATGAAGGAAATTCTTGTTAATTAGGTGCTAACTTTGTATTTCTCTACCATGCTACATGTTTTTCATACTTTGTTAATTGTTAAGCATGGAGCTCAAATTTCATATTAATTAATGCATTGTTATGTACTTTTGTTATGCTTAGCGTGGTATTTTCAGCTTGGGGCACGTGGAATCTTGGTTCCGCCACTAGCTATATCCAAATGCTATTAAACCATTTAAATACTGATATGGTTGTCTCAATCACCTATTAAAGTTGTATGTTCGCTCTTGCTGCCCGATTTCAATATTTCCATATACTGATATCTCAGATACTGTGCTATTTTGTGAGAGCTATTGAGCTATCTTTAATTTACTTGCCAGATTTATTTGACTATACTCATGTATACTCCCCAATGTTAACTTGCATAATAATTGCATATCTTTGTAATATGATTCCTATTTTCTTTTATTACCTTGATTTATGCTACAATATACACTTACTACTGTGTGGGCATGCCATCAATTGGTTACAAATCAATAATTTTTAAATCATTTTATCTTTTCTAAAAGTATTCCTTCTACTTTATGATACATAAAAGAGTTCCTAGATATAATGGGCGGGTTTTTTGGGTTGTGTCTTATAGACTGGGTTTATTTCAGCTTATTTGTGGCTTATGCTTGTACTATTTATAATAACTAGCTTTTAAATGGTGTATTTTTCAAGGTGAGGTCAATAGAAAATTTATAGTAAAAAGTGTACTAAGTTTAGATGTATTGGCCAAAATTACATGCGACTATTTTTTCTGTGTACTACCTCTCGCGAATAGCCAGAATTCAAATATTTAAGCCATAAGCCATCAACCCAAAAGAGCCCACCCATGGCTTTTGAATTTTGGCTGTTCCGAGAGACAGTACGAAGAGGGAAATAGTCACATACGATTTTTGGTCGGTATAGCTGAACTCGGTACAGTGTTACTGAAATTGACTTGTAGACCCCGTCTTGAAAAGACACACCGTTTGAAAACTAGTTACTGTAGCAAAAGTGAAAATCAAAAGCTGGAAGTAGAGCCGAACCCATCTAATATACGTGTGTTTCCTTTTAAAATATGCGTGGAGGTAAAAACCATCCGATCTTCAACACTACTATCATCTTAGTCCTAGAACCATCATTAATCTCTCCTTGAAGTCACCCACAAACCTAACATATTCATCTCCATTGCACAAACTCATGCATAGTCAAAAAAAAAAAAGCAACCAATGCCATCCGTTGCCGAAGTTTTTCCTAATCTCCCCACCTTCCTCATTCCCCCTCTTTGCCTCCTATGATCCTATCTTCCTTAATTAGCTTTGTCCATGTAGCACCTTCATTTTTATCAGTCTTGCCCATGCCAACAATAACCTCTATTTTTGCTGCCCATCTCTTCCTCTTTGCTCATGATATATTCTCTCATATTGCCTATCATTGGGCCTCCCCAACCAACAATGGACCTAAGGTTTATAGAATCCAAAACTGCAACTATATGTGGCAGTATTGATAATAGTTTTGTGAGCATTTGGTTTGTTAACAATTATTCATGTTTGCACCTCTTTTTCTATCTTATCCAAACTTAGTTAAATCTTGTATTGTAAGATCAATTCCTAAAAAATATAGTCGGGATAATATCCAACACATTGAAGCGGCAATATTGGCGTAAAAGTCATAGATAAAACATTGCGAAAAAGACATTGTTACCACCTTCACCCCTGTCCAGTCACTTTCGATTCCACCGCCACCATGCCCACATGCCCCCGAGCTCCTTCATTGCCCACCGACTCCCTAGGCGACTCCTTCATCGCTTCGTTGCACCATCTCTTTTTCAACCCACCACCCCTGTCTACCCTTCTCACTTGCCGTTGAACTCATTATCACTTGCTGTCATCGACTCCTATTGTCAGGTTACTGCTGCCTTCCTTAACTCTATAGTCAGGCTCCTATTGAACTCATAGCTGAACCCGATAAATCTAAACTCTAACTTAGTTAATCTCGTCCGCTGCAAGTATGTGTAGAATCGTGCAATACTAGCGCAAAAACATTATGAAAAAACAAATTTCTAGCACTAATTTGTAAGAGCAAAATGATGCAAATCAAACCCACCTAAAGGCTAAAGCCACAAAAGCTGAGAAATGTCATCGGGCGCAAACCTTTGCTAAAGTTCAAACGGCCACAAAGACCCACGCAACCGTGTCCAGCGCCGACGGGAGACTGGATAGGAAGTTCCGCCCAACCCCAGAAAACTTGAGCTATAATTACAAAACCACGCTTGTTCTGTACAACAGAGGATTCCGTTCGTAGTTTTATCATTTCCCAAGGACTGGATAGGAAGTTTCTCCCAACTTCGCGTGCTTTCCCAGCAACCTTTCCCCTTCTTAAACCCTGCGAAACAATTCAAAACGAAAAATCCCCCCGAATCCGTCCGTCGCGTGCCCCACCCCGGAATCCCCTCTTCGGCCACATCGCCCGCCGCTCCCCGCCTCGGAAGCTTCTCCAACCTTCTCGGCCCCCGACCCCAGCCACGCCTCGCTTCCAGAAGCTTCGCCGACCTCCCGCTCCGAGCACGCCGTCCGCCGCCGCTGACTCCATGGCGGAGAAGCTGCGGGATCTGAGCCAGCCCATCGACGTGCCGCTGCTCGACGCCACCGTGGCCGCGTTCTACGGCACCGGGTCCAGCGAGGAGGTAATCGTCCCGCGGCTCCATTCGATGCTGTGTTTAGGGTTCGTGCGGCTGTTTTGGGGCTGTCCGGCGGCCGATCGCTGGGGGCGGCGGGGTTAGGGTTTTGGGCGATCAATGACGGTTTGCTAGGGATGGTGAAGCTAGGGTTTTGGGTGGATGTTTGGTGGCGATCAGTCACCTGCGGAAGGGGGCGGCCGTAGCGCTTTGGCTTGTCTGGCGTCTCTGCGTTGAGCAGGTGGTTATGGTTGCGAGTGAAAAATGGTCATTATCCTGCTTGGTTGAAGTAAAGTCTAGGAAACGCTCCCGGTTATATTTTCAAGATAATTCTATTTTTAGTGCTGTCTGAAATTTCATACAAGTAAATAAAATAAAACGGGATTATGCTTTACACATTGTAATTGCATAGCCTTAAAATTAGGACCATAAACCATAGTATGAAGCACCATTTGTTTTCTAAATTCAACTATGAACAGAATAACCGATATCACATTTAATAAATTGCAAAAAAATCAAACTAACTAAGGAATATAGTCCAATACAACATAAACCATGATACCTCAAGGATTTTGTACTTGATCAACGTGGAACTATCAACTAGGTCTCCTACTTTCCCTATTTCAATTAAAAATAATAATTTTGAGCTTTTGACACTGAATAGAATCAAATTGCGAACATGGCCTTACACCTCAAATAGAAAAATATGGAAAAAAACGTGGGATATAGTAGTGCATGGTTTATATATCCTACTTGTCAGAAACGTATTGGCTGCAGGCCTGGAGGGGCTTCATGTCTGTGCAGACCACTGGATCACCAATCAACGGTCTAGATTGAGCACAGTAAAAAGAATAGGATAGTGATTTTTTATTTTTTTTGTGACTAAATCTAGACCATTTATTGCATGATCCGATGACAGCTATGTTAGTAATTCCTAACAAGTTATCGTGTGCTGCTTCTCCGCTTCAGATGCCATGATAACTGCAGCGGATCTGCTTCAGTAGTGATGCCTGTTTTTTGTTTCTCCTGGTATATTTGTTCCATGTTTTGATCTTTGTGAGCTAAACGTAAAGCAATCCTCTTTTTTTTCGCTTCTAGGCTTCCTTTTGTTTTTCTAAGTTGTTTGTCACTGCATGTTGCTAATGTCCTTTATTGCATTATAGGGTGGATGACTTAACAATTCTGTTAGGTGAAGCATTCTATTTGCATGCTAAATTTGGTAGTTTTTGTATTTGCAACAGCAATGGAAGCATAAAGTTCAGAAAATGCTGTACTTCATGAGGCATCATACATTTTATTTAATTTAAGTGTTTCTTTTGTGATTGTGTGTCACATCTTTGACAAGCTATTATCCTTTTCTTGTGTGAGTTAGCCCGGAGCACTTTTTTTTATGTGCTGCTGCTGTGTTTTCAGAGGCATGCTGCGGACCAAATCTTGCGGGATCTGCAAAATAATCCGGAGCTGTGGCTACAAGTGGTTCACATTCTGCAGAACTCTCAGAACTTGAACACCAAGTTCTTTGCTCTCCAAGTATGTTTTGACTCCAAGTTGTTATTTTTTGATGTATCAATAAATAACTCGCATCTGATCGGGGACTGATCTCTTGCATTACTGCAATTGCCTTAATGATCAGGGCTGTGTGTGAAAGTGATTTTACATCCCTCGAAATATTTGATGATTATTTAGGCGTTAGTGCTCATTTGCATCACTAGCAACTTGTACTATTATTTTTACTCTGGAATATTGGTACATCAAAACTTATGCATAGTCGAACGGTTGAGTCGTAGGTCTTGAGTAGTCGAGTGTCTAGACATATGTGTTATGCTAATTGAAAAAATCTCAAAATTGCATGTACAACATCGTCTAATAAGCTTTGGGTCCAGAATGAAGGTGAGCCTAAGTACTACCTTTCATGTTAGCATAAACCTTTTTATTTCAATATTTATTGTGATGTATGAAGAAATAATGAAATAGGTCAAGAGGTATTTAGTTCACAATAAATGCCAAGAAGTGTTTGGTTACACTATTACAGAGGAGTCCACTTACTAGTGCAGCTTTAAACCTCGTGCCTTTATATTTATGTAATGTAGGGTGTGAATGTAAGACACCACAAAAGCACCACAAATGCTGTTGGTTTAGCACAACAAATTAAAACTGACATTGTTGGAACCACTATTGAATTTGCTATAGTATGCCGCGAAGGTAAATAACTAAATATACATTAACTTACAAAGCTTGCTTCAATTTCCATAAGAAACATTGGTGGAACAAGGTCGAGTTATATGGGAACAGTATGACAAGTAAGCGAGCATAACTGGTATCAAGTTTTGGTGGACAATAGAGCAGTAATGATTTTTTTGAAATTACCAAAAACTTGCAGAACTTAAAAAGAATAGTTGATATGTCTATGTTCTTTTATTTAGAGCAGTAGCGAATTACCCTCCTTATCACCCATGTTCAGTAGTCATATTCTTTCATTTATGATGAGCATGAGAAATGCTTATTAAGTAGATACGTTCTCTTTCTTTGCCTGGAATTTCTAATTTATGGCTAGTGCCCATTAACTATTTTTAGGTACTTGAGAATGTTATCAAGTATAAATGGAATGCTTTGCCAATTGAACAGCGTGATGGCATAAAGAATTATATATCTGATGTTATCGTTCAGGTAATGATCAATATGACTGTTTTACCTGTCTTGAGCCTGATCCCACCTTTTTCTATCTGGTGAAGCTGATTCAATCTGACTTTTTTTTTTAAAAAAAATTGCACTTTTGGCGCTCTACTAGCTCTCAAGTAATGAAGTTTCCTTTCGACAAGAGAGGCTTTACGTCAATAAGCTCAACATTATATTGGTGCAGGTAATCTATACTAGTTTGGTTGTCTTCTAGAGCAGACTTCTCTTATCTGAATGTATATTTTATGCTTTGCAAGACTCCGTACTGTATAAGATGCTATTCATATGGCTTTTGATTTTCCAGTGTAGCACATCTCCATTGCTTATGTTGCCTGTTTGCACTATAATAGGTTTTAAAGCGTGAGTGGCCTGCCAGGTGGACAACCTTCATTCCTGACCTTGTTGCAGCGGCAAGGAGTAGTGAAACGATCTGTGAGAATTGTATGGCTATATTGAAGGCAAGTTTGCTGTATTTGTTTCTCACCTCGTTGTTTACCGTATTGAATTGGTTTGGCTGAACAACAAATTGCAGCTCCTAAGTGAGGAAATTTTTGATTTCTCAAGAGGTGAGATGACACAACAAAAGATTAAAGAATTAAAGAATTCGCTAAACAGGTAAAATTTCCTTCTCTTTATGCTACCTTTCAGCCTCTTAACTGATACACTACTCATTTAATTCATTGATTGTGCTATTTTGGGGGGTTCATTTCTTTTTTTGCCTGTCTGGATTATGGCTTGACTCCTATTGATTCATTGATTTCCAAACATTCTTTATTGGTGAGTTGACTTGAGTTCTAATACAGTGTTCTATGTTGTCAACAGTGAATTTCGCCTTATTCACGAGCTATGCTTATATGTTCTATCTGTGTCCCAAAGACCTGAACTTATACGTGCAACATTGGCCACACTTCATGCTTTCCTGTCATGGATCCCCATTGGCTTCATATTTGAGTCACCACTGGTGTGTTTCTTATCTCCACATTTATTTGAATTTGCTTATATACTATTGCATTTGCTCCAACTGGTACTAAGCCTTTCCATCCTTGTTGATCATAGCTGGAGACGCTGTTGAAGTTCTTCCCTGTCGCCGCTTACCGGAATCTTACACTTCAATGCCTGACAGAGGTGAAAATATCTATTTCCTGCTGTTTGTAATTGGTAGCGTTTAGTACTGTTCCATTATGGCAACCAGTTGGTACACTCTATTTGAACTTGATGGTTGTTGAGCTTCATCTGTCAATTACTTGAATAAGGATTCAGGAACCGGCTGTGTTTACTGATATTTTAAGCTATCGCAGGTTGCCGCTCTTCACTTTGGTGACTTCTACAACATGCAGTATGTCAAGATGTACACAGTCTTCATGATGCAGCTGCAGGTGCATTTTGAATCTTCAAGAACTATGCTTCACTTTCCTCTAGCTTTCCATAGTTCTTTCTTTGGTGCTTTCTTGTTTCACTTGGGTTGCTGTTGTTGATGAATAGGCAATTCTTCCTTCCGGAACAATTCCAGATGCCTATGCCAATGGTTCTAATGAAGATCAGGTATATTTTATCTAAGTTAAAGTAGCATTCTTTTCTTGTGTCCTCTTCATAACAATTAATGTTTAGTTTGGTACGTTCAATTCCTTAGTCTGCTTATTGTTATTATACCACATCTAATCCAATTTTGACCGTTTCATGTAGTAAGGAAAAGGCAGGATATAATTCTACAACATTCTGGAAATGCTGAGCTTTCAATTTCTGTAAAATCTTAAATTACAGATTTCAAAAGCGTTTGAGTTCAATTGTGAACAGTCAATTTGAAATGTTGAATTTCAAATCTTAAATTACAGATTTCAAAAGCGTCTGAGTTCAATTGTGAACAGTCTATTTGAAATGTTGAATTTCAAATCTTCCTAGTTTTTAAAGTTTGAAATTCAAAATTATAAAATCTTTCAGTTATTCAACATACCAAATGCTTATAATTTTATAGTTTCAGAATTGAACCTCAAATTCTTATAGTACAAAGTTTTAGAAAAAATGGAATTCATAATTTGAATATTTAAAATCTGAAGTTTCATAATTGAAATTTGTATTTTCTTATGTGGATATTTAGAGGGCTTCCTAAAATTTCACTTGTGAATTTCAAACTTTTTGCAAGTGAAGGATTGACCAATTGTTGTGCTAAGTGAGGCCTTGTCAATGGTAGAATTGTTATTTTGTTCTAATGGGAATATTTGCCATATACTATTCAATTGGGTTACAAGGGAAGTCGTGGTAATCCTTAATAGATTTGCTGGTAAAATGCTATATAATGCATCCCCTGCTTTTATATAATGCACTAACACATATTTTTTGTTCTTCTGAGCAGGCATTTATCCAAAACCTTGCACTATTTTTCACATCCTTCTTTAAGGTAATGGTCACTACATTCTCAATGAAACAAGCTGTCTAGTATTATGCTTTTGGATTGTTAAAATCCATTCAAATGCTTTGATTAACCAATCTATTCGATTAATTTAACATTCCCCATCTATGGGAAAAAATGGTCCACCTTCTTGGCTTGTACAATGTAGATTAGTTTCACATCCAATTTATGAATAAAGAATATGTTATACTGGCGATGATTAAAATGTTATACAAAATTCCAGTCTCAAAATCCTTTAACTTCTCTTTCATTGCAATAAATGTAGAATCACATGCGTATACTGGAAGCAACTCCTGAAAATAGAGCTGCGTTGCTTTTGGGCCTAGAATATCTCATTGGAATTTCATTTGTTGATGACACGGAGGTTTTTAAGGTATGAAAACTATGGCTAAATTCTGGGATGCATGAGAATTGTGAGGTCATCTTACAATGTTGTTTGTTGATGAACAGGTCTGCTTGGACTACTGGAATCTATTTGTTTTAGAGCTATTTGAAGCTTACAACCAAATGGAGCGAACAGCAGCTGAAAACATGATGGGACTCCAGGTGCCTTTTATTTTAATTTTGGTTATTTACCTATAAAGTAATGCCACTAGTTTTGATCATCTCGCTTTGGGACATGGGTAGATCTCGATACTACGTTTTGGTCAGGTTATTTTTTGCATTATGTTTCAGTTGTTCCTGATTTGTCAATTTGTGTCGGTTTTTAATGGTTTTGCACTGTAAAGGAGACATGGGGCCTACATGACACTAACATTTCATTGCTATGCTAATTTATGTTTCAAATTAAGAGTCATCTTTCATCTTTGGCGCATATGTGATTACTAGTGCGGCAACACTTGTTGACATCATCGCCCCACATAGATACTCTCCATTTCACAATATAAGTCCAAGCCCACCATGTGCACAGACCAATAAGGTACAAAATAACGAAAGTCTTGACCTTGTCTATCCTTATAAAATGAAATGTTCCCACTGAGTTTTCTCCCCATCTTAAAAGTAGTGGTAAGGTGCGAAAAATTTCGATGAGTGCACTTGATTTTGTCTATTGATATACATTCTGAAATGATTACTCCCAAGAAAATGGACATACAGGGAAATAGAGGGAGTAATTGTTAATATAAATTATAAAGTAGTACATCAGTGTCACTGTAGCGCATGTTTCACCATGAATGTCACGGTGTTGCCTAATCGCAAGGGCTGCTCCGGGTGGACACCATGGAGGTTCATGTCACCTTGCCCATTAGGCGAGCTTCGAAGTTTTCTGGTCATCCGTGGGGTCGCTTTGCGTCCACAGTGAAGAGCTCGGCGACTGCCTTGCCTGGGAGGTGGTTGGGGACTTGGGGCTTAAAGTGGTTACACACATGACACACACACAGACAGACCAAGTGAGAGTGAGCTCAGAGAGTGATGGAACCCTAGCCCCTGCCGTCCCTCATTGCGCCAGCCGCTGCTAGCCAAGATCCCTCCGGTGGCCTTACCTCACTCCCTCCCTGTTTCCCTCGATGGCTGGTCTCCAGATCTGCAGCTGCAGCCTGTAGGTTCTTCCTCCGCATCTTCTTTTTTCTTTTGTTTCTCTGTTCCTCTTCCTCTGCTCCTCGATCTGCTTTGCTTTGCTGCTTGTTGTGGCTACTGACCAAATAGTAAGTAGGAGAGTAGTGTCGTGGAGATGATGTATGGACAATACTTGCCCCCTTTTCCTGTGTCTAGGGTGTGTATATATATTTCCATAAAGTGTATTTTACAATCCTACCCTTACATTTATGTGTCTTCTATAGGGGTATCTATGTCATCACACATCCTATTTTTGGTTTTACAACCCTTTAGCAGGCCGGATGGGCTTAGGTGGGGGCCACCCTGCAACAGGAGCCTCTCATGGTGAAGGGCTTCACGGGCCGAAGTCATGTCGCCGAGCCATTTGGCCCCCTCTGTCCCTGCGGCCTGTGCCCCTCCGTGTTATTGGGCGGAGAAGATGATCTTCTTTGGTGTGGGCGATCGCTTGCACGATCGTTGGCCGTTATGCGGCCAAGCGGCCGGCGTTCGCAATGAACTGATAGCGCCGAGAGTCGCTCCGTCTGCTGGCGCACGCCGGGAGTTGCACCGCTTGCCGACGCGAAACGGGACACGCGGCAGAACGGTAGTGGTGCGTCGTGGGATGTCAGGTGGTGGGTTGACTGCGGTCGTGTGCTGGTTCTCGAGGTTGTGGGACAGGTGTGCGTTGCTATGTATCCCGTAGCTATGTAAAACGACGCCACACGGCCCCTCCTTTAGAAATGAAATGAAAAATTGTTCCAGTGTTTTGATCATGTGTGCTGTTTACTGCGGGCAGGTGCTTGGTAGGAGCCATTTGCTAGTTTCGGACCTCATGGTCCGGCGGCACCTTCGGCATTGGGGGTGGGCGGAGGACTCCTTGCGCTTCTGGGGAAACTCGGCGTTCGATGGGGGAGACTTCGGAGCGGGAGTATGTTAAGATAGAAGAGCCGGACGAGTAGTAATCTTGATTACCCAAACGTATTTGTAAAGATTACTCCTCGCAAATGCAATAAAAGGAATGGTCGAAGCGAATATGTGCCATTGCCGTTCTTTCGTGATTGCGCTTGTCTTCGACGGAAGAGTAGGACTTCGGGTGTGAAGCGGGCTTCGCTGGCCTTACCCTCAGCACATAGTACGCGATACGTATGTGATATGTACGGGGTAGGATAGGAGCGAAGGGCCGACACAGCCTTCCTCGGCTAGACGTAAAATTGACGAGCGCTCGTCCCTACCCTCGAAATGGCGGCGGGGCGGCGGCTAGCCAAGTAGACGCCGGCGCCCATCCCTACCCTCGAGTGGCGGCGGTGGCGTC
Organism: Bonia amplexicaulis; assembly: GCA_036346245.1. NCBI lineage: Eukaryota > Viridiplantae > Streptophyta > Magnoliopsida > Poales > Poaceae > Bonia > Bonia amplexicaulis. The sequence continues at coordinate 10,855,996 of CM070753.1, read as the reverse complement.
TAGCCAAAGTAGACGCGCGAGCGCTCCGTCCCATACCCTTCGAAGTGGCGGCAGCGGAGCTGGCGCCTAGCCAAAGTATACACGCGAGCACAAGTAGACGCTCGAGCGCTCCATCCCCTACCCTTTGATGTGGCGGCAGCGGAGCTAGCGCCTAGTCGAAATAGACGCGCGAGCGCTCCGTCCCATACACTTCGATATAGTGGCTCGGGACGACAAAGTTCCCGACGCTTTATACTCCGTAGAGTACGCGGAGGCTCGGAGCTATCATGCGATTTTTTATACTCCGAAGAGTGCGCGCGGAGGCTAGCCTCTGTGCATCTTATTTATACTCCGAAGAGTGGCTCGGGACAACAAAGTTCCCGACGCTTTATCCTCCGCGGAGGCTCGGAGCCATCACGCGATTTTTTATACTCCACAGTGCACGCGGAGGCTTGCCTCCGTGCGTCTTATTTATACCCCGAAGAGTTGCTCGGGACAACAAAGTTCCCGATGCTTTATACTCCGCAGAGTACGCGGAGGCTCGGAGCCATCACACGATTTTTTATAATCCGCAGAGTGCACGCGGAGGCTCGGAGCTATCACGATTTTTTATACTCCGTAAAGTGCACGCGGATGCTCGCCACCGCGTGTCTTATTTGTACTTCGAAAAGTGCGTGCGGAGGCTCGCCTCCATACGTCTTATTTATACTCCGAAGAGTGGTTCGGGACAACAAAGTTCCCGACGCTTTATACTCCACAGAGTACGCGGAGGCTCGGAATCATCACGTGATTTTTTATACTCCGCAGAGTGCAACGGAGGATCGCTTCCGCGCGTCTTATTTATACTTTGAAAAGTGCGCGTGGAGGCTCGCCTCCGCGCGTTTTACGCAGAACGAGACACTTACGCAAACGTTGTTCTTTATTGATTTCCCGTTTGCGCGGGTGAGCTTTTACAAAGGGTAGAGGGGTAGCCATGTTGCGAGCATCACTTCGACTTCATGCGCAGTATCGCCGTAGCTGGTCTGCATTCCAGGTGTGACAAAGGGTTCGCCCCTCCAACGTCGTGAGGCGATATGCTCTGCGCTGCAAAACCGTAGTGACGATGTAGGGGCTCTCCCATTTGGACTCCAGTTTGCCTACCGTCGCTGCATGGAGCGCCATTTTGAGAACGAGGTCTCTTGGTTGGAATTCGCGCGAGTACACGGTGCGGTCGTGCGCAGCGCTACTTGACGTGCGTACTTTGCGACATGCTGGGTGGCACTCACTCGATCACCATCAAGGAGATCGAGGGATAACTTGTGCTCTTCCACCGGGGCCTAGGCGAGGACCCTTCTCGACCCGGCTTTTATTTCTTCGGGTGTGACTGCCTCGTCGCCGAAGAGAAACTTGAATGGCGTGAACCTTGTCGGACGTGTTACCGTCGTGCGGAGGGGCCAGAGCACTGGGAAGTTCGTCGGGCCACTTGCCCTTTGGTAGGCCGACGAGGCGCTTTTTGACTCCGGCGGAAATGGCGCCGTTTGCCCGCTCGATCGCTTCATTGGGCTGCGGGTGCCCAACTAAGGCGTATTGAAGTGTGATGCCGATGCGGTCGCAGAACGTTTCTTGAACGACGCGGAGTCAAACTGGAGGCCGTTGTTGATAGTGACCTCCCTGGGGATGAGGCTGGGGTTGCCACTGGAGCCTCCTGCCGCTCTCGCCTTTGGTCTTGGGCGCCGCCACGCCAGGATGTGGTATCGGCACCACCGCTCCCACCGACCGGGGCGGTGCTACCAAGGCCAACCGCCACGCCAGCGGTGGGGTTAGCTGCCGCGCCGCGGATGTCGATGTCGACACCCGCAACATTAGCATTGCCACCCGCCCCAGTTGCTGACGTAGACGCCGGCGGTGCACCAACCGAGGCCCCGGCGTTTGCAAGCGCTGCTGTCGTGCTCCTCTTCGTCCTTGCTGTCGATGAAGCTTTTTTAGGTGTCATCACTTCTCACGTTTTAAGACTTGCTCTCCGTCGTCCCCACGGACGGCGCCAACTGTTGTGACTACTAACCAAATAGTAAAGTAGGAGATTAGTGTCGTGGAGATGATGGATGGAAAATACTTGCCCCCTTTTCCTGTGTCTAAGGCGTGTATATATATTTTCATAGTGTATTTTACAATTATATCCTTATATGTGCCCTCTATAGGGGTATCTATGTCATTACACATTCCATTTTGGGCTTTACAACCCTTTAGCAAGCCGGATGGGCTTAGGTGGGGGCCACCTCTACAACACTGCTCATGCTCTGCTCTACTGCTCTTCCCCGTGCTCCCCAATCTCTGCTTTGTACCTCTTTGCCTTTCTCCCTGATCCGCTGCTCGCGTCTGCTCCGCTGCTCTCTGCTCTTCCGTCCTCTGCTCTGTGCTCTCCTGCTGATGCTTTGTACTCTGCTGCTCTCTTCTCTATTGTAGTGTGTAGAAGTGTAGTGTTTAGAATTGTAGTGCTGCTGATGCTCTCTGCTCTGCTTCCCTCTGCTGTGTTCTCTGCTGCTCTCTTCTCTGGTGCCGACCTATATAATTTGTTGTTTAATGCATGCCCTTATGTTCGCCTTATGTCGCCCAGGCGATGATTAGCTGATTAGGCGATGACCTAGTCGACTAGAGGACAGGGCACCTGTTTGGTGCTCTGATCGCCTAATACGCTGTGACAACCATGCGCCTCATGCCACTTAGTGGTAATAAAACTGTTGAAATTGACAAATTGGGCCCAAGTTTAAATGTTACTGTAAAATCAGATCTTCATATTGTTACAGAGCTTTTGTTTACTATCTGGGGTAAACTGAATCCCTCCCAAATCTGAGTTTTTATAAGATGTGGCAAAGTACCTGCAGATGTGTATGTTTTGCTTTTGTTTTATCAGTTGCTTTGATATGAATGACCTCCTGATATGTTTGGTGTGTTGTAGTTTCTTTCTAGTCTTGTGAAGTTCTGTTTGCTTTATTTTCTAATCATTTACCACATGGGCAACCTGTAGGTTCAGATGATTCCTGGAAATGTTGATGGTACGCTTACAGCTGTTCAACAGAGGAGGCAACTTTACTCAGGTCCACTCTCAAAGTTACGAACGTTGATGATCTGTCGGATGGCAAAACCTGAGGAGGTTTTGATAGTTGAAGATGAGAATGGGAATATTGTACGAGAAACAATGAAAGACAATGATGTCCTTGTTCAGTACAAGGTTAGTAAAAGAATTAGTTGGCAATCTGGCATTTGTCCATCCACCATGTTCTAAGGATGTTATATTAACTTCCTACTGATGTTTCTGATGTTTATTTGCTGTTTTTATTCTAGATCATGAGGGAAACATTGATATACTTGTCGCATCTTGATCATGGAGATACAGAGCAGCAGGTATGTCTTATTCATGGGGCTTTAATACGATGTGTGTTGGCTTGGCACATTGTGCTGTTTCATGTTGATACGGTTAGAGATAGGGCAAAGTATGTACAAACAGAGAAATAATTGGAAACAAAAAAATGCTGGAGTGTTATGCTTGTATAGTTGTTAGTAGTAGTTAGCATTTGGTCATTGAGAAGTCATAATTTGTCATCTTAGTGCCATTGTTTTTATGGCAGAAGTATTAGTAATTTTGGGTAGCAGTGTAGGCCATAGCTATGTAATTGCTATATGATTATATTCATCTTTCCTTTCAAGTCAACTTAATAGACAAATATCCTTTGAAATTTCAGATGTTAAAGAAATTAAGCAAGCAACTAAATGGAGAGGACTGGAGTTGGAATAACTTAAATACTCTATGCTGGGCTATTGGTTCAATTTCTGGTTCTATGGTGGAGGAGCAGGTTTGTTGACTCTGTTAACAAGAAGTTTCAGACCTGTATAATGTATTTATGCTAATGGAGCAACTATTCACAATTGTTTCATTGTTACACGTTCCCCTCATTAGTGGATCTGGGGGTGATGACGGGGATGCATAAGCATGGTGGCACCTCCAAACAACTTAAAAATCAATAGTATACTCAATGGGTATAGTCTATTTTTTCCGTTTTGGACTTTGTTGCAAACAGTTGAGATGATTAGGACTTGCATTGAAGTTTGCGACCTAATTCTCTTGTCCACCTGCACATCAAGCTCCCTTCTGCCACACATCGGTGTTTTGATTGGATGTAAGGATGGTTGGTCCATGATTTTTGTAGTACCCCATTCCTCGAATTTCTATTGACATTGTGCCTTTTTTTGGAAGGGAAAACAGTAGGGGAGAGCCCTACTTCTAGAATATATTACAATAGGTAAAAACTGTACATATAGTTACAAAAGAGAAAGAAAAATATCTATCCCAGCCACTGGGAGATATCAAAACTAACTTTCTTTGAAACTTAAACTCTCAGCAAATCTATGTCAATAAGAATAGACATGCCATTGTGGTAATGAGGAGTGGTAAAGTGATGGACCAACTCATTTCATTACTCAAACCAAACAAGATGATGAATAGGTTGATCCTAGGACGAACTCATTGCTCAAAACAAGCACCCCCTTAATGAGTACAATCATTCAAGACCAATCTTCAATATCTTCTAAAAAGCTGTTTCCATGTGTACAGAAGTAGAAGCCACATGGCGTAGACAGGTAGGATGTACCAAACCCGTAGCATCCGGGCTGGAGTGACCACTTTGGGTGTTTGTTAGCGATTAAAAAACCATATATCATATATGATATAGCTGCTACTAAGAATAGGAAATGCCCCCTCAGATATCCCAAGTTATGCGTGTCAATAGTCATGGAATTTACCAATTTTGCATGAACACTCAGGGAAACACTTAAGGTTTGTAGCACGCATGTAACATTTTGTTGTTCAATTTTGGCACAGTTGATTTAGTATGGGGTGTTGTACAATCATATGTCAATTCTAGGTCTGCCACCGCACAGTCATGCCAATATTTGTGGACTTCATGTCTTAATTCCTTTATCTGCCACTTATTCCAGTATTCATGGTTACGTTATAGCAGTTGACACTGTACAATCCTTGAAATATATTCTTGTTAAATCTGCTGCAGGAAAACAGATTCTTGGTTATGGTTATTCGTGATTTGTTAAATCTTTGTGAGATCACAAAAGGGAAAGATAACAAAGCTGTGATTGCAAGCAACATTATGTAAGCATTCTTGTCATTTGTATTTTGTTATGCCTTTTCTAATCAGGATTCAGAAACAATGGTGTGCTTGTTTCCTTTCTTCGGCTATTAGGTATGTTGTGGGACAATACCCAAGGTTTCTCAGGGCGCACTGGAAATTCTTAAAAACGGTGGTCAACAAATTATTTGAGTTCATGCATGAGATGCATCCTGGAGTTCAGGTGACAAATTTTCTGGTTGTTTATTTTGTTGGAAAAAATGCATTGATCTGCTATTCAGTTGGGTGTGCAGCATGCTATGCGAATGTTATATTTCTTATCACTTCCCCTAATTTTCGCGAGTAACTCGGCTAAGATTTAGTCATATTTTGTTGTATATCTGGCACCAATGATGTTTGATAGTTTGTTTTGGTTAGTATATTTAACTGTGAAGGGAACATTCCTAGTAATATGGTACCTAACACTTGTTTTGCTTGCAGGATATGGCATGCGACACTTTCCTGAAAATTGTTCAGAAGTGCAAGCGCAAGTTCGTGACAGTACAGGTAAATATGATATTCTCGAATAATATCTATGGTGCAGATGGATGTAGCATGTCTGTGGGAATCTAGCTTTGCTACCTTTGTCTTAAATCATGCTTAGAATGTTGTTGAGCTCAAGCTTCATGAGCTGAAGTAGACTGCAACACCAATTCTTTACTATTGCAGTTAGGACTATGCGTTGGCAGCATTGCTTATAAAAATGATGCTTAAATCCACAGGTAGAAATTGTATAGCTAATTCTTATGTTGTGGTGAAAGTTAAAAGTTGTTTTAGGGAGTCTGACATTGAACATTGGAATAACTTACTGGAGAGAGTAATTGCTAAGGAACCAAAAAATGGGTGAAGTTATTAGCTGATTATGGACCTGATCCTTCCATTGAAGGAAATGAGTCGTTTTAGCTTTGTTGTTGTGGTTCAATGTTGTTCTGTATTTGTGACATGAATCTGATCAATATTAGCTTAGCTCCCTTACTAATCACCACAACTTTGAAGTTAATCTCCATCAAAATGACCCAATTGTTGGACCTGAATTTAGCTAATCCAAAATCCTCTGTGAAACTACACATTATTCCTTGTATCAATAGATAGTGTTCACAGATATATCACTGAATCATTTCAATCATAGCGTGAACCACATCGTTTATTAATTAGAAATTCCTATAACTTAGCATTTTAACTAAACTATGTTTTTGTTAAAGAGAATAAAAGTGTGCATTATTAATAGATGTGTAGGTTCCATCCACCTGTTACATGGTTCTATTCATTATATGCTAATTTTTGTTACTAGGGTTACATCCATTCATTATCATCACTTGATTACATCCACCTAGAGCAAACCAAATTCAGGGTTACATCCACCCGATGAGTTTTCATCCCACTCACAGTTTTAGAAATAGATACTAACTCGAGTAAGTTCTCATGCTCGTTCATGACCGTGGGCACGGCTGTTTAAACAGGTTACACTGCAGAGTTCGTACATTTTACCTACAAGAGATAATCAACTTGTTATGTTTTACACATTTTCTTGGACATGTGAATCAAGTTCATCACAAAGCTTTTACAATGCATGACCCAGTGTAGGTTACACACACTAAGGTTTCGTCTTCGCGAGGTTACGTTCACCACACCAAGACCCCTCTTGCGCCACACGCTGGCTTAAATCCAGCGGCACGACTCGTGTCCACGGTTGCTTAAAACCAGCGATACGACCCGTGGGTCACTCCAATGGTGCAACACGCACCGGTGGATACAAATTAGTTAGCTATGTCGTACCCATTATAGACTTGATTTTATACTGTTTTATATTGGGAGGTTATCATAGGATTTAGTCCTCAGAGTTATCTAGACGGTGCTGCCACAAATGAAACATTCTCATGCTACATTTGTATCAACCCTCTTACCATCGGCTTAGATATGTAAAACAAGTTTTAGGGTTTTGAGAAATACAAAACTAGTTATTTCAACATACCAACCATTTCTCTTCAATGACTACTCAAAACTAGTTTCATGATTGAAAATGATGATAGAGCAATTTAATGCCTCGGTATTTAAGTAGGACTAAGTATGATGCTTAAATACAACTTATAAATAGTATGGTTGCCATTATATTTCTAGGGTGACAAAGGTTATGTGTTCAATTGTACAAGGGTGGGGTATAATAATACAATGATTGATCGGTATTTATTGAAAATCTTAAGATGAACATACGTTTGTATAACAAATAAAAGCATGCAATTTGATAATTTAAACAAATATAACTTGCATAAAAATGTTGGTTCAATATGATCAAAGCATTGACTCGTCTGGCTCATAATTAGGTTGATATTGAAAGTCTTGACTTAGCTCGAACTACGGCTCTTCCGTGTCCTCGTACTCTACTTGGACAATCACAACGGAAAGAAAATAAATACGCAAGCAAACAAGTAAATCCAAAAGAAAATTAAAATGAACTCCAAAGTGGATGATTTTACTGCCATTAGATAGATCTTGAATTTAGATGAATCTAGAAACAAGTTCCATTCGATTTGGAGTTAAAATGAGTGAGAAAGAGCTCTTCAAAGTTTAAATTAGGATTAAATCCCAAAATAAATAGACGAGATTCTCTCTCACTTCCACCGAATTTATTTTTTCATTTATTTCTTTATTGGAAAAGATCATAAAGGCTGACAGGTGGGGCCCTCAGGTTTTAATTTATTTTTAAATTAATTTTCTAAAGGAAGAAGACCCGAGCAGCGACAAAGGGGGAAATGAAATCTTGTTCATGACAAGATGGGGGCCACTTGTCAGTGGCTCTACTTCTATTAACCGAAATTAACATAATTTTAAACGGGCTGGGCCCACATGTCAGTAGGTTATCAACTAACTTAAAGAAATGGGGCCACTTGTCAACAAAAGGTTAACAAAACTTAATGATGATCATTAACTTAATTAAGATTTAAACTTAACTGGCGCTACAGTGCATCTTCTCCCCGTCGAGCAATGCACGGCTCATCGTCGGTAGGGGGAACCATGGCGACGACAGGGAGGTCAAAAACGGGTTGCTCTCATTGAGCCGCACCTCTCGGCGAGGCGGCACTTGGGTGCATGGCACCACGGCAAACGACTGCAAGATAAACCAATTACGCACTAGGGGAGCATCTCGGGACCAGGGAGGACTCACTAGAGTCAATGGCCGAGCTCGGAGAGGTATCGAGCGGGATGGCGACGTGGACCACGGTGGCGGAGAGGACGGTGAGGACAACCTGTCGGAGGCGAAGGGGAAGGTTGGTGAGGTGCGGGATGGCTTCGGGGTGTCCACGCGGAGCTCTTGGCGGCTTGAATCGGGTGGAAGCGCGAAGAATCGAAGATGGCGTCGACAACGGCTTGGTTGGTCAAAGCCGAAGAAGAAAGGGGCGCAGAAGGCTGTTAGTGTTGGGGAAGTGAGGTAGAGACGATTGGGACAAGGGGGAGCGGCTCGAATGCTTTATAGCCGAGGGGAGAGGAATATAGTCGTTGGGCGGCTTCAATGCGCGCAGAGGTCGAGGGCGGCGGCACCAATGCCTGGCGCGACACAAGGTAAGGAGGGCGGAGCTAGCGCGCAGCGTGGGCAGTAAAGGTGGAGGTGGTGGTGCAATGGTCGGGCACGCAGTGCGGACGCGGAGTGGGCGCGGGCATGGCATGGCGCGGAGGGGAGAGGGGCGGTTCCGGGCACACAGACGCAGCGGGGGCGTTGTGGTGAGGACAGTGCGGAGTTAAGGCGCGCAAAAGAGAGGGAAGCGGAGCACTGCAGCTGCACAAGAGCCGACAGGCGTGCGGGCAGCGCGGCGAGGGCTCGCACGACGCGGCTGGCGGGGGCTCTGGTTGGTAGGGCCAGGCCAGGGGCCGAATGGGCCAGGGAAGGTGGGAAAACGGGCTGGGCTTGGCCCACTAGGGTTTGGCTGTCGGATTTTTGAAATGAATTCGCAGTTTCGAATTGAATTTGAATTCAAGTTCAAAATTTATTAACGCACTTGGACTCTCCCAAAATGGGATGTTATACCAACTCCCCCTAAATGACCCCTATTCTCATAGCTTCTTAAGTAACAACTTTATGAATACGCTACTACTCCTTGACATGATGCATGCCCATTTGTAGCACAATTGCCAGCACTGCCTGTCCACCATGGTGGCTGGGTGTGCTTTCAATGGTGTGTAGGGAAACAACAATGAGATGGCCAGCAGATATGGAAGATCCTGCAAGCACTGTGGTGGCAGTCACATACCCCTTTTGGTGTGCACTCTTGTGCTGGCCAGAGGCAACTGCCTTTCATGCAACACTGTGGCTGATACATTGTGTAGCAGGCCAAAGTGAAGCACAATTGCATAGTTTCTTGAGTTTTTTTTCTCCCGTCCTTTGGTTAGCGATCACTATAGGGCATGAGTATAATTCAAAACAAGAAAGGAATAATTTGCCCAATTAATTACCACAACACCATTAATTTAGAGAGAGATGGCTTAGTTGTGGTACTTTTGTCCCAAATAGTATTAAATGGCTTGACCTTAGTCGATGCAAGCCCTTTTTCTGGACTGGAGAGTGTAATTACTAATGATTGTGGAGGATGGTTTGCCTTAGATTTTTACAGTTGTGTGCGACACTTTGATAGTCTTTGTGCACTCTAATGTTTCCTTCTTTTGTTTTCAGTACCATTCTACTATCAAGCTCAAGAATTTAGCTTAAACTTTGGTCATTAGGATCTGGAGTTGTCCCTTAGACATGTTCCAAATTAATCTTGTTATTTGTGAGCTACTGTCTACGAGGTTTTTGACACTGCTATAATATCTGTGTGAATAAGTACCGGTTCTTGGTTATGAATTTATACACGAACTAAATGCAGAGACTATATTTTTTTATTTATGCGATTAGCATGTGTGGCAGCTTTTTGTTTGCAGTAATTTTTCTGTTCGGTGCCTTTGGTCATTATGTTTGTGGTCTGCAGTTCTGCACTAGACTCGATGTAGTCTATAATCATTCACTGGTTGACATATTTATCTGTTGCCCACACAGTTTTTGATTTATTGTTTTGATACGAAACACATGATTCATATGTATGTCTAGGTCATGTGTAGCTGTTACTGTCTAATTTCATGTTTCTTAATGGTTATACAGGTGGGTGAGAATGAACCATTTGTTTCTGAGCTGTTGTCCAACCTTGCTGCTACAATTGCAGATCTTGAGCCTCATCAGATCCATGCATTCTATGAGTCGGTATGTTGCAGAACTGAACAATTTTGCGCAGTGGGTGGACCTGGGATATATTTTATGTTTCCATTCTTTATTCAGGTTGGTCAGATGATTCAAGCTGAATCTGATAATGCTAAGAGGGAGGAGTACCTCAAGAGATTAATGAGCCTTCCCAATCAGGTTTCACATTATATCTTCTAGCATCCAATGTTGTTATTATGTTTACCTAGGATTCTAGTTTCAGTAGGGGCCTTCCCTACGGTTCCCATCAAAAACCTAGGATTCTAGTTATAAAACTGCTGCCTTCTAATCTTGCAGAAATGGGCTGAAATAATTGGGGAGGCAGGCCGAAGCAATGATATCTTGAAAAACCAAGATGTTATCAGATCTGTTCTTAACATCTTACAGGTAATAAAATGGAGGTTGGAAGATGCTAAGTGATATCTTTATTCCAAAGTTTCTGTTGCTTATCTAAATGATGGATCTTGAGCACTTCTTCCACATGATACAGTTCCTAATTAGACTGTAGCGAGTGTGGGTGTATTGTTGGCATTCTCTGAGCCATATAATGGTGTGATGAACATAGCTGAGATAATCTGACAGACAAGAAATGGATGGTTCTGACAACCAGGGTTCCGAAAACTGGTTCTGGGAAAAATTCGAGACCTAAGCTGGTAGAACCTACCAGGAACATTTTCCGACTCAAAACCAAATGTAAAATTGAATTCAGAACAGTTTTGTAATGGTTTTCACTGGCTGCTGACACACAACCAAGGTGTTTATGAACCGCTTCTAACACACCAGTTCCCAGCTGCATTTGAAACCCTGGCAACAACCAATATGTTGTGTATCATGTACTGCTCTGGACTTCGGCAATAGAAGTGGCAGCAATTATTCTATGCCTGGCAAGCAACTACATTATTCATGCTTCCTGTTCCACTTGTATTGTCTATACTCATGGGCGTTGATTTGTAGCTTTTGGCAGCATGACATGCTAGTGGACCTACAGCTCCTGATAATTAACTTTACCTTCAACTAGTAGGTATAGTTGGTAACTTTTCTAGTATTAAATCGAACAACACTGATGCCTTGGATCCTGGAACCATGGAGGTTTCCATTTTCCAGCGCTGGACCCTGACTGGCCTGTGTTTAGTGGATCCCAAAATCACTGGATGTTACAGAGCTCCATGCTTATGTGGCCTAGAACCAGCTTGAGAAGAGTCTTAAACGGCAGGATGCTTAGGCCTGGCTGGTTTTGGTTATATATATGTCATAACTGACCTGAACTTACCCATGCTAGGCCTATACTCATCCTGAAGCATTGTATTGTATTTGTTCGGGCTCTCACTCACCGAAAACAATTTACTGCTGGTGGTTCAACTGGCCGGTTTATCTTGATGCTGTAATCATAAAGTTTCATTTGACCGTACACCTTGTCACACTTAAGTCACCTATTATATGGTAGATAGTAGTATCAATAATTTTGCTTTGGAGAGGCATGCCATGGTGACATTTTAATAGTTGCTTTTATTGTTGGGGTCAAACTGGTTGCTTCGTCTGACTTTATTTCTCAAATCATAAAGTTTTGCTTCATGGAACCTTATAATACTTATTAGAAGCATGCCCTAGTGCCATTTTTAATACTTGCCAAGGAGAATATTGCTGTACGGCCTTGAGTTTCCTTTTCTCCAATTTCATTTATTGCTCTGATACTAATTGGATGTGGTTATTGGTGCTTGCAGACGAACACCAGTGTTGCCAGTTCACTTGGGCCACATTTTTTCCCTCAAATTTCACTAATCTTCTTGGACATGTTGACGGTATATAGGTATTTTACTTATCATTTACCAGAATCCTTGATATGGGTTTATATGTTCAAATAAAATTTGTTGGTAGTGGTTCTTTTAGGCTGGATCTTGATATCTCTGTTCATTTTCCACTTGCTGGTAGTGTTGCTTGCTTCTCCTGCATGTCACTGGGGGTAATGTTTCACTTGCTAACACGCTTCCTGTCTGTTGCACATCAGAATGTACAGCGAACTGGTATCAAACACTATTGCTGAAGGAGGACCATTTGCTTCTAAGACATCATTTGTAAAACTTCTGAGGTATACATTACTATTCTCTGCACCTTTTTTTTTGCGTATTTTTCTAAATAGTTTTTTGAATAAACAGATCTGTGAAGAGGGAGACGTTAAAATTGATCGAGACTTTTGTGGACAAGGCTGAAGATCTACCACAGTTAGGGAAACAGTTTGTTCCTCCAATGATGGATCCTGTCCTTGGTGATTATGCTAGAAATGTACCTGATGCAAGGGAATCTGAAGTTTTGTCCTTATTTGCTACGATTATAAACAAGTAGGCTTGCAGCTTATTGTTCATCCGTTTTGGTTTGTGGTTTACCCATTTTATATGTTTAGATTGTGCGCATTGGTGGTTGCCGAATAATTCGCTTCAACTCCGTTTTCTCGTTGATGTCTGTCATATGCAGGTACAAAGGTGAGATGCTTGAGGAAGTGCCTCGGATATTCGAGGCTGTTTTCCAGTGTACTCTTGAGGTACAATTGCAGTTAGCTCAACTGTTTCTGGTACTGATAATTATGATTCTAGACCTAAAGTTTTATGTCTTCTGTTCTGTATTAGATGATCACCAAAAACTTTGAAGACTACCCTGAGCACCGCCTAAAATTCTTCTCCTTGCTTCGTGCAATTGGTACACACTGTTTCCAGGCTTTAATTCAGCTCTCAAGTCAGGTATGTGTTAATCTTTTTTCAGATGTCTTGTAAATTGCAATAGCAGCATCACTACAATGACAAAGATACCTATATGCTTATGTGATGTCTGCATGATATAACTTTTGTTTGATTCTTTTCTTTTACCTTATTATTGATCTGTCTGTTTCAGCAACTAAAGCTTGTTATGGATTCCATCAGTTGGGCATTTCGACATACAGAGAGAAACATTGCAGAGACTGGTCTGAGCCTGTTATTGGAAATTCTAAAGAACTTTGAGGTCCAATTTATGGTCTATCCTTGGTTAATAGTGTACAGTTGCACCGAAGCTTACTGTGTGATGTCATGTCCTCGCAGGTTTCAGGGTTCCAAAATCAATTTTACAAAACTTACTTCTTGACTATTGAACAAGAGATATTTGCAGTTCTCACAGACACATTTCACAAACCTGGTTTCAAGCTTCATGTTTCGGTGCTACAACATTTGTTTTATGTGGTATGTTTGTAGTTTTCCGTTGTTCTATTCTCCGTTGTTTGTGTGCGTATCTTTGATTATTATCTTTGCTGACACATTAGGTTGATGGTCTAACTGAGCCTCTTTGGGATCCCTCAACGGTACCTTCTCAATATACAAATAATGCAATGTTTGTTCGAGACTACACTATTAAACTTCTCAGTTCTTCATTTCCCAACATGATACCTGTAGAGGTATGATCTCTCCTGTACATTCATCCTTAATTCAACCAGCACGGAACCTGAAGTTCATGTTTTCTGCAGGTAGCAAAATTTGTTGATGGACTTTTTAGCTCAAAAGCCGATATTCCAAACTTCAAGAACCATATAAGGGACTTTTTGGTTCAATCGAAGGAGTTTTCTGCACAGGTCTCTCTCTCTCTCTCTACATATTATATATATATATATATAGGGTGTAAAAGGTATTTTTCCTATATATATATACCCCTAATATAATAAAATGTTAGCAAATAATGTAATGTATAATGTTGCAGTCTTACCAAAGTATCATTTTAATGCGACCAATCTAGATACTCTTGCACACATTAGTGATTAAAGTTGGGAAAGTTTACTGCACAGATACCATGGTGACATCTATTTGCGAATAGTAGTAGTGAATATCCTTAGTTTGCAAACTCCCCCCTTGCTGTCACTTTCTGTCAATTATATCGTACAATGTCAGAAAGACAGTGGAACAAGTGGTTGACACATGTATCTCTTGTATATTATGTGCCGCTATACTGTGCTTGAGATTGCTGATGTGAGAGGAAAGTGAGTGAGGAGATAGAAGTTAGAACATAAATGGAAGAAACAGAAAATTTATTTAAAATTGTAATCACTAACATTCAAGCCAGCATGTTAATGGTGACAAAATAAATTGTGGTGGTGCTTTTCAAAGTTAAGTGACAAATAGGGGTTGGATTTTTGCAATTTTTCAATGTACAATGTGATTTCAATTTGTAGAGCAAATTGGGTGGTTAAAAGAAAATGGTTCCCAGCCTTTTTTTTTTCTGTTCTCACCTTATGGATGGGATTTACCCTGCTCCATTCCCAGCAGTCTCGCTGTGGCAACACCCAACATTGTGATGATGCCAACTTGTTCCCCAACCAAGTAACTTTTGTCACATAGCATTGTGATAAGTGCAAAAGAATCCACCCTATATCAGAAGAATGTTTTAAATTTCATATGGTTTTTGTATAAGCTGTGTGTTTAATGCCAACCGATACATTATCATTCCTCTGCTGAGTTGTTTCTGGTTCTCTGGTACTCAGGATAACAAAGATCTTTATGCTGAAGAGGCTGCTGCACAAAGGGAAAAAGAACGCCAACGGATGCTTTCCATTCCTGGGCTCATCGCCCCAAATGAACTGCAAGACGAGATGGTGGATTCATAGTGTTATCTGATTCCATCTGTGTAAGCCGCTCAGTGTCTTGCTTTGACGTCGGATAACTTCTGGAGCTCTTGTAAGAAAACGCCCAATTTTTTGCCGGGGTGATGAAAGAAGTGCTTCTGGCTTTACAACATTTTTGGTCTTTCGTTGTGCTGGTTCAGATGTTTCCCAAAGTAGATAGTGAAAGGATTTTAGCTGTCTGAACTGTTTCAGACTGCCATTGACACTCGAGGGGTGTTGGTTGTGGTTGCAGTGGCTGTTGTGCTCAATGTATTTAGCTGAGAGTGGTGCTTGTGCGGAGCCATTCTGTAGCATGATGGCCGAATGGCACCAAGTCTTCACTTTTTGCTTTTATAGAATGACATTGTACTGTAGCAGCTCTGGATTCAAGTTGAAAGGCATTTTACAATATTATTGTATTATTCTGTGAAAAATGTTTTCCCATTGCTCTCCGTCTGCTATTTTCATTTCTGTAGTTTGTTACCATCTTGCTGTTACCGTCTGTTCCCAGAGTTCCTAGTGGCTGGTGTAGTTCAGTTTGGCCAAACGGGTGAAAGCTCCAAATAGCCTCATTGTATGGGTGGTGTGGGGCAAGTTAAACAGGTGAAGCACGATTGCACGAGGTAGCACGGTGACAAATTTCCCGCGGGGGCGACCTGTGGGGATGATCTCCATGGTGGCCAAACTGTGACAAGGAATAGAGATTAAGAATTGAATATATACTATTTTATTTATAAATTATGTATTTTGAATATGAAATGTGTATTTTTATATGTTTTGGAGTTATATTCCGAGAAAAGTATATTCTTCAAAATTAATAAATGTAGCCACATAAAAAAATTAAGATGTATATGTTATGAATAGCGTATGCATTCTTTATGAGGCTAATGGGCTAGTATATATACACGTACATGCATAGTATATATGCAGATAGCTCTTTTACATAATAGGAAAAATATATAGGTATAATACACATCTAATACCTTCCTCAAACTTATTGTAAATCAACAACATGAAATTTGGAGAGAGAAAAACTATGCTGGGCTCTGGTCTATGCCTTTATGAAGAAGTCTGTTAACTGAAACTCTAAATGCACATACTGAAAAGCAACAATCTGGTTCTACACATGTGTCCGCATGTAGACAGCATTAACACAAATATACTTTATAAACTCATGCTTCATCGGATCTTTAGCAATACTAATAGCACATATACTGTCAGACAAAAAAGGAGTCGGTGCAGAAACAGAAACACCAAAATCCTCAAGTACCCTCCGCAGTCAATTAAACAATAGCTTGCAACTCAGACTCAGCACTCGAATAAGAAGCTGTTGTCTGCCTCTTAGTCTTCCAAGCGATGAGAGAACCATCAAGAAAAACACAATAAGCAAAGAGAGACCGACGATCAGAGGGATCACTAGCCCAAGTGGTATCAGAATATGTCTGGAGCTGTAAAGAGCTAGAGCGAGGGAAAAGAGACAACAAGAGATAATTCCACTAAGGTATCGCAGAACACGAAGAAGATTACTATAGTAGACTTGAATAGGAGCAGAAACAAACTGGCTTAAGATATGCATAGAGTACGAAATGTTAAGACGAGTGACAAAAAAATAAACAAGCCTCCTAACAAGATAACGATAGCGAGTAGAATCGATACGAGGCTCACCATCAGTTGGATAAAGATAAACATTAAGTTCCATAGGAGTCGCTGTGCGCTGATCAGTAAGAGAGGCACGATTAGGAAGATTTTAGATATACTTTTCTTAGGACAGATATAAGCCCTTAGGAGTAGAAATAACCTCAATCGAAAGAAAGTAACGAATAGGACCCATATCAGATATGAGAAACTGCACATGAAGTCGCTCCTTGACAAAAGTGATGTACTAAGAATCATCTCCAGTAATAATCATATCATCAACATACAAAAGAAGCATCCGACCATGAGACGAAGTATGAATAAAAATAACAGGATCATGAGCACTAACAGAGAAACGAATTGAAATGACAACAGAAGGAAACGATCAAACTATGCACAAGGAGTTTACTTGAGGCCATAGAAAGATCGGTGAATGTGACAAACCGTACCCTCAGGGACAGAATACCTAGGGGGTGGCTACATGTAGACCTCCTCATGCAACTCGCCATTGAGAAAGTCATTCTTGATGTCCAACTGAGAGATAGGCAACTGTCGAATAGAGGCCACAACATGGAGAGTGGGAACGGTGGTCATGTGAGCGATAGGAAAAAAAAGTCTCGTCGTAGTCACGACCATGCTCGTACTGAAAACCACCCTCTACAAGACAAGCCAGCAGAGCGCCCAAGAGAACCATCATAGCGGGTCTTAACCTTATAGACTCACTTGCATGTGATAGGAGTAGCACACGTAGGAAGAGGAACGATATCCCACGTGCTAGTATGCTCAAGGGCAGCGATCTCCTCTGCTATCGCATGCTGCCACTCCCGATGAAGAACAACATCACGATAAGAAGTCGGTTCGGTAAGAGCAATGGCAGCAAAGCCAAAACACTCAAAAGGCCGAATAGACTAGCGATCACGAAGAGCATATCAAGGAGGAGAGGCCGAAGAGGATGACCCATCAGAAGGAGATGGCACATCAGAAGAATTCTCAACTCGCAGACGACGAGTATAGTAGAGAGAAGAGAAGGAACAAGGTCAGGAGTAACCTTTGGAGAAGGTTGAAAGCATCTAGGCCCCTAAAAATGATTTTGGTAATTAATGAGTTTATATGAATATGGGACTAACTGTTTAATGAGTGTTTAAAGGTTAAGTCCAGGTTATGGTTGACAAATGCAAGCCAAAGGATAAGGATGAAGATCAAACATGGTTCAAGATAGAGGTATTTGTAGAATATGATCCCCTTTTTAATTTTACCGGTCTTAGGAGAATGATAGAAGACCGGATTATAGGATAAATAATCGTACCATAAAGAGGGATCCTGGCAAGTAGCTTGATAGCAATTCTTAAGTGTCCATGGATCAACTAGGATCATGCATTCTTGAAAATCTGTTTAAAAGCCAAACATGTGCTCATGCGGGCGTGCGGTAGTTCCGATTTTCAACGTCGGTACTACCGTCGAAAGACGGTAGTACTGTTGAAAAATCGGAACTACCGGCGATCGGAAGTTCCAACCTCAAGCGGACCTATTTTTCCGAGAGCACCCTCAGGACTCTTTTCCAAAATCGAGGCGGTAGTTCACTGTCGAGCGGTACTACCGCCACGGTAGTTCGGAGGATCGGACCCTTTTCTCGAGAGCACCCTACGGATGCCCCGAGTTTTAGGAGGCGGTAGTTCATTGTCGAGCGGTACTACCGCCACGGGTAGTTCGGGAGGAATCGAGCCTTTTTCGGAGTGACTTTTGGAGCTCGGCTCAAGCGGTAGTACCGCGTCGACCTTGCGGTACTACCGGTGAGCGGTAGTTCCGGACTTTACAACGTCGGTAGTACCGCGCCGACGGACCAACGGTCACTGCAGAGCTCGACATAGCCGTTCGATCGTCGAGATATGGGAGCGGTACTACCGGCCTCAGACCGGCGGTAGTTCCGCTCGCCCTGATTTTTCTGGAATTTGTTCCAAACGGCTAGTTTTGGTAGGTGGAAGGTATAAATACCCGTACCACTGCTCATAGACAGGTGCAAGAGACTCTATTGATCATTCTTGAGCATTGGGCATTCACTCCACACATACTTTCACTCTTGAGCATTCATTTGAGGTGTTTGAGCAAAAAGTGCATAGCATTCACTAGTTTGATCCTTGGCACTAGTTTGCAATCAAGCGAAGCCCGTGATTTGTTACTCTTGGTGCTTGCCGGCACCTGGACGATTGGGAGAAGCTTGATCGGTGATCTTCTCAAAGAAGCTTGTGAGAAGACCCGGTTTTCTTGTGAAGGTTGGAGCTCGCCTACCCGGAGCGGGGAAGAGCTACCTCTAGTGATCGAGGTGCTTCGGCTTAATTTGTGGAGCCGGTTCGATTCGTTCGAGCTAACCTCAACGTGGACTAGTGGGAACCGGCAAGTTTCCGATACCACGGTAAAAACATCGAAGCGTGCATCTCTCTTTTGCTCTCAAATAGTTCTAAGTTTACTTGCTTTCTACTTTGCTTTGCACTTGTTAGAACTAGTATTGTTATTTGCTTGACTAGTATTGTGTAGGCTTAAGTTGTCTTTCATTCATGTTCTTAGAATTAAAGAAATTTAGTCTAGTTGAAAAGAAAATTTAAAAACCGCCTATTCACCCCCTCTAGTCGGTATCCGCTTGGTCTCTCATTTTTAGACTTAACCGTCTAGAGAGAAAAGGATGGCTAGCGAGGGATTTGCTATAGGCAAGACACCTTTCTTTGATGGATCAAATTATGCTTATTGGAAAATTAGAATGTCAATTTATTTAAAGACCATGAGTCCAAGTGTTTGGAAAATTGTAAATGAGGGTTACGTTATGGTGCTTGATCCATTGAATCCAACGGATCAAGACGGGCGAAATGCTCATTTAGATGCCCAAGCAATGAATGCTATATTTGGAGCTTTAAACGCGGATGAGTTCAATAGGGTGAGCAATCTTGAAACGGCTCACGCTATTTGGACAATCCTTTCCGAAATTCATGAAGAGACATCCACGGTTAAAGAAGCAAAATTGCATCGGCTTAGGATCAAATATGAGACATTCACAATGTTGCCTCATGAGGACATCAATGAGATGTACACACGACTCAACAACATTCTAAATGAGCTCAAAGGCCTTCGTACTAACCTTTTCGATCTTGATATTATGAGAAAGATGCTTAGGGCTTTGCCGGAGAAATACGAAATGTTGGTGACACTCTTCCTCAACTCACCGGAGTTAGCAAGAATGACTCCAACATAACTATTGGGCAACCTCATCACAAATGAGCTATACAAGAAGGATAAGGAGGAGCTCTTGGAGCAATCCTCATCAAAAGGCAAAAAGATCACCGCCTTCAAAGCCAAAGCGGTGGTAAGTGAAGAATCCGAAGATGATGAGGAAAACTCCGAAGAAGAACTTGCTCTTCTAGTAAGAAGGATGAACAAGTTCATGAGAAGGCGTTCAAACCGAAGCGCAAACTATGACAAGGCAAAGAAGGGGCACTCCTACTCCAACAAGCGATATAGCAACATCCGTTGCTATGAATGTGATGAGAAAGGGCACATTGCCTCAAATTGCCCCAACAAAAAGGATGACAAAGAGAAGTCATCAAACAAGAAGGGCTACAACGGTAAGAAGAAGCTTTTCAAGAAGCTTCATAAAGATGGCAAAAGTGAAGCCCACATTGGAGAGTGGGATTCCGAAGAGGAGTATTCCGACTCCGACGCAAGTGAGGATGAGTCCTCCAAGAAGAAGGGACTTGTCGGAATTGCAATCAAGGAGGCTCCATCACTCTTCTCTACTCCAACATGCCTAATGACAAAAGGAGATAAGGTAAAATTCTTTGATGATGATGAGCCTTCATATGATGATCTTATGGATATGCTTGTTGAACTAAATGAATTTCTTGGAAAAGAGAAATCAAAATTTAAGATCTTGAAGAGGGAACATACATCTCTACAAGAATCTTATAAGGAGCTAAAGGAAGCTCATGATTTACTTATCCATGAAAAATCTTGCACTAGCATTGGAATAACTTGTGATATTATAAATGAAATGCCAAGTGTAAAAGTATCTAAATCTAGCATATCTACATCATGTGATGAACTTCTTGCCATGCCATGCTCTTCTAATATTGATTCTAGAAATGCTCTATCTTTTGTCCATGATGATTTACTTGTTCATGAAAACAAAGATTTAAAGGAACAAGTGTTAAAATTGAACAAAAGCTTGGAGAGAGCATACAAAGGAAAAGCTACCCTTGATAAACTACTAAGCGATCAAAGATGCTCATTCAACAAAGAAGGACTTGGGTACATTCCCAAGAAAGGTAAGAAACCGGTATACAAGCCCACAAGGTTTGTAAAAGAAAATGGTAAATATTGTACAAAATGCCGGGATTTGGGACATGAGTCTCATAATTGTTCCAAGGGTAAGATTCAATCCATTGGTTTATATGACTCATGTTATATGCTTAGAAAATCTGAAAATAGAAACATTATTGCTCATTTTATTGGCACCTCGATTTTGGGTGCTAAAAGGAAATCCATTTGGGTGCCCAAAACCTTAGTTACTAACCTCCAAGGACCCAAACAAATTTGGGTACATAAAAGAACTTGATTCTCTTTTGTAGGTGAACTACAAGACCGGTGGAAGGCATTGGGTGTTGGATAGTGGATGCACCCAACACATGACCGGAGACCGGAAAATGTTCACCACCTTTGAGAGCGGGAGCAATGAGAAAATTACCTTTGGGGATAATAGCAAAGGAAAGGTACTTGGTTTGGGTAAAATTGCTATTTTCAATGACCTTTCCATTTCCAATGTATCTTTAGTAGAAACATTAAATTTTAATTTGCTATCCGTTGCTCAATTATGTGATTTAGGCTTAACTTGTTCCTTCTCTAAAGAAAATGTCATTATTTCAAAAGAAAATGAAAAGGAGATTGTTTTCAAAGGTTTTAGATTTGGAAATCTTTATTTAGTGGATTTCACTTCAAATGAGTCTTGCTTAAAAACTTGTTTAATTGCAAAAACATCTTTGGGTTGGTTATGGCATGGAAGGTTAGGTCATGTGGGTATGGTTCAACTTAAAAAGCTTTTCAAACATGACTTAGTTGTTGGCTTGAAAGATGTGAAGTTTGAGAAAAATAGACTTTGTAGTGCTTGTCAAGCCGGGAAGCAAGTTGCAAACTCTCATCCTTCTAAAAGTATCATGTCAACATCTAGGCCATTGGAACTCTTACATATGGATTTGTTTGGGCCAACAACCTATAAGAGTATTGGAGGCAATAGTTATTGTTTAGTCATTGTAGATGACCACTCTAGATATACATGGGTGTTCTTCTTAAATGACAAAGGTGAAACCTCCGAAATTTTCAAAAGTTTCTCAAAAAGGGCTCAAAATGAATTTGATTTCAAAATAAAGAAAATTAGAAGTGACAACGGTTCCGAGTTCAAAAACACTAAAATTGAAGATTTTTGTGATGAACTTGGAATAAAGCATGAACTTTCCACAACCTACACTCGGAACAAAATGGAGTTGTAGAAAGGAAAAATCGAACATTAATTGAAATGGCTAGGACAATGCTTGATGAATATAATACTTCGATAGATTTTGGTGGAAGCTATTAACACCGCTTGTCATGCCATAAATCGCCTTTATTTGCATCGTCTTTTGAAAAATACTTCCTATGAACTTCTTATTGGGAGAAAACCGAACATTTCCTACTTTAGAGTATTTGGGTGCAAATGCTACATCTTGAGAAAGGGTGTTCGGCTCTCTAAATTTCAAAGTCGTTGTGATAAAGGATTTTTATTAGGATACTCTTCAAATAGCAAAGCTTATAGAGTTTTCAATAAAAATTTGGGTTTAGTTGAAGAATCTTGTGATGTGCAATTTGATGAAACTAATGGCTCTCAAGAAGAGCAAGAAAATTTGGATGATGTAGGAGAAGAAGGATTACGCAAAGCCATGGAAAACATGCAAATTGGCGACATCAAGCCAAAGGAAGATACTACATCACCCACCTCATCAAGACAAGTTGAACCACCTACCTCTTCAACTTCAAACGATATACAAGTAATAGATGATGAAGCAAAAGATCAACAACAACCCTTCAAGATCCATAATGCAATTGCAAAAGATCATCCAATAGATCAAATATTGGGTGATGTGAGTAAGGGTGTTCAAACTCGCTCTAGAGTAGCTTCATTTTGTGAACATTATTCGTTTGTATCTTCTCTTGAGCCAAAGTTTGTAGAAGAAGCTCTAGATGATCCGGATTGGATAAATGCCATGCATGAAGAGCTAAACAACTTCTCCAAAAATGATGTATGGACATTGGTGGAAAGGCCCAAGGAGCAAAATGTGATTGGTACAAAATGGGTCTTTCGAAACAAGCAAGATGAGAACGGACTTGTGGTAAGAAATAAAGCAAGGTTAGTCGCTCAAGGCTACACTCAAGTTGAGGGTTTAGATTATGATGAAACCTTTGCACCCGTAGCTAGACTTGAGTCAATTAGAATCTTATTAGCTTTTGCATCTAGCTTTGATATTAAATTATTTCAAATGGATGTTAAAAGTGCCTTCTTAAATGGAACTATCTCCGAACTTGTCTATGTTGAACAACCTCCGGGGTTCGAAGATTTAAAATATCCTAATAATGTATACAAGCTCTCTAAGGCGCTATATGGTTTAAAACAAGCTCCTAGAGCATGGTATGAGCGCCTTCGAGGTTTTCTTGTTTCAAAAGGATTTAAAATTGGTAAAGTAGATACCACTCTATTCACAAAAATTATCAATGATGATTTCTTTGTTGGTCAAATATATGTTGATGATATTATATTTAGTTCTACTAATCAAGACTTTTGCAAAGAATTTGGTGATATGATGTCTAGGGAATTTGAAATGTCAATGATTGATGAACTAAGCTTTTTCCTTGGACTACAAATCAAGCAATTCAAGGATGGGACTTTCATAAGCCAAACGAAGTATGTAAAAGACTTATTCAAGAAGTTTGGGATGGAAGATGCGAAACCTATCAAAACTCCAATGGCAACAAATGGGCATTTAGACCTCGACGAAGGAGGTAAATCGGTAGATACTAAGCTTTATAGATCTATGATTGGTAGTTTGCTCTATCTTACCGCATCTAGGCCCGATATCATGTTTAGTGTTTGTATGTGTGTTAGGTTTCAAGCTTCTAAAAAAGAATGTCATTTAAAGGCCGTAAAAAGGATTTTGAGATATTTAAAACATTCCTATAACATAGGGCTTTGGTATCCTAAAGGTGCTAAATTTGAATTAATTGGATATTCGGATTCCGATTATGCGGGTTGTAAAGTGGATAGAAAAAGCACCTCGGGATGTTGTCAATTCTTAGGAAGATCCTTAGTGTCTTGGTCTTCAAAGAAACAAAATTCCGTAGCACTTTCAGCCGCCGAAGCCGAATATGTTTCCGCCGGAAGTTGTTGTGCTCAATTATTATGGATGAGGCAAACCTTGATGGACTATGGAATCAATTTTGATAAAGTGCCTCTGTTGTGTGATAACGATAGTGCTGTCAAAATCTCAAATAATCCAGTCCAACACTCAAGAACCAAGCATATAGATATCCGCCACCATTTCTTGAGAGATCATGTTGGCAAGGGAGATATTTGCATTAGGCACATCCGGACTGAAAACCAATTAGCGGACATTTTCACCAAGCCTTTAGATGAAAGCCATTTTTGCAAGTTAAGGAGTGAATTAAATGTCTTAGACTATTCCAACATTGCATAATTTTATGGCTCACTTAAATGCATACTCCTTTGGAGTGGCTTGGACAATGTTGTGCAAAAAGTTCTTGTAAAAAAAAGTTTCCAAATTTGATTAAATGCAAAAATTATTTAAAATTATTATTTTAATACTTTTAATGCATAATGATCCTTAAAGATGTTAGTTGAGTGCAAAAACTAGGGATCATTTGCATCCTATACCTTTCTTCTCAAAATTCTGCAAGTCCTAGAAAAATCGGAACTGTAACACCCCAGCCAAACAATGGCCTGAAATGCTACCAAACTAACAACATAATAAAACTATGCTAAGGCATTCTATAAAATTTCGGCAGAGCCTCCTTTGTTTATTGATAAAAATGAAGTTCTAACAATATTATCAAAAGGTATGAATAACCGCAAGCAAAGTAATTTGGCTACTAAGCAGAAACATCTATAAATCTTAAGTAAAGCACGGAAGCAATATAAAGAAGTTCTAATCCATTATTACATCTTAATCTGAAGGTCATAATCAAATACCACTTGAACTAATCAACAAATAATAATTAGAGTTCTCTATCTTCTCCATGGTGAATATTTCGTGCAAGTGCAACAATACTAATCCTCTTTATTCCCATGCATCTTGACCTCGTGAAGGTACCTAAAATAAACAAACAACAACAACAAAACAACGACAAGAGTGAGTCCAATGACTCGCAAGTATAATCTGTAACAAATGCAAGCATGAACATTAACTCTCAAGTTAAACATATTACATATGAATTTCATGCTATGCATTATGATCAAAAGCTCCTCTTTCTCATCTCTTTCGCATTTTACCGTGATGCGGTGTGCATCCGTCAATGCACACCATGCACTGCACCCTCGGTGCAGGGACCAATGCCCACACTCCGCAAGTGTGGGGACCTCGATCTTGATCACCGCATGATCAAGACTTCAACAATTCTCAATATGATGCATATATGTGAATGTATCAAAAGATAACGAGCATTCACCATACTACGCATCAACCAATCTCATAAATACCACAATGTAAACAGAACATAAATAGCATTCTCAATTCATCACTTACTCATACTCACAATTTAAACAGTCATGATTCAACCATCATCCAAACAATTCAACAAATCCATAAACACACAGATTTTCACATCACAAATATACTTGCCTCAACCGCGAGAAAATGAAGAACACGTAGAAGGCACAACCCCTAATCCGCTCTCCTCCTGAATATTTAATTAATAATTACCAACATGACAGTAGCGGGTTTCTAGATATAAAATAACAGCAACCCCAATTAACCCAACAATTTATCTCAATTAAATCCCCAACTCCCTCGGCCAAATCGCCCAACCACGACAGCCGACTTCCAAAAATCATAACTTTCAGTACGTAACTCCAATTAAGCGTTCTTGGACTCTCTGGAAAGATAATTAAATTATCTACAAAAACTTAGTTGGGGAGACTCTCGATTCTGCCATTAACTAGCCGATCCAAACCCTTTTCTAAAGCATCAATATTCACGTCGGACTCTCTGGACAGCGCACTAAAACAGTCATAACTTTCACCCAGAAACTCGAATCCGGACTTCTTTACCTCTATTGAAAGCTAAGAAACTTATCTACAACTTTCTCAATTTGAAGGACTCCTGAATCGCCACTATTTCCGTCGCACAAACCGATCTACTAAACTCGTCCGAACTACCCGATCTGCGAGCAGTCGCACTAGAAAATTCATAACTTTTGATACAGATCCAATAATGTGTTCTTGTACTCCCGGAAAGATAATCAAACCCTCTACAACTTTCTAGAAGGGTCCAGACCTGAATCCCGACGAAACTAGATCAAAACCGCCGAGAAACAACTCTCGTCCCAAAGAGCCCAAAACCGACGAATCTAACTCGATTAAAACCAATCTAGAGACTACCGGGGATTACCCTTGACGACACGACGACGAACACGTCGGCGAACACGGCGACGAACACGCCCGCGATCTCCTCCTCTCTTTCCTCCGGATCCACGCAGTGCAATGACGAACGTCGGCGGCGGCGCCGGGGAGGAGACGACGACGATGAAGACGACGGCGGCGACCGGAAGAAGACGTCGGGCAAGCAGGCGGCGGGCTGGGGGGTGGAGGCGCAGGGGTGGAGGCGCAGGGGTGGGGGCGCCTAGGGTTTTAAGAGGTGGCCTCCCTCCCTCTTGGGCCAAGAAAACCCACAGGCCAAGGCCTAGGCCGAGTTGTCTTAAATTTTCATAAAACCCTCAAAACTCTTATAAATTTAATTATTTCACAAAGTCCCTCTCTATTAATTAAACAATTAATTAAACAATTTCGGGTATTACATTCTACCCCTTAAACAGAATTCGACCCAATTCTAACGCAACCTCAACAGAAAACAAAACAACCAACTAGCAATTAACTAGCACCGACGTGAACAACGCCGGTCTCGCTCACAGCATGCGAGACTCCAACTCCCAAGTTGCTTCTCTCTCGGTCTGCTGCGACCAAAGCGCTTTGACATACTAAATATTTTTTTTCTAATTGCTTGCACCTCGCACATAGGTTCTTGAAGATCCAAGTGGTTTGCCAACCTCCCGATCCTTGCTCCTTACATCTGCATAACTTTTCAGCCCGCTCTGGGCAACCAATAGATTCTGACTCACCAAGGCCACTCGTTGAACTTACGCCCCTACAACACTTGAATTGTGTAGCTTTAATTCTTGAATGGTGGTGGTCTTACTCGTTGGTCAACGGTTTTAATGAAGCCCACGCTCCGGATCTTTCAAGTTCTCCTCGATACCGAGTCATACAAAGCGCTGTGTATCCCACACTAGAACCCAAGGTAGTCCTAGTGATACACAAACCCCTAAAACTTCGCAATTAACAAAAGCGATTAAATACACATCGGGTTATCATTCCCTTTAGTACCAACCCACACAATCACAAAGACATATATCTCATGTTTCCATTCTCAATCGATCTCTTTACCTTAGCAATGAGCACCCCCTTAAACAAGGGCACACCACAGGGGTCAAGGTAAACCCACTCTTTCACACACAGAATACAACCGAAAATAAGAGATTCTTATTGCAATCACGCAAAACCAACTCCCATAAAAGGATCAAATCAAAAGAAGAGAAATGAGGATTCAAAGACGAAAAACCTCCCCACTTTCAAGTAGGTAGTTTGCACATAAGCAACATATACGTAAACGGGGAATCACTCAAATATCAAACCCGTCCATTTTTTTTCTTTTAGGAATAAACTTTCTCTTGAATCACGAGGTTCCAAATCATCCCATACCCTACTAGCTCAATTCTCTTAAATTGGCGTCATCAACTCTATGTTCAAACCGAGTGCATCCGACACACTTTTGTAGAGAGACTCTACTATTCTCACAATAACATACTCTAGTCAACTCCTCTACCCACATGTTACTTTAACGAATAATTTCTAATGCATCTCATCGTTATTCTCACCCACCATCACTTTACCACATATCTTTAAGGATAATCAACATGAAATTCTCGGCTCGCACACTCATTTACTACATCCAAATGATACTATCAAGGAACATCATAATATTCGAATCCACTCCTTCCACTATTCTCACGCAATAACATTAGCCTCCAAGGTTCTAGCATAGATCACCAACCAAAATTTCCCATCTCCAAGGCTTCTATACATATACTTCGATATATTTAATACAAAGACTCTTAAATTCAGTGACTAAAATTTCCACAATCAACCATACTCAATCCTTCACAACCACATGAAAACATAATCTCAACCTGATTATCTGTAAGAAGATTCTAACTCACGGAGGGTTACTTTCTAAAGCCAAGTCATACATGGCCATAATTTTCAACAATCCTTACTATCCCAACAATTCCTCAGAACGGTTGGGTTTCTTCACGATTATATACTCATTAACTACACCATCATAATCATCCTACTAGTCCTTGCAAAGTACCCAATCATGATGGTCCAATAAAATTGATCAAAATTCTCATACTTTCAATAATTCCAACGTTCCAAAAAATGAACGTAACACTCATGAACCATAACTAGGTTCTTCTAGTTGCGACAATATAACTAGTTAGCCCCAAGGACAACATCTTCTTTTAAATCAAATCCTCACCGAGAATTAGTCGACAGCATCAATTTATCACTCCAAAAAATCTCAAGCATCTTGATACCCACAATCTCACCCAAACCAATCACAAAACCACACCAACCAGTTGCCATACATATCCTAAAAGGGCTTGCAACCCAAATCGGTTACCCCTTTCTTAAAAGAGGCAAGAAGAAGTAAATTCAACACATGGGAAGGTGTTACCAATCGCAATAAACACTAGACCAAGGAAAGAGCAAAAGATCTTGGACAACAAACGTTAAGACCACGGTGAAGGCGCATGCCTCCTCGAGAAGAAACCATCAAATCTCAACCAATACGAATACATTATTATCATTTGAGCTCAAGAAACTCTTAAGCGGCGAAAATAAGAAGTCAAACACACTTCACAAAGATTACACAACTTGACTTCAACCTCCAAAACTTTCATCAAACTTTTTTTTTCCTTTTAACAAAGAGAACAACCTTCTTTGATTACGGTATCACCTTAACAATTCCAACAAAGAAGAGTTGAAGACCACAACACATTAATTCTTTAAGAACTAATAAAACCCTCAAACACTTTGCTTAAACAATTTCAGCTACTACATAAGTCATGAGATCAAAGATCGCATACACACTATCAAAACTTTTGATTTAAATAGTACCATAGAATTTATTCAAATTCTTATATTTAATGAACCTTCAACATTACCATCATAACCACAAATTGACCAACATACTAACATCAAAATAATACATTCTTAACAAGCATCATCATATCCTCAACTCCTTCATAAACTTTTCCAAAAGAAACATAAGAAATCATTGCATCATGTTTCTAATATCTAAGTAAGGTTGCAACTACTTGATCTAGGAGAACCTAGTGCATAAGCCACATAAATAGAACAAAGCTCTTAAACAAGATGATACTAGAACAAGATAATCTCGTAAATCATGCTAGTATAAATTTCTTACTAGATTTCATATATTCCATTCTTTATTGGTGCTCAACTCTAACTTAGCACCAATTGATTGTACTCTATTCACTATTGGCAATAATTGATTATTATTCGGTCATAACAACATTCATGATCCTAACTCCATTTTACAATTATAAGACATTCATGAGCATAGATTTTGTATCCTACCTTACATTCAGAAATTAGAATGGAAATGACTTTAAACTTCAATGATACCAGCTCGTAAGACAAGTTTCTACAAGTCAATGCATCAACCTTCATCTATTCCTTTATACGTATTTCAACAATTTAGCATTGTAAAAGATAGATGAAACTAGTAATTGTACATGCTCATAAAGTATCTAAATAAAAGACATATTAAAGATTAATATTACCAAGACAATATTCCCACACCTTCTTCTTAATAATTCCAAGCAGTTAGATTAATCACTAACGACAAACATAATTCCATGTATCCAACATGATAGAATTTTAATCAATCATAATAATCATTGTAACC
Organism: Bonia amplexicaulis; assembly: GCA_036346245.1. Taxonomy (NCBI): domain Eukaryota; kingdom Viridiplantae; phylum Streptophyta; class Magnoliopsida; order Poales; family Poaceae; genus Bonia; species Bonia amplexicaulis. The sequence goes on along the minus strand of CM070753.1, from coordinate 10,826,035 downwards.
CTTTGCACTCTCCTCAATAACTACATGGGTTCCAATCATGTATAGGCAATTTCTTAATCAACGTTCTTTAATAAACTATTACAAGCAATATCAAAATTAATCAACTACACTTCCAAGGATGCTAGTTGGAATTAATTATGCACCACGCTAACTTCACAACTTGACAATTCATACCATACGAGTTAGCTTAGATGATCACCACCTTCTACTTAAGCATAGCAAAATAACATAAATGATTTTAACACTCTCTTTCAAAAGAAGAGGAACAATAAACTTCAACGCCGAGATACGAAATATAAAGATCCAAAACTTTCACATAACAATGAGTTTTGCAACTCAAAACTTGCATTAACAAGAGAAAATACCAAGCGAGCCAATAAGTCATGATTCACAACAAGACAAAAGTCCCACGAAGGAACTAACCTTACAAATCAACAATAAGCACGGTAGCAAAGTATCTCAAGAGTCCTGGAAAGAAACAATAAGCTGTTTCAAGGAACAAGTAGAGACCAATTGCATACCCTCAACTGCAAGAACCACAATCTCAAAAGAAATTCATTAATCGCAATCACCAAGAATTGGTCAAATTAACAAGGATAATAACATCTTTCCTAAGAAACTCACCCAACACTGTAATTAAGTTACCCGAGGTAACTACATTGCTAATCCTCATACTACAAACAATGGTATAATTTGGCAATGCCAAGGCAGACATCACAACATCTACATCATCTCATTGACTATTCTAACTCATAACGATCATAGGAGCAAATCATAATCATACAAGATTATCAATAAGCATACAAGATTATCTCATAATGTAAGTCATCAAGATAACATGTCAAAAGCATAGATGCAATGCTTGACCCATCCCATCCCATGTGCACCGGTGTGTCAATTTAATAGTTTAATTACCACGGACCTAAAGCCCGCTCGATACCAATCTGTAACACCCGACCAAACAATGGCACGAAATGCTACCAAACTAACAACATAATAAAACTATGCTAAGGCATTCTATAAAATTTCGTGAGCCTCCTTTGTTTATTGATAAAATGAAGTTCTAACAATATTATCAAAAGGTATGAATAACCGCAAGCAAAGTAATTTGGCTACTAAGCGAAACATCTATAAATCTTAAGTAAAGCACGAAGCAATATAAAGAAGTTCTAATCTATTATTACATCTTAATCAAGGTCATAATCAAATACCACTTGAACTAATCAACAAATAATAATTAGAGTTCTCTATCTTCTCCATGGTGAATATTTCGTGCAAGTGCAACAATACTAATCCTCTTTATTCCCATGCATGCCGACCTCGTGAAGGTACCTAAAATAAACAAACAACAACAACAAAACAACGAAAGAGTGAGTCCAATGACTCGGCAAGTATAATCAGTAACAAATGCAAGCATGAACATTAACTCTCAAGTTAAACATATTACATATGAATTTCATGCTATGCATTATGATCAAAAGCTCCTCTTTCTCATCTCTTTCGCATTTTACCAGACGCGGAGTGTGCATCCGTCAATGCACACCATGCCTGCACCCTCGGTGCAGGGACCAATGCCCACACTCGCAAGTGTGGGGACCTCGATCTTGATCACCGCATGATCAAGACTTCAACAATTCTCAATATGATGCATATATGTGAATGTATCAAAAGATAACGAGCATTCACCATACTACGCATCAACCAATCTCATAAATACCACAATGTAAACAGAACATAAATAGCATTCTCAATTCATCACTTACTCATACTCACAATTTAAACAGTCATGATTCAACCATCATCCAAACAATTCAACAAATCCATAAACACACATTTTCACATCACAAATATACTTGCCTCAACCGCGAGAAAATGAAGAACACGTAGAAGGCACAACCCGGAATCCGCTCTCCTCCTGAATATTTAATTAATAATTACCAACATGACAGTAGCGGGTTTCTAGATATAAAATAACAGCAACCCCAATTAACCCAACAATTTATCTCAATTAAATCCCCAACTCCCTCGGCCAAATCGCCCAACCACGACACCGACTTCCAAAATCATAACTTTCAGTACGTAACTCCAATTAAGCGTTCTTGGACTCTCTGGAAAGATAATTAAATTATCTACAAAAACTTAGTTGGGGAGACTCTCGATTCTGCAATTAACTAGCCGATCCAAACCCTTTTCTAAAGCATCAATATTCACGTCGGACTCTCTGGACAGCGCACTAAAACAGTCATAACTTTCACCCAGAAACTCGAATCCGGACTTCTTTACCTCTATTGAAAGCTAAGAAACTTATCTACAACTTTCCCAATTTGAAGGACTCCTGAATCGCCACTATTTCCGTCGCACAAACCGATCTACTAAACTCTGTCCGAACTACCCGATCTGCGAGCGATCGCACTAGAAAATTCATAACTTTTGATACAGATCCAATAATGTGTTCTTGTACTCCTTGGAAAGATAATCAAACCCTCTACAACTTTCTAGAAGGGTCCGACCTGAATCCCGACGAAACTAGATCAAAACCGCCGAGAAACAACTATCGTCCCAAAGAGCCCAAAAACCGACGAATCTAACTCGATTAAAACCAATCTAGAGACTACCGGGATTACCCTTGACGACACGACGACGAACACGTCGGCGAACACGACGAACACGGCGACGAACACGCCCGCGATCTCCTCCTCTCTTCCTCCGGATCCACGCAGACAATGATTTAACGTCGGCGGCGGCGCGACCGGGGAGGAGACGACGACGATGAAGACGACGACGGCGCCGACCGGAAGAAGACGTCGGGCAGCACGGGCGGCGGCTGGCTGGGTGGAGGCGCAGGGGTGGAGGCGCAGGGGTGGGGGCTGCCTAGGGTTTTAAGAGGTGGCCTCCCTCCCTCTTGGGCCAAGAAAACCCACCGGCCAAGGCCTAGGCCCAGGTTGTCTTAAATTTTCATAAAACCCTCAAAACTCTTATAAATTTAATTATTTCACAAAAGTCCCTCTCTCTATTAATTAAACAATTAATTAAACAATTTCCGGTATTACAGAACTACCTACCAGTACTGTGAGCTACCGGTTGAGCGGAACTACAGCACTTGTGAACTACCGGATTTGACTTAAAAATTCGAACCCTATTTCCTGGGCCTCCTCTCTCTCTCCTCTCTCTCCCACAAGACGGTTCTTCCGCCTCACTTCAGCCGCCCGTTCCTCTTCTCTCTCTCCCTCTCCAAAAACTCCTCAAGAACCACTCTCGGATCTCCAAATCCGTTTGGTTTTCTTCTGATTTTGGGTCCAAGGCCTTCCCAAGGGTTCACCTCCTCCATCCCTCAAGGTATTTTGGATCATTCCCGTCTTTTATTGCGCATTTGAAACCCTAGATTTATTTTTAGGGTTATTCAAATGTAGATGATTTCTTGCGGTTTAAACTAGGGTAAATATGGTATTTTGGTATCGAGAGGTGTTTGCACACCTATTCCATGGATTCAATCCAAGAAAATACCAAAATCTCAAACCTATTGCTTAACCCTAGAATCGGTCAGGCGAGAGGTACTACCGCCCGACTGGAGCGGTACTACCGCCGAGCGGTACTACCGGCCCCTGAACGGCGGTACTACCGATTGCCCTGATTAAACAGCAACTTCTGTCAAATTCTTTTCAATTCTATTTGATCCATCCTAGTAAGGCTCTAATACTGTATCTTCTTCCTTTTAGATGCCTATTGCGAGGAGAGCGACTAGGAGACTTTACTCTTCTGCCGGACAGTCAGGAGAGTCCTCCGGCGCTCCTGCCGCTTCTGAGGCCTCTCAGAAGGCAGCTCAGGACCGTGGCAAAGGTCCAGCTGAGGAGACAGAGTCTGAGGGAGAGCCACAGCCACAACAGCAGTATAGCTCCCCAATGGAGGAGTCAGAGGAGGATCTCACCGAGAGGGAAGATCCTCAAATCGACTTGAGGAAGATTTCTGCAGAAGATTATATTAGGCTGTGTCGCAGAAATCAATACGAGCTACCATCCAACTCCATCAACCCCAAGTTTCATACAAAGTTTCAGGAACAAGTCTTTGATCAGCTATATGGAGAGAGTCGCCAGTTTGCTGATCATAAGTGGGTTGACTGGGAGCACTTGTCCTCCATTGACAAGTATGATGGGACCTTCGAGCTTTTCGGAGGAGGGTCGCATCGGTGGCGACACTGCGATCGAACTATAATGAGGAGATCATTCGCCGCTTTATGCTACAATGCACATATCTCCGGATTTTCAGCACATGACCTGGATGACAGTGTGCACGCAGTTGGAGGCGACCAAGCATGAGTTCGAGCTTGCTTTGAGAGCTGAGCTGAGCGCATTTGAGAAGGTCTATGACAAGCCAGCTCTCGAGATCTCCGCCTTCTCTTCCTTCTACAACCTCAATGAGAGATCTGTCCCTGGCACTTTGGTTGGTCTTCTTCCTATTCCAAGCATCATAAATAGGATTATCAACCATACTATTCTTCCCAAGAGTGGGAACTTTGATGCCATACGAGGACATGCTTGGAATCTCATAGACTACATCATGAGGGGACAGAAGTTTGATGTAGTAGACTTGATCATTAGGGAGATTGCCTCCTCCAAGAATGACAGGATCAAGCGCATCAATTATGGACCCTATATTTTTGCCTTGATTGAGACCAAGTTAGATTCAGAGGCAGCTACAATAAGAGACATAAGGCATATAAGCCTAGGCCTGAGCCTCCCATTCCCACCTCCTCTCGAGCTCGCCAGACTGATCAGGCAGCAGGAGGATCTTCTCAAGAAGCACCTCTGACTCCAGCTAGAGCAGCAGAGCCAGCAGCTTCTCAGACTGACGTGGCCACACTCTCTCAGATCTACTCCACTGCCTGGATGAGAGAGTCTCAGGCTGAGGGGTTCGCCTCAGTATCTTCTCAGTTGGCTGCTCTGGATGGACGTGTTGCAGCCATCGAGCAGTCTTTGTCTCAGCCTCCATCGCCCATGTGCTATGTTCGTCGCCGTCGTCGCGATTCTTCTCCTCCCGGACCCCAGGAGTAGCTTCTTTTGGTACTTGATGCCAAAGGGGGAGAAGAATGGAAACTAGGGCTATTAGGGCTATCTATCTCTATTTAGGGCTATCTATCTCTATTTAGAGCTATTAGGGCTATCTATCTCTATTTAGGGCTATCTATATCTATTTATATGTTTTTATGGATGATTGTAATGAACTTGGTTTATCTATGCTTTTGGATGTATTCTTGATGTAATGACAATTGTTTACTTCTATGAAATTGTTTCTATCACTTGTTTCATGTTATGATCTCTATTGTGCATCTTGTCAAAATTGTGATAAAATGTGATTTTATACTCTTGTAAAATTTCATGCACAAATTTAGGGGGGAGTATCACCCTTCTTTGACTTTAAAAAGGAAAATTCATATTGTTGCCAAAATGAAAATCATTGCTAGAATTTTCTCTCTTCAAAAAGTCACAAAAGAATATACAACTAATTGTCAAAATAAGTGGTATATTCAAACATTAAATTTCCATATAAAATGTGTTGTCATCAATTACCAAAAAGGGGGAGATTGAAAGCATCTAGGCCCCTAAAAATGATTTTGGTAATTAATGAGTTTATATGAATATGGGACTAACTGTTTAATGAGTGTTTAAAGGTTAAGTCCAGGTTATGGTTGACAAATGCAAGCCAAAGGATAAGGATGAAGATCAAACATGGTTCAAGATAGAGGTATTTGTAGAATAGGATCCCCTTTTTAATTTTACCGGTCTTATGAGAATTGTGGAAGACCGGATTATAGGATAAATAATCGTACCATAAAGAGGGATCATGGCAAGTAGCTTGATAGCAATTTTTAAGTGTCCATGGATCAACTAGGATCATGCATTCTTGAAAATCTGTTTTAAAAGCCAAAAGCGTGCTCATCGGATGTGCGGTAGTTCCGATTTTCAACGTCTGTACTACCGTCGGCGGTAGTACTGCTGGAAAATCGGAACTACCGGCGATCGGAAGTTCGAACCTCAAGCGGACCCATTTTCCAGAGCACCCTCCGGACTCTTTTCCAAAATCGAGGAAGCGGTAGTTCATTGTCGAGCGGTACTACCGCCACGTGTAGTTCCGGAGGATCGGACCCTTTCTCCAGAGCACCCTCCGGATGCCCCCGAGTTTTAGGAGAGCGGTAGTTCATTGTCGAGCGGTACTACCGGCCACGTGTAGTTCGGAGGAATCACGCCTTTTTCCAGAGTGACTTTTGGAGCTCGGCTCAGCGGTAGTACTGCGCCGACCTTGCGATACTACTGGTGGCGGTAGTACCGGACTTTACAACGGTAGTACCGCGCCGACGGACCAACGATCACTGCAGAGGCTCGACATAGCCGTTCGATCGTCGATGGGGAGGCGGTACTACCTCGCCTCGGGCCGTGAGTTTCCGCTCGCCGATTTTTCCGGAATTTGTTCCAAGCGGCTAGTTTTGGTAGGTGGAAGGTATAAATACCGTACTAACGCTCATAGACAGTGCAAGAGACTTTATTGATCATTCTTGAGCATTGGGCATTCACTCCACACCTACTTTCACTCTTGAGCATTCATTTGAGGTGTTTGAGCAAAAAGTGCATAGCATTCACTAGTTTGATCCTTGGCACTAGTTTGCAATCAAGCGAAGCCCGTGATTTGTTACTCTTGGTGCTTGCCGGCACCTGGACGATTGGGAGAAGCTTGATCGGTGATCTTCTCAAAGAAGCTTGTGAGAAGACCCGATTTTCTTGTGAAGGTTGGAGCTCGCCTACCCGGAGCGGGGAAGAGCTACCTCTAGTGATCGAGGTGTTTCGGCTTAATTTGTGGAGCCAGTTCGATTCATTCGAGCTAACCTCAACGTGGACTAGTGGGAACCGGCAAGTTTCCGATACCACGGTAAAAACATCGAAGCGTGCATCTCTCTTTTGCTCTCAAATAGTTCTAAGTTTACTTGCTTTCTACTTTGCTTTGCACTTGTTAGAACTAGTATTGTTATTTGCTTGACTAGTATTGTGTAGGCTTAAGTTGTCTTTCATTCTTGTTCTTAGAATTAAAGAAATTTAGTCTAGTTGAAAAGAAAATTTAAAAACCGCCTATTCACCCCCCTCTAGTCGGTATCCTTGATCCTACAAAGGTGCTGGTGTTGAAGAAGACGCCAACTGTGAAGGAGCCACCGGAGAGACCAAAAGCTGTAGTGGATGAGTGGTGACTATGGGGGTGGAAGGAAAAGTCAGGAAAGAAAGTGACTCGACAAGAAATGCTGAAGTGGAGGAAGGAGAAGGCCGAGGAAAGAAAGGATGAGACTCATCAAAAGTAACATACCGAGAAATCTATATCCGTCGGCCAAAAGAATCCCAACAATAATATCCCTTGTGCTCAGCGCTATAGTCCAGAAAAAACACACTCCACAGACTGAACGGTCAGCTTAGTGCGCTCACGGGGTGCAAGAAGAATATAGCGCACACAAACCCAAAGAAGCGAAGATTGGAATAATCAAGAGTCTTGCCACAGATACGTTCAACTGGGATCCCACCTTGAAGAGTAGAAGGGGGTTGAATATTAATCAGAAAAGTGGCAGTAGAAATAGCCCCAATCCAGAAGTGTGGTAGAACAGCAGAAGCAAACATGATAGCATGAGTTATCTCAAGAAGATGATGATACTTTCGTTCAACCACCCCATTCTAGGCATGAACACTTGGACAAAAAAACCGAGAAAGGGTGCCATGCTCAGCAAGAAAACCACAAAAACCACAAAGAACTCCCGACAAGTACTCCCTAGCGGAATCAATACTAAAAGACCACGACGTAGTAATGAAGACCGACGCAACCCACAAAGATGTCCTAAACGATGATATCATTGAGCAAAAGACGCAATGGAGGATGCAGCAGATGTAGAGGCGACAAGACTAACACGGGCAATGGAAGGAAGATAAAGCCAGTCAAGCTTCCAGAGTCACAACGGCAAGGGCCAGTACCAACTAGAGTCCTCGTGCAACGATCCTAAACACAACAAGAATCAGAATTTAGAATAACACGACAACCATGATTAGTGAGTTGGGCGGCAGATATGAGCTGCATGGCTAGTTTTGGAACATGAGAAACAATAGAACATGAAAGGATGAATTGGAAAGAGTGCCGCGTCCTGCGATAGAAAGAGATGTACCATCTGCTGTCTGAACAGTGATAGGAGTAACTAAACGACTAATAGAAGTGAGATTGGTTGAATCAGATGTCATATGAAAGAAATGACCAGAATTAAGGATCCAAGGTGATATACCTGAAGTAGGAGAAGTAGAAAGTGGTCTCTCACTGGAAGACTGAGCAGCAGAACCAGCAGAACCGGACGATGCAGAAGCAGCCATACGACACAGCAGTGGGAGAAGTTCCTGAGTGTCAGAGGCACCAAGACTCCTCTGAGTGGAGGAACCTCCAATGTCCCTCGGAGGACGGCTACCACGACGAAAATCTTTCCTCGTCTTGTAGCAGAACTAATCGACATGTTCATCTTTGTTGCAATAGGTGCAGTGGAGTCCCCTATCAACAGCAACTGTCACAGGTGGAGGTGCAACTGATGAAGGAGTAACCAGAGGCATAGTGGGTGCAAAAGCTGAAGGAGCTACCAAATCAAAGGAAACAATAGTGACGACAGTAGACCCACACCACGAAGGCGAATCTCCTTAGTACGAACAGCTGAAAGAGCCTCCAATAGAGTCACACTAGGGTGACGAGCCAGCAACTGAGCATGTGTCTGCTCAACACTGATAGGTGTGGTAAACATCTGGCCCCAAAGAGTCAATCTAACGCTATACCATGGACAACTGAGTATAGAACTCATTCACAGTGGCATCTCCCTACTGCAGTGACTGCTCCTGATGAACAACAGCAAGGTACAAGCAATCACCAGATGGCTCGTAGTGATTGCGCAGATGTGTCCACATCACCTGTGTAGAAACCAAGCTAACCACATCACCAGTGAGATGCACCTCCACGCTAGCAACCAGAATAGCAGAAGCATGAGCATCCTCATCGATTCATGTCTTACAGACAACATATTTAGTCTAAAAAGTCTCCATGGCATCCTCAAAAGTCTCAGATGCCTTTGCACGAATGTCTTCAGAAGCCTCTTTCGGGAGTATAGGCTCAGCAGGTGGAGCAGGGCGATGCGGACAAGGCAATTTGCTAGTAAGAAACTCCCAAAGGCGCTGACCACGTACATGGAGATGTATGTGCTGAAACCAGTCTCGATAATTGTAACCATCGAAGATCATCGGGCAATGAGGAACAAAAATGGTGCCTGAAGAGATTGACATTTTTTTTTGGGAATAAACCGGACTGAAGAGCACAGAGAGCTCACATGACTTGAGAACTCACGTAACTCATGCCCCGAAATAGAGGCATGGTTTAAAGCGGACTCACGTCCGAAACAAGCCGGGTCTCCAGAACAGCCGACGGCGACCCGACTTGGAGATCGGGCGATCAGTAGCGGCGGCTGAAGCAGATCAAATCCCACCCGTCGGTGGCGAAGTTAGTGCGATGACGAACTTATGACGGCAGTGCGGATCCAATCGGCGACGACTCGATGGGAGGCGTCGACCCCGCACGGTATTTGTGTCGGTGGCAAGCGGCAGTCGATGAGAGGCGTCGATCCCATGCGGTATCGGCGTCGGCGAGAGGCGTCGATGCTACGCAGAAGAATGCATCGGACGGAAGTGCTTGCGGCGGCATAGAGTGAAGCGCACGATGCACGCTGGAGGCGTTGCCTGGTGAAGATGAAGGCGACAACATGCCGTGGAAAAACCAAGCTGCGGCGATGACTGAAGAGAATCCAGTGGTGGCGACGACTTGGCGATGGCTACGAGAGCAATGGGGGCAGAGTCAGGTGGCTGCGGTGGCTAGCAAAGACGAACCAGCAGTGGTGACTCTCGACAAAAAACCCTAACCCTAGGTAAGCTTTGATACCATGTTATGAGTAGCGCATGTATTCATCGTGGGACCAATGGGCTAGTATATATACACGTACAAATATAGCATATATACAGATAACCCCTTATACAACAGAAAAAATACACAGATATAATACACATCTAACAATATATAAACTATTTTCAATCCCAATAAAGATCCCAAGGTGCCGAGTTTCTCCCTCATCAATGCCCTAGGCGGGGATGCTAAGAGCTCTCCGCAATTTCTGGAGCTGTTGCCATACCTGCTTGGTAGGGACTGGTTTGCTCGCCACGGGGTAGGATACCAGTGAATCAATTTTTAGAAGCTTAAAAATAGTACTTATGTTCACATATACCCGCGAGGATGAAGTTATGTGTCACAAAGCTCTAGAAGCCAGCATTTTCTCTTGATTGATTTGCTCATCATTGCAATAAAGGACCCTTTTTTCAATATACTTGTGAAGAAGGTGGAGAACAAGCAAAATGCTTGAGTGCATCTGCATCTTGCTTCTTTTTTTGAGTACTACATCTTGCTTCTTGGATAGACAATTAGACATGCATTCTACGATCTAGTGTCATCACCGTAGTTAGAGAAGGAGCGATGGCAAGGATGGCATCGGCAAAGACACGGAAGGGGAGGGATAGTTGTGGCGGCTCTGCCATGGTTTGCAGCTCCTCAGCCAGCCGAGGCCTGTTTTGGAACGGAAGATTGTGAGCGCTGGTGATCCAAGGATGGAAGACATTGGGGGAACGTCGGTTGAAGGAAACCAGGCTGGCGCGAACGGAAGGAGTGGACCAAACGCGGCAGCTGGGAAGAGGCCCAGGAAGCGTTGCGTGAGATTCTATGGCCCAGAATGGGAAGGTAGTCGCTAGGGCTCCTCCGCCTGCGTGCGGATAAAGGGAGGCATACGTTCTCTTGTAAAGGGGGTGGAAAATATACCAAAGACTTCCTTCTTCCTCTGCTCCGTTTCCTACTTGTTTCCTTCTTCCTCCTCTCCAAGACAACTGATGCTAACATAATTGGTATCAGAGACACCGATCTGGAGCCCAGTAGTAACCACCACGATCACTTCACTCGCTTTCGCAAGCAAATGGGGGCGATGGATCCCAACCTCCAACTCATCATGCAAGAATTGAAGGGCATCCGTGGTGACTTCGCCGACCTCCAGTCCTCCTTGTCGCAGCGCATTGATGCAGTGGAGAAGACGCTGGCGGATCGTTTCGGAACTATGGAGGGCGCAGCCAAGGTGTTCGACGAATGGAAGCCTCGCATCGACGCCACGGTTGATGACCTTCGTGTGGAGATTGGGGCACTTCGCAAGACGGTCCATCGCGTGATGCTCGATGGCAACCCCGTCACCGGCGGTATCCTCTCCATCCGGGGCGATCGGCAACTTCATCCGCCGGTATTCCGGCCGTCGTCGCCAAAGTGGGCACGCGTCGCAACCAATCCCCGGGAGACTGGGTTTCACACCCACCTCCCGGTCAAGGGTACGCATGATCTTCCTAATCCTCCATTGGGTCGCTCTTCTTCCTTGCCGCCTTTCCGAATTTGGGATCCGGAGGACTTGCGCGCGCTTACGGGGACCGTTCTAATTCCACATTCCATCAGCTGCCTAAAATGCCTTTTCCGTCTTTTGATGGGGAACATCCTAAGTTGTGGATATCACGCTGTGAAGATTATTTTGACATGTATTCCATTGATTCGTATTTGTGGATCCGCGTGGCGGTATGCATGTCCGGTCTGACCGCTGCGTTGGTTCTGATCGGTGGAATCTCGCGTTCGCCATGTTATGTGGGCTGAGTTCTGTCAATTGCTGTTAGAACGTTTTGGCAGGGATCAACATGAATTGTTGATTCGTCAACTTTTCAGCATCCGTCAGCAGGGCTCGGTGTCGGAGTATGTGGAAAAGTTTTCGAGTTTAGTTGATCAATTGGTAGCTTATGGTCGTCAGACGGATCCCCTGTATTATGCCATGCGTTTTGTAGATGGGCTTCGGGATGATATTAAGCATGCTGTTCATATGCATCGCCCTTCGAACTTGGACTCTGCTTGTGCTCTCGCTCTATTACAGGAGGAGATGACGGATCCATTCAAGCGCAAAGAGAACCGCAAGCCGGAGTATTCGTGGAGCACCAGACCCAGTCAGTGGAGTGTCCCGGAGAAGATCTTGCAGCGGCGCTCGGTGGTCCACGGTACGACCACTACTTCCCAAGGATTGATTCAGTGGTCTCATATGCCTGCGTCCCTGGCAACGTGGGAAGACTTGTTACCTCTCCGGCAGCAATTTCCTCGAGCTGCTGTTTGGGGACAAACATCAAGATGGGGGATGTGGCCCGGTGATCCAAGGATGGAAGACATTGGGGGAACGTCGGTTGAAGGAAACCAGGCTGGCGCGAACGGAAGGAGTGGACCAAACGCGGCAGCTGGGAAGAGGCCGAGAAGCGCTATGTGAGATTCTATGGCCCAGAATGGGAAGGTAGTCGCTAGGGCTCCTCCGCCTGCGTGCGGATAAAGGGAGGCATACGTTCTCTTGTAAAGGGGGTGGAAAATATACCAAAGACTTCCTTCTTCCTCTGCTCCGTTTCCTACTTGTTTCCTTCTTCCTTCTCTCCAAGACAACTGATGCTAACAAAGATTTTAATAGGAATTTTAAATGATTTATTTATTCCTGCAAAATTCCTATGAAGCGCCAACATCGGCTATAGTGTGCCCAATTGTAAGGAGCGCATCTTCACATGGCACTTCCAGCAATGTAAGGTGTAACAACAGCTTTTCCAAAATCCTCTATATGAGATTTTTTTAAAAAAAAGAGAGATAATGCATTAGACTTGTAGAAGAGATAATGAATTAGAGTTTTGAGTCATAGCTGAAACAATCAGTGTGGTAGTCCATGTTCTTGTAATTGTTAAGATCGACAAGGTTAGGGTGAAAGAAGCTAAAAATCGTAGAAAAGTAAAAAATAACAGAATCTTAGTATTACAGTATATACGGTGCTTACAATGACTACATACAATACGCCAAGGAAGGATTTTGTATATAGTACTACATGTAAAGATGTAAATCACATAGATTTGGATACATGCTATTTTATGCTATATTGCAGCTATTTTTCTAACATTTTTCTGAACAAATCAGAGTAACTTTTAGCTTCAAGTTCAGAATCTTGGTGGAGCTACTACCAAATGGGTATCGGTACACTATAGTGTCATGGATGATGATTAACTAGCTGAGAGGGGTGATGCTTACAATAACACACATCGGGAACGCCTGGAAGCTAGGTTTGTTTAGTGCAGCACCGAAAGCTCAGTTGGTAACCAGCGCCAATAAGATAGTTGACCTAATGCAAGTACATAAGCCACTCTTTAACTTTTCTATTAAACGCACAATTAGCACGACGCATCCGTGCTCTCTCTCTCACTAAGCTGACGAATCTTTTGCTTTGCAGCACCTTTTTAGATGGGAAAAAAGATCATGAGATCTGCGATCTACTTAAATTTATTCGACATCCTTCCTTCCCATCAGCGTAGTGTTAAAACTTAATTACGAATGAATTGTTTTTTTTAAAAAAATTGCATTTCTCACTGACATATGTGTTTCGATCCATATCATCAAACTTAATAATTGCACGGACAGAATTTCCAAAAACAAAGGAGCGAAAAATAGTATATCTCAAAAACAAGAACGCTATGCCCCGTAAATATGAGCCACAGCAGGGGTGTATCTGCAAAGCGCACGATTAGAAAACCCTCGGCCTGACACCAGCACCCCGCACCGATTCGTGTCCCCCTCCTTTCCTCCCCATTTCCCACGCCACGTCACCCATCCCTCCACCACCAGCACCACTCCACCCTCCTCACTGCCACGCGGGCCCCACTTACCCCGTCCCCACACGTCATTCAAATACACCCCGACGCAAAGCGTGCAACTCCTAAAACTAAGCAAACGACATCAGTAAGTACCCAAGCTCCAAAGTCTCCCCCCTCCTCTTGCTTTGACCCCCAATTCCACCCATCCCGCCCCACTGCTCCCGATTCCGGCGGCTGCCGCGACATTGATGGTAACAGTGGGCTTCGGCGCCGCCGACGATGGGCCTCTGCTTTTCCTCCAGCGCCGCCCGGGCCGCCGGTGGTAACGGCGCCGGGAATAAGGATAAGGGGAGGAAGGGCGGCGGCGGCAGGGGGATCGTGCCGTGCGGGAAGCGGACGGACTTCGGGTACGAGAAGGACTTCGAGGCGCGGTACGCGCTCGGGAAGCTTCTGGGCCACGGCCAGTTCGGCTACACCTTCGCCGCCGTCGACCGCCGCTCCGGCGAGCGCGTCGCCGTCAAGCGCATCGACAAGAACAAGGTACGCGTCAAGGGAGTGTGGTGTTTGTGTGATCGTGTCGCTGACCTGTGGGGCCGCATCCCAGCCGATTCGGCCAGCTGGGCTAGCCTGGCCGAGCTTGTGGGGCGCTTCGAGTTGTGCACGTCGGTTTGCGGAAAGAAGCCGACATGCGGGAATCTGGGGGTGGTGGTGGTACTGGTACAAATGCTCTCGTGCTACTGCACATTTCTATCATAAATCGCCGATCGCCAATTTGCCATGTCTCTGTAGTTTCCCGGGGTGTGTCTTGATTTGGGATTTCTGTGTCTGCTGATTTGGGCAAGGTAGGCTCTAGGCATTTGGCAAGATCAAGATAAGGAATGGATGGTAATGGTATAGGGCTATACATGTATGTGATGTGGACACATGCACTGTATATTAATTTATTCTTTACCATTGCTGGTACAGGACGTATAATAGTATACCTCCCTGGCAATATGACACTTTCTCAAAGACACTGATACGACAATGCATATAGAGTGTAACAAAAAAACCTATTTCACTTAGTTTCACATTAATAGTTAATAACACTAATTGGTACTTTAGAGGATGATAACACTATTTGTTAGACTTCATCTGTTGTGTTCCTTGGTAAGGGCCCGAAGGCCCAGTAGAATGAGGTAATGCTAGGGAAGAATGGGGAGGAAGAAGAACTAGAGATTCTTCCCTTTATTTCACTCTCCTTATATAGAGGGTCTCCTAATAACTTATGGAAATTACTTTCAGGATTCCTAACAAAATGGGTACTTATAGATAAAATCAACAATATGGAAACTAATAGAGAGAAACGTATTTTTTTTGCATTTTTCGAAATAGAAATAAGCTATACTTCGCTGATATGTATCGAAGCCATATCTAGGCCATATCAGAAAAGTAACTGTTGTGACTACTGACTAAACAACATATGAGAGGACTAGATAGAGAGAGACAACAACAAGAGACAGAGAGAGAGAGAGTGCTTGTGTATGGAATGAGTGGATCTGGCTCCTCATACCACTCTTGGGGGCTTATATACATGAATGTGGTATGTTAGAAATAATCTTGACTTAGAGTTCAAGACGTAGTAGAGTCCGTCTCCGTGTGTAACTCAAGTTGAAGTTATGTCCAACTTCAAGTCCTAATACGTATGCTAGTAGGAGATTATTAACCTATATATTGAGGAGGCTTGTAGCCAATTTTGCAAGAGAAGAAGAACAGAAGTAAAAGAAAAAGGGGGAGCACGTAAGAGAATAGAGAAATTCAGAAATTCTCCTGTGTTCTCTCAGTTTATTTGCGATGTGTGCGTTTTCTCCTGGAACAAAGTTAACAAGTGGTATTAGAGCCTAGCCAAGAATCGAGTCGACAAGTAAGAGAATAGAGAAATTCAGAAATTCTCCTGTGTTCTCTCAGTTTATTTGCGATGTGTGCGTTTTCTCCTGGAACAAAGTTAACAAGTGGTATCAGAGCCTATGTGAGAAGCGAGTCGCTGAAAAAATCGTCTCGACGATTCCGTTTTGCGCATCTCGCGCAGCGCTCTTGAGGTATCGCACGCAGTCTCGGCGCCCCCTGTTCCGGCGTGTTCTCCCACCGCGTTTCGCCGTCTCTGAAGCGCAGAGGACAACAAGTACGTCTTCGCTCGGTCCTTCGGTTCTGGCGCGTTCCGAAGCAGCAAGAGGCAGGCATCAGGCGTTTTGTCCTTCGGTTCTTCCGTCCATGTGGCCACAATGGAAAAGCGAAGTCTCCGTTTGTCTGTCCATTTCCGAGACGATGAAGCGCTCAGCGATGATGAATCAACAGTGCTCTGATGATGAGTTGAGTCAGGGACGTTGAGAAGATGTGTCGCCGTCCAAACTCAAGTAAGGTGGAAAGAAATCGGAACGTTGAGGAGATGTGTCGCTGTTCTGTGTCAAGTATGAGTTTAGTAAGTCGTAGTTGAGTCCGACTACCTCAATGTTTTAGAATCTATGCATCCGGATGGATCCGTACCAGTTGAGTTGAGTTCCTACATATAGCTTGCATGTAGAACGCTTCATGTGGAGGCGTGACTGGTAGTTCATAATGCATTGAGTCTAAAACTAGAGTATGTCAAGTCAAGATTAAGGGGGAGATTGTTACAAATAATCTTGACTTAGAGTTCAAGACGTAGTAGAGTCTGTCTCCGTGTGTAACTCAAGTTGAAGTTGTGTTCAATTTGAAGTCTTAATACGTATGCTAGTAGGAGATTATTAGCCTATATATTGTGGAGGCTTGTAGCCAATTTTGCAAGAGAGGAAGAACAGAAGTAAAAGAAAAGGGGGAGCAAGTAAGAGAATAGAGAAATTCAGAAATTCTTCCGTGTTCTCTCAGTTTATTTGCGATGTGTGCGTTTTCTCCTGGAACAAAGTTAACAGGGTAGGATGGGAAATCCTTATCCTACCCCTTAATAATTACAAAAGGTAGGGGTACATTGGTACATTAATTTATACACATGTCTCTATACTATTAGGCCTATTACATATTGGGTCAGTTGCAAGGTTCCGTCATAGGGGGTTGGGCCACCCCTACAACAGTAACATTTTTTCAAAAATAATCCTCTACTTCTCACATACAAGCTATTTTCCTTGCAGTTTCTTAAAAATAAAGGATACCGCAGTAACTTCTCACATACAAGCTATTTTCCTTGCAGATGATCCTTCCTGTTGCTGTTGAAGATGTAAAGCGAGAAGTTAAAATACTGAAAGCCTTACAAGGGCATGAAAATGTTGTACATTTTTACAATGCATTCGAAGATGATGACTATGTGTATATTGTTATGGAGTAAGTTTTGGAAAATCTCTCAAATGTTCGTGAAATCACTAGAGATTTCATATCTAAGTGTCAGGTCTGTGTGAACTTTGCAATTACTGGTCTTAGCTTCTGTAAGAGCCTCAATCAAAGTTGAAGGAGAGAGGGTAATAGGTTCGTTAATACTTGTTCTAGAAACTGTCCATGACTTATTTGAAGGAGTTGAGCTTAGTGATGCTTAGGATTTTAGTATGTGCCTTCCAAACCGGGTCCGAGTGATGATAAATACTTTGGCACTAGCAGTTGAGGGTTTGATGCGATGAGTCAGTGACATCACATGCAAACTGGCATGATATTGGGATACCCTAGAGAAGATCTAAAATAAATATTAGTTTTAAATAGAGTTCGGGATAAAAAAATGAACCATATTAGTTGGCAAACATTTCTTATGTTTCGCAGTCTTTGTTCTCTGCGTATCTGGAAGGAAACTGTACAAACTAATGTAATCTCAGACTCTGTTACGTCTCTCTGACAGATTATGCGAGGGTGGTGAGTTACTTGATCGGATATTAGCCAAGTAAGAATCATCATAATCTTTAAAAATTTGTGACAGTTTTACCTTCATCACAGAAGTACTGCATACCTTGTTGTCGCTCTGTTATCTTATGGGCTATATTGAGCTAAATAGGGACTTTTATTGATTCAATTAGGTGTGATTTTCAACATATATTTCATTGTTTCATGGAGAATAATGATTTTTTGTTTTTTTGTTTGCTACTTCGATTTTTTAGTTGGAGCAAAACATGCAAACAATGATTTATTTGCTGAAGATTGCCCTTCTGAAGGCTAGCATATTGGAATATCTGAGCTTACTGTTGATATTTATTGGCTACATTGTGATTCCTCATCCTAGATTATAGAGATATTGCAGAATGCAGAGTATTGCTGATAGTGCCCCTGATCATAAGGAGCTGTAATTCAATATAGATGTATGGCATATAGTAATACAGAATATCTTAGCCAGATGTTTTGTATGCACACAGATGTATTGATTTCCCTATGTTTTCTTTAATATCATAAAGCCAAAGGGTCAGAGAGATTGACAAAAATAGCGCATATATATTTCTAAAGGAAAGGCATAGCAAAATATAATTAATGTATTCATGCAGCAGAACAAAATATTGGATCAAATAAGATGGAAAAAGAAATGTAAGCTAAAGCACCAAACTATTAATATGTATGTTCAATATAAAGTTACTGTGTGATAATTCTTTTGTACAGAATCCAGAATGCTAAAGTCTGCATATGGTTACTCTGGAACATGCGAAACAGAAAGTAAGGGCCCATTGTTCATTGACATCAGCCGATTGCATGTGCCTGGGTTAAAATTAGCTATACCATTCACTGGTCATATCACTTTGATCGTTTCCAATTTGATCACATTATGCGTTTTTGTTGAACATGTATAAGGAGTCTGCTTATTTCTAAATTGATTTCAGTATGCCTGTTGGATATGTATCAAAAGTGTCATTAATCAGCATCTACATCATTTATGTCTGATACACCACAACTTTTAAGAGATCTAGTGAGTAGCAATGAAGATGGAACATACACATTTGTTTATGCACCCGACTCAGATAATCATAAGCTGTCAGATATCCTTCACAGGATTATTATTAATCAATAAGCGCATCTGTTTTGATGATGTATGCATAGAGTAGCAACTGTACTGATCTCGCATATTTTATGCCCTAACAGGAAAGATAGCCGTTATAGCGAGAAAGATGCTGCAGTAATTGTGCGACAGATGCTCAAGGTTGCAGCTGAGTGCCATTTGCATGGTTTGGTTCATCGAGACATGAAACCTGAGGTATACTCTAAAAGTACAAAATGGAATCTGCCTGTCAAGACTCAAGAGTAGTCGATCTTTTGATTTATTTATTATTTTTTGTTTCCAGAACTTCCTCTTCAAATCAACGAAGGAGGACTCACCCCTCAAGGCTACAGACTTTGGTCTTTCAGACTTTATAAGACCAGGTGTGTGTATATGTTGCAGCTACTTGTTCCATAGTTTTCCTGTTTTGACTTCCCGTTCATATGAATTATAGAAATTGCTCCCTAGGTGGCATTTAAACTGAGTTGCCCGCACTCACAGGGAAGCAATTCCGTGACATTGTTGGAAGTGCCTACTATGTAGCACCAGAGGTGCTCAAGCGTAAGTCAGGGCCGGAATCCGACGTTTGGAGTATTGGTGTTATAACCTATATTCTGCTGTGCGGAAGACGACCTTTCTGGGACAAAACTGAAGATGGAATATTTAAAGAGGTCCTTTTACCTAAACTATCTTTGTCCTACAGCCATTTTCTTTACATGTTTTAATTGATTACAAATACTCGTTTACTTGTCTTATATTGACTATATTTTCATTTTTTCTTCAATGTTGCTATATTATCTTGATTTCATTCTACTTTCTAATTCAATATGTATTAAAAGCCCATACCACGAGGAAGTGTATATTTATATCTTAAAATATTTTTGTACCATTTGAACATTTGCAATTCTAGGTTGGCATGTTTAGATCAAATAACTCTTATATGTCCTAAATTGTTCATGGTATTGTTTAGATCTTATAACTTATCTTCCCCAAATTGTGCTCAGGCAAAACATGATCTATGCTGTGGTGTGATCAATCCACAAATATAATCTAATTTGTTGTAAAGATGTAATGAAACATTTTGATATGCAGTTCACTTGACAACATAATAGTTTGACATCTGCAAAAAAAGAAAAAGAGTATTGTAGCTTTACACAAATTATATGTACTTCGTTTTAGTTGGGGGTACAACAATTATATACTTGACAAACTAGCTTACCGCAAGCATTATCAAGTATATGATCACAAAGGGAATTCTTGAAAAACATTGTAGAGGAAATGGCAAGCTAAAGAACGCACTAAGAGAATCAAAATATGAAATGGGTACAAATTTGAAGCAAGCAATCTTTTGAGGATTACACATTCTCATGACATGTTCGCAAAGTTGGGTCTGGAAATGACAAGCTCAAATCCTCTTTTCTCTCTAAATTCATGCTACCCAGAAAAACCATGGAGAGAGGAGAGTTGCATTATATGGATGAACACGGGAGCCAAGTGGTCAACAGTCCTTGGAGAATGCTCCTAATGTCCACAGATGCTAGTGTTATGAATAGCGCATCTATTCATTATGAGGCCAATAGGCCAATATATATACATGTACAGGTCTGGCATATATGCAGAAAACCCCTCTTACAATAGGGTAAATACACAGTTATGTAATACATATCTAACACCCTCCCTCAAACTTATGGTGGATCAAAAACATGAAGTTTAGAAATGTGAAAACTATGCTTGGCCTTGGTTTGTGCCTTTGTGAAAAAGTTTGCCAACTGAAGCTCGGAAGGCACATACTGAAGAGCAACAACCTGATCCTACACCTGTGTCCGTATGTAGGAAGCATCAACACCAATATGCTTTGTAAGCTCATGCTTCACCGAATCTTTAGCAATGCTAATAGCACATGTACTGTCAGACAAAAGAGGAGTCGGTGCAGAAACAAAAACACCAAAGTCTTCAAGTAACCACCGTGGCCAATTAACCTCCGCAGTCAACAAAGCCATAGCTCGCAACCCAGCCTCAGCACTCGAACGAGAAACTGCTGTCTGCTTCTTAGTCTTCCAAGCAATGAGAGAACCACCAAGAAAAACGCAATAAGCAGAGAGAGACCGACGATCAGAGGGATCACTAGCCCAGGTGGCATCAGAATATGCCTGGAGTTGTAAAGAGCTGGAGCGAGGGAAAAAGAGACGACGAGAGATAGTTCCACCAAGATATCGTAGAACATGAAGAAGATGACTATAGTGGAGTTGAGTGGGAGTACAAACAAACTGACTCAAGATATACACAGGATGTGAAATGTTAGGACGAGTGACACCAAGATAAACAAGGCTCCCAACAAGATGACGATAGCGAGTAGAATCAGCAAGAGACTCACCATCAGTGGGACGAAGATGAACATTAAGCTCCATGGGAGTCTCATTGCATACCGATCAAGAAGAGAGACACGATCAAGAAGATTCTGGATATACTTTTCTTGGGACAGATAGAAACCCTCGGGAGTAGAAATAACCTCAATCCCAAGAAAGTAGCGAAGAGGACCCAGATCGGACATAAGAAACTGCTCATGGAGACGCTCCTTGACAAAAGTGATATACTGAGAATCATCTCCAGTAATGATCATATCATCAACATACAAAAGGAGAAGCGTCCGACCACGAGATGAAATGTGGATAAAAAGAGTAGGATCATGAGCATCGGTGAGAAACCACCGCAGGATGATGCAGAGGAGAAACGATCAAACCAGGCACGAGGAGTTTGCTTGAGGCCATAGAGAGATCGGCGAAGACGACAAACCATACACTCAGGAATAGAATACCCAGGGGGTGGCTGCATGTAGACCTCACGCAACTCTGCTTTGAGAAAGGTATTTTTGACGTCCAACTGAGAGATAGACCACTGTCGAACAGAGGCCACAGCAAGAAGAGTGCAAACGGTGGTCATGTGAGCGACATGAGCAAAAGTCTCATCATAGTCACGACCGTGCTCTTGCTGAAAACCACGCGCTACAAGACGAGCCTTGTAACGCTCAAGAGAACCATCAGAGCGAGTCTTAACCTTATAGACCCACTTGCACGTGATAGGAGTAACACGCGCAGGAAGAGGAACAAGATCCCATGTGCCAGTATGCTCAAGGGCAGCGATCTCCGCTATCGCATGCTGTCACTCCTGATGAACAACAACATCACGATAAGAAGTCGGTTAGACAAGAGCAGCGGCAGCAAAACAAAAACGCTCAGGAGGCCGAATAGACTGGCGATCACGAAGAGCATAATGAGGAGTGGCCGAAGGGGATGACCCGTCAGAAGCGGAGGGCATATCAGAAGGATCCTCAACTCACGGGCGACGAGTATAGTAGAGAGGATAAAAAGGAACAAGATCAGGAGCAATCTTGGGAGAGGATGCTGATGGTGAAGAAGGTGCTGATGAGAATGAGGCACCAGAGAGACTAAAGGCTGTGGTGGAGTGGTGACTATAGGACTGAAAGGAAAAGTTAGAAATGAAAGCGGCAACGGCGACGGCCAACCTCAAGAAAGCCGATCCGGACGAGGTCGGTGGTAGCTCGGGCGAAGACGGCAGAGTCGGCGGAGCGGCGGTGGTCTCGAGCGGCGACGACCGACCTCAAGAAAGCCGATCCGGACAAGGTCGGCGGTAGCTCGGGCGAAGATGGTAGAGTCGGCGCAACGGCGGTGGTCTCGAGCGGCGACGACGACGGCCGACCTCAAGAAAGCCGATCCAGACGAGGTCGGAGGTAGCTCGTGCGGAGACGGCGAAGGCGGCAGAGCGACGACGGTCTCGAGCGGGGTCGGCGACGGCCGACCTCAAGAAAGCCGATCCGAACGAGGGCGGCAGAGCGATGGCGGTCGGCAACGAGGCGAGCCCGATCCGGCTGGATTTGGCAAGGAGCCCGGTGGCAGTCTGGGTGAACGAAGGCGAGGGAGGCGGGGTCCGTGGCAGGCAACGGCGACGAGCGGCGACAGCAACAAGGGGCGGCGAAAAAACAAGCAAAACCCTAGGTATGACGAAACCTTAGGCATTGCTCTGATACCATGAATGACACATCTATTCATTATGAGGTCAATAGGCCAATATATATAAATGTACAGGTCTGGCATATATGCAGGAAACCCCTCATACAATAGGGTAAATACACAGTTATGTAATACATATCTAACAGCTAGCACATATGGGTCTAGGTGGAGGCGATCCACATTCATATCTTCTCTCCCAACCCTAAAGCTCTAAGAAAAGGTTGCAGTCTAATACAGTAGCTGTGCATGTAGAAAAGCATGAATACCTTGGGATACCCTGCTAAACTGGTGGCCGCTCATAGTTGTGGTTAGTCTGAATTTTTTTATATTGATTGTGCCACGTTCTTTTTGCTGTAGGTGTTAAAAAACAAGCCAGATTTTCGTCGCAAGCCTTGGCCAAACATCACTCCAAGTGCTAAAGATTTTGTACAGAAGTTACTAGTTAAGGATCCCCGTGCAAGACTAACTGCTGCTCAGGCGTTATGTATGTAACTATTTTTCAATTTGGAACATCTGAAATCTTAAGTTTGCTGATCTGGTTGTTGACTATGGGGAACACCTAGTGCAAACCTGTATGAGTACAATCATGTATACTCCCAACATAATCGCTGGATAGCTCTTAGATGGATCATATTTAAGGGGACATCAAATAGCCCCTTGAGTTTGGGAAGTAATGTACCAGGGATCCCACCTCAAACCTGTATCAATGGTCATGATTGCACCCAAAGATGGGTTTGCAGTGGATACTCCCCCGGTGAGGCGGTAACTAATGCCTTGGTTGATTAACTTCTGCTGGGGGGTTAAGCTTCTAGCTTTGCTATTTTAAGTAATGGTGTCATGCAGTCATGCTTGCTAGTCGTATGGAATTCATACTTTTGTCTTCGCTTTTGATTGATTTGTTGGTCCTTTTATTTGTTTATTTGGTAGCATTGGCCTATACCTAGGTATAAAATTGCATGTTTCTACCTTTTTTTCATGTAGAAACTTCTTCTGTTGTTTGTCACAATTGGACATGGTTGTGCAATAACCAAGGGTTGCTGCAATCTAACAATATAGTCATCACAATTGGGCATGGTTGTGCAATAACCAAGGGTTGCTGCAATCTTCTGTTGTTCTACTATCATTAATGACTATATCAACTGACCTACGCTGGTTGCTGTAAAGAATATGAACTTGCTATTTTATACCTTGGTATAGCACAGTGTTTGATTTATTTATTGTGTTAATATTCATTTCCAGCACATGAATGGGTGAGAGAAGGAGGAAAGGCATCTGAAATACCTCTGGATATATCAGTATTGCATAATATGCGACAGTTTGTGAAATACAGTCGTTTCAAGCAATTTGCTTTAAGAGTAAGTTGGTATGCTAGAATTGATTGAGATCCCCCCTTACGGTGCTACCTCTGTGCTTCCCATGTGTAAAAGTTTCCAAAATTTTTGGAGATGTAGGGGAAAACATATTCTGCAACTTTGTAAATTTCAAGATGAAACTCGGTCACATTTGGAAGATATGAAATTGGCAAGCAGCTAAAATAAATAGTGATGAACAGTGAAAATTACTATTCATGCAGAATTTGTCTTTTTCATATCTTCCAAATGCTATCGAGTTTGATCTTGAATTTTTCATGGTTATAGAATATCCTCCCCTACATCTCCAAAATTTTTGGGAATTTTTGAAAACTTGTACACATGGGAAGCAGTGAAGCACGGAGGTAGCACCATAAGGCCTTATTTGGATGGGCAGGGATGGGCTGGGGCCCTGGTCCACCCACGTGGAAGTTGAGCTAATTTCTACCCCCTTCCACGTGGGTGGGCCGGGATTTTGGCCCATCCAAACAAGGCCTAAGGGGGAAGAGGGGAAGCATAAGATATTTCTCCTTTTATGCATGACTCCTGGATGTTTGAGAGGCAATTCAAATGGTTTTACAAATTTTGTAGGCATTAGCATCTACACTAAATTCGGAAGAGCTGTCTGATCTTCGTGACCAGTTCAATGCAATTGATGTTGACAAGAATGGAACGATTAGTCTGGAAGAACTGAAGCAGGTATATTTTCTTAGAATTCTTTGATATTTCATAATTATTTTACTAATATAAAACATTGGAGTTCATGATATGAGTATTCTTGTGTTGATTAAGAAAGGCGTCTCGATGGTCACTTCTGCGCCATCAATGTTCTCAGTTGACGGAATAGGGTTCTTTTGATTGTTAATTTATGCGATTTCCTATCTTTATTCTAAAAGTCCTTTCTAGCTTGTTGATTACTAGGTATTTTAAAATTGAAAAATGCTTCTATTCTTCAAAGCAAATGCGAAACCCTTTGCTCTTGTTCTAAGAACAAAGAAATAAATTCCATGTAGCATCATCTTGTATATACAAAACTTATTGGACAATTCCATTTTTTTCTTTTAGAACCTATTTGTTCTAGGTCATCTATCTTACTCATGACTCATCAGTTATCAAAATATGATGTCAACCCTAATGTGCAGGCTCTTGCAAAGGATGTTCCATGGAGATTGAAGGGTCCTCGTGTTTTAGAGATTGTTGAGGCGGTATGTTGCCATTCTTTACTGTAGTTCCACTGTAATTTATGAGGGTATCAATTATTTGCCACCCCAATGGTTGGCACTTCAGGATTTTCCACTCATTGTGTCACTAACATGTGGGTCCTAGGATCACATGTCAGTTATAGTGGGTAGCAAATCCTCAATTTTTTCGTAATTTTATTGGTATTAAATCCGCATGGAGTTTTACTTGGTTGGAGGTAAGTGCATATCCTGAGGGTGCAAAGGATTCAGAAAAATATTGGAAATAGTATGCGTTTATATAGCTTGTTAAAATTTCATGATCTAACTCATTCTAGTAGGAAATTAAAAGACAAATACAGTAAAATAAAATTATAAAAGTTATATATTTTTCAGAACACTTAATTTTTGTTTTCCCCCTTCTGAAAGAGTCAGATCATAAGAATAGGTAAAATATGCTCCAATAGTTGTCTTTTTTATTTTTCTAATGGTATGTTGCATGACTTTTCACCATCAATAGTTGCTAAATTACTTTTAAAAAATCTATACTAAACTACAAACCCATTGAAACCAAGTCCATGTTTTGCCTAATATTTGGTTGGAACAAACATATTCATGAATGCATCCACTTTCCTTCTATGACCAAACATTGGTGCTTGCATTGTTCGACATCCTCAAAATATCTTGCATTTATTTGGTAGCGTCTAGGTGTTTAAAGATCTAATTCTAACTCTAGTGTGATCTGTTTAAGAAGAAACCAGTATGTACAATTTTATTTCCTAGGTTTCCATTAATTTTGCATGTATGCAGTGATTGAACAACCACATGGCAACCTCTTTTTTTTAATAGCCTCCATCTGGATGGGACCTACTCGCTCACTTGGGCTTTCATCCTTTCTTCGCCTAAAAAGGCTAACTTGGAGTTACTATGTTTGGAGTTTCAAGAGTTTTAATCAATTACTACACACTTCAACTCTTTGCGTGGGACTAATCCCACTACTACAGTTGTGCCACAAGGTCACAAGGAACACCACTAATTGGGCTGGGGTGTTACAATGCGGTATGCTGACGAGCGTGTCAACTCTGAGAGGGGTGAGTGTAACCCTGTGGCCTGATTGTGGGGCTTGAGTTGGCCCAAGTGTAGAGTATATTTGGCTTAGTACCAGTGTACCACATTGGTTGTGGAAAGTGTGGAGTAGCAGCTTATAACTCTTGAGGGTCTACAGATAGCAACTTCGGCCCTAACCGCAACCCCGGCTAACCCTTTTGGGCAAAACAAGGAAAAATACAAAAGCAAGTTGCCAAATGTAATCTGCCTCGTGTCGGAGAATTTTGACCTTGGGGCATTACAAACTCACACACGATCTTGAATATCCCAGACTACTCGGGAAAAGAAGACTTTTGACAGAGAAACTTAACTCATTCCCAGACTACTCGGGAAAAGAAGACTTTTGACAGAGAAACTTAATTCATTCCCAGACTACTCGGAAAAAGAAGACTTTTGACAGAGAAACTTAATTCATTCTTTGCTTAATGAACTCTGGAATACAACCTCCCAATTCATAGGAATATCATCTCCAATAGATAAAAGGAAACAAACCCAACTAACAAGAAAATAAACCAACTAAAGATAGAATAAATAACTTATATCCTAATTAAACTATCAAGGAGGATTGGACGGTGCGTTGGTGGGAATCAATGGAATCGATGAACAGTAGCGTGCATGCTACTGTGCCCGCACCTATGATTCCACTCAACAACTAAGGTGGAAAATTTAGGGCAGTACACGGTGCTGTGCTTTTTTGTGTACTCATGCAGCAACAAACACCTAGATGCAACCAAAAAAGAAGGGGGGAAAATCCATGCAGTTAAGAGTTAACTAACATATTTTTTCCTTGCAAAAGTTAAGTTTTTCTAAAAAAGATAACATGGCATAAAGGTTTTCATTGGAGTTGCAAAAAGACAATCAATGTTTCATTCTTGAGCAGATTGACAGTAACACAGATGGATTAGTTGATTTTGAAGAGTTTGTTGCTGCAACACTACATGTGCATCAGCTGGTGGAACATGATACCGAGAAGTGGAAATCATTGTCTCAGGCTGCATTTGATAAATTTGATGTCGACAAAGATGGCTATATCACATCTGATGAGCTGAGAATGGTATACTTCTTCAGAGAACTGCCAAACTTCTTTGTTTGTTATACTTTCCTAAATTGTTACATAGTAAAAGATTCCAATTAGTCAAGCAGTTCGGGCTTCTCATTGGCGTATTGCTTCTTGTCTACAGCATACAGGACTGAAGGGTTCTATTGACCCCCTGCTGGAGGAGGCTGACATTGACAAAGATGGCAAAATAAGCCTAGATGAATTTCGCAGGCTTTTGAAAACTGCAAGCATGAGTTCACGCAGTGTACAAACTCCGAGGAGCTTTCGCAAGTCATAGTTTTAAATAGTTCACATAACTCAAAAGGCCAACAAACGGTGAGATTTTCGTTTCATCGGCACATGTAATTTGGAAGTGTTACCAGAAAGGCTTCTTGATGTAAATTATGAACGCAGAGGACCGTAGCTCATCTATAGATGTTCGGCCAAAATAAATAACATTCTTCTTGCAGATGTTTGTGTAGGGGTGTGCACTCGGTTTGTTTTAACTAGTTCTATTGGTTAATGTGTTTCTTCAATTTGGTTTTGAAAAATCCCGGATCGAATAAAACAATGTAGTTTTAAGGGAGCCATCCGGACCTGGCGCCTTGAGCAGTCCGATTTGGAAGAGAGTGCATCCGCCATTTCTTCATTCGAGAATATACCTGCATAACCTTTTCATCTAGCATGTCACTCTCTGTTCGACAAACTGCAGTAATCTCATTAGATGGTTTTTGACAGTTGCCTGAAAAATTCATAGATTATGTGTATATCTTTAGGCTTAAGAGTACCTTTAATTGCCTCTCTCTCCGTTACTCCATTTATTTTATGACCAGCAGATTGCGAATTTTGCAATTATTTTTTTATAGAATTTTGCGAATTATTTTGCAAATTCTAGGTGGCTTGGGTGCAGCATTCTCAATTATTTTTTTATAGAATTTTGCAAAAAAGCATTGCGAAATGCACCCTCAGAACAAATACATTTTTTTTATGTTGTTCAACTCCACGGTCAGATCAGAATAGAGCTACAACCACTACTACATGCTTGAGCTCTGCAACAGTTGGTCATGATTTTCAGGAAGTCGCTGTACGAGAAGTTGGCTGAAAGCGCAATGACACATAAGAAAACTAATCTCAGACAGTCAACGGAGCTGCCATAGGGTCAATGGTCAAATTGCGATGACATTTTCAGAGTACAGTACGCCACTCTACAGCATTATCCAGTACCTCATTTCCTCAACCTGAGCTGTTGAAAAGCTTTATTCCGTATTTAAAAGATTAACTTGAGTACTACAGGAACTGTCAAAGTGTTCTTACTTCTTATCATAGCTTAGTTTGATATTATTCGGTAGTGGCATTTATTTATTCCATATACACCCTGCTGTTATTTTCTGTTTATCACGCTCCTTACGAGAATGCACTACTATGAACATTCTACATTATGTACTAAAATTTTTCTTCTATCTAAAACGCATACTTGTATACCAAAATTTTGCCATTGCGAGGGTTGGTCCATCAAGCCAATAAGTTAGTAGCACTCAACCACCTTTATACTCCCAATATAGAGTAAAAAAAAGTTTTGTTAACCACTTCGAAAAAACTGTCCGGATAAACCACTTTGAAACGACGAAGGATAACCCGTCCTGTTTGTTTGTTCGATAGAAGTCATAATGTCAGACATGTGGAGGTCGTGAATACAGCGATGATGAATAACTGACTCTTGGATTGCATTGAAATTTGTGTTTGTGAAAGTTTCAGTTGACCACGTTTGACGATCGACAGGTTTCAACCACGTACGGTGGTCCGATCGGATTTATGATGGATGGTCCGATCGGCAATGGTCGATCATGGCATTTCGACCACGACAGAATAACCATGGCATTTCAACCATGGCAGAACGACAACGACAGGTCGAGCATAGCACAACGACCACGATCCGTAGTCGAAGGTGTGGACCACGGTTGGTAGTTGGTAGGCTTTGACCTCGATCAGTGAACCGGCGTAAGCAACATCGAACTGGTCGTATGTAACAGTGAACCGGTTGTAAGCAACAGTGAACCAGTCGTGATCTACAATACCTTATCGTCGGTCGTAGCTACAATGCTTTGCCGACGGTCGTAGAATAGTAACAGGTCGATACTCGAAAGCTACAGTAACCAGTCAATACTCGGAAGTTACAGTAACCGACCGGTAGTCGTAAGCTACAGTACCTGATCGGTACTCGGTAGTTGGTGCTATAGTGTCTGGTTGGTATCGGTAGTTGTAGTCTTTTGTGATTGGCAGTCATAGATTTCGCGATATGTTGTCGTAGTCGTAGGCTTTATGATCTGTTGTCTTAGACTTTGTGATCGGTTATCGCAGACTTCGCGATCGATAGTTGTATGCTTTACGATCGGTTGCCGTAGGCTTCACGATCGGTACTTATAGGCTTCGAGTGTTTCAATACTTGTAATCATCGAGTACTTCGAATACTCGTATCTGTTGGGCTAGCGGTCTGATCGGCTTAGGCATGGTAGTCCAACCGGCTTTCCTGAGTGGTTTGAGGTTGATTTATGGAGAACGTAGATACAGAGGTTGTGGATGACTTGGTTAGTGGTTATTGATGGTTAAGGGGTGTGTTTTATGTGGTTGGACTGATGTCGGTCAAATTGGGAAGAACTTATGCCAGGAAAACTATTCTTTGGTCTTTGCATATACAGGTTGGCGTGGAGACGATCATGGTCAGTGACGAGGAGGACCGAGACTAGGAGGGGGAAATCTAAGGTCCAGGTGTTGATGATGTCACGAGGTGGTTGGGCTCACTCTTGAGCATGTGGAGATCAAAGGTGGTTGATGCGTGGAGAAGCTACAGGAGGTGCAGTCCTGGAGGCTTCAACACGTGATGAGTCGAAAGAATTATGGAAGGAGTCCATAGCTGGGAAGTCTTAAAGATTATGGAAACCCTGTGTTTGGAAGGTTTCGGGTCCTTTGATTTTCAAAACGGATAGAGTTTGGTTTAGAGATTATGGAAAACTCGTGTTTGAAAGGGTTTCGGGTTCCTTGATTTTTGGAACAGATAGAGTTTGGTGTCCGTGTTTGATATGGACACGGTTTGGGGCTCTAGTATATAAAAGGAGTGGGAGCCTAAGTGTTTAGGTGTGGCTTTGAGACAGCTTTGGAGAGAAAGCTTTTGTGCTAGGGTTTGAGGGATGCTGTGAGGGCACTTTTTAGCCACAGAACATGTTTTAGAAATAAAAGATCAAATCTATTCCAGAAAAGTTGGTCGACACCTGTGGCATGTTTTTTTGGGCGTTGTCTTCGACTTGTTCTTGTTCTGCAGAGTTCCGTATGGCAAGACAGCATCCCTCTGTCGACTTGATTGCATGCTGAGTTGTCCACTCGATTGTCGCCAACTATATCGATAGGGAGAGCAGACCAGAGCACATCTACTCGAAGGCGCTATCTTCTCGAAGGCACAGGTGATCGAGAGGTTCTGCTTCCGGTGCCAGAGATTTTGACTACGTGCAAATCGATCGAAGATGAAAGGTTGAAGTGGTTGTAGTTTACGACTAGTGAGGAGTTTTTGACAGCTGAGCGATCGAACGCTGAGCGGTCGAAACCATCATCAAGGCTTCTGACTACATGCAAAGGTGACAGAGATGTGCTGCTCCTAGTGTTGAAAACCTCCGTTGAGCGATTGATCAGTTGAGCACCAAGCTGTCGAAACCTTCATCGAGCACTAAGAGATTCTAAAAAGTGGAGGCAATCATTCACCCCTCTGATTGCTGTATTCGATCCTGCACACAAACCATAAGATATAAGTTATAAGTCGAAATAACCTAGGTTATATATGAAGTTGTTGAAAGAGAATAAAGATAAAAAAGGAAAGAACTAAATCTAGGGGCGGAGCTAGCTAGGGTGCCAGGTATGCCCTGCCACCCCCAATTTTTTTGGAAATTATGCACATACCTTTAGTACTTAGTAACTATATGTTTTATTTGAATATGAACTTCTATGCAATTTGATAATACTTTAGTAAATTACATGCAAATTGTATTTCATCTCCTTCGTTCAAATCTTGTAAACTCTAGCACATTTTTTCTCTACCTATGTGACACCGTGTGAACATATAAAAGTACTTTATTCTGTTTATCTCTTAGGAACTTTTTTAGTTCCTAAGTCAAAAATTAAGTGTCTGATTCTCTATCTGCTTGTGACTTTGCGACTATCATGATGAGTACAATAATTCAAAACTAATATTGAGTATTTTATATGAGATATTTTACTTACATAATTTTGAATATATATGTGATATAAATAGGTCATATCCATATTGTCAAATCATGTATGGTTTACTCGACGCTAACATTCGACCAGCCGATAAGCACTTAATAGCCGTCCTTTTGCCACATCTTTACACATCAATGGTGCACACTCAACGTAAAATTTCTAGCCTTGCCACTAACTAAATCAAAACTCTACAACAATCGGAGATGCATCATCATTCATCATTTTATACTTTTTTTTGTTGAACTCATCATCATTTCATATTTTGTTACACTCTGATATCCCTTCTTATGCTAAAGAAGGAATTTTCGAACCTTTTAGGACCTTTGGATCATTGCCCTTTCGAACCTTTTAGGACCTTTGGATCATTGCCCTATAAAAAATCTAGTGTTAAAGAATATCTTAGTTTCTAATGCTCTTATGCGCCATTTTCTTTAGATGAGTAGGTTTGATTGCTTGGTTACTTCTTTGTAGTCACTCATATGGTTTATATAGTTCATTCTAGCCTTTCTCTAATTTAGAGTAGGAATTCTAATATAAATAGGAGTGAAGTTATAATCTAGTAGGATTCATCATTATAGCAAGTTTTATCTATAATTCTTTATAACATATCTTTTTAAATCTAAAAGACTACATATAAGTTCTCCTAACTTAACATACTTATTATGTAGCAGAAGAGCAACCACAAATGGTGAGCAGTCAAATGGCAACGACAACGGCACAAAGCGGCCAACTTGGCAGCATCATCCTCGAGAAAAGAAGGGGAAAAGACTAGGCAGCATCCTATTACGGGTTTACTTTAGCATATCTCTTCTGCCCCAACACGACAGGAGGCCAATCAATCCGGCATCGAATAAACGCCGAGGCGGCCGCGCGGATGGCGGAGCCCACCTACTGCTCCCCCAGAGCCGATTCGAGCACCCACAGGGAGCATCGACACCCAGGAGGATGACACGTCGGGCCCCGGAGGCCTGTCCCACCTGTCATGGAGGGTGCGTGAAGGGCTCTCGCTCGGAATCCATCGCGGGGCCCATCACCCGATGGCTCGAGCTCGCTCGCTATTTATACGACACCACGAAGCCTTAAAAGACCAAAACCCTCCAAAAGGCCAGAGAAAGAGCGCGAAAAAGCCCTAATCTCAAGGCCACGGCTGCGAGCGCTCCTCCGGTCTCCACCCAGCCGCCGCCAGCCACCGAGCTCTCTCTCCTCCTCCTCGCCGTGCTCTAGGTTTGCACCACGCCCTCTCTCTCTCTCTCTCTCTCTCTCTCTCTCTCTCTCTCTCTCTCTCTCTCTCTCTCTAAGTCGCTGCCTTTCGGCTCCCGGCGGCGGCGGCGGCATGCGCCTTTTGTTCCAGTTTTGCTTGTGATGTGGTCCTAACAGGTTGATGCTTTGTGTGCCTTTTGTGTTGTGCGTTTAGGTTTTGGGATGGAGGCCGAGGTGGCGGCGAAGAGGGCGCGGGAGAGCGGGGACGCTGCGGCGGCCGGGGCCGGCGAGCAGGTGGGGATCTCCGCCGTCATCCCTGGATGGTTCTCCGAGATTAGCCCCATGTGGCCTGGTAATTCGTAGCGCTCTCGGACCTACCCCCTGTTTTACCATCGTCCTCTGCTATATGCTGTTCCCTTGTTCTGTTAATTCGCTCGACTCGGACTGCAGGTTTCGCTTCAAATTTCTTCTTTTCAGTAGTAATTCGTGGAGTAGATAGTTGGGGCTATATGTTTGGGCATCTTTGGTTAAGGGGGCGAGGCTTATCTTTAGGGGGCAGCGAAATTTCTATACCAATTTAACAGACTAAATATTATACTTTTCGGGAGATTGGAGCATTTGCCCCATACATAAACATGGAATTTGATGATTTGTTCCATTTATCTCATTGACATGTGGGACTTAGACCCACATGTCAATGAGACATCATAGGGCAAATCATCAAATGCAATGAAAGATGTGGCAAAAGATCAATTACCTCTTTTTTTTTATGAATGCTTTTTTGTCAACGGTAGGTGAGGCGCACTCGTTGAAGGTGGAAAAGGTGCTGTTCCAAGGGAAGTCGGACTACCAAAATGTGATGGTTTTTCAGGTACCTACCTTTGATGTTATCTGTCGTTCGATCGTCTTGGCTCAACGTGGAAGTTGAAATCTGTGTTGTTTTGCTTTCTAGTCCTCTACGTACGGGAAGGTGCTTGTCCTGGATGGAGTGATTCAGGTCACTGAGAGGGATGAGTGTGCTTACCAAGAGATGATTACTCACCTTCCCCTTTGCTCCATCAAAGATCCCAAGAAGGTAAATGCCATGCCCCTATTCACTGTTTATCTTTTTATTGTTACCCAGCAGCCGAATTTACAGGTTGTAGGTTCTAACTTGGATGGCAGATACTAAAATCAACTCTTCTTATAGTTGTTTGTGGTTTAGTAGGCACATATGTTGAATATTTTAGACAAAATGCTATTTTGTCATTGTGAGGAAAAGCTTGCGAGCCATTGTTGCCCACCTTAATCATGTCACCGCAAGGATCTGATGATAATATTACTGACTGAAACAAAGAACAACTTGAAGATAACAATAGGGCAATATAGTTGCTTTTTGACTATTTTCCTATGATGAAATGTAGAGCCCTTCAGGCTTGATAACGAAAGAACAAGTGGCAGCATTTGTGTTACCCCTTTTGCTTTCAGGCTTTGTTTGTGTGTTAAAAAGCCCACCGGTGAATAGGACATCCATGGATTCTAGTGATTCCCTTGAATTATGTCACCTAAACCTGAATAACTCTGTCCACTTAGAGAATCTTCTCCTGTGTTTGGGATACTCTAGCAGTCTAGCTCATCGTACTTGTATAGTATTCCCTCGGCATTCTTTGCAGTTAATCCTTGTACATCCTATATCTATAAAACAAAATAAGCTATATATCAAAGCAAAAGAGTACTATGGATGACTGGGTACATACAACAAACATCATTATGCTACACCTATTCATCATTATTTGAAGCAAAAGTGAATCAACATTGTAATATTTTGGTTCTATAGTTTGAACAATTTCAAATCTTGATTTCAAAACTTGGTAACGGTAGTTGCATTCTTTTTTTTATTCATTGAATAACAAGGAACTTTTATTTGATCATTAACTTAGAACATCATCATTGATACACATTTTAAATAGGAATTGGCACTGGCACCAAAAGCAAGGATAATCAATGTATAAGAGTCCCTTTCAAACAAGTTCTTTGGTTCTATTGGCATTAAAAAGGAGAACTTTGATCCTATTGGCATTGATTGAAACATCTTTAAGACAAGTTACTAGCTTAATTCCTTACAGACAACTTTAGCTTAAAAATAATTTCAGCATGTAACGCCTGGAGAAGTTCCTAGTGCAAATTTGTAAGAACACAATTGTAATGTCAAGCTCATTACAATGTGGCTTTAGTCATTCATACTTGTCAAATGATGTATATATCAAAATTTTAAAATAAATGGAGTTAATCTTTTCATGATGTACAGGTGTTAGTTATTGGAGGTGGAGATGGTGGTGTTCTACGTGAGGTTTCACGACATTCCTCAGTGGAACAAATTGACATTTGTGAAATTGATAAGATGGTGGTTGATGTAAGATACCTCTCTCCCTCCCTTTCTTTCAGTGCATACATTTTTTTGATCTCAACAAACTTGGGCTAAGGATCTTTAGATGTCTGCTTTGACACATCAGAGAGCACCCATGCTCCGTAGTCTGTAGGTTTGATTGCTATTATCGATGGTCCTTTTCTATAGTTTCTTTTGTGCTTTTTTGAATTTGTGTAATTTGAAAAAGCACCAGTAGTTTGCCTGGCATCTTCTAAAGTCTTAATTAATCGAAGGAATGAGTAATAGAAGGGCTAAAGTCAAGCTATTATTTCATATTTCCTCTTCTTGAAATGTAAGTTTACAGTTGGTTTGGTTGATGCTGCTCGAAGTTCTTTGATTGAGATGCTCCCATCATTCCATTTTCAGCATTTGAAAATTCATTCATTTATATACACTTGTACTGTATGCTATGCTATTCTGCTCTAAAAATCCTGGGCCAGTTAAGTGAAATAATGCTAATTCTATTGAAACTCTCATGCCTTGTGGATTTGTGTCATGTTTGGTGGAGCTTCCCTGCTATACTCACAAGTGTATGTTGGCAAGTCTGGTGATTTTATTGGTGTAGTTTCAGATCTTTTCCTTCACCTCATGTCGCCATTTGGGTTAATATGTAATGAGGCTCCCTTACTGATGCTGTGTGCATAAAAAGAGCTTTCTTCTGACATGCATTTGCATGGAGCCCAAGGAAAAAAAAACTCATCAGAAAACAAATGTTAATAAATTTCTGATTATGCCCATTTGCATCAAGCATAGGACTTGTTTGTTTTTTCTAGGGCCACTAGTGCCTAAACAGAAGTGTTTCATTTGAACTACTACAGCCATTTTGGTTTTTATGATCTATATATTATGTTGGCAGATTGCAACTTGTGACATGCACATGTCCTATATGCTTTGTGGTTGGGAACTTGTAAAGCATACTTGTAATTTGCATTCCTGCCAGTAATCCTTCAGCCACCATGATTGCGTTGAATCTATCTGGTTTTTGATGGACTGTCATTTTTCAATCCTTTTGTGTATTAATCATGTCAAACTTCTCATGCACTAATTAAGCAAGCAGCCAGACACCCCAATGGATTTATTCGCAAGCAATTTCACAATGTGTTGCATTGTTCTTCCCACACATCTTAATATTTATGGTGCTGAAAACTAATGGAAAGCATGCATGTGTTCTCAAGATAATCATAACAGCCAGAGGACATGCTTGTATTGATTATAACTTTGCAATCTGCCATAATTTCATAAATACCAACATGTGTTAAATAGTTACTCTAATAGCATTCGTTGAGCATATTTTTATGTATTGTCTATTTCATAATTATTGTCAGTGAAGTAATCAGAAGTTTGTTTTATATTCCCTGTAGATGTTCTTTCTAGATTTACCAAATTAAATACATAAAACAATTATTTAACCTGGTCTATTGTTTAGTTTGCTGTGTTAGCTTGTTAATTTTGTCTCTTCACTTTTGCAGGTTTCCAAGCATTTTTTTCCTCATCTAGCTGTTGGATTTGAAGATCCTCGTGTGTCATTACACATTGGAGATGGTAAGGAGCATGTTATACCATGTGCATGTCGAAAGCACACTATTTTGTAGCGTACTTCCTTTTATGGCAATGACTGAGCCTTTTATTTTGCACCTGACTCAAAATATAGCTAGAATTCTATATTTCTATTGCAATAAATAAATTGGATATGTAACTTTTGATTCTAAAACTACTACTTATGGTAGCTTAGTACATTTTGGTTGTTGCCTCATCCTAAATGAATTACTGCTGGACTTTTGAATGATCAGTATTATTTCTATACCTTTTGTTTATCACATCATTGTGAAATACCTGAACTTTTTACTTTTTTGGTATTTCAAATACTCACAGTAGGGTAGGTTCAGAAAACAATGAAGTCCCCTATGCTGCATATGAAAGTTCCCTGATAAGCACTTGCTTGTCATGTCCATGGAGCATAAACATATTTCTTGTTCTCCCAGCATAATTTTTTTGAATTATGTCCTTGTTTTCCTAAAAAAATATATTTCAGTCTAAAATTGATTGGTTCACTTGTTTTATTTGATGATTTTTTAGATCTATTTGCTAAATAATTTTGTGCTACATATTTATGCTTTGTTTAAATTCGCTGTTGTGTTCATGCAGGTGTTGCCTTTTTGAAAAATGTTCCAGAGGGTACCTACGATGCTGTAATTGTGGATTCCTCTGATCCAATAGGTGATTGTTGTAAATCATGTGCATATTTTACCTCCTGTCATTGTTGATGATTCATTAACATTTCCCTGACTAACCAGGTCCGGCTCAAGAGCTTTTTGAGAAACCTTTTTTCCAGTCTGTTGCCAGAGCTTTGTGTCCAGGTGGAGTTGTATGCACTCAGGCAGAGAGCATATGGTTGCATATGCACATTATTGAAGATATTGTTGCCAATGGTCGCCAAGTTTTTAAAGGTTCTGTTAACTATGCTTGGACAACAGTACCTACATACCCTAGGTATGCTCAACTAACACTGTCCATGTGACACAAACCAGTTTTCCCTTCCATTAGCCCCTGAGTTAATATGTTCTCGTTGCAGCGGAGTGATTGGTTTCATGCTTTGCTCCACCGAGGGGCCCACTGTTGATTTCCAGCACCCTGTATTTAACATTGAGGAGGACGAGTACTCTACGAAATCGAAAGGACCACTGAAGTTCTACAATTCCGAGGTGTGTTTTTGTTCTGACTTCCTGCCATCCTTGCTTGAACTCGTGGTATTGTTATCTGACTGCGTGTTGTTTTTCAGATCCACTCAGCATCATTTTGCTTGCCATCTTTCGCGAAGAGGGTCATTGAGTCCAAGGCCAACTAGACGTGAAGAGCGTCGTTGAATACAAGGCCAATTGGACCTTGTCTCTTAGACTCAACACAAAATTGGTTGTAGGGTGAAGAGGGTGGGTCTCTTTTTCCCTTTAAATAAGCATTGGAGATGCAAGCAGTATCGAAGTTGTCAGGTCCACGTGATTCTGTTAGCTGTATGTCTCAGCTGCCTGGTGGTATGAGAACGTTTTGTATTTGGTAGCTATTTTCCCCCAGTTCTCTGATCATTTATTAAGATGAGTTTCGCATCGTTGGGATGTGATCAGTTGTTGCTTTTCCTGTTTCATTTTACCGTTGCTCCAGTTTTGTCATGAGATGCTGCTAGCGTTCCCGAGTATACAAGATCTGAATAAAACTTGGTTACACATGTAGCCCATGTCAGTCAAATACCTGATAAATTTGTAACTTTTATTCTTCTTGCCACCGGAGTTACAGATGCTTCTGTGCCGAAACTAATTTATTGGCACAAGTAAATTTCATTCCAAAACTCGAATGTGCTAATCCAGGTTTGTTTGACCTGGTTTTCCATGAACCTTGGGCATCTTTCAAGAAGCCAGTGCTGGAGGTGTTTGGCGTAATACCACCGTCTTCACTTTGAAATCTAATTGTAATTAAAATAATGGTTAATGCACCAAATGGTCCCTGAACTTTCTCACGACGCTCAAATTGGTCCCTAAACTGTGAAAATGTCCAGATTACTCCCCAATGTTTCAATTTAGGCTCATTTTCATCCTTACACTGAGTTGGTGCTAGGGTGCAACTGGAGTGGATATGAATGAATATTGCTTATCATGTATCCTATTATACATTATATATATATTTTCTCGGAGTTAAAGTCGAACACAGATCGTGTCGGATATTTATTTCTCTATTTTGTATTCACTCAACAAGCTTTCGGACTGTTGATCGGACGGAAATTATTTGCTTCTTTTGCACCTCCGCACAAGACATTGAATAATAGGGGTGTCAATAGGGGTCAATCAAAGCAAACACGAAGTGACTAATAGTCGAGATGTCAAAGAAAAAGCACTTAGTGTTTCCTGCTTGTTTAGATACGGTAGTCCGCCTATCTATTATCTTGTTCCTTAAGTGAAGTCATCTTGTTCCTAAGTGAAGTCATCTTGTTCTTAGATGAAGTCACAACAGGTTTACTCATATCACTTAACATACGGATATATACGGACGGATATCACTCATCTCGTATCCTATTACGTATTTTTTCTTGAAGTCGGAGTCAGACACGGATAGTGCTGGATACCCATTTACATCTTCCGTATTCGCTCTGTGAGCATTTGGTCGGATGGAAAGCTTTTTCTTAGACCTATTCTAAACAGCGATGGCTTCTGCCTAAAAACCGTTTGGAACGCGTCTTAATGCAGTTTTTTTTCCTTTGTATTATCCATAGAGATATAACAGTGGTTGTTGTTTTTCTTTATTTTTTAATTAAATATCTTAAAAAATTAATAGTCACTACAGTGCTATTTTAGACAAAAGACAAGAGCTACAGCACTTTAGAACAGGGCCTTACCTGCGGTTAGAAGTCCAAATGGCCCCTCCGAGCAATTTACGCCATGGATTTTATTGGTAAATGTGAATGTTTGCGGAAATTTTGGTTTAGCCAGTGATGATTTTGACAACTCTGACTCGTAATCAGGTTGGTTAAGTAGTGTGGGTCATTTCGTCTTTTGGAATTTTATGTCACGCGTGCTTGGCTCGAAGTGGCAAATTGGTCTTTTCGCCATGTGTAATCAAAACAGCAACCACGCTGAGTCAACATGCCATGATTTGTGCTAACTCAGCATTGGGATTAAAACTAAGCCAAATTAACATTTGATAGTTCATTTCTGGTAGTTGAATTTGCCGAACTCCGTGAATTTCCCCTGCCTTGCTCGTTCTTTTGTCCTTGATGTCTATGTACAAATGATTTCACTCACAGGGTACGCACCTACTCACCCATCAAGTAGGCATTACAAACAAGTAGGACCTGTTTAGAACGTAGGATTCTCGTAGGTATTTTGTATGGAAACGCGCGTCCAATGAGAGTAGGTGTTTCCTTTCCTATGAAATATGAACAAAATTTCTTTTTCGTATGATATATCGAACTATCCAATATGCAACAGGGGAAGTTTTAAAAATTACAAGTTTTTTTGGTCCATCCATACAAAATGATGCTAATATTAAAATAGTGTTTCGAATATATACTTGGCCTCCCTCCTTTCTCTACTTTTGGGCATCTTATGATGTCCACCGCTACTCGCCTATTTTGGTTTTAGATTTTTGGTTTTGAGTTCACTATTTTTTAATTTTATCTTTTTTTTCTGATTTTAAGTTTTTTTGGATTTTATTTTTTTGTATTTGTTTGTATTGTTTGTGATGAAATATTATTTATTTATTTTTTAAATTTAATTATACCAAGAAAACCACTAGCAATGCAGTACAAAATAAACTAGTTACAATATATAAAAATACCATAATCCAGCTTATATATGCCGAACAGAGCACAGACTCGTATGGGAACGACGACTAGATAAAAAAAAAAGAACAGACCTCGGTTTGTCACTCGGAGAATATTCTTACACGTCAACCGGATCGGTGAAAGAATCGCAGAATCCCAAGTCGGTCATCCATCACGTGAAAATGCTGGTCGGGCAGGATCCAGTCGCCCGTGGCAGGTCGGCGAGGTAAGCCCGTGTGGTGCTGCTGAGTGCGCCGGATAGGGAGGTCACGCTCAGCACCCGGTTCTTGGAGGCGTCCTCGTAGCCCTCGAACGCCTGGCGAGATGGTGCCCAGTGTAGCGCGTTGTGCGACTTGTTAGTCTGTCAGTAGGACAACGAAGCATTCTTTTGAAGCGAACGGACAAAAGAAGCATCAAAGCATCAAAGCTGATACATAGCACACACACTCTCTCTCTCTTTAAAAAAAGAGATACACAGCACACTGCACACATTGTAATTGTAAATTGCAAGTGTAGGTGGCTCCAGCTACAGATTGCACTATCTTTCATTCAAACTCGTAGCAAACTCCCGTGTCCTCTATGGAGTCGAAGTATACTTAATCTGCGTCCAATGAGTCACGCGCTAATTGCGTGTTCAGTGCCATTACACCGGAATGATATTTTAGTAAGATGATCAAAATATCGAAAACTATTTTAGATTAAAACCGCGGCGTTTGAGAAAATGGTTTAGATTAATGAGAAACTGAGGAAATCAAGTTGAATCAAAGGCTAAAAACTTAGCAGAT
This sequence comes from Bonia amplexicaulis, assembly GCA_036346245.1. Classification (NCBI taxonomy): domain Eukaryota; kingdom Viridiplantae; phylum Streptophyta; class Magnoliopsida; order Poales; family Poaceae; genus Bonia; species Bonia amplexicaulis. Next base: position 10,784,639 of record CM070753.1, on the reverse strand, counting down.
TTGAACTTATGTGCTTTGAAAAGCGTGCATGAGCGTAGTATGTGAGGAAACCCCGTATTATGTGGGGTTAACGAGTTTTCTCCATATGTGTTATTGGATAGTATCCATTAAAATTAGATGTGAGCTGGTTGACTCATCTATTTAATAGAGTTAGGATGGAGACTTGCTACTTAACCATCTAACTATTTCTCATTCTAGCCAAGGGTAATAGGGTTAGGATTTAAGAAGTGTGAGTGGCGTGACTAGTATCTGTGTGCATTGGTGTCTTCTGCACGTGAGGCTCAATTGAGAAACTGTGTTGTGTTGATCTGACGTGGAAAATGATCTGTTGTTCAATCAATTTGCCCATACCACTGGCCTGGGTATTTAGACCATTCTTTTGTACATTTCCCAAGGGTAAAGTTACATCCAAATGCACTGGACACCCCTGTTTCAGTCAAGCAGTTGCCTTTTCTGATTAAGGGGTACGGCATTATATATCAATTTATTCAGAATTATTTCACATATAATTGCCTTTGGCAGGCAGCCACCAATACCTGGTATGATGCCCTGTATATTTTCCTTACTGTAATTTGTCTTTGTAAATATCTGAAATGACTAGAGATATGATGGTTTGGAGGAACCCTCTTTGCTTTCGGTAGATCAAATCAAGTTCTATTTTATTTAGTTTACTTCTCTGGTAACAATTTGCCAACTGTGAGGTATATTCTTCTTGGCTGTTGTACTGGCTATTGGTTAAATATGTTGATTTATTTTGGCGTGAACCCTTTGTGATGCTTGGATGGTCCTGCAATGGAAACCTGTACCTAAGAACTTGAAATCATCTTTACTTTTTTCCCCTTACTGACAAGCAAGTAGTAGCCAATAGCCATGATGTGAACTCTGATGACTAGTTTTATTGGATCCACACCTTTGTCCTGTAGAATGTTGCTGTTGCAGTGGCATCTCATTTAGCTCTGTTCAATTCATATAGCTTATTTGAAAGGTTTTTGGTCTGTATTGTCGCAGTTGATCGGTGGTCACATTGGCCACAAATGGTCACGGGGATTAGCTATTTCAACACGCTCTTACAGTCTTGCAAGAAAGGCGTAGGGCGAAGAAAACGAATTGCATCATTATACATATCCACGGAGTTGCGAGATGGCTAGAGGGGTCTAAATGACAGTGAAGGATGGGAAGAAGACAAGAAGTGATCACCGAGCTCATAATCATATATTGAGGAAATGGTTTACAGTATAAATTCAGAATGAGACATCTTACAATCAAGTCTATGACTGCAAATAGTGCAAGAACAACAAAACAAGATTGCATATTGGAACTATTTCGTACACATAACTACAATGCTAAGTTACTTGAACCGCCTTCAGATTTCAGAACCAGCAGACTCACTTCTTCTCCATTTGTTCTTGCAGGCTTAGGACGAAGGCATGCCAATTCCCATGCCGTAATTTCCACCATGCATGATCCGAGCCTTCACATGGCTGAAAGAGGGTTCATATAGTTGAAAGAAGAAACTAATAAGCATTGCAGGTTTAGGAGTTCCTTGTATGAATATATAAACCATTAGAATGAAATGACCGAAAGGTCAACAAAAATGACTCACGATAAGATGGGATGTTAACTATCAACTGGTAATATCTAAGTTGAGGAGATGACATGCTAGCAATATGTTCTTGGGAGATGGGCAACGAAGAATAAAATGCTAACTCACAAGTTTGCTACGATCAGACTAACTGTCCAGCCGAAGCTTAACTCAAAGATGTCAATGATTAGCATTTAGTAATGGGAACTTCTATCTATAGATTATCCAACATACCAGCTCTAAGCAATGCCATAACATTCCGCATCGTATGCAGGTTTTATACAATTAGTTTCCACCGCCATGTGCTTGACAACACTTAAAAACAGACTGCAGAGCAATGACATCTAATATTAAGTAGATCGCCAACAAACACTAATGTACTCAATAACCGAAGCCCACCCTTAGCATTAAAAGTCAGCTATTAAATTGACCTACAGCAGATAGACATGGACACACCTGGAACAAAATTGATTCAGGTTCCAACAGACAAGCGTTGCAACTGGGCTGTCTTTGACATCATACAAAATTGATTCAGGTTCCAACAGACAAGCATTGCAACTGGGCTGTCTTTGACAATGATGTCGTCGATCTCAGAACATGGTTATCTTACTTCACTGCTAAATTTCACTCTCATAGGGCAAGAGGACCCAAGCATGCAAAAATAGTGGCCTGGTAAGAGAATGTTCATTTGTAATCGGCGGTTTTATCTTTAACAATTTATGTTCTTCCTTTTTTGTGTTGTAGTTCTCTATTTCTTCTCACTGAACACAAATTCACCTTACTTTTAATTATAATTTAAGGTAATGCTTTCCCCTACTGTTTTTGCTTGAAAAACAGGATTGAACAGCCTAGGAACCGATATTCTCTCAAGAGATGTGGTGGCAAAAGATGGTCTAACTCCATCGCCCATGTTGAATATCACTTGTGAGACATGTATCCATCCACCTACTTGCTAGGGAATACATAGTTATTACATGCTTGGGTTTTATATTCAAATTTCCCACTTATCCAAGCTAAACTAAAATCTGATCCCAACAGGTCTAGAATTTGGATTGGATAATTCCAGAGGAGAGGGGAGATTAGAGAATGGGATGGGTACCTCTCATAGACGTCGGTGGCGAAGCGAGAGCCATTGAAGCAGATGAACCAGAGCAGGATCAGCACCAATATGTCTACTCGAGTTAAAGGGGGACAAAAGAACATTCCAAGAACTGGCCGAACAACTGACGTAATTGTTGCAAACAAATTAAAAACTCTCTTCACAGAAATTTGATGCGATTCGCCTAATTAATAACCATGCGGACCAATTGGGCTAGTAGGAACCAAACCTAAATCTTGCTTTGCTGGAACGGAAATACCCAAAAGCGGATCTAACCAAAACCTGACATCATGAGATGGTTTTGCCCAAAACAAGAACTAAATTAGCAAGGGAAGTGATAAAAAAAACTGAACGGGGTCAAACATCAATTGGTGGTAGGTGGAATTGGGGGTAGATAAACCGAAGGATACTGAAGAGGCACCGCTCCCACCAATCGAGCATGTAGAGGCCCATGGTGACGTTGTAGAGGTGGATCTTCTTGCTCACCCAGTTCATCTCTCCCATCTCCTCCGTTCTTCCTTCTCTCGGCGTAAATCGCCTCTGCAAATCGCGGAGTTCTTGGTGCACGCTTGTCTTCTCTGAAGTCTGAATCTATCTGAATTTTCTCAACTCTGAATCGATGGTGCTGGCATTCAGGACTGTGTTGTTTATATAGGACACACCCGAAAAAGCGCTTTGCAGTTTTACGCTAACACCCTTGTAGTATGATAGGACACACCCGAAAAGTCGCGGAAAGGAACGCATTCGTGACTCGTGGGGGCATAGCTGCAAATACTAGAAAATTAGCAATCCTCTAAGCAAAAGGCAAGGGAAGCTGTATTGTTTAGTCCCCACCTTGTTTTACCCGATCGATTTCTTTTCTTTCAGCCACTCCAGTTTGAAGTCAGCGCCAGCCGGGTCAAGTTTGGCCGTCGAGCGCAGCTGAAGAAATCGATGGACATCACGCGGCCCGCTTGAGAGGTACTGAGACTGAACCTGGCCCCACACTGCTTTAGAATCTTCCTTTCAAAGAAGGCATGTTTCTGGTGGAAGCCGGTCAGTTTTGTTCGTCTCGTCTTGTCAAGAACAAAGCCATGCCATCTAGATTAGGGGTGGATATCGAGTCGGCTCCGACTTGACTCAGCTCATTAGTCTCGTTAGGTGGAATATGCAAATTGCACAATGTAATACAATTATGCAACTAGTTAGCTAATATGATTGAGTTATGTCTGACTACCATAAGCATATATCTATTGGCAAAAACAAAAGAAATCCGTAATCTACTGCCTATTGTACATAATCTCGAAACACTATTTAAGCTGAACATATTCTGTTTTGACTTTTGAGTGTCTTTAACTTTTCCTTTTATATTTCAGATTTATTTTTCTGAATGATAACTTCTATGATTCTATAGAGTGACAGTGAAACCTATGCAGCAGTAATCCTATGACTAAAATTACATCAAAAGGAAAGAGCATCTAACGTAGTAGGTTCATAACAAAGTAAGAAAAACTTGTCAAGAAAACTTCAGTTTCAATATGAGCAAATATGGCATCTGATGGTTTCCTTTCTATAGGTGAAATTAATAGAGAAAAGAGTAACGTGTAACTTAAGAATACTTCCCAGTGACAATAGAGTTGTGAAAATTGGCATGCATGCATACTACTACTACTACAGAATATGCATAAGAAACATATGAAAGAAACAGAGCATATGATCATATTCCTAGTGATATGCCACCATATTACAGGACATATTATAGAGGCGGACCCAGAGGTGGAGGCCAAGGCGGAGGAGGACATCCTTCCTCCGTGGATTTCGACTCCAAGCTAGCCCACGTATGCCGCTCCATGTATTGGACGCCGATGTTAGGGATTGCGATGGGAATGGCCAAAGGGGGTAGGCGATTATGATGGGAAGGGGGCAGAGGAAGGGATGGGGACAGTGAGGGAACCGCGGCTGGTCAGAAAGTCTAAGAACATAATTTTTAAATAAGTAGAATATAAATTATGAATTTTGGGAGGCTTCTATCCAATACCGGGTTGTTGCTAAAAGTTGACTAATTTAATGCCACAATTTAATTTTAGGAAAAACTAGAAAGTATTAGATAATTTCCTGTAGGTTTTGAAGATGTCATTGCTTAATATATTTGTGCTTGTATATTAAAATATATAAAATTAATAAGTCTAATGTCCAGAAGATAATAAATCTATCTTCTGGGTTAAAAGGGGGTGTAGGACCGGAAGACAACAGAGGGGGTGAATGGTGCCTTCAAATTCTCCCCAAGTATAAACTTAACCCTTTTTTTAATAGCTACAGAGCTATAAAGATTAGAGTTGAAATCCCACTTGAAAACCAAAGAGATAGGGCGAAGAGAGCAGGAAAAGCAAGTGGTCGAAATCTGACAATGTGGTCGAAACTTACACGTGGTCATAAGTTTTGACAACGTGGTCAATCATTGACAAAGTGGTCGTAAATCCGACTACTCAACAGAAGTACAATGTGGTCGAAAATCAACTACCAAACGAACATTACCGTAGTCGAAAATTGACCGTTCGTTGGAAATCAGCCCAGTCGGAAGTTCAACGTGGTCGAAAATCGACTACCAAACAGAAGTCACTGTAGTTGATAACCACCGAGACCAAAACCAATGTGATCGAAAATGAGTACTGTCAGAACCAACGTGATCACCAACAACTTGGTTGAACACCAACGAGTGGTCGAACAACCACGTGATCGGAACCAGTCGACAACCACACTAGTCAACGTGGTTGTAACCGACGTGGTCGTAAGCCAATGGAATGGTCGAACAACCAATAGGTGGTCGAACAACCGACGTGGTAGAAGACACGCGAAGAGATTGAAAGACCGAAAGTTATCGAAGACAGAGCGATACGATCTGAAACTCGACCGTGGTCGAAACCAACGTGATCGTAAAGATAATCGAGACTTCAGACAGTAAACATCGCGACTGTTTCAGATCAGAACGAAAACCAAAGATCACATAGCGACCAAAAACTTGAACGTGGTCGAAAAGCAAAGCGATGCGGTCGGAGACTTGACCATAGTCGTAACTAGACGTGGTCGTAACTGAAATGGAAGAACAGAGACATAACAGAGCAGCACACGATTGCAAGATCTAAACTCCACACAACTATTGATTAAGAATCATCTGGTCATGAGACTTTGAACACAATAGGATTAAAGTCTCAAGAGGCTGCTCTACTCTTTGATTGAAAACGTAGCAAGCAAATAGAGAGCTTTATGCGATTTCACCAAGAGCACACAAAACCAAAGCTGAGAGGCTGAAAAGACAATCGGACCATGCTAGTGGGAATAGAATAACCAAGATGGCTTTGAGTACGATTTTCCAACACCAGGCAAGTCAGATCATCAACAAAGCAAGCAAGAACTTCCTCTCAGATCAAGACGGGAAAGAAACAACCAAAGAACAGAAGAACAGAGGAAGAGCCAAGTCGAAGCCAACTCAATCAGATAAAGATTACACAAGCAATAGATGCAAACTTGATGTATTGCTCTGATAATTGGTTTCACAGTCACTCCCCTTGGGAGGACCAAGCTCTAAGGAGGGAGGAAGAGCTAGCCACCACCAGACCTACTCACGGTTTACCTCAAGCCTCAACTAACTCTTACATCCTCTCCCTTTTTATAGGCTCACAAACGAACCCTAGACCTAATGGATCCAACCATTAGTCCAAACCGGGGATAACCCGTTAACCTCACCTAACACTGGCCACCTAACCGGGTCATTTACTCACACACGCTTCTCAAGCAGCTTACATGTGGCCCCAATGACTTGTCGTCAAGTCTCTCACATGTCCGGATCCCACTGAACCGTCCTCGCTTGCAAACGACCCAAGTCACTTGGCGTACCACGTGATTCTCTTTGTGCATGACGGCACCCGGCATCTTTGACTGTCTAGATCTCAACTCCTCTCTGAGCCTAGTCTCGATCCACCTCGCCGTTGATCATCATGTCCACCTCCGGTAGCTCCCGCTCCGGTTCCTCATCGTCCCAGCTTGCAACTACCTCACCAGTCTCGATCATCTTCAACATCTCTCTGACCGTTCTGGACCTCAACATCTCCCTGTGCCTAGTCCCGGTCCTCCTACGCCTCACCATGACCTAGCTCCGAAGTTCTGCAACCAACAACAACAAGCAAACCATCAAATAGCACCACACGATACACAAACATCATCAATTTGAACAATCAAAAAGTATTCCAGTGAACAACCTCAGCTCACGACTAGACTGATACAGCTTATGATTACTCGAATGCTCAAGAGATGAGGTATTCCAAGCCCATGAGATCCTACCAGCAGTCTACGACCACTCAACAGACTGCTACGACCATCACACAAGTCGCTACGACCAATAAACATATGCTACGACCATGTAGCAGACTTTACGACCATGAAATAGATGCCACGACCATGTAGCAGACGCTACGATCATGGAGAGCACAAGCTACGACTTACAACTATCGATCACAAGCAGACAAAGCGCTACGACTATCGATCACGACCAATAGAACGCTACGACCACAGAACACATCGACTATGACTATCGATCACAACCAGACAGAGCTGCGACTAATGATCACGACCAGCAGAAGCTACGACTATCAAGTCATAAGAGCACCTACCAACCATAAAGTCGTGGAAACTTCTGCCGACCACCAAGTTATAAAAACTCCTGCTAAGAACTTCGCTGACCTCCAAGTCGTAAGAACACCTGCCGACCACCAAGTCGTAAAACTAGAAGTCATAGAGCCTGCCGACCACCAAGTAGTAAACAGAAGTCATAGACCACAAAGTCGTCAAAGCACCCACCGACCACCAAGTCGTAAAAGCATTTGCCAACCACCAAGTCGTAAAATCATCTGCCGACCACCAAGTCGTAAAAGCCTCTGCTGACCACCGAGTTGTAAGAGGCATGAGCTCTAGAACTCGCAGACAGAGAGCCAACTTCTGCACAAACCTCAAAAATCAAACTCAACCTCTACAGAAACTCTAATGCAAAGGTCAATTACTCATCACAACCATGAGGTGACCTCCACATGGTATCACAAGGGGTTTAGATGATTTAATCAGAGCATTTGACCAACTAGGAAAATTTAGCAAATTTTGTATAGATTCCATAACTGGTGTGGTTTGCTATTTTATGAGATGGAAGCTGAGAGTAATAATATTTTTAGTACCGAGATAGCACGAGGGATTGTCTGGTAATGGAGGAAAATGGTGGATTCAGGAAGCGTGTAGGAGCATCGTAGATTAAGTGTTGTTTTGTATTGTTATAGCAGGTATTGAGATTGAATATTTACTCTAGGAGAAGTATCTTCGGGTGTATTGTCACCTTCAAATCATTCCGGCCATCGCAATTAAGAAAAAGGCAAATGCATGGTAGAATGGTATTCAAGTGTTTGAGCTTATTGTTTGTTTCATCAATTATTTGCCATGATGATTTATATGTTGATACTTGTTCTTAAATTGCTCATATAATTGTGGTTACAATGATAATTATGTCAATTGATTAATGTTGTTGATTAACTATTGAAAAGAGATAATCATTGCATTTCATGTCAGTATCTGTGTTGCAAAGACCTATATCGGTAGGCACTCTATGGAAGTGGAGGTGAGACCCTGTATGAAAAAGGACAAAGCGATCCTGTATGAAAAGGACGGGGCTAGATTTTGAGTTATGACCCTGTATGAAGGACAGGGAAAGAGTGTGTTATCGATGAGTGAACACTTAGCTATACTAGTATATACAGAAGAGGAGTTGACTCTTGTGTATTGTATTCATGAAAAAGAGGCATATGTGTGGAACTTATTGATAATGAGCATGTGATGAGATAATGGTGAATTAAGATGACATGTTAAAATGGTGCCTACCTTGTTTATTCTTCTGCCTTGTACTTGCTGAATCGTGGACTCACCCTTACTGATTTGTTGTTTTTAGGTGAATGTTGAAGGCGACATGCATGGGGATGTAGGACATGGATTATTGCACTTTATAGCTGTTTACTTCATCTAGCAATACTTCACTTTTGGTCATAAATAATTTAGTATTATTCATTGCAATAATTGGATGATTTATGGTTTCCCTTAGTTCCTTATGGCTCGTAATATTGCTGATGATGCGTTCCTTGGTTTAGATGTATGTATGATACTTTTGGTAATTATTTGGTTCGTATTAAGTTCAATTTATGGTCTAGAATGTTGCTGAAATTTATGTTCATGAGAGTGTATGAAGAGAGAACAGTCGCATGCGATTTTTTCCAGTATAGCTGAAGTTGGTACAGTATCTACTACAATCGACTTATAGACTCCGTCTCGAAAAACATACCGTTTGAAAGCTAGTTACTGTAGCAAAGGACAAAAGCCAAAAAGTCACAGCCATTTCGAACCCAGCCTTGTTTTGACTTGAATTTTCCTAATGCTCTACGACATGATCCAATAAATTTATTGTGTCCATCTGGCGTGCATCGATCTCCTACTTGAGACCTAATTAACCAGTTTGGATCCATCTCTGCTAAAAACATGTGCGATCTTTATGGGCTGATGGTTTGATTAAACAACCAAAATGTTGTGGGCCTATTCTTTTTTGCATTTGGTTTATGGCTTTTGGGTTGTTCATAAAAGAGAGTACGGGTAACAAAAACTCATGTGTTGTTTTGACTGATATAAATGAAATCACTATAGTGTGTACTGCAATTAACTTATAGACCTCACATTAAAAAAACACTCCATTTAAAAGCTAGTTACTGTAGAAAAGCCAAAAAAATAGCTTTTAGAAGCTGAAAAGAAGAAGGCCATGCCATATTGCCATGGCAAGCAACGAAAGGCTGGCCAGACTCCCAGTAGGATTGTTACGGGCAAGTATAGCATGCTGCTATCTACTCAAGTGTAGAGCTCAGTAGTTCACACCTTCCATGTAGTGCGTCTATTTCATTTGCGCTCTCCTTTGCCTTATGGTTGTCTCTCATCACCATTCCTTCTCCTCCCCTTACTTTTATTTTTTCCTCCTTCAACTACTTAGCATCAGGTTTGACAAATCAGAGGGAATGAATGATTCCTTAAAATCTTCCCCTGGTATTAGCAATACAATACAGTGAAAAACACAAACTCACAAGCTTCATCGAAGCAAAGAGCCAAAGAACACAACTCATCCAAGACTTTTAGTCTCATCAGTCTGAATGCTGGCCAAAGGGCGGTCAGGCCACTCGTCCAGTCGGACAGGATCACTAGAGCAGTCTAGCTGCTCGCCCAGTCAGACAGGATCACTAGAGCAGTCTAGTCGCTCCACGAACAAAGACAAATATAGTACTGTCCGTGATAAAAAAATGGCTAACTCTTAAACCACTCACTAAACAAGATGAAACTTGGTACAAATCCTCGCTAGGATGTCAGGAACCTATTCCAATCATTATTAATGAAGATCATAGCTAGAGTTCTGACCTTTATCCAAAACGAGGAAGATTGCACTTAAACCGGGCAAACAAGAAAAACTTCAACATGCGGCTGCTCTGAGTCCTTGATGATCTAGATGATCTTGGATGGGTTCTCATATGTCATAGCCACTGGTCCGACTGGTGTTGTTAGATCGGTTAGACCACCGTTGCCAGGTTGGTCAAACAGCTTAAATCCTAACAACAAACTGCAACTTTGCAAATTCAGACAAAATCAAACTCAAACAACGTGATAACCAGGATTGCAATATCAAATACTCATCACCAACATGGAGTTGCCACCATATGGTCTTACAATCTCCCCTGTGATGAGTAATTTAACAAACACCCTAAAAGGCAACAATTTGAGTTGATTTTGGAAAATAAAAGCAAACAAGTTATAAAAGCCACAAATGGTCCAAGTAAAAGAGAGGTTGCTCACCATGATCATTTTCAGGGCAAGAACAAGTAAGAAAGCAAAGCGAAAGGGAAAGTGCAATGCAAATGCTCTCGCATTAAGCTTAGAATTCCATATTTGCGATTTTCTTAGTTTTTGCTCTCAAAAATGCTTATTTCCACATTCTTAGTTTACTCTTCATTTTTATGAGCATTCTACCCCTTTTAAGATCATTCTCCTCCTTTTTGACTAGAGCCAAATTTTTCCTTACACATTCTCCCCTTTAGGCAAAGTAGTCATCAAGGGTCAAGGGCTATACAAGCTCACTAAAACTCCCCCTTTGTAACTCTCTCCCTCAAATGATGCATGCGAACAAGTAAAGCACAAAGGAGCAAAAGAAAGGGATGTATACAAATGACAACGCAAAACCTAAAAGAGTTTTGAAAATTATTCAAGGTGAAGTTCAAATTAAAAGATACCATTTGAAGCCATATAATGCATACAAAAATATCTAGACCATGATAAGGCATATGTAATCAATCTAGGCAAGATAGTATAATTTAAAGTATTCAAGTTAATTACAAGATAAGCAAGACTTCAAAATTGATAAGTTTATCTAAATGTATCCCAATATGAGTTAAGCCATGTTAAGAAGGCCAAATGGGACAAAGAAGTTACAATTGAACATTTTAGTGCGCTACAAGTTCCAAATTGAACCATTTTGCCCAACCACTTTTCATTAAAGCAGGACTTATCGTAGAAAGCAAGTTCCAAGTTGAACCATTTTGCCCAAGCACTTTTAATTAAAGCAAGCCATCTCATGATAGATAATTGTTGAGATAAAAAACAAGGCATACAAAAGATCATTTGTTTAGTTTATACACTCCTTCATGGGCAAAGTGCTACTCGATCCTAAGTCCGTAAGCAATACTTGACCATAGCCACAAATGACTAGGAGAACTAAACTCATGAATTAGTAAAGAACTAGCATAGCTCAAAATAAAGATCAATTTAGATTCAAGATTCAATAGAATATTTTTGACATATTATATATCATAAAAGGATCACTAGAGAGCAAAGTACTCAAAAGAAGTATGCTTGAAAATTAGAAGATGCCAATTTTAAAAATTGATACCACTTGTGAATTTTAGTTCAAGTTTTCAAATTAATCTTGCATAACAAAGATTTAATTGGACATACAAAAGTATGACAAAGTTAGCTAAGTAGGTATACATAGCAATGAGCAATATCAAATTAGAATAACATCACAATTGCGTAACAGTCAAAACTCATATATAATTGCATATCTTAGAACTCAATGCTAGACATGCATGATGCAAAAAGAGCGCGAGAAAATAAAACCCCCTAACTACAATAACTACTTGTAAAGGAAAAACAAACTATGATACAAGAGGTCTCAATACCACATGGTCTCTAGGGCAAAGAAACCACACTACTAAAGAGCGAATCAACCATACTAGCTTCCCCACAACTACACGCTTGTGCAAGAAGAAGCAAACTCAACCTAGATAAGGTAAAAGATCTTAGACAACCTAGTAGAGAGAAGTGTCTAAGAAAGACACAAGTTAGAAGGTGTGACTCAAAACACCCTAAACTCAACACTTCCCTGACTCATAACCCCATATGATGAGCAATAATGAATGTGGGAGAGAAATACATAAATAAAGTTCATTTAAACAAAAGATGTAATATGAATTAAAGCAAATAAGCAAGTACATAGGGCAGGCAAAGAAGATTTATCATGAACTAAACAAGCTAGAATAAAACTCATGTATCCATAAATGAGCATAAGAGCAAGTAGGTATAAAGCATGTCATAACACAAAACATGACTAGAACAACCTACCAAAAATATTCATGGATACATAAAGCAATAAACTAGCAAGATCATGATAATGATATAATAATAGTAAAGCATACCAAAATGATACAATGAGCACAAGAATAATCACAAACATACCAGAATGTTAAATTATGGATGTAAAATCATGAGGGTGTGGAATAGTTCACAAAGTAGGTGAAGACACCACTCGTTGAAGCACATGCCTCTTGGAGGCTATTAAATAGAATAGAGAACCATCAAGTGCCCCAATCACATGATGGAGCAAAGAATTGGAACTCATCAAGTCTATGATCTCCATCTCACATTAATACGGATCAACTAGTAGGCTAGTTGATGTGCGAGATGGCTTGATCTTCACATACGAACCAACGATGAATACTCCACTTTCCCCTTGTGGTAGCAGAAAATTTAGGGTTTTCGCAAGAGGAAACTCCTCCAAGCGAACAACAATCTTCTCTCCTTGCGACAATTGAGGATTCAGTGAATTGCACCAAATCAACAAAGCTGACATAGAAGCAATTCAAAATCTCTCCAAACCATAGCCCAAGATAGGAGCACGAATTGGTGAGTTGAATTGTGTAAGATTCCGTAAGCAATCTCAAGCACCAACTTCAGCAAACCCTAAACAGGAAAATCTTGCAAACACACTCCAGAAGTTGCACCACAACTCATGACTTTTCTATATTACTCAAGAACGAAAATCATATCTTAGATATCCTATCTAATCTAGCCTCTCCTCTCTTTGGTTCAGCCCTATAGCATATATATAGGCAGCACACATATGTGACCTAGGCCATAAGGGCCGAACAAACTAAGACTCATATTCTGGCCATAAGGCCGACTCTAACTCTAACTCGGCTTGTGTTCATATAAGACACGGCCCCTACATGCACTCAGACTCAATTTAATAAAGAAACTAAAAGAAAACAACTCGGATCTCTCTTTTCTGGCTTACGACTTGCTTTTCTTTCCTTCTAGCTCATGACACGGAATAGCATTAGTTCCTGGCTCAACAAACTGAGCTTCTCCCTTTTGTTGGCTCTCTCCTTCGGCTCCCACCTTGCATGGTTGGCCTCTCTTCTCACATGTCCCCCTCTTTCTTAATGCTCAAGAAATAGCTCTTTGGTTTGGTTTCTTGGCTTGGCTTGTTTTATTCCTAGCTCTTTCTTTTCCCTCAAAAAATAATGCATAGTTGTCTCTTTTGACTGCATGCCCTACTCGGCCTTCCCCCTCATGCACATCATGTGCCCCATGCTCCTTGGCCAAAAACCACCTCATGCGCCCCATGCTACATTGGATTCTCTTGCGAATCACATGCTCTACCCTCACACACCCATGTATTTCTCCCTTGGCTAGCCTTCCCAACTCCACGCATTCTATTCCCATGCAGCCAACACATTAGGCTTTGTTTTTTGTCCTTCCCGACCATGAATTGCCATGCTTGTATTTTGCAATGGAGGGTTCACATATGTATTTACAGAAGCTAGGGTTTTACCTTCCTTGCCATCCTCACCTCCTTTACTTGGTGTTAACTTGGACTCACTTGGCAAAGTAGCATCACTAATTGGGGCCACATCACGTGTCCTCGGTTCCTACAAATGAGAAGAACAAAGTGGTTAAACCTTGGATCCTGAAGGATTAGTGAGCAAATACTTGGGAACCCAAAACTTAGACACACGACCACTAGGTACAAATGAAGTAATATGAGAGTTAGCATGATGCATATGAAGATTTAACCAAGAAGATCCAATAACAAGTTGGAGGTACGCCGTGAGAAGACAACTCGATAAAGAAAGCAAGTGCCATGTCTAGGAAAGCGACGAATGCTATTCTTGAAAGCTCCATGTTGTGGGCCAACAAAAGCACCAAAGGAACTCAGAAGTCCTTGCCATGAGTCCGCACTTCAATGGAGAAAATGAGGTCTACCGCTTGGGAAACGACAAAAATCCTTTCTCGGGGCAACATATGACCAAAACTACATCCATAAACGACAAATCCACTACGCCGTCGAGAGGAAGACATGGTTTTAGAGAACAAAGTACCACTCTCACTTGAAGGAGAAGTCCCTTAGGACAAATAAGAACAGCCACCGCCACTTCTAGTGCTTGTGTTGGCACTAGGTACACACATACCATGACAGGGGCGATATGTGTCCCTTAAAAGTATGTCTATCTTTCTTGCAAAAAGGTGTAATAGTATTTTTTTCTTAGAAGATATAGTACCATATAAGTAAGAAGCACCCTTGTCATTAGAAGTCCTTTGGACAATACAAGAAGAACCAAAACGGTCACAAAACTTGGCTTTCATATCATTGCACATTCTCTTCAAAGACTTAACATCCCCTCTTAAGAAAATGCAAGATGTACAAGATGACAATGATGCATTCTTAGTAAGCTTGCAATTTAAAGCATCAATTTTAATTTTTAAATTAGCATAATTCTTGCAAGGAAGTAAATCATATATAAGCAATTTTTATTTTCAATTAACATGATTTTATAAGAATAACATTCATTGCCAGCCAATAACCTAAGATTACATATTTCTACCTTAGCACTACAAGCTCATTATGTAATGCAATAAGAGAGTCACATGACATAGAAGTATTCAATTTCAATGACTTATTTTCAGATTTTAAGCATGCAAGAGAATTGGTCAATTTATACATATCCCTAAACAATGGATCACATAATTCACAAAGCAAAGGAGATTTCAACCTAGCAATTTCATAGGATAAATCACTATTATCCTTTTCTAGCATTCCTATTTTATCCTCAAGCTAAATCAATTTAGATGCTAGACACAATGAACTCTCAAAGAGTTTCTCCTTGCTCACCTTGCGTAACTTGAGTAGAGGATCATCCTTGAATGGCTCATCATTATCATTCTCGATTGCCACTCCACAAAGGCCATCGCTCTCCTTCTCCTCCTTAGACTCTAAAAGCTTTTTATCCCTAAAACTAGGGCAATTGAAAACAAAGACTCCACCACAAGCTTTGCAATTGGTTTGTTTTATAATTGCCAACATGCCCAACTCAAGCTCAAGTCTCTTGTCACAATGGACATCATCTGTAAAGGAACTACGACAAGAAGCAAAGAAGCGCTCACACATCCTCATACTAGCCACCATGCTCAGGATCGTTATAGATCTCAAAAGAGCAAACCATGCTCTGATACCACTTGTAGGACCGACGGTGGTGATTAGAGGGGGTGAATAGGAGCTCACCCTTTTTCGATATCAAATCGAACCCCCAGGTTGTCCACGGCTTCGAAACACGCAACAGAAGATCAAGCACAAGAAGCCTACAAGCCAACCCTATAAAAATTGAGACAAAACTCTTCTCTAGCGGTGTAACCGCAAGGAGGTAGCGCTCTGACCACTTGGCCAGTATGACCGTAGGTCACTGGCAGTCGGACCGCTTGTCCGGTCTAACCAATGCTTTGGGTAGAGGCATGAACAACTCAGGTTCAAAACTCCAAAAGTCACTATTCAAAAATCACAACTTTAATCTTGTGGAACTTGGTACAAACATTCACAAGGATGTCAAGAACCTATTCCGAGCAAAGATCAAGAAGATCAATGTCAAAGCTCCAACCTTTATCCAAAACAAGTAAGGTTGTACCAAAACCAGGCCAAAATCAAACTTAGAGCCAAAGGCTTGCTCGTGAATTAAGGATGGTTAAGATGACCTGAGATCAGTTTCCACATATCACAGCAAGAAAGAACACCTAAAGATTCGAAACCAAAACCCTAAAACAAGATTTCCCAAAAAGAATTCCAAAATGAACCAAAATCAGGTAAAGTCAAGAAGTTTCCATATGAACTGCTTAGATGGATAGGATCTGGTCTCCAAGAGATATCGCACCACTTACACATCCTTAGCACTAAGAAAGATCAAGAGGGGAGAAGGAAACATAAAAAAAGTCAAATCAAGAACTTCAACTTGAGTACAAAGACTTAAGACGAATTTGGTGAATCTATTGATACTTCGAGATGAATAATTACAACCACTCCATCATGGAGGATAGAGCTCCAACACTAGAGCACTCATACAAAGTTTTCAACGCAAGGAAACCCTAACACTAAAGTGCCCTCTAAGTAGAGCTGTCCAAATGGGCCGGGCCTACCCAGGCCGCACCACGGCCCTCTTGATGACCCGGCCGGTTCTGACACGGCGGCGGCCGGGCGCGGCAGACGGCGGCCGACGCAAGCATGGCCTGTTTAGCAATCGGGCCGTCTTGCCCGGCCGCAACTGCAGCCCGCCCGCCCGCCAACAGCTCTAAGCGGGTCGTGCCGCCCGGCACGGCACAACCGGCCCGATTATTTCGAAAAATAGCCGTTTTTTTACCGTTGGGGGGGAAAAATTCGGAAAAATAACAAAAAAATTGGAAAAATCTGAAATTTTTTCTATAAATAGAGGGCATCCGGCCTCCATTTTCCACACCTCAAACCTCACTCTCATCTCTCGGTTTAGTTATGAAAAATCCGAAAGTGTTTGCGCAAATTTGGTGAAAATTCGAGCAAAATTCCGAAAATTCAAAAATCTTCAAAGATTTTTGTAGGAGCTGCAAAGGAGGTAGTAGTGCTGTCTTATTTTAATTTTTTGGTATTATTTGTTGATTTAATATTGAGTTAATCGTTCTTTCATATTTGAATTTGCAGTTGACTTAATGGAGAACTACGATTTTGAACTCTCCGAATTCGGCCTCTCGGCGGAGGGTATGCAATCGTTTCAACAAGCGTATCCATCCGCGGAGGATATACAACAAACTGGAGAGGCCCCGGTGGCGCAGGGTCCTCCAATCGATCCATCTTCTGCTGGCTCAACAAGTGCATCCACAACGCAAAGCACGGGTGCAAAAAGAACAAGAGCCAGTACATCAGTAGTTTGGAATGATTTCGACAAGAAGTTCAAGACCAACGATGATGGGAATTCAGTGAGGTATGCTGTTTGTAAAATTTGTGGTAATGAACTGACTACAAAATCTTCAGGTGGGATGGGTAACCTACAACGACATACGGCAAGCTGCAAAAGAAGGCAAGGAATACAAATGCGCCAGACACAGCTGCAATATAACCCCGACGGCTCGGTACGTACGTGGGAGTACAACCCAGAGGTAGCTTGAGAATCTCTTTGTAGATTGATTGCTTCTCAAGATTTACATTTAAATTTTGGTGAGTCAGATGCTTTTCAAAAATATATTAGGAATGCTCATAACCCTCGATTTAGTTCTGTATCTAGGCAAACAACAACTAGAGATTTAATTAAATATTATAACAATTGTCGTGATAAATTGAAAGAAATGTTTCATACATGTACATTCTCTATTGCTTTGACATCCGACATATGGAGTGGTAGGGCTAGAGAAGATTATATTAGTGTTGTTGCTCATTATGTTAATGATGACTGGATAATAGAAAAAAGAATTATAGGGTTTAAATTAATTAATGTTTCACATAATGCTGAAAATATTGCAGAAAGTATTATTAGAGTTGTAGAAGATTTTGGCCTCGCAGATAAGATTTTTTCTATAACTTTAGATAATGCAGCTGCAAACACTAGAACTATGAAAATTCTTACTCCTATGTTTAATTCTTATGCACAATCTTTTTTACTGCATCAACGTTGTGCTTGTCATATTATTAATCTCATTGTTAAATCTGGTTTAAAAAGATTAAATGCTTGTATTGATTCTTTTAGGGATGCAATTTCATTTATTAATTGTTCTAACCAACGAATAGCTGCATATAAGAGTTTTTGCGTAGCAATGAACGTTCGTCCTAGAAAATTTGGTTTAGATATGCCTTTTAGATGGAACTCTACTTACCTTATGCTTAAACATATATTGCCACATAAGAGCACATTATCTGTATTCCTTCACACCCAAAGCCATCAATCTCGTAGCTCCTCCAGTAGAACCTAAGTTAGAGACCCTGAACTTACTGAGGACGATTGGGTTGTTGGTCAAAAAATATTTTCCTTTCTAGAACTTTTTCATAAAGCTACAGTTTGTCTTTCTGGAGTATACTACCATACATCTCCTCTAATTGTTCATAACATTCTTAAAATTGCCACTCACCTAAAAGCTTTTGAAAATGATCCTATACTACGGGATGTTGTAGTTGCCATGAAAACTAACTTTTTAAAATATTGGAGGGAAATTCCTATTTTATATGCATTCGCCTTTATTTTGGATCCTAGGGCCAAACTCCAAGGATTTATAAATGTTTTACAACTTTTAAGTGATGCTACCGATTTAGACTACTGTACGTACTACACTACTGTTAAAAATAAATTATATGAGGTATATGATAAATATGAAAATAAGTTTGGGTCTGTGCGTTTGGAAAGACCCCCCGTAGCCCCTAGCACCTCTAGGGGGACTATGCAATGGGGTAAGATTTTTGGTTCTTCGTCTAGAGATTCTCGTGCAGGTGCAGGTACACATCAGTCAGGAGGAGGAAGGTGTCAAAGCACTGGAGACCTATCAAGCTATCTCAACAGTGATAGCGTTAGCTTCGAGCAGGAGTTGAACATCCTCTCATGGTGGCAAACCCAGAAGGTATCATATCCAGTGCTATCCATATTACCATGGGATGTGTTGATTGTTCCCGTCTCTACAGTCTCCTCGGAGTCGGCATTCAGTCTATCTGGAAGAATAATCGAGGAGAGACGAACAAGTCTCTCCAACAAGATGGTCGAAGTCCTTATGACCGTCAAAGACTGGGAACAAGCTGAATCAAGACTCCAACATACTGCGGATAATAGAGATTTGGAATAATCTTTTGAGAATTTATATCTTGATAGCAATGAATAGGATTTTCAAAATTTTTCTTCACATGTAGTCATTAATGATCTTTATAGGCTGTACTCTTTTTTCTTTACCAAGGTTTTCTCAAGTTGAGTTTTTACTTGGTAAAGTTTTTAATGAGGCAGCCATTCCATGTAATTTAATAAGTTAATAAAGCTCATTATGTCATTGAAAATATTTATTTTCATGATTAACAATGTCTACGGTTTTCTATAATTTTTCTGATTTTTTTCTTAATTTTCTACAATTTTTCTACAATTTTCTTAATTTTCTACATTTTTAATTTTTTTCTTTTTTTCGACAACGGGCGGTAGGGCCAAGACGGCCGTTAAGCCTTACACGTCTTGGCCCAAGACAAAGACGGGATCGAACCGTGCCTGGGCTCGCAGCTGGCACGGCACGCCTATTTATTACACGGGCCCTAACGGGCCGTGCCTAAGCAGGCGTCTTGAGGCCGGCCGTGCCATGCTTGCCAAGACGACCATTGGCCGCTCTACCTCTAAGCATAAGATATATTTTTCTCAGCACACATAGGGGCTTATATAATGAAGGCTCCTCACCTCATATCTAACTCTAACAATAAACCCACACTTAGTGAGTACAAACACTTATAAATAGGAAAACCCGATAACCTATACACAAACGGGATTTACAGTTAACACATGCACGCTTATCAAAGCATGACTTCCACATGGTTCCAACAGCCCGATAAGAAGCTCTCATCCTCCATGATGCTTCCCACGAAGTTAACTCCATAACATAGTCGATGGTGCATAATGACTTTCTATCGAGATCGTATGCCTCCTCACGAGGAATGTTACCACTTGAAATGCCCAAGTCCAATGGCACATCACATGTATTCACTTGCCTTCTCATGATTCTTGACTTTCTGTTGTGTCTCTCCACTTGAGATGTAGCCTCACCTAGACTTAAACGACCCTCCATAGCCTTAGACTACTCCCCTAGCCTCGGTCTTACCGTTGACCACCAACAATCACCAATCGCCCTGCACATTCAAAGAACAACCAATCGTCCTGAGCACAAGTGACATGCACTTGACTCTCATCAACAAAACCGATGCAAACATGCACCACTTGGCACTCCTGTCAAGACTTTCATCTCAACACATGACTCCTTGTCATATGTGACACATAAACATACGACAACACATCCTAACACGAACCCAAAGCTCCTTGAGAGCAAACTCAACCGAAACCAAATAAACTCACTTATTTCAGCAAGAGCCAGTCTGATCGCCAACCAATGATCGGTCATAGCGCTCCAGTCAACTCTGGTCAAATCCTGGTAATAGGAGACTGGCCTGACCGCTGTCCCAACGGTCAATCATGCAACTTAAGAGCACTAGAAAACACCTTTTCTAAAATTTCAGTTAATCTCTATCTAGTTTTAATTTAGATCTCTAATTTGTGTGACACCTAGTGGTGCAAAGACATCCTCAAACACATCTACACAAGTGTGTCCATTTTTTAAAAGGCCACATAGCAGGCGTGACCGCTCCATAGCTGCCGATCAGACCATCGTCGCCAAGCTGGTCAGACCGTTTAAATTCTGACAGCAAATTGCAACTTTACAAATTCAAACAAAATCAAACTCAAACAACACAATAACCAGAATTATAATATCAAATACTCATCACAAACTCTCGATTCTTGCCTTAGAAATGCAGATGTACATTTCGCCCTGCATTCGTCGAGCTAGCATCAGTTTTGGTGCAATAAGCATACTTTTCATATGCATTAGGCTTAGGCATTCAAATGGAAACATGGAACAAATAGCTTCAGATTCGTGATGCAGTACCAAGAAAAGATAACATGAGATCAGGAATCAAACACCACTCAGTTTGTCATGCAACAACCAACATAATTCAACTATAATTTTTGCTTTTTAGCCTAAAATTTAAAAGTTTTTACACATAGACCCCTAGAGAAAAGATTTGCAAAAATGAACCCTTAGCACGGCGCCAAAGGATATGGCGCCCAGGGTACTTAGCACGGCACCATATACTTTGGCGCCGTGCGTGGGCACGTAGGAGCCATGGTGGCATAGCACGACGCCAAAGCATATGGCGCTGTGCTATGTACCCTGGGCGTCATATGCTGTGGCGCTGTGCTGAGGGTCCATTTTTGCAAATCTTTTCTCTAGGGGTTCATATATAAAAAACTTTCAAATTTTGGGCTAAAAAGCAAA
The DNA here is from genome assembly GCA_036346245.1 of Bonia amplexicaulis. Taxonomy (NCBI): domain Eukaryota; kingdom Viridiplantae; phylum Streptophyta; class Magnoliopsida; order Poales; family Poaceae; genus Bonia; species Bonia amplexicaulis. The sequence goes on along the minus strand of CM070753.1, from coordinate 10,763,229 downwards.
ACATTTTCCACAATTCAGGGGATTGTTATCGTCACAATAAGCACGTAGGTGAAGAAATGATGGTTTAACTTGTGAGTGGCAATGATAAAGAACTCTGTATGGGGCCGGCCTCAAGTTTTTGGCAGCTCTAAGCCCCATGAAGCCCTAGACTTCAGCAAACCCAGCACGAGGTTTGGGCCGGGCATGGAAATCAAAGCCCATGGTCGGGCCAGGATTTTGCTTAGCCATACTTAGGGCCTGTTTGGGACTGCTCTGCTCCCACTTTTGCAGCTCCGCTCCTAAACTACCCAGCCAAACAGGTTCAGCTCCAGAAACTCCGCTCCAAAAAAAAGGTGGAGTTGAGGGCCAACTCCACGTTTTTCCTGGAGCTCCTCAGGGGGTACTCCAGAAACCAGCGTTTTGTATCTTCTCGTGGAGTTGAAGGGTAATTACCCACCACTGCCATTACACAAACATACCGATTTGATTGTTTTTTCTCCTCCCCCACCCACCCGCGACTCCTCTCCTCCCCACGCCTGCAGCCCTCCTCTTCTCCGCCCGCACCCCTCTTCACCGCCCCGCCCGCGCCTCCTCGCCCGCCCCCCCCCGCCCGCGCCGCTCCCTCTCCTCCCCCCCCCCGCCGCTCCTCTCCTCCGCCCTCCCGCGCGCTCCTCTCCTCCGCCCCACCCACGCCACGCCTCCTCTCCTCCGCCCCTCCCGCGCGCGCTCCTCTCCTCGCCCCCCGCACTTGCCGCCGCTCTCTCGTCCGACCTTCGTTCTCTCGACCGAGCGGCTCCCGCGAGTTCGCCTTCCCTAACCCTAGCTGCCCGCCATCGATTCCGGCCGCGACGGCGAGCTCTGACGAGGTGATGGATGGAGGTGATAGATCCGATGATCCTCTAACGGATGACCTCTTTTCGCCCCCAAATCTCCTCCGCCGCGACTCGAGGAAGCTCGCCGCGCCGAGGGTCGGTGTCCGGCCTCCTCGGTAGCGCCACCGCCGCCCCGCCCAGCCAGACTGTGGCTGCCCGTGCGCCGCTCTCCGGCCAGAGCTCGGTGGCGGCCGTTCGAGGCCGGCCACCCAACAGGCGCCCAGGCTCCTGCCTCCCAAGCGAAGAAGAAACGCGCACCACCCGCGAAGACGAAAGAGGAACAGGTATTGCTCCTTCCTGTATGATCTTCATGAAGCCAGGATCCTACAATTGCTCCTTCCTGTATGATCTTCCTATATGAAATGGCAAATTCTCTACAAAATGCCGCCCTTCCCGATGTTCAAGCAAAAAATGATTGTTGTGGCTACTATGGTCCTTCACAACTTCATTTGTGAGTATGGCGGTGAAGACTTGGACTTCGCTCGGTTCGACCGAGATCCAAATTTTGTTCCAACGATACCTGAAAGGTATCACAAATATGTAGCTACATCACATGGGTCTACTATAGAACCGAATGCTCCTACTATGGATGTATTCCGTGATGAGTTGGCCACCGCTCTTTCTCTAGCTTGGAACTAGAATTATGTATTGGCCACTACTCTCTAGTTATCTATGGACAATTATTTGTATTCGAATGATGGGCTTTGTTAATTATCTATCATTAGTCTATGGACATTATTTGTATTCGAATTATGGACTTCGTTAATTATCTATCAAGCACGTTGTAATTTATGGGACAAAAGTACGGAATTATTTCATCAAAATATTTGTTTTTTTGTTTTCTCCAATAAATTAAATGCAATTATGATATTTTACATCATATTTAAATTGGCAAAAAAATATTCAGTTACATATGCTCCGCATACATCAAAACATACACCAAACATCATTCAGGGGCATATTGGACCTTTCTCAGGGAAACCTCACATTCCTGGAGCTGGAGCTAGCTGCGTGCCAACAGACCACTGCTCCAGAACTCCACAAAGGAGCTGCTCCATGGTGGAGTTGGTGGAGCAGAGCTGGAAAAACTGGAGCAGAGCAGTCCCAAACAGGTCCTTACCCTCCCCAAGTCACCAGCTCCAAACAATACAACCAATCATGTTAATCAGTAAATTAGGAAGATCAGAGCATATGCATATGCATGGTCCTGACTGAGTAAACAAAAGTATATACCTGGATTAGCAACAGCTCCTCTATCACAACTAGTTTATGACTAGTGATAGTAATATATTTTGATACGGGGTCGCCCGATCTTCTCGACGTAGGATGGATACTCACGGGAGTCTTGATGAATCGTAATGATCCTCCAATGCCAATGCAAGGGACGAACACTCTTTAATCCGCCAAAACACACTCGTGTTGATTTCGCCGACAACCAAGCAAAGATCTATCGTGCACCCAATTCCCAACGGAAAGGCTGAACGATCTTCATTGAAGAAAATCACTCCTAATTCCATATGGAACTTAGGCAACAATGCTAAACTCGAACAAACTTTAGTAGATTCATTATTCTCAAACGTGGTCTGCCTTACAATGGGGGTCTAACCCTCAATATATAGTTCCCTCTCCACCTCATGGCTGGCTAAGCGGTCCAAAACCAACTCCAACTCATCCCTACATGTATTTGGAAACAAACTCACATAAAAGGAAAAACCTAAAATTAAGTCATCACAATATTTCGGTCATAACTTTTAATCCGTGATGAATTTCAAGGTGGAGCTGGATCCATTGCGTAGACCTTGAAATTATCTTTCCAACGAGTATAAGAACACCTAAATCGGACTCCGTTTGTGAAAGTTATGGCCTTTTTAGTAACTGCCTGTCAGGCTGTCCCGAACCGAATCCGAATTGAATTCTGAGTTGAATCCGAGTTTGAATTGGATTGAGCACGTGGGAGATCCAAATTTAGCTTGAAAATCTTATCCAAAATTTGTAGTTTTGAATTCAGCAAACTTATCACATGTAACGCATATTCGGTAAACATAAAACTTATCATCTATACCATAATTTTCAATCAAATTGAACTTATATGTATATGCATAGGCACTAACTAGTGATTTTAAACATGAAATTTCAGCAACATTCTCAATCACACTAGATAGTTCTTTAGGATCATCAAACATGATATAATATAAAGAATCATCAGGAGATATTCTCGTAAGAACTTCTTTATGAGTAATCAATTCCACATTATGTAAATTGAGCAAAGAAATTTCAGAACATGGAATTTTCATTCGTATATATGAGTTCTCACAAGTACTCACCGTTTCACAATTAATTTCAGCACCAATATTGTTACCTTTATTGTTCTCCTCAGTTGATGTAGGTGTTGTAGGTATTAAATCATCATGATGTAACAACGGATCAGCAAGTACTTCATCTTTAACTATGATTATCTCCTCATCGTTTATCTCCAATGGTGCCAGTTGTTGAACATTTGACTCCTCTTCTTTAATATCAACCTGCACAATATGAGAAACAACACTAGAAGTAGATATTAATATGTTAGTTTCAAAATCAACCTCACTTTGTCCATCTTCTACTTTTCTCTTTTCTTTTGGTGTATCTCTTACACTCTCAGTTTGGATGCTCTCAAACTCACATATGGTGGAATCACACAGCTCGCTCTTTTTAACACTCTCACTCAATTTGGCTATGTGGCTCTCATTCTCACATTGGTTTTGATGCATCTCAATTGTTGTATGTATCATTGGGGCAGCACAAGACGTCTTCTTTACCGAAGGGAAAGTCCCATACTCGGTCATCTTCTCATGTGTCACACTAGTGGAACCATAAGAACTGAAGTATGGATATGGGTTGAACCGTGATGTACGTCTCTCCATAAGTCTCTCTTCTTGCTTAATAGCATAATTCACAAGATCATGCATGCTACTAAAATATGTATGTCGAAGTGTAGTGGTAATCTCATAATTCAAGCCTCCTTTGAAGTATGCCATCTCTTTGAATTCACTAGTGACTCTGCACGACATAACGCATCTTGCGGTGAAAATAATAATCTGAATCAGATTACTCCCTTGTGTGATACTTTCCAAATGATGGAGCAATCCCACTCATAATAGGATGGCACAAACTCGTTTCTCATGATCACCTTCAAACCTTCCCAAGATCTAATGAATCATTTTTGAGATAATTGTTGCCACCAACTATAAGCATAGTCTTTAAACTGCATAGTGGCTCGCATCACTTCTTGGTCTTTGGGAAGCTTCTGAACTCTAAACTCTTTCTCCAATTGTCATTCCCACTCAAGATACTAATGGATCGCGCGAAGGCTACGCAAGCAGAAAACAAAATTTTTCTACGCGCACACAAGGACATCATGCTTAAAGAGGATCATAGATCGTTACCACTAGGCGTCAGCAACAGCAGAAAGAAGAGTTGGAGAAGCCGATCCAACCACGCGTCGAGGTAGTAGTGGAAGTAGTCGATCGTCCCGAACCGATCGTCTCCTCCACGCGATCAACCGCACTCTGAGCGATCCAATCAGAGGTTGTTGATGCCGATCAACGCCGCAACGGCGCCTCCACCGGTATCCACACGTCCGGGGCTGGAACGCCGATCGCGAGTGTACCAGCACTCGCGAGCAGCTAGGGTTTGGCTCCGGAGGTGGCGGCCAGGGTTTAGCTCGGGATTGTCAGATGCGTTCCCTCAGCCCCTCGCCTCCATATATAGACCTCCTCACTTGGGCCTCGTGGACCGAGGCCCAATAGGAGTCTATCCGGATCTCTATCCGAATTGAGCCCATATCCGAATCACATTCGAATTAGTGTTCCAACCCGTTAAGTGTGCGACCACAGAGGTTCACGTATACTTGGTCGCGACCGAAACACCTTTCGGTCACCGTGTTAATAGCGGCCTCTAGTAAGACATATTAACCCCAAAGTATACGTAAAGATCATATCAATTTGAACTCGTAATGTTCTCATGTACTAATCCCTTTGCCTCACGATATAGATTAAGCTCAAGGCGAGACCTGTGTCATCCTCTTAATAGCTCAATCACTCTCTCGATTCCGTGATGGATTATAAACTCGTGATTGACTCCTCAATCACCTTGGCATGGCCATGCACTTTCATAATCCATTACATCGAGGGGCCCAAGGATATCTCTCCCATAAGGAGGGGCAAATTCTATCTTGATCATTCACATCCCACTACATGTTTCATGGCAAACCCAAAGACTACTTTTATGACTACCCGATTCACGGAGTAGTGTTTAGTAGTCCCAAAGTAAGCTATTACGCATCTTGGGAACCATGATGATCTCAAGTCTAAGGATTCCACATAAACACTACTTGAGACCAACGATGACATATAGAATCTCTGCGGTGTCTCATGGCGGGTCTATCCAACATATGTTCACTAACACATGTCCATATTATTGATTTGGTATCTCCATACCATGATCCATGAGACATGATCATCAATCAATACATATGCTGATCTTTGAATCATATTTGTTCCTCATATGAAATATAATCAGGGATCATTTAGAAATAGCAACATTTTGACATTAAGAGTCTCATGAATAAGTCACATACTCATTGATCAATAATGATAATGTCTATTTCAAGGAACAAAGCAATGTATCATAAACATAGTATGTGATATATTCAACATCTCCATGTTGCCTCTAGGGCATATCACCAACAGATACTTCTCTGGATCTTCACTTCTATAGAACAGAAGAGACAAATTGTTGGGTTTGGAATCGCACCATGAGGAATGAAATATTGAAGATTCATTCCTATTTGGTTCACACCAAGAGAAACAAATTGTTGAATATCCTGTCATGGTTAGTTAGGCAACATATATATATGTGGAAACACTCAATCTCACTATTTTCTCTCCCAAGTAAAGTTCTTACCTTTCCGAAGTGGATTGAGGCCAAAAGAAACTTACACTTGGTGGTGGCTATAATAACAAGTGATGATCAAGCGGGTTTAAAAGTGACTCACAATTGCACGGCAAAGGATATTTTGTGGAGCTTGGTTAGGAAGTATTTATCCTACACAATCTGATTTCTCGGTATTGTAAAATTAAGTAATAATCCAAGCTAGAAGGTATTGCCTATGTGCTGATCCAAAAGATTTAAGTGAAGTATATGAACGTACACACAAAGATCAATGTGACTCGATGCAAACAAAGGAATGAGCTAACTAGAGGCAATATGAAATTAAAGATTAGATAGCTCGTTTTGCACCAAGTACTAGGAGAGACGCTAGCCAATTGCGATGATATGAATGTAAGGGCATAAGATTTCTCAAAGGAATTGAATACACAAGCTGAATTATATATTAGAATTAGCTAACCCCAATTTGGCCAATGCTCACTTTCCTTTTTTTTGTCGGCTGCCTTCTTTCTTTCTTTCGTTCCTTCTTTCTTTTTTTTAATTTGTTGTTGGCACTAAGGTTTAGCTTTCCCTTCCACAAACAAATAAAATTTCAGCCGGTGTAAATTAATATCAAGAATAGCCCTTAATGCAATTATCAAAGACTAGTCTCAAAGATGAACGAAAAATTAAGGATATATGTAATGAAAGCGACCATAGTGCGAGATATATTTTTCGCGTGATCAGTGCAACACTATTCACGGTACTGTTCACACATGTAGTGATCGGATTTTTTTTTGAATTTTGGATTGGACACAAAGATTAAGCTACGCAAATAAACACGAATGATCAGCACGTAAACAAAATTTCTAATGGATCAAGACATAATAAAACTCACGAAAATAGCAGATGTGAAACTAGGGTTTGGATATTTTTTTGTGTGTGTTTTCGGTTTATGGACTATAGGACAATAAGTAATAAACTAAAATTTAAAGGGATAAGATCCTACCGAGTAAACCGCACTCTGATACCAAGATGATACAGGGTCGCCTGATCTTCTCGACGTAGGATGGATACTCACGGGAGTCTTGATGAATCGTAATGATCCTCCAATGCCAATGCAAGGGACGAACACTCTTTAATCCGCCAAAACACACTCGTGTTGATTTCGCAGACCACCAAGCGAAGATCTATCGTGCACCCAAATTCCAACGGAAAGGTTGAACGATCTTCATTGAAGAAAATCACTCCTAATTCCTTATGGAACTTAGGCAACAATGCTAAACTCGAACAAACTTTAGTAGATTCATTATTCTCAAACGTGGTCTGCCTTACAATGGGGGTCTAACCCTCAATATATAGTTCCCTCTCCACCTCATGGCTGGCTAAGCGGTCCAAAACCAACTCCAACTCATCCCTACATGTATTTGGAAACAAACTCACACAAAAGGAAAAACCTAAAATTAAGCCATCACAATGGTTTGGTCATAAATTTTAATCCGTGACGTATTTGAAGGTGGGGCTGGGTCCATTGCGTAGACCTTGAAATTATCTTTCCAACGAGTACAAGAACACCTGAATCGGACTCCGTTTGTGAAAGTTATGGCCTTTTTAGTAACTGCCTGTCAGGCTGTCCCGAACCGAATCCGAATTAAATTCTGAGTTGAATCCGAGTTTGAATTGGATTGAGCACGTGGGAGATCCGAATTTGGCTTGAAAATATTATCCAAAACTTGTAGTTTTAGTCCTTGTGCTCCTCCCTTTTGCTCTCCCAAGTCTTCACATGAATCATACCTAAGAATACATAAAATAATAGCATAACGTAGTATTCCATGTTCATCATCAATTAAAAGAAACTCCTTAAAAACAAATTCACCTAACAATATTTAATGCGGCTCAATACTTCTTTCCAATTAAATAATGTATTCGCCTGAAAAGTGCTAAGCATGTGCGTATCCGCATCATATTTTCTTTTAAAAAAATGAAAAGAAAAGAAAATTGCACTTCTGTACCACTATACACTAACTGAATGTCCGTGCGTTGCTATGGATTTTAAAATTTTATCATACTATATGTTCTGAAACTAACGAGTGGTAAAATTTTTTAGAACATGCACACAAATATGTTCTAAAATTTTTTTAAATCCGTAGCAACGCACGTGCATTCAACTAGTATTATTATATATACAACTAATGGAAAAAAATGTTGATTACTATAACATGGAAGCTTGTCTTACATCTCAGGAGTGTAATATTTAGCAAGAACTGGTAATCAGGATAAGGATACCACGATCTAGTTTCCAACATTTAACAGATCGTTCACATTTTCATAATGCATTGTTATATACCTTGAAGCTTCACAACCAGTAGAAATAATAAGTGACCCATACTTCAAAATTTTCCCTGATGTAGCTTTCAAGGTCTGTGTTTTGCCATCAAATGCTACAACTGGATCCTCATATAACACCTTCCAAACATGGATAGATGGCTTCAGAAAAAAGGGATTTTGTATTTTTCAAACACATTAAATTAACAAAAACTTACGGTAGCATCATCACTACCTCTATACCGTTCTCCTTGTACCATTCAACAGTCTGCCTCTGCCCACCAAATCCAACACAGGTATGAAAACCCTGCCACAAAACAAAGTTCAGGCCCTTGAGGTTGCATGTGCAGCTTTAATCTTGATGATGAACTGTGCAGTGCACGAATCTTTCATAGCAGCTAAAAGAAAGCTTATTTACATATAGCAACAGAATACAAAAGTGTAATCCTGACACACTGAAGCAGATTCCACTAAAGTCCAGAAAAAATATCATGAAGATAACTCATCATTTAACCATTGTGTGAAGAATATACAAGTACAATAAATAAGGATTAAGCAGTTCAATAATCCCAAATCTGCACACCATCACTATTATCATGATTTAATGCTACTCCTCATCGTTAAGTTGCCCCAGGTACTTACAGGTAGGCGTGCAGGCTTCTTGTTTGGAGGAAACAGATAGCCTTTTGTCAGGGCTGGTCGCTCATATGGCGGAAATGCCTATATAACAGAAAGCACACACTATCATAAATCAACACATAACCTCACAAATTGAACTATTAATACTTTGCAGCACAATATATTACATGGGAATGGAAAAACAACCACACGATGACATGATAGACAAATAAGCTTCTGCACAACCACACAATGACATGATGGACAAATAAGCTTCTGCAATTAACATAGCAAAGTGAATACACTAAAACAGATTAGCAGTACCTCTTTGGAGACGATGCAAAGGCGGCCATCAGCCATACCCTGCTCGATGAATGTCCTTGCCCCGTACCCCGCCGCATTCCCTCCGCCCACGATAACATACCTGCAGTCGGGCGATCCATCAACCAGCTCATGAGCATTTCTTGGACATTAACTTTACTCGCTCGCTCCAACCCCAACGTTGCAAACTTTGCACAACACAAGGACTCATCTGACATTTCCCTTCTACTTTCCTCTACAAGAACCCAATCAAGAAACGAAACAAATAGTGAAACAGACTCGGATCAAGAGCCAGGGCACCCACTCGCAATTCTGGTTGTCGAACCCGGCGGCCGCGGAGACCGAGAAACTCCGCCGGGGAGGCAGCGGAACCGCCCGGGTGACACCACGCTGCCGCAGCGCCCACGACGTCCATGAGTAGTAGCACTGCGACCTCGCCATCGCCGCCGTCGTGGAAGCCATCTCCACTGCCTTTCGCCGGAGAGCTGCGGCTACCTCCAAGAAACCAAACGGGCAATGAGCCAGAAGGGTCTAGATGCGATTTCGGGAAGTTGCGAGGGGAGAACCTGAAGCCATCTCTCTCCTCGGCGCGGCGACGATCTGGAGACGAAAGGGATTAGATTATGGAATAATTTAAAGGTGAGGGGGCTGGATGCGATCTGGAGGGGCCGGGGAGATGATGGCTATTGCGGGAGGGCAAGGACGACGACAGACGGAGTGGGGAGAGAAGGAGGTGTAATTTGGCTTTTCGTAAATATGGAAATTTGGGGAGGAGGAGGCGGTGGCGGAGGCGGAGGGGTGGGGAGGAGGAGGCGGCTGGAGCGGAGGAGTGGGGAGGAGGTGGCGGCGGGGGGAGGAGAAGGCGGGCGGAGCAATGGAGGAGGAGGGAGGAGGTGAGGTGAGGCGGGCGGAGGGAGGGAGGAGGAGGCGAGGGAGGAGGCGAGGCTGCGTGGCGGAGGAGGCAAGGAGGAGGCGGGTGGCTCGGCGGGAAGGAAGGGAGGAGGCGAGGCGGAGGAGGGAGGGAGGAGGCGAGGTGGCGTGGCGGAGGAGGAGGAGGAGGAGCGGACAAATGAGGCGGGCGGAAGAAATGAGGTGGGGAGGCAGCGCACCGCATGAGATTCATGGGAGGCGGCGCACGGATTTTGGGGTGGGAGGGCCTACACGTCGGTTAATATAGCTTTTTATGAGAAGGGTGGGAGAGAACGCACCAATCACCAACTCCTTCTTTATATATATATATATATATATATATATATATATATATATATATATATATATATATATATATGATGAAATGAGACACCATGGTGTTTGGGCACCAAGCCTCTCTGTCTTTGGATTGCTTTTATATGCGTGCAAGTGTAATGATATATAATATATCAGGCAAACCCTTAACATTCATTAATTCAAAAAAGTTCCTATTTATAAAGGAAGTCATTTATAGATGAAAAGTTTCAATCATGGAGCCTAGCCACTATAGTGCCCCTGTTATATATATATATATATATATATATATATATATATATATATCCAGACAGTACAAAATGTAATGTACACATCTTTTTGATCCATCTCGCGCTATGTATACATACACCGGGGAAAGCGTGCATAGCAAAGAAACTTAAGTAACTTGGTGCAAGACTGCATAATCTAACTACTTCACAAGCAAAACAACCGATCAGTATACACACTTCTCACATATCCTTGTTCTTCATATCTGTAGCTTTCACAGTACTACAGTTTAGGACAGCGCCACCATGGAGTAGTTTCCGCTGCCAAGGTGCATTCTACTCTTGCGCTGGCTGAAACAGGGGAAAGAAAAAGAATGTTGTGTCATCTGTCATGACATACCACTTGTGCTGGCAAAGCAATTTTTTTATCTGGGCAAAGCAATTAATAATGCACCAAAGAGCAACACAGTAAGAGAAATCTACCTGTTAAGTAGTAATAGACAGTGCAAGGAGAAGAGAGGAGAACAAAATTTACCTGCCAAATGCCAGCCACATGGATCGGGTGGTATTGTAGCAGATGAGCCACAGGAGAATCAGTGCAATGGTGTCTACTGTGAATTAAGTCAAACCGATCACATTTTCTCCAAACCAATAATTTCTGGTCCATGTATTTAATCAGCTCAATCAACACCACCTTTTGTATTGGTTTCAGTCTTTCAGGGGGAGAAAACAACAACACATAATTCATAATGATCATATCACCATGCATGGAAAGGGTATCCAACATGGAAGGCCAAGATCCAATCGAAGACAAACAAGATGAATAGTTCAATATACATAATAATGATGTAATAAATTGGAAAATGACTGAAACGTCGTCACCAAAATTGGTTTATTGAAATCTAATTCCGAAACAGTTACTGAAGAAGATAGCTTGAACATCAAATTATTATTTAGATTTAGGCAACAATACAATCTTCACTGCTGCACTAGATTTCTCCATTTTCAAAATATTTTATTGTACTAATTGAACTGCAGACACTATGTAATCACTCGTTTGGCAGTTGGCAAGACAAATCTCGTCCCAAGTCTTTCTTTCTTCATTATAGTCGAGTCCATTTTCCGGTTGCATCATTGACCCACCATTAATTGGTCATCTCATGTTGGCTTAAAATAATACTAGCGCATAGAACTAAGGTAACATTAACCCGAAATTGTTTATACTCGGTCATTATCAATAAGAGATGAACAAATTGAATTTTTATGTTAATGTTATTGCAAATCAAAATCTGTGTCTAATTGTTGGTCAAAAATACCACTTCGGACTTTGTAATTTAACATACCAGAATTGATTTTTTTTCAAAGATCAACATGACCACAATTTTTTCTTTAGGATCACGTGTATGTCCTTGCTATTGGTTTGATTACAAAATTTTAAACTTTTTTATGGAGAGAGCTAACTTAATTAGGTTTCTAGCTATTAAATTTTCAAAGAATATTAGATTTGCAAATTCGATTGAGTAAACACTTCCCCTCGTGTTAAAGATGCTTCTAATTTCTATGCGCACATCATTAATTTAATTGCACTATAGAAATTTTTGGAAGAACTTATTGAATGCTAATTAACTAGCTTGTTTGCTGGTTAACACATTCACATCCACCCAACCTGTCTCAGGGAGTCAGGGGTAGGATTGTGAGTGTTGTCGATGTAGCAGTTCCATTTGGTCAAATTTGTGAATCCTACCGACCTCGCTAGCTGATTTGGAGCTTCCTAAATCGACGCATCAGCAAGATGACCTTAACCACTTCAACTTGTACTGCTATTACAAGATGTGCACATTATATATGAAAGAATAGATGATCCATTATCTGTTGTGCTAGTTACTTCCGAGCTCAGCTAGCAGTGCTCAATGCTGGAAATTATCCTGCCGAATCTGATTTTGAGTCTAAGTTGAATTGAATTTGAATTAGTTTCAGAGTCGATTTATGTATCCGAGTCTAAATTTATAAAGCTGTATATAAATAGAGAAGAAAACCAAAGAAAAGGTGCAGTGATTTGAGCACCACTAAAAATTTTGTGTTCTCGTACTATCTCTATACGTAGCTTACGAAAATTGACTAGGGGCGCAAAGAAGAAGCTGATTGGACTAGTCCGATCAGCGGCGACACTCAGACCATCCGATCTTCATCTAAGTCATTTTTTGATGGTTCGATTGACGTCAGAATGTTCAGACCACTCCGAACGGCATCGCGTGCGATCGGAGCAGTTCGAAGAGTTACTTGTTTTCGACCGCTAATTTACGATTGGGTGGATCGACTGCTTACGACTGATCGGACCAGTCCAATCGGTGAAGTTAAGTCGAAGTCGTCTACGAGTAAGTGGTCAAAACCGACATCCGAAGAAGATGTGATCATAGTCGAAATCAATCAACATGGTCATAACATCTACGGAGTGGTCATGATCAACACTCAATTAGCATATATATGGTCTTGATCCATGCATGCATCGATCCTTGCTAGCTAGAAGAGAATATTACTCAAATAACCTGGAAAGAAACCATGAAGTCTCTCTGTATTTGAATTGTTTTTAGATATATGCAAGTACAATGATATATAATATATCAGGTAAATCAGTTAACATTTATTAATTCAAAAAGCATCGATTTAGAAAGAAAGTCAATCATATATATATGTATGTGTATGTATGTATATACGTATGTACGTACGATGCATGAAAAGTAACCCTTGTGAATTGTGATGCGAAACATTACTTTGATCTTTCAAAAGGAATGTTCATGTGAGCAACGGCAAATTTTCAGCACCGATCCTTTCGGTCTTTCAAATGCAAAATTCTACTTCGAAATAAAGAAATCAGTCGCTATCTAGGTATAAGCTCCGCTTGTCTAGCTCAAACGAAATTTGAGAGAAAATTTGGAAAAAAAAAACAAACATGAGAGAAACACAGCCCAATTAAGAAAGAGAAGACACACCATGAAGATTAACAGAGCGGTCGGTAGCAGCGAAGGATACTGAAGAGGTAGCGCTCCCACCAATCCATGGCGTAGAGCCCAATGGTGACGTTGTACAGGAACAGCTTCCTGCTGATCCAGCTCATCTCATCCCTCTTCTCTCCCGAATTCTTCTTTCCCGCCATAATATTCACCATTCCCTGATCTCTCGGTGGTGGTGGCAGTAGCAGTGGAGAGAGAGAGAGAAGAGAGAGAGAGTGTGTGTGATGGTAGGCTTAGAGCTTCTTGGTATTTATAGAAGCAAAGCTAGCACAACCGCTCCATCCTGGTTTTGCCTGATCCACACTCGCCCTGTAATACAAACTGAATGCTCTGCATGGCGCGGGAAAGGTCAAAGACAAGAGCAGCTTGGACTCGCCGATTAACACCGGTCAGAGTACTACTGTTAATTGAAGATGGGCGATTAACTACGATTACTCCTGTCAATTGGCAGGTACGTCCTCTCTACGACGAAATTGATTACTCTCTTCTCTTCGGTCACAAAATAAAATCATTTTGAATTATGTGTAGCCAGATCATACTAAGTTTAGATAGCGATATTATTAAAATACATAGTTCAGCTATACGAAAATGATATAGGTAAATCTATTAAAAACAATACTTTGTAGTATTATATATTTATAACTTTTTCAAAAATATGATAATAAGATTCATTGGACCCCTAAGTAAAACTGTATTACTTAGTGAAGTGGCCCCGGCCGCCGAGGTCGATCCGGCCGGGCGAGTATTAATTGGCTCACGCCGACGACAGGTTGCATCAGCGTTTTGTTTTGCGTCTCCGCTAGTTTTGGATTCAGCTTCGGACTTATTTTTTACTATTTATAAATTTTATTTTTTTAAACTTTTAGCTTTTTTAATTTTTTATCGGTTCTTTTTTTTCGTATTCATTTGCGTTGTCCATGATAAGCTAACACATTTTTTCTATTTTTAATTTTTTTTTAAATTTAATTACGCTAAATAAGACACATTCAGCTACGTACGCTGAAATTTTAACCACTATAATACAATTTTAGACATAAGTCATAACCTTTCAGCTCAATCGAGCAGAGCTTTAATTCCGTCTTGTAGCTGCTAATACCAAGTTCCCGATCGTTCCATGCATCTCTCGACCAATAATTTGTCAAGCTTACCAGTTAAGTCATGGAATTAGCAGTATACTTTCATTTTTTTTAAAAAAAAATGCAAATACACACTCGTTGATGGCTTAGTGTGAGATCGACATGACTGCACAGGGCAGATAATACCTTCCCAAGCTGGATTAGTCAGACTTGACGTGCGTGTATCTCCATCTGATTAAACTGTACCGAACTAATGATCAGTTGTCAACTTGGCGCCCAACTGGGTCCGCCCCGGTGCTAGTTGGCTCAAGAATATCCACAAATTGACCATGCTTGTTCTGCGAACGCATGCGAACTCAAGGCTACGTCATATCTTACACACTCACAAGCACCCCATGCATACAAGCATCAATTCTTAACCATATAGCTAATTATTAGTACATTTGCGAGGTAACTATGACCCTATTTGAGGCTTAAAATTGGCTTTTGCCTCCAAAATACCATAACTCCCTTAAACGTACAATGTACCACAGAATGTGGTCATAGGGACTCACCGACAGTGTTTTATTGTGTAATCCGGATCTTTTCCGACAGTCAGGATAAATCACCGATAACAAAATTGTCGACAGGATGATGAAAACTTGAAAAATAATTGTTACAAAAGGGCCGTCAGCAATACACTAATAACCGTGGGGAAAATTAGTAATTTGTAGTGTATGCATAATATAGGTGTGACATGCTTGCCAGTTAAGTCATGGTGATGTAAAATTAGAAATTTGTAGTGCATACATAAAATTAGAAATTATGGACAAGATGATGAAGGCCATGAGGTCAACTTTCAACTTGGTGACCAGCATATATAGTGCTCGGTGCTCAATTATTAACTGACGTACGCTTAAGGTCAACCTCATAATTGGGTGAGTGATGGAGACCGATCGACGTGTGAGCGAGCGTTAATTCGGCCGGCGCGGTGTACGTACGTACGTGCCGCCAATGCCGCATGCAGATTAACTTCTCACAAGTCAGCCAGACGTTCCTTCGTTCTTCCTGTGCATACTGGTACTCCCATCCGTGTACCGACGTACTCTGTTTGACGAAATCGTGCCCACCCAATTAATGAACTCACGGTACGCAAGTACCGAACTATGTGAGGAAGAAGTCCATGCGTGCATGCTGCAGCCAAATTCCAGCCATAAATTAACTGCTTAACACACAAGTCATGCAACACTATACCCATCCTCTAGACCTGAAATGCTATCACCATTACATACTTAGCATATTTTCAACAACTGCTAGTAATTTTAAGCAAACACTATTTTATTCATATTGTAGCGAGTCAACATACATTATATCATTTTGAACTCTAACTACCATATCATGCCAGTAGACAGAGATGGAACCACATAGTGGGTCCCGGTGTCACAAGACACTGGGTCTAAAAAATTTTTAGCAGGGATTAGCACTTTTATCCCATGTGTGAATATCTAGGCTAAACTTAGTGCACCTGGTTCTTTCCTTTAAACCTAATGAAGGGAGCACTAGCAACCTAAATCCCCAATAGCTAGCAGCAGTCCACGAGAAGCCTCCTCTTCCGTCAGTTCTTATCTACCTAGGCATTTCTTAAAAAACCTAAAATATTGCCTAATCAAAGGTGATATGGGAAAACACTGCAATATGTGCTATTATACGAGGCGAGTTATGGCGGGGTTTGCCAAATTGGGGTTCAGGTTTACCGAGTTAGGGGCGGCGGAGGCACGATGGTGGGTGGAGGTGGCGGCTAGGCGGCGGTGGTGCCGCTTTGTCCATGGGCATGGGGGAGGGTGGTGGACAGCGAAGGCAGCGGGTGCGACAAGAACAACGAGTAGTTAAGAGGTGGTGGGTGGCGGAGGTGGTAGCCATCGGAAACAGGGAAGGAGGGTGGGGCGGGGGCGCCGCTGGAGATGGCGAAGAACGGGGGCGGTGGTGACGAGTGGTGTTGGCAGCCGCATTAGGATGTGGTAGCGGCAGGGGAAGGAAGTCGTTAGCAGGTCTCACCAGCGCTGGAGCGACACTGGCAAGTAGGGAGAGACAGGGGCAACAACGAGTGAGGGTGAGGAGAAGGGGATTAGGGTTTGAGGGCGGAGGGAGGGTTGTATATAAGTGAGATGGTGGGAGTGATCTGGACGGTTGGATTTTGATCCAGGAGTAAAAAAATTTGACTAATTTTGATTAAGAAAACAACATGAATGTTGCATACACACTCACTTCTTAAAAAGCCTAAAATACCGCCTAATCAAAGGTGTTATGAGAAAATGTTGCAATGTGTGTTATTATATGAGGCGTTCTACAAAAATGCTAGCCGATTTTAGTTAAAATACTATGTGGCATTTGCAAACAAGGTCCTATACCATTGGATATTTAGTAAAGAATCCTTCCACCTCCTCAGCTATGCATTGCCTAAACTGCAAACAAGGCGTTCTGCAATATGTGTTATGGGAAAGCACATGAATGTTGCATGGACACTCACTTCTTTAAAAGCCTAAAATACTGCCTAATCAAAGGCGTTATGGGAAAATGGAAGTGCTAGACATCTGTCGCATAAAAAATATGTTGAAATCTGTTGAATTTCTGACCTTATGATTTCGGTTGGAGATTCGTGCTTCGGCCAGCGGGATCTTCATCTCTGGCGGCGGCGGCGGTGAGTTAGGGCGTGGGTTCACCGGATTAGGGTTTGGGTTCACAGCGTTAGGGGAGATAGAGGCACGGTGGTGATGCTGCCTCGGTTGGGGGTTTGGGGAGGGTGGCGGGTGGAGAGGTAGTGGGCGCAATGGGAACGACGAGAAGTTAGGAGGCAGTGGGCGACAGAGGTGGTAGTTGCCGGAGACGAGGAAGGAGAAAGGGACGGGTGCCATCGAAGATGGGGAATAACAATGGAGGCGACGATGGAGGAGGTGACGAGCGGCGCCGGTGGCCGCATCGATATGCGGTAGTGATGGGTAAGGAGGTCGCTAGCGGGCCTCACCAGTGCCGGAGCGGAGACAGGAACAACGATGATTGAGGGTGAGGAGAAGGGGGATTAGGATTAGGGGGTCGAGGGAGGGTTATATATATGTGTGAGATGGTGGGAGAGATTTGGATTGTTGGATTTTGATTTATGGGTAAAAAAATTGACTGATTTTGATTAAAAACACATAGGAATGTTGCATAGACACTTCTTCAAAAGCCTAAAATACTACCTAATCAAAAGCGTTATGGGAAAAGGCTGCAATATGTGTTATTATACAGCGTTCTGCAAAAATGGCAGTGTAACACCCCAGGATTCACCGTACCCTGGGATGCTACTAAAACTGCTCCACAACTAGCCAATTTACAAGATAAATTAAACTGGCAACATTTAATCTTTCACAATTAACATTGTTTATACCCTCAACCTCAAAACATCATCAATGATGATAAAGTATTAGCAAATAAATCTTGTTTGAACTATTTTAAAACCTCAACCACAACCACTACCAAAGGCAATAAAACATATGCATGTTTTACTTCAATACACCATTATTTCTCACATCTACAAATGCTAACAACAATTATCGTATGAGAAAAGAATCTTATACCACAAACACAATTCTTTCCATACACAAGGGACGAATCCCTTTCCACGACCACAACCACAATCCTCATGCCACAAATAGCTCTCATGAGCCAAATCCACAATACAACAATGGAGTTGAATATTCCACAACAAAACTTTACCACAACACATTGCATATGAATGCAAAATACCATATGGATGCAGTCATTCAAACAACAAATGAATGCATATGAATGCTTATCTTCCTTCACTCTTTCGAGCGGGGAATTGCTTCCGCGGAGAAGAGGTTGTACCGCTACGGTCGCGGCTAGGTGCGGCGACATCCACATATGCAAATGACATGATATGACACGAATAATATGATAATTCATGAATCATATTAATTCATCCACAAGGAGCATTATCATGCTCTCAACATATCCACATCCACCACAAATTAATCTCATGTTCCACAATTTAACATTAAGCAAGAATTCCACATGTCTACTAGCAAAATTATCATCATAACAATTGATCATACTTGCTACCAACTCCACAATTAAAATATCATGCAATCATGGCATAATGTACCAAATTACGGTAATAATGTAAATTACAAGTAGAAGGAATAACAAGTTAAACGGTAGCAACCACCGCTACATTCACTTTCCTCAAACCGACGAAGCGAAGATCAACAAAGTCAAGAGCGCTCAGGGACAAAACCACGTGTCCATAAGACAACTCTCAGCACACCACCACAGCATACAAGCACGAAATAAACATAAAAACATCGCTAGAAACCCGAACCCGCACAATCTCTACTCCGCCCAATAAAAAAACATACCCAACAAATTCGTTTACTATTTTTAAACTCCGGATTACCGTCGGACTGTACCAATCTGTCCGCCTGCCGGACACGGTATTGCCGGCTCCGTATCTCCCAGATCCCACGATAGAAAAATTTGAAAAAAATACAGGAGATACATCTGGATGTCCTCTACAAGTTTCCTTTTGGGAAGACCTACAGTAAAAATTCGTTTTCTAGATCCAAACCGCGACACAAGCCGCGCTGCGCGAATAGATCCAAAATCAACCCGCGACTAAACTCTAATCGGGCAATTGATCTATTATCTACCATCAAATTCCGTGCCAAGAATCCTAATTAATCCATAAAACAGAGGATTTGGGATGGGAAAAATTACCTAGATGAAGAATTTCCCTAATTTTTGCTCCTCTTCTTCTTCTCCTTCTCCTCCTTCTCCTTCTCCTTCTCCTTCCTCTCTTCCCTTCCTTTTCTTCCTTGGCACCATGGCAGCAGCAAGGGGGAGAAGGGGGGGCGCCCAAGGGGGCGGTGGTGGCTAGTTTGGGGTGGAAAGAGGGGAGGGGCCAAGGGAGGGGGTTTATAAAGAGGGGTGCTAGGGTTTGGGAGGGGGTACGGGCCCCCATTTGGGCTGACTGGCCCAAAGCGGCTAGCCCACCCCTCCGGACAGTCCAAAACATTCAAATTAATTGTTTTAATTTATTTTACAATGTTCTACAATTTTTAATTTTCCCTTCCCGCGATTTACCGAAAAACCGGCGATTCCGCGATTGATTTAAAAACTTGCGCCGTAACGGTGTTCGTGATATTACATTCTCCCCTCCTTAAAAGGATTCGTCCTCGAATCTCGCTCCTCAACCCACGAGACAAAGAACAATCAAGAAAAGAATAACCAAAGAATATAGCATCCCAATGATAGAACATCACGAGGGAACAACAACTACGGGTTCTCACCCACCCTCGAAGAACTCGGGTCCTTCTTCTACATTTGAACTTCAAGCTCCACGTCACCTCCTGCTCGGACTGATTCGTCAAGAGGGCCTCCGCATATCTGGTGGCTCTCTTCCTCATGTCCAACTTTGTCGAGTCCCCGACACGCGCCGGTCAACGCCGAGCGCCCGCAATTCTTTTGTCGGCTCTGAGCGGCCAACAAATCCTGCCGTTCTCACAAAAATTCCCCACCACAACTATGAAGCCACTTATCTAATACCATCCTCTTTCTTAGAATATTTTTCTCTATATATTATAATCGGGATAATACATTGTACCCCTTTTTAAAGAATTCAACCACATATTCCACTCATAACATTACTTGAAGCACAAACAATAAATGTTACAAATGTAACACAACCACAAGAAGAATGAAACATTCTCAAGCAACACACCAGCGAACAGCCTTCCTTCGAAGGACCACGATCCAAAACAAAGGATTCACAACAAAACAATTCACACTCTCCAAATTGACATATGGAGAATCCACACTGCACAAGCCAAGAGTGAAAAATCACTCGACATACCAAAACAATCATTCTCTTTTCCTAACTGGAAAAGACCACGCTTCAACATTAAACAACTCAATTTGCAGATGACCTCTGCCATAAACACACAATTAAACAAGAATCAAGAGAGCATATTACCGCCTGAGATAACACCCCAATCCTTTTAAGGATAACAACTCGAAATTCATATCACACCCACAATCTCACTAAAATTAATTACATAACTACACCAACTAGTTGCTATACACCTCTTAAAGGTCTTTGCAACCCAAAACGAATACCCCTTTCTTGGAGAGGCAAAAAGAAGTAAATTTCAGCACAAAGGAAGACGTTACCATCTGCAATAAACACAAGACCAAGAGAAAAAAACAAAGATCTTGGACAACAAAAGATAAGACCACAGCTGAAGGTACATGCCTCCTCAAAAAGAAAACATCAAATCTCAACCAATAAGAATACGGTATTGTCATTCGAGCTCAAGAAGCTCTTAAGCGGCGAAAAATAAAAAGTCAAATACACTTCAAAAAAATTGCACATCTTAACTTCAACCTCCAATACTTTTACCAAACTTTTTATTTTAACAAACAGAACAACCTTCTTTGATTACGGTATCACCTTAACAATTCCAACAAAAGAGAATTGAAGACCACAACACATTAATTCTTTAAGAACTAATAAAACCTCTCAACACGACACTTCACTTAAAACAATTTCAGCTACCACGTAAGTCATGAGATCAAAAGATTGCATAAGCAACTATCAAATCTTTTGATTTAAATAGTACCATGGAATTTATCAAATTCTTTTATTTAATGAACCTTCACGCATTACCATCATGACCACATACTGACCAACATACTAACATCAGAATAATACATTCTTAACAGGCATCATCATATCCTCAAGTCCTTTCATAAACTTTTCCAAAAGAAACATAAGAAATTACTTCATCATGTTCTAATATTTAAATAAGATTGCAACTACTTGGTCTAGGAAACCTAGTGCATAAGCCACATAATAGAACAAAGCTCTTAATGAAGCTGATACTAAAAACATGATAATCTCACAAAACATGCTAGTATAAATCTCTTACTAGATTTTATATATTCAATTCTTATTGATGCCCAACTCTAACTTAGCACAAATTGATTGTATTCTATTCACTATTGGTAATAATTGATTATTATTTGATCATAACAGCATTCATGATCCTAACTCCGTTTTACAATCATAAAACAATCATGAGCATAGATTCAGTATCCTACCGTACGTTCAGAAATTAGAACGAAATGACTTCAAACTTTAATAATACCAGCTTTGTAAGACAAGATTCTACAAGTCAATACATCAACCTTCATCTATTTCTTTATACATATTTCAATAATCTAGCATGATGAAAGATAGATGAAAATAGCAACTATGCATGCTCATAAAGTATCTCTATAAAAGACATATTAAGGGTTAATATTACCAAGGCAATATTCCAACACCTCCTTACTTAATCATTCCAAACGGTCAAATTAATTACTAAAGACAAATATAATTCAATTTATCCAACATGATAGAAATTCAAACAACCATATTAATCATTCTAATTCTCTTTTGCACACTCCCCAATAACTCCATGAGTTATTATCATGAATAAACAAATTCTTAATCATAGTTCTTCTAGAAACTATTACAAGGCAATAACAAATTAATTAACTATTTCCGAGGATGTTAATTGAAATTAATTATGCACCATGCTAACATCTCAACTTGATAATTCAAACCTTATGAATTAGTTTATATGATTACCACCTTCCACTTAAGCATAGCAAAACACCATAAAGGATTTTAACACTCTATTTCAAAAAGAATAGGAAAGACAAACTTCAATGCTCGAAATAAACTAAAAGAAATACATAAATCCAAGACTTTCACATATCAATGAGTTTTGCAACATAAAACTTGCATTAACAAAAGAAAATACCAAGCGAACCAATAAGCTATGATTCACATCAAGATAAAACTCCCACGAAGGAACTAACCTTACAAGTCAACAATAAGCACAGGTAGCAAAAGTATCTCATTAGTCCGGGAAGAAACAATAACTGCTTCAAGGAACAGGTAGAGACCAATTGCATACCCTCAACTGCAAGAACCACAAACTCAAAAGAAATTCATTAACTGCAATAGGCCAAGAATTAACCAAAATCAACTCAAGAAAGATAACGACTTTTCTTAAGAAACTCACTCACAACATCTGTAATTAAGTTACCTGAGGTAACTACATTGCTAATCCTCAACTACAAATAGTGAAATAATCTGGCAAAGCCAAAACAGCACAAACAACATCTACATCTTAACATTGACTATTCTCACTCATAACAGTCATAGGAGCAAATCATAATCATACAAGATTATCAATAAGCATACAAGATTATCTCATAATATAAAACATCAATACAACATGTCAAAAGCATAAATGCAATGCTTGACCCATCCTATCCTACTGTGCACCAGTGTGTCAATTTAATAGTTTAATTACTACGGACCTAAAGCCCGCTCTGATACCAACTGTAACACCCCAGGATCCTTCGTACCCTAGGATGCTACTAAAACTGCTCCACAACTAGCTAATTTACAAGATAAATTAAACTGGCAACATTTAATCTTTCACAATTAACATTGTTTATATCCTCAACCTCAAAACATCATCAATGACGATAAAGTATTAGCAAATAAATCTTGTTTGAACTATTTTAAAACCTCAACCACTACCACTACCAAAGGCAAAAAAACATATGCATATTTTACTTCAATACACCATTATTTCCCACATCTACAAATGCTAACAACAATTATCGTATGAGAAAAGAATCTTATGCCACAAACACAATTCTTTCCATACACAAGGGACGAATCCCTTTCCACGACCACAACCACAATCCTCATGCCACAAATAGCTCTCATGAGCCAAATCCACAATACAACAATGGAGTTGAATATTCCACAACAAAACTTCAACACAACACATTGCATATGAATGCAAAATGCCATATGGATGCAGTCATTCAAACAACAAATGAATGCATATGAATGCTTATCTTCCTTCACTCTTTCCAGGGCAGGGAATTGCTTCCCGCGGGAGAAGAGGTTGTACCGGTACGGTCGCGGATAGGTGCGGCGATATCCACATATGCAAATGACATGATATGACACGAATAATATGATAATTCATGAATCATATTAATTCATCCACAAGGAGCATTATCATGCTCTCAACATATCCACATCCACCACAAATTAATCTCATGTTCCACAATTTAACATTAAGCAAAAATTCCACATGTCTACTAGCAAAATTATCATCATAACAATTGATCAATACTTGCTACCAACTCCACAATTAAAATATCATGCAATCATGGCATAATGCACCAAATTACGGTAATAATGTAAATTACAAGTAGAAGAAATAACAAGTTAAATGGTAGCAACCACCGCTACATTCACTTGCCTCAAACCGACGAAGCAAAGATCAACAAAGTCAAGAGCGCTCAGGGACAAAACCACCTGTCCATAACACAACTCTTAGCACACCACCACAGCATACAAGCACGACATAAACATAAAAACATCGCTAGAAACCCGAACCCGCACAATCTCTACTCCGCCCAACAAAACAACATACCCAACAAATTCGTTTACTATTTTTAAACTCCGGATTACCGTTGGACTGTACCAATCTGTCCGCCTGCCGGACAGCGGTATTGCCGACTCCGTATCTCCCAGATCCCACGATAGAAAAATTTGAAAAAAAATACAGGAGATACATCTGGATGTCCTCTACAACTTTCCTTTTGGGAAGACCCGCAGTAAAATTCGTTTTCTAGATCAAAACCGCGAGACAAGCCGCGCTACGCGAATAGATCTAAAATCAGCCCGCGACTAAACTCTAATCGGGCAATTGATCTATTATCTACCATCAAATTCCGTGTCAAGAACCCTAATTAATCCATAAAATAGAGGATTTGGGATGGGGAAAATTACTTAGATGAAGAATTTCCCCAATTTTTCCTCCTCCTCTTCTTCTCCTTCTCCTCCTTCTCCTTCTCCTTCCTCTCTTCCCTTTCTTTTCTTCCTTGGCACCATGGCAGCAGCAAGGGGGGAGAAGGGGGGGTGCCCAAGGGGGTTGTGGTGGCTGGTTTGGGGTGGAAAGAGGGGAGGGGCCAAGGAAGGGGGTTTATAAAGGGGTGCTAGGGTTTGGGAGGGGGTACGGGCCCCCATTTGGGCTGACTGGCCCAAAGCGGCTGGCCCACCCCTCCGGACAGCCTAAAACATTCAAATTAATTGTTTTAATTTATTTAATTCATTTTACAATGTTCTACAATTTATATTTTTCCTTCCCATGATTCATCAAAAACCGCGATTCCGCGATTGAGTTAAAAACTTGCGTCGTAACGGTGTTCGGGATATTACAGGTGGCCTATTTGTAGTTAAAATACTGTGGCATTTGCAAACAAGGCCCTATACCTTCGGATATTAAGTAATGAATCCTTCCACCTCCACAACTATGCATCGCCTGAACTCCCAAGTCCCATCTCATCAGATCATACAAAACTCTAGATGATAGTTAGAAAGAAAATATTTAGGTAATGTTTATCAACACTCAAGTCAAATAAAGAAACACCGCAATGCGAATCCAATCCTCACATCCTTACCCTCCTAGGTCATGGCCTCGTCGCCCAGCGCCGCCTCAATTCGTTCCGCACCTCACCAAACCCCACCGCCAAACCTAGCCATCCCCGCTACGTACGCTGGCTGCTGCAGTTGGGATGCATCGCGCAGGACTAGGAGTGAACTATTGTTCTAGTGTTCTGTCGCGCCGACATTGCCACCGGCGATGCGTCAGTCTACCAGTCAGTCATCTATCGGTGGCCGGCTGCGGGTAAGGGTTAGTCCAGGACTCGTCCTCCGCCGCTGCCTCCTTCCACCTCCTGTTGAATATCTGCATCTCGGCGTACGACCTACGCCTCACCGCGATCCGGCTGGCCGCGGACGGGCCCTTGCTGCCGCCGCCGAGCATGGGGACGCCCCTGTGAAGGACGTATTCGCTGTCCACGACGGCAACCTTCAGGGTCCGGTCGCCCTGAGCGCAGTAACCGAGCTTGTAGTCGAGGCCCCACGCGTGGACGAGGTCGTTCTGGACCATGTGCCAGGTACAGCGCCACGCCGCACGGGAGAACACAGGGACCATCACCTCCACCCACCCCGTGCACGGCGGCCCCGTGCTGTCGTCGTCGCACCGTGCTCCTGCCCCCGACGCCCCCCTGTAGAACCGCCGATGCACGTCTCCGCCTCCCGGCATCATCACGCGAGCGGTGATGCCGTGGTGGATCTCCGACCGGCGGTCCAGCGCCGGCTGCGATATCTCGAGCCCTTCCTTCTTCACAATCTCCAGATATCTTAGGGGATCGAAGGCGTCTACCTCGACGTCCTCGTCCCAGAGGAAGACGTAGTCGTACTCCGCGACGACGTCGGGGTGCAGGAACCGCTTGGCGAACCACCACTTGGTCTGGCCGAGCGCCGAGACGTGCAGCGCGCGGCCGGACCACGCGAGGTCGCGCCACTTCTCGACCGCGCCGTCGTAGTGGAACAGTATCACGGCGAAGTTGGCGGCGGGGAACTTGGACACGAGCTTGCTGACGGCTGCCTTGTTCTTGATCCCGACGGGGATCGCCAGGAGGCTCTTCGACGGCTTGCCGTTCTCCGCCTGTTTCCGTTCGGGGTTGCCCACGATTGGCTCCATCTCGAGGTTGGACGTACCTTGCACGATGCCCCTCGGCAGAGGCTCGCTGCCCGACGGTCTGCGTAGATCCTCACGCATGTTGTTGCTGGCTTCTTCCGTTCTATCGATGCGCAATATTTTACGCGTACGAGGCCTGGTCTCGTCAAGTGCAATCAGCTGTGATACTGACGGGTTCTGATCCTTACGATGAAGGTGAAAAATTGCACCGGCGATGAATAGTAGGACGCAAAGTAGCAGCGCCGCCGGCAGCGCAATGCTTCGGACCGAGAAACGCTTGCGCGACGTGGAATCACCCATGGCGCCGAAGCGAAGCAATCACGGACAACTCTACTGCTGCTGTTTGGTCATTTATTTATTTCTTAAGATGCAATAGGAATAGGTGCGTTCGGAGCTTAATCGGAGACGGTAAAAGCAGTTCGCAATTGAATCGGAATCGTACAGCCTAGGGCAAACTTGTACATGCCTTCTTTACAATTAAGCACCCTGATACAGCGTACCACACGATGGGGCATGGAGACAAATCAAATGTAACGTTGTGCGCTTGCATGTGGCAAATGAGTACAATTGTGGTGTTACTGCCCGGGGTGCAATCGGACAGGATACTTGCCGACATGGCAGGGAGTTTCCAAAAGATTCTGGTATCTTTGATACCTAGCATCTTCTCTGTCTCAAGTCAAAACTAGCCAGGTGAAATAATCTACCCATTTCGATCGGTCTTCACCATGGTGGCTTCCAATATGTTATTTAGAGTTACTGTAGCTGGTGTAACTCATTTTATTGCATGTTGGATATGTAGTTAGTTGATAAATGTTATATGTGCGTGTGATTTGGGCCAACATGTATTATACGTTAGTGAAACCCAATATCAAGTGTCAATGTGGGACCAAGGGTTGGGTGTTACAATATGATCTCTGCTTTCACAGAATATTTGACTAAATTATTCGCTACCATGTCGAATTCGATATGTGTTCGCTCTATATTCATGACCGACACTACTGTATTTGTATTCATATCCAGCACTATCCACAGCCGACTCCGATTGTAAGAAAAAAATATGGAATAAGAAATAGGATAAATAATATTTGACCGAATCCAATCCAATTGCACCATTAGTTATCAGTGGATATTATAATTAATGGTTTTGCTATTGCACGGTCGACTGAAATTTTATCTCTCAGTCACCTGAAGTTGCACTCTCAATCACCTAAAGTTATAGTATACTAATTCCTCTCATCTGAAGTTGCACTCTCAGTCACATAAAATTGAAGTATAAAAAAGTAACTAAAGATGAAGAAAAAACAGTCATATGTGCAACAGTCACTCCCTATTATTAAAGGTTGGATGAAAGTACGTGCAACATAGCAATAGCCACACGTATGGTGTCTTAGAGCCGATCTTTCTTTTTCGCGAAATAGAGAACAAACACCACACCCACCCACTCACGCTATATACGCACACATGTGTGGGCGTCTACTATATAGGATAGTAATTTTGTGGGGGATCTAGGGCCTACGAGACCACATGCACACACTTTTTGCTGAATACACATATGTGTACGTTGATTAATTAAGGCACACTGTGTAGATCCCTAGGATCGAACCTAGGTTTGTGGGAATGAATATCCTCGCTCCCACCACTAGGCTACTAGCCCATCCTTTAGAGCCAATCTTTTTGTTCAATTGGTTCTTTTTTACACAATATGTTCTCCTCACTACTATAGAAAGCCTCATCACAGATAGTTCAGAACTGTCATCACATACGGTTTCCGAACCGTCTGAATTTATGTGTCTGTGATAATAGATGGTTATCACAAACGGCTCTCAAATCATCTGTGATAATTACAACACAGATTGTTTTTCAAAAAACTATCTGTAATATATCAAGTATCATAAAAGGTTATTTAATATAGTCATCTATGATATATCAAGTATCATAGATGGTTTTTAGAAAAATTGTCTGTGATATATCAAGTATCACAGATGGCTAATACCAAAAACCGTCTGTGATATATCATATATCACAGACGGTTTTCGGACATAGCCATTTGTGATATCTTAGATATCACAGATGGCTAATACTAAAAACTATTTGTGATAGCTATTTAAATACCTATATTATTTCCTTTTTTGGCTAGCCTCAGGAAATACTAGCCATGCCCTCTGAAAATAAGCAAACAGTTCACATATATAGCACACGATAACCATTACACAGATCTCAACTAAATGATGTACATTTGAATAAATTATTTGATTAAGCATAATCGAGTGATTACAATTGTATCAAATGTTTCAACATCTAATTATCGCTGGGGTAGAACTCTCTAGTCTTATTTATGACCTCCGCTATCAAGAATTGGGAGAGATTTTTTCGAATTTCGGCGAGTTTGTCAAGATTGATTGTACTTTTGTCGAATTCCACGCGCTGTCACTAGGAGTAGTGTTAAGTCATTAGCGTATACATACATACATACATACATACATATATATATATATATATATATATATATAATGATAATCACAAAATAATTATTGGCAGGTTAACAAATCTCTGGATCATTTGTCTTAGCGTCCATGATTTCCTCCATATGCGGCAAACGTAGAAGCCACATATGTTGTCCTGTAGCTACTAGTGGCACTGCAAAAATAGAATTACATACATAGATATTGTCAGTTCTAGAGGCGTTATAACGAAGTGTGATATAGCATTGTTGTGTTGTAGGGGTACCAGAAATCACGTCCTGTGTCACAGTGTGGCGCTGGATTCCTTGTGTCTCTCTCCCTAGGCAACGTAAGCGCTGAACAACCTATGTGATTCCAAAAAGTTAGTCTCGACCATTGCAAATGAGGGAAAAGCTACAATAGAGTTACGTATGGAGGAAACAAGTTTATCTATTAATTGTTTGTTGCACACGGATGAAGTTGTGGTTGCGCCTAAGTAGAGAATCATGATATATTACCTTACTCCACTTTGATATAATCACAATCAGAATCCAGTGACCCCTATTCATGTATGTCACCATAGTGATTAATCATAAGTTCATATTGCGTATAAAGTATAAATGAAACTTGTTTGTCAACTAGTGAAGCACTTACCCCTGGTTGATGGGTACCATAATGTAGTCCTTGTCACTATGAGCAAATAATCCCCTCGTTATGTAATCTTGGACGAAGAATCCATTATCATTGATGGATTACTTAGAGACCAAGTGTGGGTCGAGGAAACCCACCGGTTCTCGTCGTCGCTGGACTTGTTGGATCATGGATCTATACATAAGTAATGAGTTATGACATTTATCGGTGCTACATGAATGTAGAACTTGATTGTACAATACACTTATAGTGTCTAGCATCGTAGAAGTGAGGCGTCGAGTTCGTCGAGGTTGAATAGTAAGAATAAGTCATCGAAGGTCACGAAGAAGTAGCATGAGTCATGGAGGAAATGCACCTCTATGTATCTCATGGTGAATCCACTGTGCTGGTTTGGCTACATGTTGGACCTCTGCATGTACCAGGTATGCAAAGTTCCGCAAACCAGTCTAGGGCTTGGTAATTATGACTCGGGGATCAACGACACTCCGAGCATGAACTTCCATTCCCTGGGAGGTGCCTTATTCTTCTTCAATTCGGCCTTGGCGCCTCGTTTGTGATACATTTTCGGCGTCACCTTCATGGGAGATGATGAGCTGACCATCCGAAGAGGAGCTTAAGGTGGAATCATAGAGCATTCTGTTTGATAGGCATGATTGTGTGGAGATCACGGGCACGGAAGGGTCTAGGGTGATGTCCCTCTTGCGCCACTGGACGAATGTGTGGACGGTATTCCCTAGTGTCATGATTTATTTGTTTGGGGGCCTCTCCAATGGGACGGAACAAACAATGTCATTAATCCAATTCACCTAGATCTTCATGAAACCAGTCCCTAGCTGGGCACCGTGCACCAACGTCCTTAGCAAGTATGGATATGCCACCCCCCGCCCAGCATCAACAGGGATGGAGCCAACAACTCTGATTCTAATGATGCATGGTGTGACCTCCTATATAACGATACACGATAAGCTAAGGTATCCACTAGGTCTATCTATGTAGAATTATTGAGATGTACATTACGTGGATGTCGTTGATAGGTAAGTGGATGTTGCTATGCTCAGAAAGTGGCGCGAACGCATAGCTACTCCGACGTTGAGGGGGACTGGGTACCATAATAACAGGGGTGGCTTGCGACTTGTTGCGGACTTCTCTTAGTTCGTTCCTCAATGCATCTATCTCACCTCAAAGTGAGGCAGTTATGTCCTCAAGTTTTGCATCGAAGCCCCGTTAAATACATTCCTCACGCTCGCCCTTGGTTCTCTTCCTACTCCTATACACCTCGAAGTCGTTTGGAAATCTGTACCTCCAAGATACGTGAACCCCTATGCCTCGCGTGTGACCTGGGTGCTTCTTGTTTCTCAAGGCGGTGGACAATCTACCCCTCTCCCTGACTACTTGGAAGGAACCTTCGGAAGATTCAGTAGTTAATGTTTGTTGCAAGAGGCAATCATGTTATTTTAGACCCTATGAAGTTATGAACCTATTAACATCTAGGTAGTTTAACATATCTTACCAGCAGTTAGGACACTTCCTCGTCTACGAGGTTTGTGAAAGTGGTAACGCCCGAAGACATGGTTGATGACCTTGCTCTTAACCAGTTGTTGGTGCTCTCATTTGTGATCCAGGCAAATGGTGGGGAGGCCTCCGATCAGATTGCGACCTCATTCTCCATCCTCCATTGTGGGATTTTACCCGCATACCCAGCAGTGCCGAGTTTGTAAGAGTGAGTATTTCATGCCTGGAGAGACTTTGCGTCGCACTTTCCTTTTGAAATTCAGTCATTGTCTTCATTCTCACAAAGGCCTCCTATGTTTTCGGCGACATGAAATGGTACCTCGTGAAGGGTGCATGATCCTTGGTCATGTACTGCGCGACAAGCGTAGTCCAAAATTTTTGCTGGACTTCTACTGGGATATCGAACGAGTTGAAATTTCCTGGACTTCTGCTTGGATCTCGAACGAGTTTGAAATTTTCGTCCACAACACTTTTCTCTCGTCTTCTGTCAAACCTTTCCAGTCTGCTATAGTGATAGGGACCCCATTGCCTTCGATTATCCCATAGGTAGTCTGAAATGCTACAACTGCTTTCTTCAGTTGCAGAGGGACCCCATCCGGAGAGACCTCCATGAGGGTCATTCGGTCCGCTAGCCTTTTAGATACTCCTTTGCCATGCTTAATTACCCTAATCTTTGGAGCGTCAGACCCATTCGGTGACATTGTAATATCGCGAACGTCGTTACGGCGTTAGTTTTAAAACAATCGCGGAATCGCCGGTTTTTCGGTAAATCACAGGAAGGAAAAAATAAAAATTGTAGAACAATGAAAAATAAATAAAATATATTAAAAATTATTTTTAATAATCAATTTGGCTGCTGGGAGTGGGTGACCGCCTTGGGCCAAGGCCCAACGGGTGGCGCCCTCCTCATTAGGCCGCATCTCCCCTTCTAACCCTAGCACCCTTCCCTTCCCCCCAGCCGCCACTCCTCCCTCTCCACCCCCCGGCCGCAAGTTGGTGCCCCCATTGCTGCCCTTGGAGCCAAGGAGAGGAAGGAGAAGGAGAAGGAGAAGAAAGAAGGAGAAGGAGAGGAGAAGGAAGGAGAAGAAGAGGAGGAAAAAAGTGGGGTGATCCATCATCTAGGTAGTTTTTACTCATCCCAAACTCTTTGTTTTTATAAATAATTAGGGTTCTTGGTATGGATTTTGATGGTAGTTAATAGATTAATTGCCCGATTAGAGATTAGCTACTGTCTGCCTGTAGATTGATTCGCGCAGCGTGTCCGTTAGCGTGGATTTGACCTAGTAAACGATTTTTCCTGTAGACTCTCCCAAAAGAGGACTTCCAGACGCGTCTCCTGCATTTTTTTCCGAATTTTTGGCCATGGGATCTGGGAGATATAGGGTTGGGAATACTGCTGTTTGTCAGGCGAGTAGATTGGTACAGACCGACTGTA
This sequence comes from Bonia amplexicaulis, assembly GCA_036346245.1. Lineage (NCBI taxonomy): Eukaryota > Viridiplantae > Streptophyta > Magnoliopsida > Poales > Poaceae > Bonia > Bonia amplexicaulis. The sequence continues at coordinate 10,730,969 of CM070753.1, read as the reverse complement.
ATCTGGGAATTTGATGTAGTAAATGATTTTTATGCTCATGGACGTAATTGAGAAAGTTGTAGAGAATCTGGTAATATAGATTCTTTAGAAATTTCAGAATTTTTAGACCCATGTATTGTTTCTGGGACGCAATTGAACACTATTGTCCAATCTGCCAGAACAGAGTTCTTCCTCTGGTTTGGGCATTAAATTACCCCTAGCTGTTATCAAAATAAAATTATGTATTCTACATGAAAAATGTAGGCTTTTAAGTAATGATTCCATAGAGGTATCATTTGCTGTATTTGGATCATTATTTTTAAAGATACGAAATTGTGAAGCAGCGCTGCTGCAGAGGGTAATTTGCTGAATTGTTGAGCGGAGAGGAGTTTGTGCGGGTTCGGAGTTCTAGCGACACCTTTAATTATTCTATTCATGTTTGTATGCTGTGGCTGTGTGCTGAGAGTTGTCTTTTGGACATGTGGTCTTGTCCCTGAGCACTCTTGATTTTACTTCGCTTCGTCGGATTGAGGCAAGTAAACGTAGCAGTGGTTGCTACCGTTTAACTTGTTATTCCTTCTACTTGTAATTTACATTATTATCGTAATTTGATATATTATACCATGATTGCATGGTATTTTAATTGTGGAGATGGTAGCAAGTATTGATTCATTAATATGTTGATAATCTGCTAGTAGACATGTGGAATTCTTGTTTAATGTTATAATGTGGAACATAAAAATAACATGTGGTGGATGTAGATATGTTGTGAGCATGATGATGCTCCTTTGAAGGTGGAATAATGTGATTTATTATTATCATATCATATCATATCATATCATGTCATATGCATATGTGGATATCGCCGCACCTAGCCGCGACCGTACCGGTACAGCATCGTATATTGTCGTAATACGATGCACATTATCCCGCGGGAAGTATCGTATATTGCCGTAATACGATGCACCTCAATTCCTGCCCTGGAAAGAGTGATGTGGAGCATAGCATGAAAGTATTCATATGCATTGCATTGTGGAAAGATCATTTGCATACATATGTAATATATTGCGGAGAAATTATTTTGTGGAATATTCAACTTCGTAGTTGTAATGTGAAATTGGCTCATGTGAGCTATTTGTGGTATGAGGATTGTAGATGTGGTCGTGGAATGGGGTTCGTCCCTTGTGTATGGTAAGGATTGTGGTTGTGGCATGAGATATTTTTCTCTTGTATAAATTGTTGATAACAATTGTGGATGTGAAAATTAATAAAGTAGTGAGGTGATCATACATATGTTTTATTGTATGTGATGGTGAGTTGAAATTGAGGATATAACATTGTCAATTGTGGAAGATTAAATGTTGGCGATTAATCTATTGTGGTTTGTGGAAGATTAAATATTTCAATTGCATTTAATTGTGGATAAAATGACTGCATTCATATGCCAATTAAATCTGAAATTGTGGAGGTATGATTCATGGAAGTTTGTGGTGGTTTAATAATTGTGGACATGAATTGTAGTTGTGGTTGTATGGAATTATAAACGATGATGTATAATTGTTTATAGTTTGAATAGCCTGTTAAACAGTTTACTTGCTGAGATTTTTTCTCACCCTTGTTTCCCCCTCCCTACAGGTGGACTTTGAGCATGCATGGGAAGGGTAGAGCAGCACCACACTGATGCACGTGAATCATATTTTTATGCTGTAATAAAGTTGAAAGGATTCTAGACCTTTGCATAGCTTTGATTACATTATCATAATAATGTTAAATTTGTGGACCATGCTTTAGATTATAATGTTGGAGATTGTATTAAATATTGAATTGATATCACTATCCTGTTATTCCTTAGTTGTTTATACTTCCGCTTATACTATCTTGGTTAGTAATTGTTGCCAGTTTAAATTATCTTATAAATTGGCTAGTTGTAGAGCAGTTTTAGTAGCATCCTGGGGTAATGTGGGTCCTGGGGTGTTACATACATCAACGGTGATAATGACATCTCTCTTACAGGAAAAAATAATTACAGTGAGTTGTGAATGTAAACATTGGCACATGGTTGATCTTACAAGAATAAGAACATTCGGCGACGTATATTATTGCTGCAAGGTCTCTTTGTAGTGCTAACATGCCAAATCACACAGTCTAGTGTCTTAGGCTCTACAAAGTAAGTTATGGCTGCTGTCTCTTCCTCCTCATTATGCTGCGTGTTGAGCTTGGTTGTTGTCTTAGGCTAAAAAATCTTTGGGCTATCGTACCCTTCGTTTACAAATGAATGATGCGGTAGCCTAAAAGTCTTTTTACGCCTAAGACAGCAATTAAGCCAACACACAACATGATGAGGAGGAAGAGACAACAGCCATAACATACGTTATAGAACTTGGCATGCTAGAGTGTGTGATTTGCCATTCTAAATAGATCTTGTAGCAATAACAAAGTGAATCACAAAGGACAGCTGTTAAGAAATAAGAATATTCAACGACGTGTATTATTGCTAACCTGCAAGGAACTATGAATCCACACGATCTGCACCAAATCTTGGATCCTTTGTTACCTTGAGGTCCTCCTTCAAACCAACCTAACCCAGCAAACATCACAATCCACATAACACAATCACAAATTCACATCCACAGTTACAATGCAGAAATTAACATGAATTAACAATTAACTATAAGCAATATTTCAACAATAATTAAGAAAAGGAAAGAAAGAAAGGGAGAGGACAACAAATAGGGCAGATGCTTGAGCTTGTGGGAAACTAGAACTGAAACTTCCATGTGCAGTTCTCGTACAGGACAACACATAAAAACACCACTATGAATGAACTTATAGTGTTGATGGTAAAACTTAGAGCAGTTGTAAGAATAAGTCAGCAAGCCTCCTGCATACTTTGCAATTTGCATCTAAGATATTATTGGTGCACAACTAAGAAAAGATTATTTCCTACTAGCTATAACAATTTAACAATAGAATATTTCCTACTAGAGTCCAACTAAATCAGCAGCAGCAGTTAGATGTCCATACCTTCAGGCTTCAAAGATGCAAAGTTCTCTTTAGTTGGTCACTATTACTCTCACATAACCTGGTATAAGAATTGGATTTGTCTCAATTAAATCTATTTTCTACTGTAATCCTATAAGAATGTATGTACCACAAGACTTTTTGAGAACTTGTATATAAAAAAACCAAAAAAATAGCAGCAATTAAGATGGTCATACCTTCAGGCTTCAGAAGATGCTTCTCCTTCGTATTTCAGATTCCTAAACATTCAGAGAACATTGCATCCTAAAATAAAGGAATTATTTAAATAAGGTAAACTGCATACTTTAGTACCTTAATCCCTTATACTATAGACCTTATTTGGTACAGCTCTAGATTTTCATTTTTCAGCCTCTGCTCCTAATTCTGTGAGAATCCACTTCTCTGAGAATTTAGAGCTGCCTCAAAAAATCATTTGGCTAATACGTTGGATCCAAAAACCATAAGAGAGGATTGGACACAAATAGATCATGCTACCCCTGGTTGTAACATTTCGTTTGTATTTGGATCTTACTTCTTTGTATGTGTACACAATTATGGAATTTTTTCCAAATTTTTGAATAACATATGAATGTATATAAAAGATACAAAGTATCATTTGCCATATGAATGTTTAAGACCATATTAATAACCGCATGGTTGTGGTAGGTGATGTAATGACTTGATTTCATTCTGATAACAATAACCTCCTCAGAATGAAATGCACCATCGGCAAACTTGTTATCAGAACTCGCAACAACAACAACAACATTATTTTTGTATACCTTCTTGTAGCCAAATCCAATTAACTTGTTTGAAAATTGAAGTGGGTGATGACAACTTGCAGTCTCCACCTTAAACAGAATGTACCAAATATAACACCAGATCTAAAACAAATCTTGTAATCCTATGAAGAAATGCACCACCATTAGGAGATTAATTCTAATATATATGGTCTAGCTGCAATCGAAGAAATGAGTTTTGCAAAGCTGGATAGCTGAGAGCATTATTCACCTTTCACCATTCACCTTTCACCATTATCTAAGGTAGCTTGTCACATCAGACTGAATAGTTGTTTACATATTTAAAGATTCCAACAACCATCATCAAGCACTTGGAAACTAAAGAGAAATTCAAATGTAAAAGATACTCTATGCGATGAAATGCGTATTATACACATTAAAAAGCTAGCAGGAAAAGAATGCTTCTATTCATGACCATAAATGACATTATTTTCTCATTTTTCATATGCACATCATAAGCATCAGAAACATTGCTTTGTCGTTTTACATAAGGAAGCAACAAGAGTTTAAACTGCCAACGTATGGGTACTATGGGTTCATTGAAGTGTCATTTTACATCAAGTGTCAGACAGATTTTAACATGCCTTAGCTAACCAGATCTCACCAATGTTTCGAGGATCAAATCTCATCAGTCGCCCATCTTGGTATCCTTTACCCCCGAAACTCTAGTAATACACTTTGAAGAACTGACATCGCTTTGACATAGCAACCTCCATCTTGTTCTATTAACAGGCAGATAGAGTTCATAAACCTGACGAAGACATCTTCTGAGCGCACAGTGGATGCTAGCAGACTAAACTCATCAAATATCTTATCTCCCTATATGTTCAGCTCTAGCATCACACCCTCTATCACCCCTTCCTTCAAGAAGCTCCCCAAAGTCTCCATTGCCTGGCATATGGAGCACAAAAGCCTCATGGCATTTTTGTTCATAGTGAAAACATTAAAACATGGACGAGGAACGCTTGGAAAGTGTGCAAAATGATAGCAGTTCTTTATCCCCTGATGCTAGCTTTGTGAAGCCTTAAAACTCTAAACCATGCATGCATACCAAATTTCTAGTAAACTGTACAATAGAGTGTACAGAGGAACTAATTCAGCATGCATGGTATATGAATTAAATTTAAGGTATTCTCTTTATTTAAAAAGGTTGGAGCATAGTGCGCATAAGACTTTGAGACATTCACAACTGTACATCGTAGAAGCATTGCTATTTATCCAAAAAATGAAATGCTAAACTTGATCCAATACACCATTGATGTCATTGTCCATCAATTTCTCAAAAAATACAAGCATATATGGATTTTGCTAACTATGCCAATTGAGGGTCCATTTACAGGACAAGGATAATCTATCTACCCCTTGTAAACATCGGTCAATAAGGTCCTGGCAACATAAATTTCATTCATCACTAATATCAGCATCATCTACTGGTAATTATTGACAGTATTCCAAGTATGAAAATTTTAAAATTACTTCGTAGCAGTGGAAAATTCCATTTGGCATCACAATATGCCACCATTCATAATTTTTGTGCAAAGATTGAATCATCAAAAGGGATATAACAGCGTGGATCTAGAAGGAGGTGGCGACACTAGGGTTAGGGGTGGTGCAAATCTGGAGGGAGGTGGTAGTGGGAGGAAGAGGAGGGCAACAATGAGACTAGGGTAGGGAGGTGATGGCGGGTGCTAACCTCGATGAGAGCCGTGGACAAATGGGATGATGACAAGGTCAATCAGGGGTCGGTGGTGTCGAGGTCGGGGGCAATGGTATCATCAAGGTCGAGGGTCGGCGGCTGTGTCGAGGTTGGGGGTGATGACATTGTCGAGGTCGGGGGTCGACGATAGCGTCGAGGTCGGGCTCAGTGATGGCGTGTGGACTCCCGTTCGCTTGGTGTGGGGGTTGGGTGTGGAGGAATGCTTGCAAGGGCTCCATTCACTCGGATGGGGAGGCGCTTGGGTAGGGAGGCCCTTGGGGGCTCAGTGGGGAGTAGGTAAGTGGATGGCAATTATGGGTAATAAACTCAAACATCAATGGGTATTTTGGTTTTGAGTGTGTTGGTTCCCACGAGAATCCACCCCAAGGTTGCTTCTCCTAGCTAGTTCATTTTGGACTCTACTCCTCGTGAGAAGCAGAATCGTCATTTTGGGAAGCTGACTGTTTGGCACTACTCCACGACATCTAAAGAAGAAGCTAGGAGCATGAGCTGTACGAAACAACCCCTATGTTATTAACATAAGCTGAAACAACATAGAAATATGCACGTTCACCACTTTTTGTCATGTGAAAAGATGAAAGTAGATCAGTTATAGTACAACACAATTGGTCTCTTTACATTTCTGTAATAACCTACTAACACATCATAGGAAGTCCCTTTCTACATTATACATGCAATCAGCAATTAGCATATGCAACTTGAAGTCTTGTATATCGTATGAGATTGTATTAGTTATATATTCTCCCAAATTCATATGTCATGAATATAAAATTGAATCAAAACATTGTACTTCAAAAATCTAAGCATTGACATACACGGATCATATATAGTATCCTTGTCCATTAGCCATCTCTTTCCATTAATTTTCCTACATACCAAGAGAAATGTAGATGCAAATCGCCAAAATTGAGTAAAGAAACTAAAACTTTCCAATTGTTATCTCAAACATTAAGGGATAACCTACAAAATACTACATGCATATGACCTCAGCTGCTAATTACAATAATTGCAACTTTATTGCTCAATCTAGAGAGAGAGTTCACCAGAGGATGCCACCGCATGAAGTAGCGAACTGGCCAACTTGGAAGCTGTGGGTCAGGGAGGAAGGCAACGTGTGATTTGGGAGAAAGCCAGTTGGGGAGTGGAGTAGGCACATCGATGTTGCTCAAGGTATGAAAAAACCCCATGGTCGACAATAGAAGTGGAGGCGGAGATCTAAATCTGCATCTGGATCATGAGCGGGAGTTAGACGAGACACTAATCTAGGTTTGGATTGAGAACACTGGGAGCAAGAGGTAGGCAGTGGAAGGGGAGGGCAAAACACGGCAGGCAATGACCTAGGTTTCATGTGCGCGCAAGACCAGGGGGAGGTAGGGGCTCACCAGAGCCGATGCCATTTGTCAGACCCTAGATTTTACTATCTGAAATCCTCTGTGATTTATTGCACTATTCCCTGGATCAGTAGATAGTGCCCACAGATTACAGAAATGAACATCAAATACATATCATGCGGAAGCATAAATATAATAATAGACTTACTCATGGGCCGATCAGGCCGAAATCATTAAGTTGCAGCAGCGGAAGAACGAAGTACACAGGGGGAACCCTCAGGACGTGCCCATAGACAGCCAACTGGAGGTTCGCGACCTAGCCCTTGACATCCTCATCTTCTTTGCCGTCATGACCAATAGTGTTGCTGAGGCGTAGTGATCTGATTCTTAATTCTGGATTTGTTGTGAGAGCGAAAGTGAGCACACTAACCACCGTGCTCCGCCAGCCAATACACAGAATACAAATAAATAGTATGCATGGCTTATCAAAGGAGATATTTGGGTTATTTTATTTGCTATAAATTGCTTTTAGTAGCATTATTATTATTAAATCGTAATGTTAGTTTTGCTACCTAAAACTCCACACGGCGATTGCCTTAATTGAGTTAATCCACCAAAGATACATTTTCTTTACGGATTGCTGTCTAAGACTCCAAACAGCGAGTGACATCTCATATATATAATCCACCGATCATACACTCATTGCTATCTAAAACTCAAAACAGCAAGCGTCATTATTTATGGGTGTCCGATTCTCACGAAATCCTAGCTTCCACCATGAATTTGCCAATCAATCTCAGATGGCTGTATACCCCCAACCTTTGATCCACTATATGCCAATCTGTTAGCTCTACAATCCAATGATAATCCAACACATTTACATTGGATCCACCAATCAAACAATTTCCAATGCATTGCCTAAAAATCCTATTAATCGAATCGGAGTTACCGACTCTCATGTGAATCCAAATTCTCACCACAAATTTATACATCCAATCTTAGGTTCATTATTTACCAATCAGATCAGTTCCTCAGTCTTAATGAAAATTCAATATCTTTTATCTTATATCCATCGATATCTTTTTTGTTCTAAATTCCTAACAATCCAATCTTGTGGTTTCTATCCATCAACCCTTCACTTCCGAATTCTAATGATTCTCTAACATAATCACTTTTTAATCTACCGATATCATTCATATCAGGATTTTCTAACAATTTAATCCTTCTTATTATTGATCCAAAACCAAAATTTTCTCTTCTAATAATCAACCATATTTTTCCATTATCTATCTCTAACTAATTCACTAGTGCACCTCCACCAAGAATATCATTGATCAAGTTTATACTCCAATTATAATATCTCCAAATTTCCAAAAATTCAATTCATCCCTTTAGTATTTGATAAAATCCTATTAATCCCATTATTTCCAACATCTCCCAGGAATTTATATTAGTTATCAGTGTCGTAATCCAGCAATTACCTTTGCACTCTCTAATTCTCCAAAAATCATTTAAATCATCTATCTATTCATTTAGGCTCCACCAATTTATTTCTCCTATAATCCTCACTATCGTTCCCTTTTATGATCGACATGAATCCACCAACATCTTTGTGTGTTTACCACAAACAACCATCTTCTTTTCTTACAACTCTATTTATTCTTCCTGGCATTTTACTTTGTGAGAAGTATTATCATTATTCAAAGATATTATCATCGTCAGAGTTGCGCGTACTCCGACTGTTGCCCCAGCATCTACTACCATCGGTGGCCGAATACCCACCTATTACACGTGGGGGGAACGCCGCGCCCGCATACCATCGCCGCACACACGCAGCTGCTCCGCCGACACGTCGCCAAATGAATATTGGTGCGGTCTGGGAGCAAATTTGAAAAAGCCCTGTATTTTCCAAAATTACGTCAGGTCCTTGGTTCTCGCGAAAGCTCCTCGAAATTTTTAGCCTCTCGCTTTTGCAGGATGGCCCCTGCGCTGAAATTGCGCACGGGTCCCCGTTTTTTTACGTACAGGCCCTCGGTTTTTTCGAAAAAACCCTCCGCCTTTTTCGAAAATGCGTTTTTACCACTAATTTTTTTTGAAAAACTCCTCACAAATTATCGTATCTTTTATTTTAGTACGTACGGTGGCTGGCGCGGCGTGGCGCCGCGCCTATCAATCTAGTAACTACTATCGCTGGAGCAGAGCTGAACCATCGCCACTGCTCGAGGAGGCATCGATGGCCATAGCCCCAACCATCATCGCTGTTCTGTGTTGCCACTATTGTCTCCTGTACTGCCACTCAACACCACCAACTCGATCTAGATCTAAGAGAAGACGGGGATTTGAAGAAGCTTTGATGAGTAGATGAGGACAAAGCGTAATGGAGAGTATTAAAAAATAAAAAGTAGTCTACTGGATAGTAGTCACCATGAGTAGGGCCACTAATTTAATGGCCCCAATTGATCGACTGACAGATAAAAAGTATGTACGAAGTATTATTGAGTGGAAAGTTTATGTAGAAATATGTTTTAAAAAGTGATGTATTATTCACTTAATAAAGATTCCTTTGTTTTTCCTATTCTTGCGTTCCATTAGGGTTCATTTCTTTCCTTTGGATTGATTCAAAATAGTACGCTTCAACTTAGACAATTACCGATTCTACAATAAATCAGAAAAATTAATGAATCCCAAATGGAGCATCACATACTAGCATTAGGGTTCATTTCTTTCCTTTGGATTGATTCAGAATAGTAGGGAAGGACACCATGCTAGCGCCTACCTTACACGCCCTCAAACAAAATAGGTCATCAAAAGAATTTTTGTGAATAACATCAACAAAGTAGAAAGTGGATCGGCCATATAGAACAAATAATCTATTAGTGAAACAAAAAACTAAAAACATCTAACCAGGATTTGTTAGGGTAACACCAAGAGATTAGATCGTCTTTCTCAAAGGCAATGCCAAGTGAGGATTTGTAATGTCTAGGAGCAGGTACAGAAGCGAAACCACTTTGATACCATGAAGGAAGATTGAATTGAATTATACACCTTGATCATCATACCATATGATATTTATAGAATACAATGGATAAGACTAATAGTTGGATTTAAACTACAAGAGATAAAATTTCAACTACACTACAATGCTAACTATTTGGAGATTTCTACATCTACATGACCAAAGTTTGATCAAAATACTCTAACAAGTTGGGCAGCTTTTATAATCTGAGCACCAACTGAAAATATTCTGAGGCAAGCATAAATGTTTACCTCAAAAACAATTGAGGCAAAGCATCCAACCTCAGAATTGGATTCTTTGCCTTGAAAGTCTCAAATTACTATTTGAGGCTAACGCTTTGTCTCAGAATACCATTTTGAGACTAACTCTATCAAGTTGCCTCAGAAAGGCTGCCTCAAAATCCCTACTTTATTGTAGTGCTGAACAGATACAAACCTTACGGTTCTATTTTTCTTCTTGTTGGCTTTTCAACTTCAAGTAAAAAGACTTATTTACCTTTCTTGACTAATGGCGAGTAATCTTCCGATTGGAATATACATCTCAACTAGTGTTCCAGTCAAAGAATCCTATGTCATAATTTCACATGAAGTTTGTGTCCTAGATGACGAGGATTAAATAATCCATTAAAGAGACACTTTAATATGTAATCAAAGCCCTTAGACCAGTATCATAAGAGCTTATGCTATTATGAGTCCCGAGTACCCCTTGGTCGAAAAATCACTATTTATTTACCTTACCAGCTACTCTGAAGCTTTATAATATGATATTTGGACTCCCCTGAGGCGATGTCTTGTGCAGTTAAGCAGTGGATCACGTGCGCTCCCACTCCCACAACCGTTCCACGATTAGTCCAGTGTCTCTAACAACTCCCTACGGGTGTTTTCTGAGGCTCTCCTTCACTAACAACACCGATCAATGGTTATTGTCAGGCCTCTCTCACTGCTGTCAACCGCTTACATGTGTAGAAAGAAGGAATCGACAAGGCACTTGTTCATACTAACAACTGATGTCTCTTCGGTGATATTTAAGCTTTACCCTGGATAGAAGACAGAGACAGAGAACAACAGCAAGACCATTCCTCATTAGGGCACATAGTATTTTTCCCTTGTAATCGCTCATTTAGATCAAGATGTAATCTCTATATAGCAATAAAGACCGATTTTCCCTTTTTATCCTTCCGTGAGGCTTGGATTTTCTCTACTATTCATAAGATAGATGATTCAATCGTCAACAGCAATGGAAAGCACATTTAAAAACAAATGTTACCAAGTTCAATGTGTTCATTCCCCTGTTAGGTAACTGTGGCCTAGCATGCATATTTTCTGCCTCCAGAGTCATCTTCCTCATCTTGCACATGTCTATACTTCTTGTACTTGCCCAAGGAAGACATACAACTTGAACAAAAATTATAGAAATAACTTCCAACAATCAACTATCGGCAAATTTTGTTTCAAAAATAAACTCACAACATAACCATAAAGGAACGCGAGCAACAATATTTCTCAAAATTCCCCAATTAACTCAACTACTTATCTTTTCAAACAAACTAAACTACTCCTTATCTCTTCAAAGGAGCTCCTCTATACTCCTTATCTCTTCAAAGGAGCTCCTCTAAAAAATTCACCTCCAAGTTCACCAAAGTTGTCGTAGACATGAACACCTGAAGACAAGGAGGCGAAGAGGGCAAAGTTTGGAACACGTTGGCCACCAAAAAACAATAAACATAAGAACTTGATATGGGAAATGGATAGAAGAATTTACCGAGAAACTTGATATATGAGGGGCGCATGCAAACATATTGGTTGTGATCCTTACCATGTCTGATTTGCAAAAAATGAACGATATCATACTTTAGTGACTAGATCGAAAAGTAAAACCTCAAAACACAAAAGAAAAGCCGACGTTGAAACCTCATCACTCCATGTGTGGCTGCCCTATATATGCCTGGACCTCAGCGGCCATATGCAATCCTCGAACTCAGTGAAACACCAACGGTTTGCATCCAGTTCAGTCTTGTCTTCTCGCATCCGGCGGTGGTGGGGCTAGGGCTCGAGTGGGCATAGGCAGGAGCGTCGGTGAGAACGATGGGCAATAACTATGGCAAGGGCTCATACAGCAAAGGTGGGGCTGCACGGCGCTTGGCAGGGGCTCAGATGGCGACTGTAGGGGCTACGCATGTGGCATCGAGGGGGGAACCGAGGGATGTGGTGGAGGAAGAGAGCGTCGAGTGGACAAGACATGCAGTGCCATGAGAATGTGATGGGCGAGATGCCAAAGGAGTGAATCGAGGGATGTGATTTTGGATCTTGAGGAGCTCAGGCCCCACAAGTGTGCACTCTTTTCTTCTGACAGGAGAGAAGGGGGCACATGGACCACCACAACCAACTTTCTCTTTTTAGTAGTAGAGAAAACCTAAATTTTCTTTTAGTAAGCAAAACTACCTAGTTTTTATGATTGTACGCCAAACGTTGTAATGTTTGTTTCTCTGATTTTTTTAAATAATCATTTTTTATTTGGTATTACAAAATTATACTTGCGAATTTTTTTGCAGTTTTGAACGCATGTCGCGAACGGTTGGGCAACTTGGCCTAGTCGCCTAACTGTTGGCTAACACATGTCCAAGTCACCAAACTGTTGGGAGACCAGTCTATGTCGCCCAATGGTTGGGTGACTTGGACCCTAGTCGCCGAATCGTTGGACGACTTTTCCCCTGGTCGCTCAATAGTTGGGCGACTAGGGGGTATATACCTGAAGCAGCGTAGATGGTGAGCTTTCTCATTCACTCGAGAGAAAGAAAGGAAGAGGGAGAAGGGGGAAGAGAAAGAGAGGGGAGAAGGAGAGGAGGAAAGAAAAGGAGGAGAAGAGAGAGGATAGGAGGAGGAGGAGAGAAGAGGAGAGGTAAGAGGAAATGAGGAGGAGGGAGGAGGAGGAGGAGGAGAGGAGAGGGAGGGGAAGAGAGGAGGAGAGGGAGCAGAAGAGAGGAAGAGGGATTTGTGTATCGAAGACCGTGAGTTTTCTGTATTTTTTGTACAATTATTTTTGAAACATGGTAGGATAGCTATTGAAATCATTAAATTTTTAGTTTAGAAACTAACGGTAATTTAGTTGTTAATAATTGTATTGTCGTTTAGATCTCTTTGTTGTGCATTTGAAGGCCTAGTTAATTTTGTTAATCGCTTATAAATTGTAGAAACCCCATAATAAGTACTGTTAATTATTAGAATAACTAATAGGCATAAAAATTTTTTAAACTATTCGTGACGATTAGAATATGACGCGCCGATTTAAAATAGTACGTGACGATTTAAGATTACGCGTAGCGATTAAAATTGTACACGATGATTTAAATAGCATTTGAGTTGTAAAAATCCACAAATGACTAAAATAAAATTCAGGGATCCCATAGGGATGCCTTAGTATAATTCATTTAATTATTATATTTAAGATTTACTTTCTGTTATATCTATAAGTAATTGTGTCGCAATTGCTAGCTTAAAATCGATTTGCAGATATGGCTCGCGACCTTGGTGGTTCGGATGGGTCTTTTGGCTTGTAGGATCAGCATGTTGATGTGCACCGCGCGAGCCGTTGTGTCCTGCATCCCAAGGGCGGTGACGACGAGACCGAGTTAGGGGTGGTCCATACGCGGACACCCTGACGAGCTTGGAGACTAGACCCACACTAGAGAGACAAGTTTGTATACAAAGTATGGCACGTCTTTTTATGATATTTCCGCTATGTACTTACTTTTTTGTGCTTTGCAGGTTGAGCGATACCAGCCTTCTAACCCTCGCGTGGATGATGGTGGCCACCGACAAGGACAATGCTCCAGTCGAGGAGGCCGGGGAGGTCCTGGCCGGCCCAGAGCGATCACGATGGTTCCTGCTCAACCGGTCATTGTTGATAGCTCTGTTGGACTGGTGGCGGCCTGAGACACACACATTCCACCTCCCATTTCGGGAGATGGCCCCCACTCTGCAAGACATCGCGATGCTGCTCGGCCTACCTATCGCGGGAGAGGCTACCTTCCCGGAGGATGCACCTGGCAACTGGCATGATGACCTGCTGGGCAAGTTTGACAGGGTTCTTCCAACCGAGGCCACGACAACGTACCACGTCTTCCCAGTGCGACAGAAGCTTGGCCCGCCCATGCGGTGGCTTTCATAGTTCTGGGTACGTATGCTATTAATTTTTCCTGTTTAGGGATGCACTATCCTTGCCATATGATATGCTTACTAATTTTTCGTTTGTGCCTAGGTCTTGCGGATGGACCCGGATGCCAACGAGTACCAGGTGTCGTGGCACATGGAGGTGTACTTGCTATGACTATTCAGCTGGCTACTGTTTACTAGCAGCCACGGTGACTTCATCGACGCCTACCTCGTGCGGTATGCGAGGGCCATTGCCAACGGGGACGAGGTGCACGTCAGCTGGAGATCAGCTGTACTTGCCGTGACCTATCGTGGCATGTGTGATGCTTGTTACAGGACGAGGACGACCCCTGTCCTCACAGGCTGCACCCTGCTGCAGCTGTTGTTGTTAGAGCGCTTCCCCCTCAAATGGCTGATGCTGCTCGACAGCGTTCTGTACCACGTGGATATGTACCTCGGGGGCACCGTGGATCGGCCTACTGTAGGGTCCCTTTGGTGTCGTAGATGTGTATGTGCTCTTCTGAGTTTTTACTATACATACATTACGAGTCATTCTCTGTAACCACTGTTCTGGCTCGTAGGCATAGTTTGCATACCTACATGTCATCCGTGTGTACGCTAACATCGTCAAGCACCTCAACTGCCTCACTGTTGACGACATGCATTGGGCTGTACTCTGCTCAAGAGATGATGGGCTCTCATCGCTGTGCTTGTGCAATTGGGTGTACTGGCTCACGCAGAAGAAGCTCATCTTCGGCGTGTTCATCGAGGACTACGCGGTGCATAGGGTGATGCACTACTTCAGCATCTGCTAGGCTGTTCCTATTTCCATCAGGCTTCAGGTGCTTGACTCGGTTTACATGTGAATTACACACAACACATATCCCTAAATTTTTTCACAGGTCTGTTACGATGCCTTCTAATTGCAGTTGTATGTTTTGTAGGCACAATAGGAGGGGTGATAGCTGAATGAGCTGGACTGTGAAGATGGCACTGTGGGTGGAGTGGGCGGAGGCACTCTAGGACTTCATGCAGGAGGCCACCACGTATGACCCTAGCACGTACGACGAGTATCTACGCTGGTACGCTCCGTATACACACACCAGACTGATATGTGTCGTCGACCCTTCCCTACTCACGTAACAGCACTGACCGATGTTTGACCGTTCTAGACTTCTGACTTAAATAAGCCGGAAACCAGAAAAAACCAGAAGCTGAAACCGTTTGGAGCGGGGACTAAGATGGGGCTTTACACGGATAGGCCGCCAACATACACATAAGTAAAACATACATTCGTGCTGGAAATCGACGGTAGAAAGAAAGACAGTGAAAAGGGCGACGAAACTCATTAAATATTAAATATTGGAACAAACTGAGGCTTCGTTCGTATTGATTTTAAAAGACGTTTTTCTATAGTAAATATCTTTTTTATAATGCTTAACTTTCAAACGGAGTGTCTTTTTAAGGCGGGATTTACTAATCGATTGTAGTAAACACTGTAATGACTTTATTTATATCGGTTAAAATCGTATGCAAGTGTTTCTCTCTCTCTATACGGCTTTTTAAAAACTATTACTATTTATAAGCTAAAACTAAAAGCTATCAACAAAAACCAATATAAACATGCCTTGAAAATGGTGCAGAATTTGGCATGGCAAATAGCATAGAAGGAATAAAAGGCTGTAAGACAGCATAGCAGAATGTAAATGGCAATGAGAGGGCGGTAGGTTGGACTTACCATTACCAGCAATTGGCAAGCCTTCAGCGGGAAGGACACGACGTGATAAGTCTGAAGGCCGAATCATAGGTCCTGCTCAAAACTATTTTTGCTAATGGTTTTTTATTCAAAACTATTTTTGCTAATGGTTTTTTATTCAAAACTATTTTTGCTAATAGTTTTTAGTTATAATTGTTGACTTTTGGCTATAATAGGCATGGTAGTAGCCGTTAGATTTTGGCCGGAGCATTCAATTAAAAGAAAATAAAGAAAAATAAGAGAAAATGAAACAAATATTATGAAAAAGAAGAAATAAAAAAAGATACACTAAGAAGCCAACGCGTTCAAAATATCTTCATTTCTGGAATCGAGAAGCTAGAAGCCAAAAACTTTTTTTTAGCTTTTGCCTTTTTTAGTTATCTAAAAATAAAAACAAATAGAGCGATTTTTAAAGCGGATTCTTCAAACGGCGTCACTTAAAACTATATACATTATTCGTATCATGTCTCTAATGTTCGCTGCTGTCTTAAAACAATTTTATGATTGAGCTAGGGGAAAAACGATAAGATCTCTCAAAGCAGGTAATTTGCGCAAAAAGTAAGAAAAAATCTGGTGCTTACTAGACAGGCAGACCCCCAAAAAAAAAAGCTATTGGGCCGTGGATCTTTGGCCGGCGGTGCCGCACCTACCTCTGGATTATTCCATCTGCTCCGATAACATCTCCCTACTCTCCACCCTCCTCGTGCTCGCCGCCCACGCCGCATCAGCAGGGTGAAGCCGCCTCCGCACGAGCTCCTCCTCCACCGCCTCCCCCGCCGCCGCCGCCCATCCATATGGCCGGTCAGTGCACCGCCGCCTCCTCCTTCCTCTCTCTAATCCGTACAACGCTTACTCTAGTGGCCTCGCTCCGGTCGATTTGAATCGTACCTCGAACTCGAATCCATGGCCGCAGTGCCCGTAATCCCCAGCAGGCTCGCAAAGGGTAAAAGCGTGGGGCTCTGGAAAGCGTGGGGTTAAGAATCCGTAGCTGAAAGGATCTATGAGATATTGGCGTTCAATCCTTTGTCCCATGCCATGATTCTTGCGGGACCAAAAGAATTTCGTAGCGTTTCGCATCCGATTCGTTGCTACCGCTCTTTTCCTTTGGGTGGGTTCTTTGGAGCAACTGAAATCATGTTGGAGGCATTGCAGATTTTCCTTGGATTTATGTCCTTAGCACCCGTTGAATGGATGCGGCACTCGTTTGTTTTATCTGTTTCGTCTGTCAATTGAAGAGAATACTACTAACCTGTGCAATTGAACTATCCGGAAATGCTAGTGATAGCTGACTACCTTGTTGCTGATATGCCCATTGCTCGTCCCTGCCATTGAAAACAAGAAAGATAAAACCAGTGATGTAATTCGTCATTTCTTGAGAAAGCATTTGTGGATGAACACACATTGTGATCAAACATCATTTGCAACAGCATGTCAAAGAAAAAATATTAAGTTACAGTTTGTAAAGGTTACCCTCAGACCCTGAATTGTTGATATTGGTATATTCAGGCAATAAGATATTAGACAAATTTGATGGTATTACTGTTATGTTAATTCTTGTTAAACATTTGATTTGTAAATTGGGTTGGTGGTTTTTGTGAACTGTCAATAAGTTATGCTGAGCCATTTGACCAAATCATCCATAGTGATTGCTGGTATGGTTGAAATTGAAAGGATAGGATAATTGAAACATACTGATTCAGAGAGCAACCAATAGAATAACGGTGAATGATCAATGTCATTGGCTTCCGAAAACCTCCATGACAATACCACAAGATATTAATGTGAAGATAGCATTAAACAGATATGTCATTTCGTTTACGTAAATCATTTCAAAATGATGCCCTAATAGAAGATGTAGTACAAAATTGATATGAAAAGTGATGCAATAAAGCGCAAATCTTTAGTCATTTGCATTTTGTTGAAGAAAACTTTGCCATTCATCCACAATATTAGGATCAGAACCCAAATAAAAAATTATCTTGTGCAATGTCTTAAGTTAACATTAGAAGGCGATCTGATAGATTTGGCAATTTGTGCAGCATTATCAGCGAAGACCATACAAAATGCATTCTTGGCACAACAGCGCCCACGGAGTAGGCACAGCACAAGATATCCCAGTGACTTTTTTGCCCTCAATACCCGCAGCATGCATTCCTTCAAGGAATGTAGACTAACACTGGCTAATACTCCAGTCAAGTGGTTAAATACCACATCAACAGCATGGATTAGCTTCGGCAAGCAAGCAAATATTAGCTGCAATGGTGTGTTCTAGGCTCTCATTGTTCGGGTTGCTCACTAGTGTTATGTTAGGTTTTTTTCACCAACTCATTTTGGTGATTTTTCTGTCAGATATTGCCTAATTATATTGTATGTCAGTTTTTTCACCAACTCATTTTGGTGATTTTTCTCTCAGATATTGCCTAATTATATTGTATGTCAGCTCATAGATTGATTGCTGATTTAGGATATTCCGCACTGTGTAATATGTGTGCATGTGCAAGTGTGAAAAGTTGCTTACAGTAACTTTCATTGCAGCTGCTCAAGGTAGCAGTGTTGTCTCATCCTCTGAGGAAGTTGATTTTCTTAAGCTTCAAAATGGCAGGTATGTATAAACTAGTTTGCTTTATGCAATGGTAACAAAATATCTCTATCCATGGTGTTGTTCCAAAAGCATTGAAGCTATGTTTGTTAGTAGCCAATGCCATATCCAGTGCTTTTGGGTCCCTTTTTCTTATTAACTGTTTGATTGCTTTGGTGTTTTGACAAGATCCCATGCTTTTGCATTTTGCACAGTGGCATGGGATGTTTAGAATCCAGGTGGATTCTTTTGGGCTGTGGTTTATGACTTTTGGCTTAAATTTTTGAATTTTGGCTGTTCGCGAGAGAGAGTACAGAGAGAGAGATACTCACATGCGATTTTAGCCGATATAGATAACGTCGGGATAATGTATACTATAATCAATTTGTATACCATGTCTTAAAAACACTTCGTTTGAAAGCTAGTTACTGTAGAAAGCCAAACTATAAGCCCAAAAGAAGGGAACTGGAGTTTATGACTTCTGGGTCTCTCTTGTGCATTAGGTTTGTTAACAAAGGGGAGGAGTTGCAAATTGAAACAGTTGCACATTACTTTTAGTGTTACTTGTACCAGAGAAAAAAAACTTTAGAGATAAGCAAGCATGCTGAAATAAGATGGGAAGATGCCAGGATCTCAGTTATAAGTTATAACCATACGAAATAAAGTTTACAGATTTTCATTCCAGATTATAACTGCATTGGAAAAATGTAAAATAAAGTACATTTGAGTTAAAGTAAATAATGTTCTTCTGTAAATCATTACAGTTTCACAGTCTCAACAATGCTGTTGGTTCAGCTGCAAGGATCATTAGATTTCTAGAAACCCTATAGCTGAAGGACACATGGTCATTGGCCACAGCATATGGTACACATGGGTGTTATCAATTACTGTATGGACGTGGCTTTATCTGGGTGTTTTGATTTTGTTTGAGGAATTATAGTTACTTGCTTTTGGGCCTGCATTATGTTTTGAGTGACACTATCCAGAGTAATATGATGCATAAGCAAGTATTGAAGATCTCAAACAACAATTATGTTTATCAAAGGCGCTTTGATCATCATGTAAGAAAACTTTTCACCTCATGATCATTAAAATATAGCTAGAGCCTGCATCTTGTTTATGAAATATTATTGTGCTCAAGATTTTGTATGTCTGCTGTGCTGTCTTTTAGTCATCTATTTTGTAAACATGATTGTGTATCACATTCCTGGTTAAAATCACTGTCTGTGGGGTATTATTCCAGTTAGTCTTTTAGTAGTAACCAAATTGCCAAACCCCTTGACCCAGTCAGGATCCAATGGAAACCAGTTAATTTTATGTAGAATCTGGCAATATTTGGAGAAACTGTATAGTTAGTATGAAATACTGAATTTGTGAAATTCATTTTTCCAAATACTATAGAAGATGTGATCATGTTCAAGAAAATTGCAAAGTTTGCTGAACTTGGATTACTCATTGATATTTCGCCAGTTTTACCAAATCCACATCTGGGAACAGGTTGCCATCTACTGCTGGTTTCAAACCTTATTTCTCCCATACATTACCATGTGCATTAGAACCTCCACTTCATTAGCAGGCCGACTTGTCATTGCTTATGCACCAGTATGCCAGAATAGCTTGTGCGGTACATGCAGTTTAGCATGTCAAGTGCATCTAAAATGTATCAAATAGTTTTATTCAGGCTGTTTTGTTTTGCAGTGATATTCGTGGTGTTGCCGTTGCTGGGGTTGAAGGTGAGCCTGTCAATCTCACTGAGCCTGTTACTGAAGCTATAGCTGCTGCTTTTGCTGCATGGTTATTAAACAAGAAGAAGGCAGATGGATTGAGACGCTTAAGAATCTCTGTTGGACATGATTCACGAATTTCTGCACATAAATTGCAGGTGGCACCTGTTTTCTGCTCTTTTTTATTAGATTTATTGTTCAAAGTTATGCATGCTCTAAGTATACTCTTATTGGACCAAAATCCTGTTCCAAGTAGTGAATAGTGATAATTTGGACTTTTACCAAACAGTTACTTCAAGAGTTGCTTGAGAAACTTGGGAGTCTATAGAATTGAATAAGATTTTTGGTGACCAATTTTGTTTTCGTATACTGGTTAAAAAACTGTGATTTACAAGTCTATTTCATCTAAAGATTAAGAGATGTGAAAGGCTTCTATATGAGACATTAGCAAGCAATCGTTTGTAGTTAATGTTGTACTGGCTGAAAATAGTTGGTTTAAAAAATTAACAAATTTTAGATTTAAATGTTGTCCTTCATCTCATAATGACATTTCATTATTGTTCTGAATTATGTAGACATTCAGGCCGGGTTATATCATTCTTGCATTGTTCAGCAAGTAGTGATTCTGATTAATACAAGATAGTTTCTTGATCTTAACTTGAGAGCATTGACTCAAATCCTCCATCTTATTTAGTAATACTGCACTACTTCCCCATATTTGAGAATTGAAGGGATACGTTGGGACCATTGTGTTGTTGGAGTTGAGGGGTGGAAGTGGGAATTCTCACCTCCCCTGTTTGTACTGCAGCAATTGATTGATTTGGAAGTTCAGCCCCAAACACACACTAAAAAAATCTATTTTGTAAGAGGGAATAAGAACTTGTGGAAAGACAAGTCCATGCAGCTTATGCTCTACATGTAGTGGTGTTCGTATTGGCTGCATCTGATGGTTTTTGGCTGAAAATGAATAGTAGTGGTTGAAAGAAGTGGTATTTAGGAGGGGGCGACCGGTGGGAAAATGAGGGAGAGATGCGTGTGCCAGATGGGAGCGAGATGAGTGGGGTACACGATGAACACGTGACCCACTGCCTTATCCTCGGAGTGAGAAGAGTGGAGAAGCCGTTTCGAGAAGCTAGATATTTTTATTGGCTTTCGGTTTCTCCAAGCAAAAGCCAGATATAGAAGCCAATACGAACACCCCCCGTAATAGCTTTATTCTCCTGTTTATAGTCAATAAAATTATTAGCAGTACTTTTTTTGACAAAGTATTTACAATTATGAAAGATTAGTAGAGCCACCTTTGTACATGTGCGTGCTTAAATATTCCTATTCGTAGTTTTGGTACATATTAGTTTAGGACAGGGGTTGTCCTCTCTACTAGTTTACAGGATTTGCCATTGATGAGATTTATCTTCATGTTGTTTGTATTTTTGTATCCATTTTACCCATAATTTTCATAAATATCAGTGCATTCTGATGGGTTAAACTAAACAACAAATTTTCGGTTTTGACAAGTTTTTTATGTTTGAGCAAGACACTTTGGTTCTTCATTTGGATCATTTTCACTAGTGGCTATTAAAAAATGATTGTTGTCAGAATGCAGTTACTCGTGGAATCACTGCTGGAGAACATGATGTTCTACAGTTTGGGTGAGTTGAAGCTTCAGTTTTTGTTTACATTCATTTGTGCAAGATCTTCTATGTTGCATGGAGCCATACGGAGACCTAAAATCCCGTAATTTGCCAAAATTCCCTTGTCATGTGAGATTTTTTCACTGAGAAACCTCTCACATCAATTCTTAGGAAGCTACAACAATATTTTTTAACTATTTCATATGGTTTCAGTAACTTTAATTTGCTTCATATTTTCTTCATAACTTTCTTACCACTCTGCTTTGACAAGGCAACAAAGATGGTTTAAATATTCAATTCTGACAATGTATTATTATGTAGATTGGCTTCAACACCGGCCATGTTCAACAGTACACTTACAGAAGATGAGATACATCATTGCCCGGTTGATGGAGCCATAATGATAACAGGTAGTAATCCTAATTTGATATGCATCATTATAAAACAAACGTTTCAACATTTATACAAGGCTTTCGAAATGAACATATGAAAGGCCTTTGAAAAAGTATGCAAATTTGCCTTGTGACATTGTCTGATGTATCATGATTGTGCTTTATTTATTGGAATTTCCCCGTATTTATTTTGAGCATGTTCAGTTATTGTTTTTTTTTAAACTACCTAACTACCTTAGAGATATCTGTGTAATTCTCTCCCCTTTCTTTACCAAACAAATATCCACCCCTTCAACCTGAAACCAGTATCCAACCATTAGTTGCTATTGATTCTGATCCTTCTTAGCAGCCAGCTATTGCTAAGTGTTGTCTCGCATTGTGCCATTGCCGTACCAGTTGCTGTGCCAACAATGTTGGCCATGCCACCCAGTGACTGCTGACATGGTGGTAGTTGTTGGAATGAGCCTCACATCTATTCCATAGGCCAAAATGGCCAATATAAGTCATGTACAAGGCATGGGCGAATAGCAAAAAACCCCCTATACAAAGAACTAATACAAATATGTACATGTACTTCTAACACCTTCCCTCAAACTCATTGTGCATCAATAAACACTGAGTTTGGAGAGATAGAAGCTATGCTGAGCTCTAATCTGCGCCTTCGTGAAGAAGTTAGCTAGCTGAAGCTCTGAAGTCTGAAGGCATATACTGTAGAGCGACAACCTACTGTTGCACCTGTGACCGCATGTAGGAAGTATCAACCCTAATATGCTTGGTGAGTTCATGCTTCATTGGATTTCGAACAATACTGATCGCACCAGTGCTGTTTAACAGTAACATAGTCAGTGTAGAAACCGAAACACCAAAGTCCTCAAGAAGCTACTGAGCCAGGTGATCTCAGCTGTCAGACACCAAAGCTGTCAGCTTAGCCAGAGCACTCGAACGGAAAACTACAGTCTACTTCTTAGTCTTCCAGGCAATCAAGGAAGAACCAAGAAAGACAAAAAGTAGAGAGATTGATGATCAGAAGGACCATTAGTCTAGGTCGCATCAGAGTACACCTGAAGCTGTAAGGAGCTAAAGCGAGGTAAGAAAAGGCGCCGGGTGATGATCCCATGAAGATATTGTAGAACACGAAGGAGGTGACTGCAGTGGAGCTGAGTAAAAGCAAAAATGAACTGACTCAGAATGTGGGCAGTATGAGACACGAAGGTAAACCAAGCTCCCAACAAGGTGGCATAGCGAGTGAGATCCTCGGACAAGGTGGCAATAGCGAGTGAGATCCTCGGGGAAGCTCTATAGGAGTGTCTACCGTGCGTTGATCAGTGAGAAGCACGATCAAGAAGATCCTAGATGTATTCCTACTGGGAGAGGTAATAGCCATCAGGCATAAAGGTGACCTTAATACTAAGGAAGTAGTGAAGAGGGCCAAATCAAACATCTAGAACTGCTCACTGAGACATGTCTTCATAAAGTCAATATACTGAGGGTTATCTCTAGTGATGAGCATGTCATCCATACAGAGAAGAAGTATTCGACCACGAGAGGTGTAAACAAAAAGAGTAGGGTCGTGATCACTGGCGGAGAAGTTCGTATAGTGACGATAGAGGAAAAACGCTCAAACCAAGTACGAGGGGTTTATTTGAGCCCATAGAGAATGACGGATACGACAAACCTGACCGTCGGGGACAGAATACCCAGGAGGCGGGTGCATGTAGACCTCTTGCAACTCACCATTGAAAAAAGCATTCTTAACATCAAGCTGTGAGATAGTTTCATATTCTGCGTTTTCTTGAGGAAGATTTTGTGTTAATTTGTGTTGTTCTGTAACATAGTTCACATATAGTTTCATATTCTGAGTTTTCTTAGGTACTCTTACCCTTGGCCTGAATAATTGATAACCCTTTTGCTTTAATGTTATACTGTTCACTGGATATACAGAATGTAAATGTGATCGCTATGCTATCAGAAAGCAACAGGGGAAATGAATATGAAATTCAAAAGACGAAACAGTTAAAATAAGAGAGATAAATGCATACTAATGCATCACTTAGTTGGTATTCTTCCTCCATGTTTGCACAAATAATCAAGTGTGGTTATTCTATTCTTCTCTGAAAGCTATGTGATTTTGTTATTATATAGATGATCCAGTATGCATCTACTTGTGGAATATCTTTCATGCATGTGTGCTCATTCCTGATGGCATTTTGTTCAAGTTGCAATTGTTCATAAATCATTTGTGCTCCTCAGAGTTATTGGTAACTATATAGGCTTGCTAAGTTCTAGGGGTTGTTCGTTTTGTACAGCGAGTCATCTTCCCTACAATCGGAATGGTCTCAAGTTTTTTACAAGTGATGGTGGACTAAATAAGGCTGATATCAAAGATATCTTGGAGCGTGCTTCTAGAATATACGAGGAATCTGCACATGGTAGCAGGCAAGAACAAGAGCAAGCTTCTAGGGGAGTTGTGACTAATGTGGACTACATGTCAATTTATGCTTCTGATCTTGTGCAAGCAGTTCGTAAATCTGCTGGAAACAAAGGTGTTTTTAATATGTTATTCTCTTGCACCTTTTAGTTTACTAGATTTATGTTAGATTTCTTGACTGTCACTTGCTTTCACTTTTGATATCCACCATGATAATTTACACTATCTATTTGATTTCTTATTGTCATGTATAACTTTTTCACGCTCCATAAAAAATTGCTGCCATTTATGTGCTTATTTATCTTATATACT
This sequence comes from Bonia amplexicaulis, assembly GCA_036346245.1. Taxonomy (NCBI): domain Eukaryota; kingdom Viridiplantae; phylum Streptophyta; class Magnoliopsida; order Poales; family Poaceae; genus Bonia; species Bonia amplexicaulis. Next base: position 10,706,133 of record CM070753.1, on the reverse strand, counting down.
TTTTTACATGCTGAGCATAAAATTATTCCTCTATGCATTTCACATTCTACTTGTATGCTTATGTTTCTGCATGCCCAGCAGAAAACAACCGTGAAATGGTTTTAATATAAAAGATGAGGATAAAGAAACTTCTGAGTTCTGATGCTTATGTTTTTGCTTATTTGGTCTTAGAAAAACCATTGGAGGGACTGCACATAGTTGCTGATGCAGGGAACGGAGCAGGTGGCTTTTTTGTGGTAATGCGTTTACTTCTATTACTTGTTCTGTAGCAATGTGCCTTTTCAGTCCTAGTTTGTGTGTTATGCATGCTGTCATTACCTTAGGACAAATGATTGATTAGTTTATTCAATGTTTTCTACTTGTCCATCTCCAATGTACTCGATTGGTTTGCCCAATGGCTACAAAAGTCTAATTGTTTCAATGTGATTTTATACTCGTATACAACAGATGATCTAAATATTCATTTTTTTTCAAATGTTGAAGTCAGATTTTCAACAAAAAAAATTGTTGGAAAAATATACGATTTTCAATAGTAGTCCTCTCCGTGCAATCCAGTTTCTGGCAGGAATGTTACCCCTGGTTTTTCCCGCAATGTGTCTACACTTGGCTTGGAAATGGATACAATTATATGATTATAGCCTTATAGGTGATTCAATCAATGTAAAAAATTAAATTTGATAAAAGCTATCTGCATATGAAAGGATATGAATTTTGGTATGGTGTGGCTATGTGGTATCTGGTATGTAGAAACTATTGACTATAATTCATGCTAGAATTTCAATTTGTGTTTGTATTGTCATGTAGAGGAAATGTCTATTTAACCTATTAAGTTTTTTCACCCCAACTCAACCCTTGCAAATAGAACAAAGAAAATATTAATCTTTCCAAAGTTCAATCCAGCCATTTGAGATTTTTTCGAAAATAAAGTCCCAGATAGCCTTGTCTTGGCAGTTAAAAAGGTGCTTTAATTTTTGAAAATTTATAGTAAAGAGGTTGACTTGCAAAGAAAGTTTTGAAAGGGCACCATCTAGTGTGTTTTGTAGGTTTTTTCTTCTCTTGGAAGGTACTGAAATATGGATGTTTTCTTGGGCAGGGCTAAAGACTATACATACAAATGAATACGAATTTTGGTTAGGAAATCATAAATAAATGCCCTATGTCATGCTCATTAATGAACTTTATCGCAATATTCAAGTAGGCGCTAGGCGGGCGCAAGCAGGGGCCTAGCGCCTAGGCAGGGACTAGGCGGGACCTAGGTGGCCGACTTGTAGGCAGCGCAGAACAGGAGACAGAGCTAGCATAGCACAAATCAGAGGAAGTGAGGAAGAAGAACACGGTAGAGTGGAGGGGACTTGCTTGGGTCTAGAACATAGCAACAGAAGAGGAAGGGAAGGATAACATAGCCTAGTCATCGCTCGCCATCAGCTGCAGCTTTTTCTCCTCCTTCCTCCACCTTTTCCTTCTTGCTGCTGCCGCCAGTTGCCATGCACCGCGTTCTGCATGTCCCTTTGGCTTTCACATCACGCCCCCAATCACAGCACATGTCGCCCGTCCACACGATGTTGCTACCGCCTCACCCATCTGCCGCCAGCATGAGTCGTGCGAATAGAAGATGCCTTAGAGTTTTCTCCTCTATGACTATAAGCCACTCGAGATGGGCTGGTTGGGATGGGCAGCACAATTTCTTTCTTCCCCTTCTATTCTTCACACTCATTCTACACGCCTCTGCTTCAACTTCATGGCTGCCACCACTAGCACCGCCTTTGCTCCTTCTACTCCCCTTCCGCTCCCTAGTTGGCTATCCTCCAAGTAGCCAGCGCCACTGAGATGGAGCTATCAACGATGCAGCCAGCCCGCTTGGTCCTCCGAGTCGGCCTCCAAAGCCCTCCGCGCCTGCCCAGAATGTCGCTGCGCCCGCCCAATCCCACCGCGCCAAGGCCGCCTAGGCCCGCCTTGGACCGCCTCACCGCCCAGCCACCCGACTAGGGGCCAGGGCGCGGCGGCACCCTGTCGCCCAACGCCTACATGACGCCTATGCGGCCGCCCAGGCCGCCTTCTTGAAGGCTGCTTTATCGTTACATAGATCATTGGAATTACATAGATTCACCCCTTGATACATTTCTCTATTGCTATACCAGCTTAACCTTTGTCATGTTTTATATTATAGGAAAGGTTTCTGTTATCGACTTCATTTTTTATCCATTTCTACAATTCCAATTCTAGATTACAATCTCCCAAGTTAAATTCATACTCTTCTCTTATTTTACAGTGCCAAACTGCCAATTAAATTCTTAGAATGAGACCACTGAAACAATTAGCTATTGCAATTGATTATGGAGTTGAGTTTATTTGTGGTTCTTGGATCAGGATAACGTACTCAAACCATTAGGAGCAGTTACTACTGGGAGCCAATTCCTGGAGCCTGATGGTAATAGCTGAATCTTTTCTTAATGTCATTAATCTCCTTTCACATGTTCTCTCATTTTATAAATTACATGTTCAGGTTTGTTTCCTAATCATATTCCGAACCCTGAGGACAAAACTGCAATGAAAGCCATTACACAGGCAGTGCTTGATAACAAGGCAGACTTGG